>OY829537.1:19986077-20654858 GCA_963691705.1 Viola odorata
CCAGACTCATGTACCAAGTCAATGCATTCTTGGTCAAGCTCTCCCTGAATAGATGGATCAACAAAGGTTCATTGTGTATCATATCGGCCATTTTGTTGCAATAGGCCTTGAGGTGAGTTTTTGGGCACTCGATCCCAGTGTACTTCTCGAAATCCAGAATCTTGTATTTCGGAGGCATTATGATCCCTGGGACCATGCACATGTCGGCTGGTCCTGTGGGGCAATGGGGTATATTCCTTCGATGGCTCTGAGCCTTTCTTCTAGTATGCTTAATCTATCCGCATTTGGCCTTTCTATGACAACCGCGTTATGACCAAGGGGTAGTAGCAGTTTTGAAGTGAATGGTGGTTGCATCGGATTGACGAAAGGAGGACGAATTCCCGTAGGATCGGGGATCACGACTTGAGTAGAGTGGCCCTGAGGAGGGCGAAGGCCTTGGGGTTCCTGATGAATCAGACTTTGACCCGGGTCCAAAGTAAGGTTAACTAAAGAATGCTGCAGAGTTGCAGCAGTTTCTCCACCTGTGTTAACTACAGGGTTTGTGGTGAAAGGATCAATCCATTTCCATTGACCCCCAGGAACAGAAAATGATTGGGGTCCCGAGGGTCCAGCGATGGCGGATGGGGAGGGTCCTATCATTTGACTAGGATCAAAACCGGGCGGGAACTCAATGGTTGCTTCATCTCGCTCTTTTTCGGCCTGAGTGGCCCTCTCTGTAGTAACCCTGACTTGCTCTTCCAACTCTGCTATTCTAGCAGCCAACATCTCTTCTGTCTTGGCTTGTTCGGCCATTTTTCGCGCTTGCAGTCTAGTCACGGGGAGCCTTGGGGGAGTAGTTTTTTTTCGAGGAGCTATCGTTAACTTGAAAAAAAAATGGAAAAAAGGAAATAAAAAGGTTAGTATAGGTGACGCAATCCCAAGGCCTTCATGCTGCTTATTCACTCTTCCGGCCACACTTTCACTTAATACTTTTAGGACGAATGAGAATATGATGATTTGGTGAAGATACGAAGGAAGCTTTTATTCATTCCAATGACGTAACGCGATCTTGGATGCTATATTCGAAACCCTTGAGACAAACCCGTGCGAGTGGCTAGTGTTTAACATGCTTGGAACTCTTCTTTTGTGATGAGTTTTATGAGTATATTCTTGACTTGAAGAACGAGGCCATTGTGCCAAGGGGTGTTGACAATCATTTATGATGAGTGAAGACGATAAAACCCGGCTTGGAAGTACTTCGAGCAACATTCATAGTAGCTCTTTCTCGTATACCGACATTCAATCTTAGAGGATGGATATTGGCCAAATTTATGGCACTCTTTTAGCCATTTATGCGTCCATACTGGCCGAAACAAAAGAGTGCGCGGTTGCAACCGAAAAGACACAGTTATCCTTGTGTTCTGAATTTTTTATAAGAGATGCGCCACCCAAAAAAATCTAGAATTTGGTATGGGTAAACTTCAGCCCGTCATCGACGTTTTTCATGTTTCGGCTGAGTGGAAACCCCGAGCAAATCGCATTGATATTGGACAAGGAAAAAGGAGTGCGCAGCTGAAACCGGGAAGGAGCAATTGTCCTTGAGTTCTGATTTTTTTTGGAAGATGTGCCACCTAGAAAATTCTGAAATTTGACGTGGGAATACTTCAGCCCGTTATCAACGTCTTTCATGTTTTAACCGAGCGCAAAATCTGATCCCATCGTATTGATATTGGCTAAGGAAAAAGAGTGCGCAGCTGAAACCGAGAAGAAGTAGTTGTCCTTGTGTTCTGAGTTTTTTGTGAAAGATGTGCCACCCAGAAAATTCTGCAACTTTTCGTGGGAAGACTTCAGCCTATTATCAACGTCTTTTATGTTTTGACCGAGTGGAAAATCCAAGCAAATCGCATTGATATTGGCCCCGGGAAAAAGGGCAGCTGAAACCGAGAAGGAGCAACTGTCCTTGAGTTCTAATTTTTTTGTGAGAGATGCGCTGCCCAAAAAATTCTGAAATTTGGTGTGGAAAGACTTCAGCCCATTATTAACGTCTTTCATGTTTTGACCAAGTGGGAACTCCAAGCAAATCGCATTGATATTGGCCCCGGGAAAAAGGGCGCGCAGCTGAAACCGAGAAGGAGCAACTGTCCTTGAGTTCTAATTTTTTTGAGAGATGCGCTACCCAGAAAATTCTGAAATTTGGTGTGGAAATACTTCAGCCCGTTACCAACTTCTTTCATGTTTTAACCTAGTGGAAACTCCAAGTAAATCATTTTAATATTGGCCAAGGTAAAAGAGTGTGCGGATGGCCGAGAAGAAACAGCCATCTTCACATTCTGAATTTTTTTTACGAGAGATGCGCTGCCCAAGAAATTTTGAAATTTGGTAAGGGCGAACTTCCATGTGTTATGAATGTCATTCGTGTTTTAGTCGAGTGGAAACTCCGAGCAAATCGTGCCCATATAGGCCAAAACAAAAGAGTGTGCGGCTGAAACCAAGAAGAAATGGTTATCTCTACGTTATCATCATTTGGTCTATTTTTTTTAGTGTGTTTTTATTTCAAGGGTTAGCCTTTTGTTGTTTTTTTTTTTTGGGCTCTATATGTGGTTTATTTTGGGGAAGGTTTCTCTTTTTTCTTTCTTTTTGTGAGGGATGGCCATTTGATGCTCTTGGATGAACGAAAGAAATTCCTTTAAAAGGTGAACTTGTCATTTAATAAATATCTGAATACGCATGAACTTGTCATTTACGAATTTTGTCCAAAAAGGGTTACAACCGTTGCAAGCTTGGTCAACTATCTAGACTCATCCAAGGAAAGGCTAATAGACAAAAGTCTAGGAACATCGTTATATGGGGTGAAAAGATGAAAATCTAAGTAGCTGATGCACTATTTTTTTCTTTTAAGGTGACAACCTTGAAAATGAGATCCGTTTGCTCATTCCAACGATGCAATCTCCCCTTTCTGACTCTCCACTTCTTCCATCCCAATCTTGGTCATAATATCGGGAATAAAACCAGATCTCAACATGTCCCCCTATTCCGACTGATCGTTGTAGCTTGAAATCCCAAAAGTATTAAGTGAAAGCATCGTGGGTGTTGCCATTTGAGTGAACAAGTAAGGTGGGGCTGTTTTACGAGAAGAAAAGAAAATTATTGCGTTAGGGAAAAAAGACAACATGAGGAAAATACAAGTATAAAGTAAAACCGTAACACATAAACATGGCATCAACAAAATAAATGCACGAACATGATGCATATGTTGGGGTGACTCCAACTATTTCTAACTGGCTGAAAAGTTTCCCGGATGTTACCCTAAAAGGGGACCGGGGTCCCCCATAAATGAATACGGGAGCGTTGAGCGAATCATGACAAGGATTTTGGGCGCTCAATCCATTTAGGGGTTCAACATCCGAGTTAGGGTTCATGAAAGCATACTGGGACACAGGTCCGCAGGGCTTCACTAATATTAACCTTCCTAATCCTATTGGGTATCATGGACGACGATAAGCATTATGCATGAGATGCATATGAACAATTTATTAAAGTCAATAGCATATAACAATCACAAAAATAATTTATTTAAAGCAAGTAAATAATAAAAAAGCAAACACCATAAAACTGGCTTCGACCCTTAACGTCCCTAGTGAAGTCGCCAAACTGTCGCACCCCCTTTTCGTTGAAAATAAGTAAGGTTCGGGACGGGCCACAATGCAAGACAAGCGTTGAACTTGTCTCAACATCATGCAAAATGAAGTCGCCACCCTAATTTTCTAAGGTTTAGGGAACCTAATCGTCATGGCATAAAAATAAATAAACTAAGGCACAAATGGTCTAAACCAAAGAACAACGGTTCGAGGTCGTGATTATGGACTTGGGAAGGTGTTAGGCACCCAAGTCACATCCTAAAATGGTTACTGGTATGCGAGGTGTTTTGAGAAAAATATTTTAAACATGTAATTTAGGTCCTCCAAGGTGACGTTACATCTTAGCATTTTTCGTTGGGACTTGTTATTTCCGATCGGGACCGAAGGATGGGGTTACCCTTTGTTCGTATGCTAGAGCGGACGTTCCCCCCTTGTCATTGGGTCATGCATGATTAATTTCTTACTAGGTGATCTATCATGGCGAAACTAACAAAGTACCTTTTTTATGGATGCACATATATTTTGTATGGGTTTGAAGCCACCATGCATAGCATTTAGCAAGAAAACAATTAATTTCATAGTATGAAAGACAAGTGATATAAACATGTTGTGCATGTGAGTTTGATTTTAATTATTTTAGCAATTCTATATGTCATGTATGGGAATGGGGAGGTTCTAACGCCTACTAGGGTGCCATGCATTCGATTCGGTTTTGGCATTTAAATAAACATATAAGGAAACGTTTTAAGGTAAGCTTACCTTTTGGATGAACCCCGATCGATCCATCTCTTCAAAACCGTGGTTAGCAACAATTGACATAAGGTAGGTATAAACAAACATACATGATTTTTAACTACTTAACTAATTATTACAAACCACAATTCATAATAAAAACTACTTATCTAATTATTACAAATTGGAGGTCGGAATAACTATCTAACTAAATATTACAACAAGTGAAATAACTAATTATTACAACAAGTTGATAATTCCTTAATTATTACAATGAGTTGATAATTCCTTAATTATTACAATGAGTTGATAATTCCTTAATTATTACTATGAGTTGATAATTCCTTAATTATTACAATGAGTTGATAATTAAAATATTCATACATGCAATTTTAAAAATAACGTCTAATTTAAACATCACATACGAAGGATAATAATTCACGAAGATAATGCGGTGGTTTGATCATGCATGCAGTTTCTCTTTATGGGCCGGGTTAGGCCCATATTGGGATTTCTAGTTTTGGGATGACATGCATACGAATAATTTTTAACACATCGAATAAGTAAAAGAAAGAAAGAAACGTATTTTTCGAGCGAAGATTAAAAGTTTAACCTACAAAGCGAGAGTGTTAGTAATAACTTGAAAATAATAAATAATAAAAGCACATGCACACATTTATTTAGCAAGCAAGCAATTAGATAAACATGATAAACAAGTAAACAATTTATTTCATATGAGCATACAAATATTTCATATTAAAACATGGCATAAAGTAAATAAAACATCATGCGAGCCTACAAATGATTTCACGATAATTGACATGACATAAAATAAGCAACTCATCATGTGAACAATTTACGATAATTAAGCATGAAAACAAACAAATCATCATACGAAGCATGTGAGCATTTCATACGAGCATTAACACATAGCGTAAATAAACATTTTATAAGCATACAAAAATCATATGAGAAGTTAACACGAAAGTTTACAAAAAAATTAATTATACACATACGAAACATTTATAAGAAAATTAAATGGGTCGGGCTTGGGCCCATTTTCTAAATTTGGACAACAAAAAATGGGCTTGGATCAAAATTTAAATTAAAACAAATGGGCTTGGCAAAGGCCAAGCCCATCACCTTTCTTATTTCCTTTCCCACCAAACTCACCTTTTTCCTCCTTGTTTCTTCACGTCGCCGGTGTCATGGCTGACGACCAAGATGGCTAAAACTTGATCAAATGACCCGAAAACACACCCAACAAATCACTTAACATGGCAGTAACCCAATCCCATGAAAACAGCAAGTTTTCTTGGACAAGAATAGTGACTTTTTCCGCATGAAATAATAAGTTAATTAATGTGCATATATAGCTATTAATTACTCAAGACATCATACAATCAAATTGAAGCAAGGGAAATGAAATTGGCACGAAAACTAAGCATGTGAGGTAAGTTTTAGCAATTTATTCATGCATTAAGGATGAAAATGAAAATTAAGAGAAGTTAGAGTGAGAAAGCTTACTTGTTCCAGGAGAGATTTTTAGCCAAGAAGGTAGTGCAAGAAGTGGGGATTAAGAGGAGATTTTGGTGCCCTTTTCTTATTGCATGAAGCATGCTATTTATAGGGGAAGGTTGAGTCGGTTGTGGAGGGAGCTTGTGGCTGCAAATGGCACACACATTCGTCGGTGAGCTGGAGAGTGAATAGTGGCCGGAGTGGAGGCCAAGTTTGGGCTTTGTATGGCCAAGGATTGCTTGATAACTATCGATACCACAGAAGCGGCATCTCCACTACCCCGCTGGGTGACTCGGCCAGCATACTGTACCCGTCGAGGGAGACGAGACCCTGTTCTTACCGCCCTTAGCCTGGCGGCCGACCCTGGGATGGTCGACATCAGCGGGGGGGCTCTCATGCGACATCCGCACGGCGGCATTCCATCCCAGGTCATCCATGACGTCACTCCGCATGACGTCATCCCGCATGACATCACTCCCTGCCACCCCAGCGACATCTATCACCCCAGCGACATCCACCAAGGATAATTCCTACCCCTTGTCGGTACACTCCTTCCTTTGCCTATAAATACCCCCACCTTTTCAGACAAGAGGTAAGCCTAAGACAGCGTACTGAACCCCTGCCATTTTGACTACTCACACTGACTTTGGCATCGGAGTGTTTACGCCGGAGACCCCCTCCGGCGCTTTGCAGATGACGAAGACCCCAGTACAGTGTTCCCGACCAGCCCAGATTAGGCCGATCCTGCTCAGTGTCTCCCGGACTCTTATCAAGTGGTGCTTTCATTGAGAGCCTTGGTTAATTAAGTGAGTTTCCTTAGTAACCAAGCACTGTTCTCCCTGAGAGTCGAAGGATCATGGGTTCAGATTCAGAATCCACACCCCCTCATACTCGTGGTGTTCACGCGCGTAGGGAACTTTTTTCCACGTCTTCGTCCGGTATATTTGTCACATCACGTGAAACTTCCTCTGCGCAGACAGACTTTCTTTTCGGACTGACAGCTGGCACGCCATTTTCTCAAACGGGCACCCCGTTTCTTCAAATGGGCTCCCTTATTTCCTCAATGGGCACCTCGTTTTCCCACGTGGTCGGATCTAGTCACTCCACCCTCCACCTACGGGTTCTGGGATGGATGGCCCTAATACTCCGTCGGTAAGTTCGATGTTAACTCTTCGTGCCCACTTGGATTACTTGATTGGGATGGTTGTAGGCCCCACTTCGAGCACCGCGACATCAGGTGTGTCTTCCCGAATTATTTTCACTCCGTCTATTGTCACCGATCGACCAGTATCGCCTCGACGCCAAGTGAGTGTCCCTCTAACCTCACCTGCGATAAACATGCCATTCAGCTTTATGCAACTGGCAGATGGACCGGAGGAGTGCTACATACCGCGGATATCGCGGATTCCTATCTCTCAAGTAGAGCGACCACTAGATGAATACGGAGAGCGTTGGGACGGCAGGAGAGAGGGAGCCGGTAGAGAGGCGTCTATGGAGCGGAGTGAAAGATCAGGCAGTAGTCGCCTAGGAGTCGTAGCCGGTCTCCCAGGCAGCATCGTACCCCGGAGCCTCGAGGGCACAGGCGACACCTGGACATGTCTCCTCCTCGTCATGATCGTGAGATCTTGGATGACACCGCTGGTCATCCTTTCACCCACCGTATAAGGCATCATAGGGTCAGCCGACATGTTAAGCTCCCCACGAAATCATACGATGGCACCAAAGACCCCATTTCACATCTTAATAAGGTGAAGGACTTCGTCCAGTTTCAGACGCACAACGACATGGCGTTGTGTCAAATATTTGTTATGACATTGTCAGGAGTAGCTCGCCTCTAGTTTGAAGGACTTCCCACTCGATCAATTGATAATTTTCCGCAACTAGAGGCCAAGTTTAAGAGTCGCTTCAGCACAGCTATCCCTATTCGGAAGTCTGCCGCAGCCTTGTTTGATATATGTAGAAAACCAGAAGAGTCTCTGAATAGCTATCTTGGTCGCTTTGACATGGAAATGTCGTTAACACCTGGTATTACTATTGATTTTGCTATAGAAGCTTTGAAGTGGAATTGTGGATATGGGAAGCTGAGAGATACGCTGATAGTGGACCCCTCAACGACTTTAGATGCGTTAAGATTGAAGGCTCACAATTATGCGAGAATGGAAGAAGAGGAATATAGAAACAAGATACGGGATATGCCCTAGAACGCCCCTCCTGCTCCCGCGGCTCAAGCCAGTATGACCCACGATACCCGTCCAGGTGATGAATACGCCCAGCGAAAAGATTACATCATTAAGGCGTCGAATCGCCAGAAGGGTAATTTCTCTAGAGGGAGAGGCGGCGGTCTGAATGTTCAGCAACAAGCGGATCCCCCTAAGGGTCGAATGTACGATCCCGACCTTCCTCCCCTTACACTCCCCCGAGCTGAAATCCTAGCCATTATTCAGCAGCGGAACCTGCCAATCCGTTATCCTGCCCCTGTGAAGCCAGGAGTGGTCATGGGAGGAAGGGAAAATGCTTTTTGCAAATTCCATAAGGTAAAGGAGCATTCTATAGAGGCATGTAGGGAATTGAAGTTAGCAATAAAGCGTCTGTTGGAAGAAGGCTATCTTGGAGAATTTGCCACTCGAATGAGAGAAGAAACCAGGAGTGACCCCCCATAGGGGGCGCCAGGTGACCATCAATTGCCTCCTCCCCCTGGGAGCAGCGGGACTTCTGGCACAAGGGGGAAAGAAGCGCTAGTGATGCATGATGAGGACATTCCCATCATTAACATTATCGCTGGTGGTGCGTCGTTCCTGGACAAGATTACCCCAGCAACACTCGCGGCAGGAGAGAAGCGGAAACGGGAAGGTCAGCCTGTAAAAAAAGGAGCGATTGATGCACTGGACAGAATGGTAATATCTTTTTCGGAAGAAGACGAGAAGGGCGTTGTCTTCCCTCATAATGACGCGCTAGTAGTCACACCGGTTATTGGGAGCCATGGGGTACGAAGGACCCTCATTGATAACGGTAGTGCGGTAAATTTATTTTCGTTGGAAGCATACAATCTCATGAAACGCCCTGCCGGCGAACTGGCACCTTGCAAGAAACCAATTATTGGAGTAGATGGCATCCCTATACCTGTAATTGGAATCACAGAGCTGCCTGTGTATTTCAGAGAAGACGCGTCGAAACGATCAGAAGAGTTGATGTCCTTGGTTGTGGATCTCATCCTACCGTATAATGCCATTCTAGGGCGGCCATTCCTCAATCGCTTTGGGGCGGCGGTATCTCAGAAACATCTCAGGATGAATTACCCCTCTTGGGAAGGAGTAGTATCGATCAAGGGCGATCAAAAGTTAGTCGTCGAGTGTTATTCACTCATGATTCAAAAAAGCTGTGATCAATATGTGTGTGTGGCAGCGGATCCCTATGAGCAAAGGGATGAAAGGCGAACCCAGCCAGTGGATGCGATGGTACCCATCCTCGTCCAGGGCAATGGTGAGGTGAGTTTCCAGGCCAGTGAAAAGTTGACCCCTGAGGAGAGCGCACAATTAGCCCGACTGTTGAACAAGTGCAAAGGAGAGTTCGCGTGGAAACCGGCGGACATGCCTGGCGTGTCCAGGGAAGTGGCTGAACATCGACTCAACGTTGACCAGCACGCCACGCCAGTTCAACAGAAGCGGCGAGCATTCTCCGCGGAAAAGGCGGTGGTGATTGATAAGGAGGTAGCAAAACTGTTAAATGCAGGATTCATTCGAGAAGTTCAATACCCCACTTGGTTGGCCAACCCCGTCCTAGTCCGCAAACCCAGCGGAGACTGGCGCATGTGCATTGATTTCACTAACTTGAATGACGCTTATCCTAAGGACTGTTATCCGCTTCCCTGGATTGATCAGCTGGTCGATCAAGCGGCAGGGTACGCGTATTTGAGTTCCTTGGATGTCAATTCTGGATACCACCAAATTCCTATGGCTAAGGAAGATGAGGAGAAGACGGCATTTATAACTCCGAAGGCCACCTATTGCTACACGGCAATGCCGTTTGGTTTAAAGAATGCAGGGGCAACCTTCCAGCGTATGGGCAACAGAGTGTTCAAAAAGCAAATCGGGAAAATGTAGAAGCATACGTAGATGATGTATTGGTCAAAAGCAGAAGTTTCAGCGACCATCTGGCCGATTTGCAGGAAGTGTTTGACACATTGAGGAAATATCAGATAAAATTGAACCCTCACAAGTGCGCATTTGCATTTCAAATGGGGAAATTTTTGGGGTATGTGGTAAGCCAAAAGGGCATCCAGCCGAACCCGTCAAAGATTAAGGCTATCCATGATATGGTATCACCGAGAACCCTCCAGGAAGTTCAGAGGTTAACAGGAAGCGTCATTACTCTAGGACAGTTCATCTCTAAGCAGGGCGAGAAGTGCTTGCCGTTCTTTAAAGTCATACACAGGAAAGCTCCTTTTGGATGGACACAAGAGTGCGAAGAGGCATTCGTGGGTTTGAAAACTTACTTGTCATCCGACTTGGTGCTAACACGACCGGAACCGGGTGACACCCTATTCTTATACCTCGGCATCGCAAATGAAGTGGTCAGTGCCGTTTTGGTCCAGGAGGATAATCACGCCCACCGACCCATTTTCTTTGTTAGTCATGTGTTAAAGGATGCCAAGGTGCGATACACCCACATTGAGAAGGTGGCATTCGCCCTGATACAGTCCACACGAAAGATGGACAGATACTTTCAGGCCCATCCAGTCATCGTGCTCACGGATCAGCCTTTGAGAAGGATTTTTAGGAAACCAGAATCCTCGGGGAGGATGTTGATTTGGTCAATTGAGCTAGAGCAGTATGGATTACAGTACAAAGCTTGGCCATCCGTAAAAGCTCAGGTTTTGGCAGATTTTATCGCCGAGTGTACTTTTACAGGGGACAAGGCGTTGGAGCGGCTCGAGAAGGAAGAGAGTGATGCAAAGATCCTACCCTCGGAAGCCCCTACGGACTTATGGGTCATCTATGTGGATGGCCCCAAAAATCAAGAGCTGGCAGGAGCTGGCATATACATGATCGGGCCACACGATGTGCAGGTGTGGCACGCCATTAGAATCCTACAACCATTGTCCAACAACGCAGCAGAGTATGAAGCGTTATTGGCGGGGCTTAGAGTAGGAAGAAATCTCTTCACCAAAGCTGAGAACGACCTGGTAGCAGGGGCCCCACGGTTGAAAATACGAGGGGACTCCAAGTTGATAATTGATCAAGTCTTGGGACACTCCCAAGCTAGAGAACCGATCATGGCACAATACCTCTCGAAAGTGAAAAGGGAGTTGGCAGAAATTGAACAAAGAGGCGTGTGTGTCACTTTCGAACACATTCCGCGGGAGGACAATACCGAGGCGGATAATCTTGCCAAAGCAGCAGCCAATCAGGAGGCTGCCATACCAGAAGGCGTGTACTATGAGGAAAGGTCATTACCGTCCTTCATGGAGGAACAGCTATCGCTATGTATGGAGGAGATTGAAAAGGATTGGAGGGTCCCTGTGATAAAAAATTTGAAGCACGACGAGTTGTCAAGCGACAGTGCAAAGAAGAAAAAAGTACTGAAGCAAGCGGCAAGGTGCACTTATTATGATGAGGAGTTAATTCGGAGATGTTTCTCGCACCCAGCCGCAAAATGTATAACGGAACAAGAAGGCCTCCATACCCTGCGTGAGATTCATGAAGGGATCTGCGGCATGCACGTGTCAGGTGGTACCATGGCCGCGCAGGTATTCCGGTCGGGATTCTATTGGCCCACTATTCGTAGGGATTGTAACAACTTTGTGCAATCATGCCATAAGTGTCAAGAATTTTCCAAAATCCCTCGACGGCCCGCCACTTAAATATCTCAGATCGTGGCACCTTGTCCTTTTGCCAAGTGGGGAATCGATATTTTAGGCCCTTTTCCTAAGGCGAGGTCCCAACTAAAATTTGTAATTGTGGCGGTGGACTACTTCACCAAATAGGCAGAAACGGAAGCGGTAGCCAGTATTACGACGGAGAAGGTATGGCACTTCTTTAAGCACCAAGTTATCATGCGTTTCGGGGTGCCTCGTGTGCTAGTCAGTGACAACGGGGCACAGTTTACCAGCCGCTTTTTCAAAGAGCAATGTGAAGAATTCCAGATCAAACAGAGGTTTTCCTCTGTGGCGCATCCCCAGACTAACGGCCAGGCGGAGGTAACCAACCGAAGGATCCTGAGCGGTATTAAGAAAAATCTTGAGGAGTCAAAAAAGAAGTGGCCAGACGAGCTACCCAATGTAATGTGGGCTTACCGCATGACCGTCAAAACTAGTACGGGGGAAACGCCATTTGCGATGCCTTTTGGTACCGAAGCGGTAACGCCTGTCGAAATCAGCACCCTAAGCTTAAGGGTGGAATTTTTCAAGGAGGAATTAAACGAGGAGAGGTTACGAGCTAACCTTGACATGCTGCTTGAGGCGCACGAGGAAGCTCTCTTGAAAACAATGCACTACAAAAGAAGAATGGCGCGGTATCACAACAGACATGTTAAGGAGCGGCTGCTCAAGGCGGGAGACCTGGTGCTCAGGGACAAGCGAGCGGCGGGCCAATGAATGTGGAAACTTAGCTCAAACTGGGAAGGCCCATACCGCGTCACTCGTGTTATCGGAAAGGGGGCGTACCACCTCGAAACGCTTGACGGTACTCCCTTACCTAACTCTTGGAATATTGCTCGATTGAAATTATATCACGCTAGAATTTGACATGCCGTTGGGCATGGTCTAGTAATTGAAATTATGTTATGATAGAATTTGACATGCCGTTGGGCATGGTCTAGTAATTGAAATTATGTTATGATAGAATTTGACATGTCGTTGGAATGGTCTAGTAATTAAAATTATGTTATGATAGAATTTGACACGCCGTTGGGCATGGTCTAGTAATTGAAATTATGTTATGATAGAATTTGACACGCCGTTGGGCATGGTCTAGTAATTGAAATTATGTTATGATAGAATTTGACATGCCGTTGGGCATGGTCTAGTAATTGAAATTATGTTATGATAGAATTTGACATGTCGTTGGGCATGGTCTGGAAATTGAAATTATGAATTTGGCATGCCGTTGGGCATGGTCTAACAATTGTTGTGGAAATATTTCTTGTTCCTTGTTGGTTGTCTGTGTGATGTGCAGATAACAAGGAAATGAGGATGTCGGGGGTGAAAAGTCCTAGCCTTGGGGCAGAATGGGCTAATACAGACGGGTCATCAAGACGAGGCACGCCCCGGCGATCCTAGAAATATATGGTGCTGGAAGTGAAACATTTTGGCCTTGTGAGGCCGGCCTTGATCAAGCGGCTCGCTAAGATGAGACATGCTCCAGCACTGTCGGGAGTGAAAAATCCTATCCTGGGGAAACCCAGAGAGGGTACGCCCCGACTCCCCTAGGGGTGTAAAGTCCTACCCTTGTGACAGCCCGTGCTCACATAGGCGGATGATCATTAAGTAAATACCCAGAGAGGGCACGACCCTAGGGAAGATAAAAACTCCACCTCGCAAGTGAAAATCCTATCCTTACGATGGTAGCGCTAACATAGGCACCTCGTTAAGAAGGGGCACGTTCCGAGGTGCGAGGACAACGCTGAGGAAGTGAAAAGTCCTATCCTCGTGATGGCCGGCCCTGATCAGGCGGCGCACTGAGAGGTGGCACTTCCCGGCTTATTGAGGAAATGTGAGAAGTTACGGTACCCCAGCTAGTAACCGGAAGGGACAAACCCGGTGAAGTTTGGCTGGATGAGTACGTGACACGAGCGACATCGGGGGAGATCACGCCAAGTGAGTTGGAGAAATACGCGGCCACACCCCAAGGTAATCAAGATATTTTAGCAGATGTCGCTACTAATGTAAATGATAAGTGAAAATGTGCAGAAAAATCGGCACAAGCGACATCTCGGAGGGATCGCGCTAAGTGAGTCGGGAGAACGCGCGGCAATGACCCAAGGTAACTAAGACTTTTTGGAGTATGTCGCTACTAACGAAATTTATAAGTAAAAATGTGCAGAAAATTTAGTAAAGCGTGAAAGTAATGAAGCACTTGAGAAAATAATGACGCTGCGGAAAGGCAGAGAGTCCAAAGGGGAGATCCCGTTGTCTTAAAGCACGGTACGAGATAATGGTGAAGATCAGATCTACCCTATCGCGCGGAGAGAAACGCGTGACGACATTGTGTGTTACGACTCCGCAAGGGAGGTTCGAAGGCGCAGGCAACATCAGTTCAACGGTGGCAACAAGTTTTGAAAGAATGCCTAACGGAAGCAAATTGAGAAAGATCATTGATAAAGTAAAATGACGGCAAATTGTGCAAACTGTTTATACAAGAGGGGAGACTTGTTTAAGCAAAAGGCCCCAAAAGCACAAAAAGGGCAAAGAAGTGAGGGCGCTCGATGGACAAAAATGAGAAGTAACATTTACGGCCTGGGCAAGCTGTTGTCCCCCTCGTCATGTCGTGGCCTCTTCGCTTGGCGATAGCCCTCTTCCGTGAGGAACCCAGACTTCTGCTTGAAGAGGCGGATGATGGCATCAGCGTCAAACTGATTGCGGCCATGACGCTCAATGAAGCAGTCGGCCATGAGGCCCGCAGTTTGTTCCAGAAACCATTTACATTTGTCTGCCGTTTCTTCCATAAGCGCGGCATTCTTACCCTGCTCCGCTTGAAGGGCGGCATCCCTTGTGGCCTCACGTCCTCTGGCCTCTTCCAGCTCCTTTCTCGCAACTGCTAAACTGGCTTCCGCACATTGTCGCTCTTCAACACACTTCCTCAGCTCTTCCTGAGTTTTATTAAGTTTCCCTTGGTACTTGTTGACTTCTTTTAAGAGTTGGTGATTAGCGGTGCGCCATTCCTGGGAGGAAGAGTGGAGAGAGCTCATTCGTCTCGTCACATTCCTGGACCAGTAATGAAAATCCTGAAAGCCAGAGAACAGTTGGGTCCTTATCCGCTGCAGTTGCTCACCTTCGGCAATGGAGAGGAAGGCCTGCTCCTCCTCCTCAACCGACAACAGATGTCCTGACAGATAGGCGGATGTCGCTAGGGAGCTGTCGCCTCCTAATGCTGGGAACCCGCGCTGGCGAATGTTACTTAAGTCAACCTGATGTGTGGCGGCTCCGCTAGAGATGGAAAGTCCTCCTCTACAAGATCCTCCAGAAAACCCAAGGGATTGCTAGGAGGAGGAGATGACGCGGCAAAAGAAGAGTGAAGCGGCGCAGAGGTAGCCCCGTTCCCTGGCAGACCAGAGCCTTGATTACCCACCAAGGGGCCGGTATTGCTAACGCCGCCCTGCCCTTCCTGACCAGCAGCAAAGTCATCCGCGGAAGGGGTGTCTTCATTGGGACGTGGTCGCTTGGGGCCAAGAATGCCTGACAAGTCCATGCCGTCGCGCGAAGGGGTAGCAGAAGAGCCAACAGCAACGGTATCCTACGCGCGAAAGAAAAAAGGGGGAATTAAGAAACGAACGAAACAAATAGACGGAGAAAAGTTTATAAAAACCACCTGAATAGGAGGACAGGTAGGAGCGATAACGCGAAGGCGGAGAGTTCTCTTCTTCTTTTTGGCAAGGGGAGGACGAGAAGATGACGCTCGAGTGGGAACAATGTTGGGGGAAGAAATTGGCTCAATAGTTGATGTGGCAGTAGCCTCCGCTCGAGGAAGAGAAGAGGACTCAAGCGCGGAAGTGGACGCGTGCGTGGTGTTAGTAGCGACACCCGTCGAGACGGCAAAAAGAGCCTCTTTTTCTTTCTTCTGCTGAGCTCTTCTTTCTCTTTTCTTGATGCACTCAGGTTTCCACCCGGCGGGAGGATCTGTAGAAATAAGAAAAGAACGTTAGAGTTAGTACTGACGGGGAGCAGCGAATGAAGGGACGGTGCTCACTTTGAATGCAATCCCGGATGTCGCCCCGGCACGCAAGTTCGCGAGTGCGAACCCCAGGAATCCCCGACAGGTTGAGTAGCTTGTCCAGCCAGCCTTGGTCAACTGGTCCTAAGTGTGGCCTGCCACCCCAGGCAGCATCTCTGATGACTAGATTAAACCCGCTCCGCCACAAGGGCTTGGGTAGATTGACGATGAAGAATCCTTTTTTCCAAGCGTCAACAGAAGATTCAAGGAACAGCAGCTTCCAGGTAAAGGGGTTTAGGGCTTCAATGTCATAGCGAGGCGATATCGCTATGATGCCATTGTTATGGTGGTATAATTGAAAAAGGGAGCGCAGCAACAACAAAGAAGGAGATTCATTTCCTATGTATCTACAAAGGGCTATAAAAGCATAAATGCCACAATAGGCATTTGGACTCAACTGGGCAGCATTTAAATCGAATTCAGAGAGTAACTCGGCGATTAAAGGATCTAGAGGCAGCCGAAAACCATAATGAAACATTTTAGCATAAAGAACCCTATGGTTGCCAGATAATTCGCTATTAAGGCGAAGCGACTTTGGGGCAACTTCAGTAGAATACCCCTCCAACTGGTCGAGAGTGGCATTATAACTCCGCAGGTGCCGTCGAAGGATGGCGGTGGAAGCAATGGTGGAAATAGTAGTATCAATATCCCCCTCCCCAGCAGAGAGGGAATAGCGGCGATTACGAGCCATGGGCAAGGTTAAACGAAGGATAGATAGGAAGGTACCTTTTGTGAGAGGAAGATCGAAGCACCCGGACGGCGGCGGATCGTAGGAGGAAGAAGAGGAATTGTGTTTTCTTTTCTTTCTTTTCGTTTTCCAAAGAGAAAGGTAACAAAAGATAAGAAGAGAGCACGTGAGGGTTTTTATAACCCTAAGGATTAAAGGGAACGACGGGTCAAGTGATCGTGGTGTGTGACGTGTCAAGGACAAGAGGCGCGGAAGCGGGTACAATCCCTGAGGAGCGAAAAGACATGTTCAACCCGTTATTCCCTTAGCACTCCCCTTTGATGACACGTGGGCTCAGAGCATCATGACTGTCTCCTCCGTATCAAGTAAACAGAGTCAGAGCATTAAATGCTCTAGAAAAAGGGGGGCAGTCAAACCCAGTGAAAATGAGCGGCAAGTCGCAATGCCACGGCACGCAAGAGGCGAAGTGCGAAGAAAAAAGTAGTCAAGCGGCAAGTGATAAAGGGCGACATCGTTAAGAAACACGTATTATTTGGTCAAGATTACAAGATTTGTTAATTATTACAAGCAAGGAGGCGACGTCAAAGTCCAAATGGAAAAATAATACAACAAGGGAGTAAGTAAAGAAGCGACACCCCCAATCAAGCGGCATCAAATGGGCCCTCCCCAGGCACTGACTTATTACTCCTCTTCGGAGGAGAGGAAACCCTCTTGGCTCTCATAAATCTCTTTCATCCTCGCGGAGGCATACCTGGCGACCTCAGCGGGATCAGCGGCCCTACCGCGGTGCTGATCTGTGACCCCAGTAATAAAGGCTTGTTCAGTCTTCTTCTTCCACCAGGCCACCTTCGTGGAAGCTTTCGTCAGGTCGGCATCGCGGGATGATATCTCCTCAAGAAGGAAGGAGTTCTTCTTCCTTTCAGCCACCAACTCAGCCTCCAAAGCTTCAACCTGGGCTTTTCCTTTAGACCTTTCCCGAGTGAGGTCAGCGCGGCACTCGCGCAGTTCGGCTTGAGCGCGTTTATGGAGTCGCGACAGCTCCTCTATCTTTGCTAGGGCACCAGAGTTTTGAGATTGTGTACCACGAGCCTTGATGAAGTAATGAAGTTGCCGAAAGGCAGTAAGGCAGTTATTCATGACGCGCACATACTGAACCTTAGGAGGAAGCTGCAGTAGCCTACTTTCGTCCTCGGAGGCGCGAAACATTTCGCAGGCCAAGATAGCCTTGGGCTGATCTTGCGACAAGGGGTCTGATATACCCAGGGCGCGGAACCCGTCAGTCCCAAATTTTGACAGATTTAGCCGGTGAGAAGGGGCCCCTTGAGGTCCGTCAGGGGAAAGATCAGCAACAAAGGAAGGGGCGGAGATACCGCCTGAGCCCCCCAACATCTCGAATTGAAGTAAGGAACAACGGACAAGGGGACTTCGGGGGAGAGTGAGAAGAACTAGGTCCACTTGGGACTGATGGAGGCACGTCAGGAATACAGGGGCCAATTGGCGAGTGTGGAGGTTCCATGACAGGAGCGGAATCTGCAGCAGATGGCTGCGGCATCATCGCGGCAGGGGAGGTCTTGTTGGGGGCAGCCAACCCCGGAGTCGAGGAAGTGCCACCCAGTGAAGCAGCACCCCCCTCAGTGGTGTCAAGAGAAATGGCAGTCTGGGAAGCGACGGTATTTGTAGTGTTGGCAGAAGGAGATCGAGTAGCCATCCTTGTCACTTGAGCTTCGCTCGCTTCCCTTAGTTTCTTTCATTGAGCTGAGGAAGTCGGGCGGAGGCTCAGTTCCGTGTCCATGTCCTCCATGTCCTCGACTCCGTAGGAGAAAATCTTTGTCTCAGTCACTGGCAAACCAGACTCGGACCTTTTCTTCCGACTGGGTAACCAGTTCTCCACGAAGCGGGAAGTGCGGAGGGAGGAACTGCTTTCCCTGGAAAGAATCTCGTCTAAAGCTCTTTTCTTTATGGGCATACGGTGATCAGCTCGAGCCCCAGCGGAAGTAGAGGGAGCAGTCGTTGAAGGCGCGACAACCTTGTGAGAAACGTCACCTTCGGAGAGCGGGCGAGCGATAGTCTCCCCTGCGAAAAGTTATGTTAGTAAACAAGGGGTAAGTAAGGCAGCGGCAAAGCTCAAAAGCTCACCTATGGTACACTCAGTTAAAGGCCTGTACAAAGTAAAGTTTCGGATCTGGAAAGAGGACTCCATCTCCAGCAAAGCGTTGGCCTGACCCAACTCTTCCCTAGACAGAGGCGCTGGCTTCACCCAATCAACTACCTCCAGGTTGAAGTCAGAACGCCACAGGTGAGAGGGTAATTCGACAACGAAGAAACCGCTCTTCTAGTCTTTGACATTTTCCTCAAATCCTTGAAATTTTTGCCAAAAATGCCTCACTAGGGCGTCATCCCACCTTGGAATAATATTAATGAAGCCGTCGCGAAAAACCAGAGTCAAGAACTTGCGAAATAAAGCTACAGAGGGAGCAAGAATATCTTTTAACTCGCAAGCACGAAGGAAGGTGTAGATGCAACTCCATGAGGAAGGGGTGATCTGCACAGGGTTAAGCCCGTGCTCGCGCAGCACACGCTCTAGCGTGTCATGAACTAGGAGGCAGAACCCATATTGAAACATTTTAAAATAAAGAATCCTATGAGTTTTCCAAAGCCGGCTATGAAGCCTCATAGTGTCAGAAGGAATAGTGGGGCGATAACCGCGGGGGAAGGTAATGTTATTGCTTTCCAGTTCAAGGTGTAAGACAGTAGGGCAAGTAAAGATGCTAGGGGTGTTTTCAAGCTCAGGATATCGAGAAATTGGCCTAGGGGTAACTAAAGAACTAGATTGAGATCTCGTGCGAGGCATGATAGATAAAGCAGCAAAGGAAAATCAAAGCAAGATCGAGCAGAGTACCTTGAGAGAGAAGACTGAAATTAATAGGTGAATCGTCTGGATGCGAACGAGAGAATTTCCTCGGAGCGAGCGAAGAACGAAGAGAGTTGTGAAGTATAAAAAGAAGCAAAAGGGTACAAAGAAGAAGCATTTTTCCTTTTAAAAGAGACGGTGGAAAAGTCAGGCAGAAGGGCAACCTATCACAGCAGAACACGTATGGGACAAACGGGACACGTGGAAAGACCCTGACAGAAAACTTAAAGTCAAGCGCTCGCCTCAAATTTCGCAAAAGAAAGGCTCGTTAATTACAAGAAACCCCAGAAAAATGGTCGTATGAAGCGGTAATTGGCTGTCCAGCGGCATTTATCCCATAGAGCGGCATTATATCAAAAGCGAAAAGAAAAAGGCAAATGACATTTTATTTTATTTTATTTTATTTTATTTTATTTACTGAAAGAGAAAGCCAGCGACATCTACAACGAGTACGGCATTGTCAGTCTTCGTCCGCCCAGTGTATGTCGTAGACATAATCATAATCCTCCGGAGATGATGGTGACCCACTATTGTAGAAAGGAAAGGGCTCGTCAATCCTAAAAGGTCTTTTACCAAGCCTAGCCACGGAACTTGTCGTGGGGGCAGTTTCCTCCTTTGAAGCGGCGCGGGAGCCTTCCTCCAGGGTCGGGGTAACCAGTCCTGGAGCGGCATCTTGCACAGAAGTCATATCCTTGGTAAAAGGACAAGGAACGGATGGTGACGCTTCTTCCTTTTACCGCAGCGAGAGATAGTGAGGTTCAAAGTCGGCAAAGAAGGCCTCAAAAGATTGTTTCTTTATTTTCTTCGATTTCTTGCGACCCCGGCACTTTGCAGAACGTCTGCCAGGCCTCCAGAGAGGTGAGGGAGGAGGGTTGTCGGAGTCGGGAGAAGTTGGAGGGGTCGGGGGAGAGTCACGGGCAGCAGTATACAAAAAATGGGAGTCAGCCATGGAAATATCAGTAAGAGTAAGAAGAAAGGAGAAAAGAAGAGATGAATAGGGAAAAGAAAGGAAGAGCCCCATTATATAGCCGAGGCAAGGAAGCGTGCCTGCCTTTTCGCGTATTATCGAGGACAATTAATACTATCAGAGATAGTGACTATTGGGGGAAAGATCTGACTTCGCAACTGTCGAAAGTCTACACCAACCGAAAGGCACCGAAACCGTTGCCCAATCCGCTAACACTGAAAAATGGCGCAAAATATATTCAGAACAGTTGGGACGTGAGAGAATTGTCATTATGAGTCAGGTAGGCAAATAAAGTTATGGGATCCCAAGCTCACAATTAGTGAGAATAGAAGTTGTTTTTTAAGAAAGACGACATGAGAAAGAAGAAAAACATCGACAGCGCGGCAGGCTAATAAGGAAAAGCATATTTATTTATTTAAAGGGCCTAACGGCCCGAGATTACAAAAAGGCCTAGCGGCCCGGGGTTACAGAAGATGGCCCCAGAGGAGCACAGAAAGACACGCCGAGAGGATCCCTATCGCTGGTCAGGCATTCGACCCAGCATCATCATCCTCCCACTCCAAGAAAGGAATTTCCCTCAGGGCATCCGCAAGAGTGGTCAGTTCAGAGGAATAGGCCCTCATGCCCTTCAGGCAACACCCCAGCAAGTCCTTCCTATGCTGCAGCATTGTCATAAGCAGCTGAATTTGAGAGACAGCCGCTGACAACTTAACCACTTTCTCCACGGGACTGAAGTCCTCCATGGTAACAGCAGCCTATCTAGCCTGCAGGGTAGTCAACATTCCCTGGAGTTCCAAGATATCCTCCGAAGTCTTGGTGCTCAACGACCCCAAAAAATCGATGTCAGCCTGGGTCAGATTTCTCAAGGTATGGGTTTTGGATAGCAGAAAGTTCTTAGTGATCTCGTCCATTGAAGGAAAAGAGATGAGGAAAATCGAAGAGATATGTGAAGAAGGCTGAGAGAATTATGGAAACAAGTGCAAAATGAAAGGCCTATTTATAGACTCAGGAAAAAAATGTGCTCTGAAAATATACCTGTATCGACTGTCGAGCCCTCATTAATGCAGAAACCTCTGAAGAGGCAAGACGGAAGACCCGGCGATAGCCCTTGGTAAACGCTCGGGCTCGTTTTCAGTTGGGCATATGATAACTATCGATACCACAGAAGCGGCATCTCCACTACCCCGCTGGGTGACTCGGCCAGCATACTGTACCCGCCAAGGGAGATGAGACCCTGTTCTTACCGCCCTTAGCCTGGCGGCCGACCCTGGGATGGTCGACATCAGCGGGGGGCTCTCATGCGACATTCGCACGGCGGCATCCCATCCCAGGTCATCCATGACGTCATCCCGCATGACATCACTCCCTACCACCCCAGCGACATCTATCACCCTAGCGACATCCACCAGGGATAATTCCTACCCCCTGTCAGTACACTCCTTCCTTTGCCTATAAATACCCCCACCTTTTCAGACAAGAGGTAAGCCTAAGACAACGTACTGAACCCCTGCCATTTTGACTACTCACACTGACTTTGGCATCGGAGTGTTTACGCCAGAGACCCCCTCTGGTGCTTTGCAGGTGACGAAGACCCCAGTACAGTGTTCCCGACCAGCCCAGATCAGGCCGATCCTGCTCAGTGTCTCCCGGACTCTTATCATTGCTGATGGGAGATTTGTGATGATCACAGGAGAGTCGACGAGCCTAGCTAGGAAGAAAGATGAGGTGATTTTAGATAAACATGCATTAATTGCCATTAATGCATGTTTTTTGATACGAACGGGATATTTTGGTACGAGCTAATTTGTACGAAAGTGAAAATAAATCCGATCCGAGGAAACCATGACATGTAGAAAAATAAGACGAGAAAACTAGTATACAATAAAGAAATGCAAAACTTGATTTAACGTATTTATTTTCTCTTTCGGAAACGCTAAAAGTTCGGACGTAAAATAAATGTCCTTACGACAAAAATTGAACGAAACCAAACTCGATGGCGTGAAAGAGAAAAATAGTACGTAATTATCAATTAAAGAAATTACCCGTTCGACCCACGGTCCCGGGAAACTTACTCGGGACCGATAGAAGTTGGCGTAAAGACAGTCGAAAGTATGAAAATAATGAGAAGGCACGAAATGATACAGAATATTAAACAAACTAGCCTAAGACCAAGAATCGACAGAAATTTGACCTAGATGAGCTATTAAATGCGGTAAACATAAAAATACGTAAATGTGTTGACGAAAATCGAAAAATACGGTTTAGTCGAAAATACGAGAAAAATACAAAAAAATCAAAAGACGTGAAATGACGTGAAATATTAAAACAAATAGCCCATGATAAAAAATTGATTGAAATTTGACGTACACGGGCTATTAATGCGACATGCAATAAAACGAAAAGTTGTGACGTAGGTCAAAATTCAGGTAGCAACACTCATCTTTTCATCAATTCCATCAATTCTTTGAGTTGTTGTTATCTTTTACTAGAAATTAATTGACACTTGAAATTGCTGCAGGTGGCAGATTTGTTTGGAAAGATTTGGCCTTTGAGAGCACTTGGACCATGTATACCATCGTTTTACTTGGATAAAAGACTTGAGAATGACAAAGAATACGGTTTCAGTCTCTTTAGGCCGAGAAATGATTCTTACATGAATTGGCTGAACGAGAAGCCAAAAGATTCTATAGTTTATGTGTCATTTATTGTGGGTCCCGCTCAATTTGAGCCCACATATAATTGTTTGTTTTAGTTTGATTAGGAAAAGAAAAAGAAAAAGAAAAAAGAGAGACAAGAGAATTAATTAGGGTTGCTGTTGAGAGAGAGGTTTTATTCGATTGTACATATTGATCATCATACAGTGGATTGCTACTGGCTTTGTCCTGTGGTTTTTTACCTGTTGAGGTTTTCCACGTTAAAAATCTTTGGGTTCTTTTCTTGATTGTTTTTGATTCGTTAGGGGTTATTGATTCGTTATGGGTTACTATCAAGAGTAAAGTACAAGGTACTTACAAAAGATTGAATGATGGTGATGACCAGGTAGAGTTACCTAGGAGAAGAGTTAGCTTTGCGGTGTTGACCGGTGAGAAAGCGAACTTGACTCCCACTCAGATTGCATGAAGATTGGTGATTGCCCAAAATGAGCGTGAAGGGGAGATTTGTTGTAGGTTCCGCTCAATTTGGGCCCACATATAATTGTTTGTTTTAGTTTGATTAGGAAAAGAAAAAGAAAAAGAAAAAAGGGAGACAAGATAATTAATTAGGGTTGTTGTTGAGCATCCTGAGAGATTGTGAGAGGGTTGTTGTTGAGCATCCTGTGAGAGAGAAGAGAGAAAATAGATTTTCGCCAAACTCTGTGCAGCTGTGGGAGAATTGTTGCAGCGACTTCGTTCACCGTTGGATGAGGATAAAATTTGTACAGCAGGTGTGAAACTTCTGGTTCTTCAATCTGAATGGTTGGATCGATGAGAAGTTGTCTGATGTGGTAGAAATTTTGTCCCGATTGAAGTAGTAAAAATCTTGTTTTGGTTCTCTATTCTCATATCTCTTGTTTTTGCTCGGATTGATTGATTAGATTGTTTGATTGGTACTATTGGTAATAGTGGTGTATGTCAAATAATTCCTAGAGTTGAGAGAGATTTTATTCAATTGTACACATTGATCATCATATAGTGGATTGTTACTGGTTTGGTCCCGTGGTTTTTTTTCTGTTGAGGTTTTCCACGTTAAAAATCTTTGTGTTCTTTTCTTAATTGTTTTTGATTCGTTTGATAGCTAGAGGTTATTAATTTTTGGGATAAAATTATTAGATGCGCAAAATTGTTTGTCGATTGAGGGGGAGCAACATATTTTTCTTGTTGATAAGATTTAATTTCAATCTTACGAGATTCTGCGTCGTGTGCGATCGGAACAGTGGTGAATGGCGGCGAGTGTACCTGCAAGGTACCGGAGGGGGAGCTCCGGCGTAGACACTCCGATGCTTAAGTTAGTTCAGGTTATAAGAGTGGTAGAGGTTTCTCTAGGTGAGCATGACCTTACCTTCATTGTGAAAAATGGTGGGGTATTTATAGATCTGGACAGCAATACCTGGCGATATCAAAGAGGGCGCCATTTGATGATGACGTCACAGGCGATATCAGTGGATGACGTCACGGCGATGTCTGATGGGGCTGCCGGGAGCGATAACCATGTGGGTCCCTAGGATGGGATGACGTCGTGCGTATAGAATTGCGTGAGTCTCCCCCCCCCCCGCTGAAGTCGACCGTCCTAGGAATCCTTCGTTGATCCGTAGGCGATATAGGGATATCCTTATGGAGCTCAGGGGGATTCGTTCCGATAAGAACCGTTTGTGCAGTAGGACCGTTAGGACTATCTCGATTTTTATCATAAGCCCAATTGAAAATGAGCCCGAGTGTTTACCAAGGGTTGTCCATGTCTGTCATCTTGAATGAAGGTTTTTGTCGCGAGGTGATAAGCTTCGCAGGGTTTCCGAGCTTCTTGTATTATTCCACGTCGATGAGACTCAAGTGATGAGCTGGAGATTGAGCTTGAGGATACTGGGCAAGCTGACTCCGGCTTTCGCCCTTATCTAAAGATTCGTCCTTAACGTACGTTCGAAAAAAAGTACGGAATTTTTTGTGCCCCTATCACCCTTGCAGTTGCGAGGTCATTACTCTCTGTCTGGCGGTATTACTCTGATTGGCCCCTCCGGGGGACTTAAGAAGCCTCAGCTTATTCAAGTTGTGAAAGAGCGGTCGCCGGGTCACCGATAATATCGTCTAGGATATTTGACCAAGTCGCACCGGGGACTGGCACATATTCCAGGTCTATTGTCCTCCCAAGTGTTCTGCAAACACAGGAAGGAGATATATTCGTATATAAAGGATAGCAAACTTGTGTACTTACAGAGGTTTGAGGTCAATACGAGGCCAATCTTTCTTTTACACTCACGGAAACAGCGGTATCAACGCGGCTTTACGCCATCAGCTGCCTATGATTAGCGCGGCTTTATACCACCAGACGCCTGCGATGCCAGCGCGGTTTTACGCATCTAGGGCTACCTGTGACATCAACGCGGCCTTACACTGTGGATACCGGTAGCCATATGGCCTTTACGTGATGGCCACCCGTGATATCGTGTCTTTCGGTGTTTTTCCTGACCTTGTTTCGCATTCCTGCCGATATCTGTATTACGGACGGTATACGAACATTGCCCTTTCCTTCCGCTGTGGGCTCATCAGCCCTTGCGGTTATCGGGTCGGCTCGTCTTTTTAGAACCCCATTGTCCTTTCCTCCGAAACCTCCCTCTTGGAGCCTATAAATCAGGGAGTTTTTTCCACCCACGTTCTCCTCATCTTTTCCAACATGCATCATGGATCATCTGACTAAGAATTTCCTCCTTTCTAAGGGCCATTCTCTCAAGAACCTTAATGATGGTGACGTCGGATTCCTGGAGAACATGCTGGTCAAGACTTCTGAGGACATCCTGGAGTTACAAGGGATGCTGACCCCGCTTCACTCTAGGCTGGGGGCCACCTCTCTGGAGGATTTCAGTCCTTTGGAGAGGGTATCGAAACTGTCTGCCTCCATCGCTCGGATCCAAGTGGTGATTGCCATGCTGCAGCAGCGCAAAGATATGCTGGGGTGCTGCCTGAAGGGAATGAGAGCCACTTCCCATGATCTGCTCTTGGTCATGGATTCCTTGAGGGACCTTCCCAAAGTGCCCGAGGACGCTGGCTCTGATGCCTGATAGCGGTGGCTCCCTTTGTACCCTTTTCTTTTCCCTCTTGTTCATGTACCTTCCGGCCATTAGGCCATAATGAATAAACAGTTCTTATCATGTCGTCTTGCGACTGTTCTTCTTCTTCTTCTTTATTGCTCTCTTTGTCATTTTCCAACGAAGATATTCTCAGCCCAACTGAAAACGGTTCAGCCACTGGGTTCTTATTATTTGGCTGCTCTGCATTAAATCCAAGCCGCTGTTGCCCTGGCAACTGATTGGGCAAATTTTGCGGTTTTCCTCGATCAGGGGAAAATCTCAACAGGCGTGACTGCAAATCCACTTTTGTACTTCAGGATGTACACGTGTCTTTTCTCAAGAGTCGGGTTGGAAGATTAAAAGACCCTTTTTTCCCCCGTTTTCTGGCTATTTAAAAGGGGATCTTCCTTCCTTCATTATCATTTATCTTCTCGTCGTTTTTCTCTCCAACAGTGTTAATCTCATGGCCGATTCTCGTTTCTTAGATACGTTTGCACGGGATTCTCCACCAACTCCCCCAACCTCTCCTGATTCGGATGCTCCTTCTCCATCGCCCCCCTAGAGGCCGCCCGTTCGCCGACGGTGCCGCAAGAAACGGAGGAAGGAGGCTGCGAAGGCTTCTAGATCATTCTATGATGCTCTGGCCACTTTTTCTTCGAAGGGGAAGGAAACATCCTGTCCTCCGCGCGAGTCACCGCAAGAGGCTCCTTCTGCCTGCTCGGCTGTGGGGACGATGCCGCCGCCTGCTGAGGAGAAGTCAGATCAGTCATCTGCTCTCGTGGGAGAGAAGGTTGAAGAACCTTTTCCTTTCGCTGGTGAGGATGAGGATGATGTGGTCTACTGCTACGGCATCTCCTGGTCTGATGGGGAATAGATGGGCGTAGCGCGCCCCTTTTTTTTTTTTTTTTTTTAGATGCCGTATGGCTTCTTAAAATAATAAAGCTTTTATTTTCTTTCATTTTTCCGCCGCTTTCCTTTTTTGTGTTTCCAGGATTATCGCGGGAGTAAACCTTTCGCTGGGACGCAACCGCTTTTCGATTTTTTGTCAGCAACTGTCTTCTTCCAAAAGGCATTGATGACTGTCCACGCGTCCTTTTTCACTTTGCACGTGTTTTGCTTTCACAGGCTGTTCCTTTTTTAGGTTTTTCCTTTAAAAGGAATTCGCTCTTCTATTTTAACACTTTTCTGCTGATATTTTGAAACTCTTCGTATTTCCTTTCTTTTGTGCTTCTTTCTTCCCGAGAGGTTTTTCTGCAATTGTTCGCCGGTGCCGACGGCCGATTCACTGGTTCTCTGCTCCAGGTATTTTGTTCTTCTATCGCCGTAATTTTACTTTTCCAGTCCATTATGTCTTATACTACATCCTCTGCAACCACCGAGAATCCCTTAGATCCCGAGGTTAGGAAAGCTCGTAGTATCTTCGATTGTAATGAAGTTTTGAGGGCTGAGTTAGAGGAACATGGTATCACTTTTCCTACGGGATATCGCCCCTTTATCTCTCTGAAGGATACCCGGCTTACGGACGCCATGTGGGGGACGTTCCGGCTGGTTTATTTCAAGATGTTTACCTACGGGTTTCGTCTTCCACTTCATACTTCTCTGATGAAGCTGCTCAACCATCATGATCTTAATCCCGTTCAAATAACTCCCCCCTTCTGGTGTGGGCTTTACGCCTTTCTTCGTTCGTGCGAGATGAAGCGTATTTTTGCTCCATCGCTCGATCGGTTTCATACTTTTTTATCTTAAGGTGCCGCGGCTGTTTGATAGATATTACCCCTAGATGGGATGAGGATGTCATTCGGTTCTTCTGGCGGAACTTTCAAGGCTTCGAAGAGAACGTGGCCAACTGGAAAAATGGCTTCTTCACCCTCCGCTTACCCTCTCGGTACTGGCGCGGTGGGTTCAATCGAGTGATCACTGGTGCCGCTTGGCAAAAACCAAATGTGTTGTCCAGTATGGATGTGTCTAATATTAACGCTCTAATAGAGATAGAAGGGCCTTTCCGTATTCGAGAATTTGCTCAGTTCAGGCCTCTGTCAGAGTGTGCCATTGGTGAGTTTTTTCTTTTATCGCCTTATCGCCCTGACTTTTTTGTTATATTTAAAATATTTTATCGGCAGGTGACGCTGAGGGACGCTCCTTTGGAGAAAATGACGCACCTTTGAACGTAGTGCCGCTTCAGACGTTACCTCCTTCTCCTCCCCCGGAAGGCTTCAGTCGTCCGCCTGTTCCGCCGCGAGGAAGGAGAAACAAGACTGTCGTGACGCGCAGCGCCTCCACCCGATCTTCTCGTTTTTTGGAGAATTGGCTGCCACCTCGCGGTAAGGGAGCGGCCCCAAGTAACCCTGTGGTTGAAGAGGTCGACAGCGATAGCGGAAGCATGGATGCCGGTCCCGAGCTGCGTCATGCTACTCTTGCCCAGCGGATGAGGCTTAGGTCAAGGAAAAATGGTCCTACGGCGGAGTCACCCGAGGATGATAGCGACGAGATCGCTGCCGAAACCGAGCGTCTCGTGAAGAGGGTTCGAAAAGAGAAGTCTAACCCACTGATTCCTTCCGCGGAGGAAGTCAACGGGGTTCCCACCGAGGAGGTTAACGCTCATAGAGTTACGGGTCCTTTGCCAACGACAGAAGTTACCGAGGTGTCCTCTGCCATTCCTCCCAAAGTTCATGAGGCTTCAGCAGCGATGGGGCCATCTCTGGTGTCTGGCGGTTCTACTTCTCCAATTCGCTCCTTTATTCCGAATGTGAGTTTACCAGTTCTAAATCCGATTACTCCTCCTACCCATCCCCCGCAGAAGCCTGAGTTTTTGTATCTTTCTTCGATTTCGGGCGTTGGTAATTCCGTGAAGAATTGTTGTCCTCCTTATATCGCCAATTTATCCCCTCAAGGCTTTCAAGGCCCTGCCGCATATCAGTTGAACTTGTCTTCCCTTGGCACCGACGGTCTTCGTGCTTTAGGAATATCAGATCCCTCCTCAAGAGAAGAGACAGTGGGCCCGATAGTGGGACAAATGTTCACTTCTTCGAAAGACAAGGAAGAGTTCTTGCGGCATTCTCCTGACGTACGGCATTCACGTCTTCTGACCAATATGTTGGCCTGCTTTCGTGAGCTGAATTATTTTTTCGATGATCAGCGGGGTAAGGTTCCCCCTTCTTCTGATTTAAAAGGGGAACTGGACGCCGCCTTGATGAAGGTGACGGAGCTATCGCAGCTTCAAGAGCGAACCCGGGCGGAATTGGACGACTGTCGTGCTGAGCTTGCTCGAGAAAAATCAAAGGGGAAGGCTAAGATAGACCTTCTAGAGGCGGAATTGGTGGTGGCTGATAGGAAGAATGTCTTCCTTCGAGAAGAGATAGCGTCTCGCAATGTAGATTTGGCCAAAATACCCTCGAAGATAAACAAGACCATGGATATCTGCCTCTCCGAGTTTATGGATCTCTATCGCCAGGGAAACGTCAACCCGTCAGTATTGGCCAATAATGCTTCCAAAAGATTGAAGGACTTGAAGGAAAGTGAGGGAAATCTTTCTTCTTCTGTGGGAGGACAAAGGGATGATGACCGCGATGCTTGCAAAGACCCATGATTGATCGGGATAGTTTCATTTAGAAGACTTTCTGTTTATTCATTTCTTTTGTCTTGTAATAATGCCCTGTTGTGCGGCGATACATTTGCTTTTTATTGCTTTTTGAACTTCATTCCGCCCTTCCGTGTTGATTCAATGCTGCCCTTTTAATTAAGGTCTTCTTGCGTTATCTCCTTTCTCGCGATATCATGCTTATTTTTTCCGAGAGGCGGTGCCCACTTTTCAGAGCATTTAATGCTTGTCCTTCTTTCATAAGAAAATTCGCAATTGTACAGACACACGTGTCCATTTCTTCTGGCGCTACGAGCTAGCGTGCTTGACAACTTTGCCTAGATCGAGGCGTTGTAGCGCTTTTCTAGGATTGTACTCATTACCTGAGTCTGTTCCTTGTGCCGCTTCCACGCAAAGACTGTGGCATCCGTCGTTTCATTTAATTATTAGGGTTATAAAACCCAATATTTATTCTTTTCGTTTCTTTTATCATCCTTTTTTCCATATTTTCTTTCAGCCGTCTCATTTTCTCCCCACTATCCAGGGCTCTTCGAAGTGTTTTTCTCTGAAGGTATTTTCTTTCTCCTCCATCGTCTTCTTCATCTTTTAGCTTTTTAATTCTGCCATGGCTAAGACTCGCCGCTCTGAGTCGAAATCCACCGATGAAAAAAGGATGGATATTACGGTCAGTGTTATCACTTCTGAGGCCGCTCTTCGTGAGCATTTGGCCGCCCATAATGCTATCATCCCTGATGATTATAAGGCCAGTGTTGCCCCCGAGTCCCTACGTTTGAACAGCGTTTTGACGGGCACTCGTAGGATCATGTATGCGCAGATGTTCCGTTATGGTTTTCGCCTTCCCATTGACCCTTTTGTCCAGGAATTGCTTGTTGCCGGCGATCTGTCTCCGGCCCAATTGTCCCCAAATGCATATTGTTGTGTTTATGCTTTTTTGGAGCTCTGTAAATACAAAAAGATTACTTCCCCTTCCCTTCTGCTGCTTAAATCTATTTTTAAGCTGATGAAATACCGGGGAGTGATAACGATATCGCCCCGCTTCGACGATGATTCTCTCAAGTCCTTTACTTGGAAACTCCTCCATATCGAGTCTTCCATTGATGGCTGGAAAAAGGAATTTTTTGTGGTAGATATTCCTGAAGATCTTTGTTCCTGGTGGCGATCTGGGTTTAACCAAAACGTGGATGACACCGCTTGGAGCCAGCCAGAGACCCTTCCGCAGCGTGAACAAGGCTGGTTAAATAAATTACTCGAACTGGAAATCAGCGTTCACATTCGCCAAGTGGCTTGTCGAATGGACATTCGTGGTTGTGTTAAATGTGAGTGTTGCGTTACTCCCTTCTTTGCTGTTACTGCTACTAACGCTGACGTTATTTTGTGCTTTCGCAGCGACGGATCCCAACTATAAACCCGAGAGCGTAAGGAGACGTTTGAGGAGGGCCCAAGAGAGAGAGGAAAGAGAGAGAGACGCCTCCACGAAAGCAACTGATAATCCCACCAAACTTTCGGCCGCTTCCGCGAGCGTTGCCCAAGTGTCCTCTTCGGCCGACATTCCTTCGGGCATTCCCCTCGTGACCGTCGCTGCCCCTCCTGCTCAGACTTCTTCTTGTTCCCAGGCCTCTAAGGCCATTGCCAAAGGAAAAAAGAAGAGAAAAACAAGAAGCGTTGCCGCTCTCACACCTTCTCCAGACGCGGCAGGTTCTTCAGAAGCGCCTCCTTCCAACGCTGCCGCGGTAAGGGTACCTTATAGCCGTCCTAGGCTACATTTCCATTTCTGTTGTTGCTTAATCTCTTTCTTCTTTTCTTTCTGTATTTTGAATTATATTCTTGGCAGGACACTATCGTTGTTGCTACCTTCGCTCCTCCGTCAGATAACATGGAGTTGAGTTATGCGCTGACCGGTTCCAAGAAGAGACAACGCTCGGGAGACGAGGGCGGAAACCCCTCTACCGGGGTAGAGAATAGGTCTGTGGATGGGTTTGACTCGACGGCCGCTCCACAGGGAGAGAATCCTTCAGGATTTTTAGGGAATCTAGGCACTAGCGATACTTTGGAGGTTTCTCCCCATTCTTTCGGCGGTTCCGCTCATGTGTACCCGTCCAATATGGGAAACCAGGATGTCACACAGGATTTCTCCGGTTATCAGCCTCATGGCGCTTATATCGCTTCAGGAGGTTCATCGTCACAGGTCGGCGCTCCCTTTTCCCTGGGTTTTCTTCCTTCACGTATCCCCCTCCGGGACCGTTTTGGTGAAGGAGGAGCCACTTTTAACTGTGTTGTAGATCTCGGTCCGTTGAGTGGGCCCGCTGCGGTGACTCATCAAATTGGATTATTCGATCTCCGGAATACTGCTTTGACCGCGTTAGGGGGTGACGGCTCGGACGAGGTTACGGCTTTTCTAGTTTCTCAATTATTGGCGTCTGCGTCAGAACGGGCAACTTTTCTTTCGAGGTCTGCGCTGGACAGGGAAAACTCCATACGCTCTTCTCTTTTTAACGACATGATGTCCTTCCATTACTGGGCGAAGGAAGCGCGAAGTCAAGCCGCTTCCCTCTCCTCCGCTTTGAAGGAATTGGAGCGGGAGCGGGATGAGAAGAAAAATTGGCTGGAGGAGCAAACAAAATTATTGTTGGCTCATCAAGAGCAAGAAAAAGAGCAATCTGCTGCCTTGGCAGCGGAAAAGGCCAAAGTCCTCGCTTTGGAGAATGAGAAATTATCCTAGGAGAATGAGAGATCGTCTCTGATCAAGGAGAAAGTTGCCCTAGAGGAAGAGTCAGCCGATAAGAGCATGTGGCATGTCGAACAGACTGCCATCACTTTAGTTGATTGTTTTGAAGAAGTCCACGGGGTTGACGCGTACAAACCCGATGAGGTCTCTGCCGCCTTTAAACGAAGATCAAGGCACATTAACGAGGAAGGCTTTCGCCAGGCTAAAGCGGCAGGCTGGAAAAGGAGGAACCCCGACGGTTGATGCGCTTTGAGGCTTTATCGCTTTTCCCTTAGTGACCAATCGTCATTAAGTTTTTGCTATTATTTTGACCCTCACCGTTTGTAGCTCCCCTTAAATATTTTGATATGCTCGGACAACTTTATCGCTGACTTTCTTTATGTCTAGTTGTGTGTTTGCGAACTCCTTTGGCGTTGTCTTCGCCATATTTATTCCATGCGCTTTCTTTCCCGAACATACCCTTAGCGTTCTTGTCAAAATTACGGTACTCGGCCTTGGGCTAGCTTTCCCAGTGAGTCTGATGGTATTTCTTCTCATGAGATCCTTGCTCTTTCCGCTGCCCAAAAAGTATTCTGCGCATTCTTAATTGTAGATTATCAGTAACAAAAACATGTTACGAGAGACAGTAATTACCCGTAGGAGCTTTTCCGCTGCCATCATAGGGCGTCACTTTGGAACCCGTGGAGAATCGCTTTCGCTATCAGCTCTATACTTCGCCAGGGATTACACATCTGGTTACTAGCCGGGATTTCACGATTCTCCACGTTTCCCTATTTTCACGATCGGCCCTTAAGTGCCTCGTCTTAGTGAGCTGTCGGATCGGGACGGCTATCACAAGGCTAGGGAATTTTCACTTTTGGGCGTTGCCCTCGCATCTAGAACCGTGTCCTTCCTTAATGGCCTGGCTGCAGCAGCCCAGCCGTTAAGATAGGAGTCTTGTTCCTAGACGGAGTTTCTATTTTTTGGGGCGTGTCTCTTCTTGATAGGTCGTCTCCACGAGAACGGCCCGTACAAGGAAAAGATTTTTCACTCCCAAAGATACCGGGTGGTGCCCTCACTTAATGAGCCGTCTGATCAAGATCGGTCATCACAAGGGTAGGACTTTTCACCCCCGGGGGCGTCTAGGATCTTTCAATCCGATGTTATTCAAGGTATGTTGGGTAGTGCCCTCACTTAATGGGCCATCTGATCAAGACCGGCCATCACAAGGATAGGACTTTTCACTTCCCCAAGATACCCCATTTTTATCTGCACAAGAGCAACCACAACATCCCACGAAAGCTCTCTCATCGAGCGTTAGTCATGGTTAGGGTCGGCATAAGTCAAAGGTGCAGATAAAATTAAATTCTAGCATAATATAGTTTCAAGCGAGCGATATTCCAAGAGTTGGATAGGGGTGTACCATCGAGTGTCTCCAGACGATAGGCTCCTTTCCCGACAACGTGGGTGACACGATATGGTCCTTCCCAGTTCGGACTGAGTTTCCCCATTCGCTGTCCTGCCGCTCGCTTGTCTCTGAGCACCAGGTCACCAGCTTTCAGCAACCGCTCTTTAATGCGCCTGTTATGATATCGGGCCATCTTTCGTTTATAATGTTGTGTTTTCAGAAGGATTTCTTCTCGGACTTCTGGTAACGCATCCAGGTTAGCTCGTAACCTTTCCTCATTTAGTTCCTCACGAAAGTGGGCCACCCGTAGGCTCATGGTTCCAATTTCTACTGGTGTGACGGCTTCGGTTCCGAAGGCCAACGCGAAGGGCGTCTCCCCGGTACTAGTCTTAACGGTCATGCGGTATGCCCACATCACGTATGGTAGCTCATTGGCCCATTTCTTTTTAGACCCTTCTAGATTTTTCTTAATACCGCTGAGGATGCTCCGATTGGTCACTTCCGCCTGCCCATTAGTTTGCGGGTGAGCTACGGAGGAAAAACGTTGCTCGATTCCGAATTCTGAGCATTGGTCTTGAAAGAATTGGTTGGTGAACTGCGTCCCATTGTCACTGATGAGGACACGGGGTACGCCAAATCTCATGATAACTTGATGTTTAAAGAAACGCCAAGTTTTTTCTGCTGTGATTGTGGCGACCGCTTCAGCCTCTGCCCACTTAGTGAAATAGTCTACCGCCACTATCACAAATTTCAGTTGGGACCTTGCCTTTGGGAATGGACCTAAGATATCGATCCCCCATTTGGCGAAAGGACAAGGGGCGATAATTTCAGATATTTCGGTGGCAAGTCGCCGAGGAATTTTAGCAAACTCCTGGCACTTAGGGCAGGCTTGCACATAATTGTGGCAATCTCTTCGGATGGTGGGCCAATAGAATCCGGACCGGAAGACTTGTGCTGCCAGGGTATCGCCTGATACGTGCATACCACACACTCCTTCATGGATTTCACGCAAGGTGTGAAGACCCTCTTGCCCAGTTATACATTTGGCGGCAGGGTAAGAGAAACATTTCCGAACCAAATCCCCGTCATAGTACGTACAGCGGGCTGCCTGTTTCAGTACTTTCTTCTTCTCAATGGTATCCTCAGGCAGTTTCTCGTGTTTCAAGTAATTGATTACGGGAATTCGCCAGTCGTTATCACGTTCCTCCACACATAAAGACGCAAGCTCCTCCATGAAGGATGGTACCGATAGCTCACGATAATATATGTCCTTGGGTATGAACGCTTCCGGGTTTGCGGCCAATTTCGCTAGATTGTCTGCTTCAGCGTTTTCCTCCCGGGGAATATGCTCAAAGCTGACTTGCATGCCCTCTTTCTTTATTTCCAACAGTTCCCGCTTCACTTTGGCGAGATATTGAATCATGATGGGTTCTCGGGCCTGAGAGTGCCCCAAGACCTGGTCTATTATTAACTTGGAATCACCACAGATTTTTAGACTCAGGTCTCCTGTTCTTCCAGTATCATGCCTTCCTTTAGAAGAAAGCTCCTTTCCAATTCTAAGTCCGGCTAGCAACGCCTCATACTCTGCCGCGTTATTAGATAACGGTTGTAGGATTCGGATGGCATATCGTATTTGCATATCATGCGGCCCATTTATAAAGATTCCAGCTCCAGCCAGCTCTTGGTTTTTGGCCCCATCTACATGGACGATCCAGAGATCCGTATAGGTTTCCGGGAATGGGAGATCCATATCGCCCCATTCTGCTTCAGGTAAGCCTTCTAAAGGATCCTCTGTAAAGGTGCATTCCGCTATGAAATCAGCCAGGATCTGAGCCTTTACAGACGGTCTAGACTGATACCTCAATCCATACTGTTCCAATTCGAGTGCCCAGATCAACATCCTTCCGGAAAATTCAGGCTTTCGAAAGATCCTTTTTAAAGGCTGGTCTGTGAGTACGATGACGGAATAAGACTAAAAGTATCGGTTCATTTTGCGGGTGGCTTGTATGAGGGCGAACGCTATCTTTTCGATTCGCGCGTACCGCAATTCCGCATCTTTAAGAACCTGGCTCACAAAATAGACCGGGCGATGAGAGTGGTTATCATCGCGAACAAGGACGGCACTGACCACTTCGTCTGCAGCGCCAAGATACAAATATAAGGTATCGCCTGCCTCTGGCCTTGTCAATAATAAGTCAGACGATAGATAATCTTTCAGGCCGATAAATGCTTCCTCACAGTCAGGGGTCCACCCGAACGAAGCTTTTTTCCGTATAATTTTGAAAAAAGAGAGACACTTCTCTCCTTGCTTAGAAATGAATCTTCCAAGGGCGATGACTCGCCCTGTGAGTCTTTGTACTTCTTTGACGGTCCTGGGTGATATCATGTCTTGTATCGCTTTGATCTTCAAAGGGTTAGGCAGAATACCCTTTTGGCTAACGACGTAGTCTAAGAATTTTCCCGTTTGGAACGCGAACATGCATTTTCGGGGATTCAGCTTCATGCGATACCTTTTCATTACATCAAAGACTTCCTTTAAGTCTTGTAGGTGATCCTGAAAACTCATACTTTTTACCAATATATCATCGACGTACGCTTCTACGTTCCTCCCAATTTGTTCTTCAAATATTTTGTTGGCCATTCGTTGGAGCGTTGCCCCGGCATTTTTCAATCCGAACGGCATCGCCGTGTAACAGTACGTGGCCTTTGGAGTGAGAAACGCAGTTTTTTCTTCATCTTCCCGGGCCATGGGAATTTGATGGTATCCGTAGTTGGCATCTAGTGAGCTTAAATAAGCGTATCCAGCAGTCTGATCAACCAATTAATCTATTCGAGGAAGCGGGTAACAATCTTTAGGGCAGGCATCATTTAAGTCAGTAAAGTCGATGCACATGCGCCAATCCCCATTGGGCTTGGGAACAAGAACGGGGTTCGCTAGCCAGGTGGGATATTGAACTTCACGAATGAATGCTGCATCGAGGAGCTTCGCTACCTCTTTATCCACGGCCAACGCCTTTTCATTAGAGAACGCACGCCGCTTTTGCTGTACTGGCCTGGCCCCTGGGTCCACATTGAGCCGATGTTCGGCTATTTCACGCGATATTCCTGGCATATCCGCGGGTTTCCATGCGAAGTCTCCTTGGCATTTGTTCAGTAGCCGGGTCAGTTGGAGGTTTTCCACTGGGCTAAGTTTTTCACTAATCAGGAAACTCGCCTCCTCTATTCCGATCGCTGGAACGGGCACCATCTTGTCTAGAGGTTGGGCACGCTTCTCATCACTTTGTTCATAGGGGTTTGCCGCTATACACACGTACCTATCGCAACTTCTTTGGGTCATGAGCGAATAGCATTCAGCTGCTAGTTTTTTATCACCCTTTATGGTTACCACCCCATCCCAGGAGGGGTACTTCATTTTCAGATGCTTCTGAGATATCACTGCGCCAAAGCGGTTAAGGAAAGGTCGTCCGAGTACGACATTGTAGGGCAAATTCAGATCCACAACAAGGAATAACAAGTTCTCTGATCGCTTGTAGGTGTCTTCTCGGAAATATATAGGCAGGGTAATCACCCCCGTAACAGGGATTGGAACTCCATCAACGCCGACTATAGGCCGTTTACTAGGTGTTAGCTCATTAGTAGGGCGTTTCATGAGGTTGTAGGCTTCCAGCGAAAAGAGATTCACCGCACTCCCATTATCAATGAGAGTTCTTCTGATTCCATGGCTAGCGATGACGGGCGTAACTACCAAAGCATCATTGTGTGGGTAGACGACACCTTTCTCATCTTCTTCGGAAAAGGATAATACCATTCGATCTAAAATGCCTATCGCATCTCCTTTTTTCCTCGTGCCATCTCGTGCGCGTTTGTCTCCTTTCGGGAACGTCAGCTGCTCCGACTCGTCCATATAGGGAGTTCCTCCTACAATGATATTAATCATGGGGATATACTCGTCATCAACCGTAAGAGCTTCCCTATCTTTCCCTTCGGGAGTATTATCCTTTTGCGGGTCGTGAGGAGGAACGGGTCGTTCATCCGCCGTCCGTTTCCTGAGATTATTGCGAGCATCTTCTCTTATCTGGGTGGCGAATTCTCCCAAATATCCTTCTTCAACCAATCGCTCTATCGCCGCTTTTAAGTCTCTACACGCCTCCGTGGAATGGCCCCTGGCTTTGTGGAATTTACAATAAGCATTTTCTCTTCTCCCTAAAAACACTCCTGGTTTTACAGGCGCGGGGTAGCGGATGGGAAGGTTTCGTTGTTCCGCTATCGCTAAAATTTCAGCCCTCGGCACATTGAGGGAAGGAAAATCTGGGTCGTACGTTCGATTTTTATAAGAATCCCCGCGCCGCCGAGTGGGGGAGCCACTGGTTTTTCCCTTCAGAAAATTGCCCCTTTGTCTATCAGAGGTCTTGGGGATATGATCCTTCCGCCTAGCGTAATCATCGATAAAATGGTCATCGGGTAGAGGCTTCGCAGGAGCAGCAGTGATTTGAGTTGCCCCCTGTGGCAGACTGTATGTTCGATCTCTGTTTTCTTCTTCTTCCATTTTCGCGTAATTGTGAGCTTTAAGTCTCAACGCGTCTAAAGTCACTGGGGGGTCTACCATAAGTGCGTCTTTCAGCTTCCCATAACGGCAATTTCTTTTCAGAGCTTCTATAGCAAAATCGATAGTAACGCCCGGCGTTAAGGACATTTCCAGATCGAAGCGGCTGAGAAAATCCTTCAAGGATTCTTGAGGCATTCGCTCTATGTCAAATAACGCGGCGGCAGATTTTCTGATTGGAATTGCGGTGCTAAATCTGCTCCGAAATTTAGATTCTAACTGTGAGAAGTTACTAATGGATCCACCAGGGAGACCTTCAAACCAGAGACGCGCAACGCCTGATAGCGTCATAACAAATATTTGGCATAGTACCGCATCGCTGTGGGTCTGAAACTGAACAAAATCTTTCACTTTATTGATATGTGAGATGGGATCTTTCGTACCATCATACGTGTCAGTGGGAAGCTTTACACGTCGACTGACTCGGTGACGCCTTATGCGACGGCTAAATGGGTGGCCCGATGTATCATCAAGAATTTCACGCGCTTGACGCGGGGGAGATATATCAGCTTGACGCCCTCTATCTCGCGGTTCTGGCGTAAGATGTCGCCTAGGAGATCGATTGCGACTCCTGCGCGAACGACTTCGATACCTCCGGCTACTGGACCTATCACTGTATCCAGGAGACAGACTCCTGTGGACTCCTTCCCTCCGTCCATCCCACCGGTTCCTAACCCCCTCAAGTTGCCTGTCTCCTTGTAGGGGGAGACCTTGCAGCGTTCGCGGTACATAAGCCTCTACTCTTCCTTGAGCAAGCTGCCCAGCACTACTCAGAGGATTTCCATCAGGTAAAGGCATCTGAAGGTTTTCTGAAAACAACGGTGACACGGGTCGATCAGCGACGATAGACGGAGTAAACATGATGCGAGGAGGGTGACCAGATCCAGAAGCACCGGGAGTGCCTCTTGCGGCCATTTCAGTCAAATATTCCAGCCGAGAATGAAGGGTCGCTATTTCCATTGCAAAAGGATGTTCGCGGTTGAGTATATATTCTCTCGAAAGAGGAGTGGAGAAGTCGGATCCCACCGTCTGGGATGACAAAATGTCTGTTTGCGAGGAGACCACTCCTCCAGCAATTCCAGCCGAATGGTCCAGAGGTCCTGAAATAATTGGTTGTGTCGTCATAGAGAGATCAGCAGTAGCAAAGGGAAAAAGCCGCATGCGGATGTGGAAAGGGATACTAGAGGATGATGATCGGATCGGCTCCGATTCTGTGATCATGACCGTTCCAATCTTCCGACTAAACGGAGCTTGGCGATTAAGGACGCTCACTTAATACACCAAGGCTCTCAATGAAAGCACCATTTGATAAGATTTAATTTCAATCTTGCGAGATTCTGCGTCGTGTGCGATCGGAACGGTGGTGAATGGCGGCGAGTGTACCTGCAAGGTGCCGGAGGGGGAGCTCTGGCGTAGACACTCCGATGCTTAAGTTAGTTCAGGTTATAAGAGTGGTAGAGGTTTCTCTAGGTGAGCATGACCTTACCTTCATTGTGAAAAATGGTGGGGTATTTATAGATCTGGACAGCGATACCTGGCGATATCAAAGAGGGCGCCGTTTGATGATGACGTCACAGGCGATATCAGTGGATGACGTCACGGCGATGTCTGATGGGGCTGCCGGGAGCGATAACCATGTGGGTCCCTAGGATGGGATGACGCCGTGCGTATAGAATTGCGTGAGTCTCCCCCCCGCTGAAGTCGACCATCCTAGGAATCCTTCGCTGATCCGTAGGCGATATAGGGATATCCTTATGGAGCTCAGGGGGATTCGTTCCGATAAGAACCGTTTGTGCAGTAGGACCGTTAGGACTATCTCGATTGTTATCACTTGTGGGTGGTGAGATCAGAGGAATCAAAAATGTTGAGATTGAAAAGTTTTGGGCAGAGAATTGTGAGCAGGGTTTAGTGATAAGTTGGTGTTTGCAGTTGGAGGTTTTAGCACACGAAGCGATTGGGTGTTTCGTGACGCATGGCGGGTGGAATTCTAGTTTGGAGAGTTTGAGTTTAGGAGTGCCAATGGTGGTAATACCACAATTGGCAGATCAAAGCAGCAATGCTAAGTTGATCAGTGACGTTTGGGAGATGGGGATGAAACCAGAGGTGGATGAGGGGGAGATTGTTAGACATGAGGAGTTGGACCATTGTATCAGGGAAGTTATGGAGGGAGAGAAAGGGAAAGAAATGAGATGAAGAGTAAGGAAATGGAGGGAATTGACAAAAGAGTGTATGGATGAAGGTGGAAGTTCGAATAAAAACATAGATGAGTTTATCATTAGTTTGATAGGATAATTTGTTTGATTGAGGCATTTGATGAAACAATGTGCAAGACCAATACTAATAAATTGTTTGCCAACTTATTTTTTATCCTGGGTCTTGGATAGCATTACGTATTAAATCTAGACTTTTCATGTTTTTATTTTTTAAATAATAATTAAATATTAATTGATATTGACTAAAATTAGATAATGAGGAGATTATAATTTGAATGGCCTTATATATAATTATTGTCTCTCTCTAAAACAATTCATTCTTGGCGATTAAAACCTTAAAAGGATGAAGTATATTGCATCTTTATACTCATTTATATTTCTTTATTTTTTTTCTATACATTTTGTACGAGTGTGTATTTTAATAACCTCAAAGGTTTTAAATTTAAATAAAGAGATTATTTGTAATATAGTTCTATTTCTTTACGGTCTAAACATTTAAGGGGTAGTTTGCATAATTTTTACTTAAATTAAAAAGTTAAAAATAAAAATATAGGGACTAAATTAAAATTAATGTTATATTATTTAACTAGACAAAAAGAAAAGTAGTGAAAAAATTGATGAGAATAAAAGTGATAAGAGAGTTTAGAGAAACTTTTTTTTTTTTAAGTGTGTGAGCTCTTAGAAGGACAATGGAAATGATAATAAGTCACGCGGAAGACCAATCGATTCCAAGGATATGAATCCTAGAAAAAATGAGGGTTATAAACAAATTTTGCCCCTTATTTCAGCCCTCTGTTTTTAAAAAGTAGTATTTCATCCTTCCACTCCAAGCATATGATTTATTTCATCCCTCACCCTAACACCATCCATTTTTCCCGTCCGTTTGCTGACGTGTCGCCCCACGTGTCGTGCCACGTCACTGATTGCTGACGTGTCACGCCACGTAGGCAGAAGCCATACGGATAGCAAAATGTCAAATTTTGCATGAATTGGGACTCAAACCCACGACCTCAAGCTTCTGAGCCTTGTGCTCTACCAACTAAGCCAGACAACTTCTATGTTAACATTTTAATAAAACCTGAATATTACCTTCCATGTTTTTCAACAAAAACACCAGCAAAAGAGCTGAAGTGGGACTTGAACCCATGACCTCATGGTTAAGAGCCTTGCGCTCTACCAACTAAGCTAGACAGCTTCTATGTTAACATTTTAATAAACTCTGATTATTATCTCCTATCATTTTTCAACAATAACAGCAACACAAACATTTTTACTAATAAAATCTAACTATTACCTCCCATTTTAATAAATTTTAATGGAATAAAAAATTTATGGGTGGGCTATTAGTTCTTCTAATTATTAGTTATAAATAATTATTATGTTTTAAATATTATTATTATGTTGTTAAATATTTAACTTTTATTATAAAATTATTAATATTTAAGTTTTCAAATAAGATATATATGTTTTGTTCATATATTTATTATATATAAATTTAGTTATGGATGGGCTATTAGTACTATAAAATTTAAATATTTAACAACATAATAATTAATTATTTAAAATATAATAATTATTTATAACTAATAATTAGAAGAACTAATAGCCCACCCATAAATTTTTTATTCCATTAAAATTTATTAAAATGGGAGGTAATAGTTAGATTTTATTAGTAAAAATGTTTGTGTTGCTGTTATTGTTGAAAAATGATAGGAGATAATAATCAGAGTTTATTAAAATGTTAACATAGAAGTTGTCTAGCTTAGTTGGTAGAGCGCAAGGCTCTTAACCATGAGGTTGTGGGTTCGAGTCCCACTTCAGCTCTTTTGCTGGTGTTCTTGTTGAAAAACATGGAAGGTAATATTCAGGTTTTATTAAAATGTTAACATAGAAGTTGTCTGGCTTAGTTGGTAGAGCGCAAGGCTCTTAAGCTTGAGGTCGTGGGTTGACGTGGTGTGACACGTCAGCAATCAGTGACATGGCACGACACGTGGGTCGACACGTCAACAAACGGACTCTTAAGCTTGAGGTCGTGGGTTGACGTGGCGTGACACGTCAGCAATCAGTGACGTGGCACGACACGTGGGTCGACACGTCAGCAAATGGACGGGAAAAATGGATGGTGTTAGGGTGAGGGATGAAATAAATCATATGCTTGGAGTGGAAGGATGAATGGCTAAAATAAGTCAATCAATTAGACTGCAGGGGCCAAATTTGTTTAAAACCCAAAAAATGAAATGAGCAAAATAATGAAGAAGGTCATATAATGGATGTGAGTTCTCTCGAAGAGAATCTAGACATAACTAATGATAATAAATCCTCCTGAGTGAATTAGGTATCTGAAACAATTGAATTTTATAAGATCTCAACTAGTTATATGAAAATCGAAAAGATGGAATCGAAAAAATATTATTGTCGACTATAATTTTACTTATAATATAGCAACTACAATTTTTAATGAAAATGAAAATCATGAACCTAAATTTGTTCAAGAATGTAGATAGAGATGATTTGCCAAAATGAAAAGATGCAATCTAAGTAAAATTAAGTTTGCTATCAAAATGTGGTTCTTTTGACACGGGTCCAAACACCTAAAGGTAGGACATAAATAGGTGTTTAAACTTAATAAATGATACTCTCTCAGTCCATTAATAATAAACGCTTTTATTATTGGCACGCATATTAAGGAGGCCGAATGACTCACTATTTGAGACAATTTTGCCCCAAAAAAATTTTCGGACGTACGTTAAGGATTAACGTACGCTCGAAAAAAAGTACGAAATTTTTTGGGGTCAAATAGTGAGTCATCCGACCTCCTTGAGATGCGTGTCGGAACAGTACGCGTCAAGTAAAAATGGACGGAGGGAGTAAGTGCTTGGAACATGTGTCTAATTGATATGGTTGGAGCCTATAGCTCACCTTATAGATATCTATGCAAGAATCTCAAAAGGATCCAAAATACCTAAAGTATTTAAACTTTCCTGGGAAAATTGTTCAACAAGATTACGTAATTCCTTATAAGAATCAAAATACTATAGAGTAAGTGGTACAATTGCCTTGGTGATTATTCATTGAAAAAAAGATATAGAAATGACCTTATTTGTTCTTGTGTTTTTATAAAAGGATATGGGTCGGTATTTGTGATTATTGGAGTATATGATTCAAATATTAGTAGAATTCCTAAAGACTTCCAAAATGCATTTAATTGAGGACCTCTAATTCTCTCATGTAGGGCATCATATTCTTACTCACTTAGGTGCACACCTAAAGCTAATTGTTTTGGTGAAGCACCAGCAATCGCTTGATTTAAAGAGTGGATCACCAATTGGATGTTGGAATTGGGTCCCAAATCAGCTTCCTTATTTTCGAGCATATCCTGAAGATATATGGTGTGGCATAAGAATAAGAGATAGCAGCAGTATTATAAAGTTACATGTTATGAGCGATGTAAACCCTACATTTATTTTTAGTTAATTATTTATTAAAAAATCTCATGAAAAAATATTTCATTAAATAAATGTTTAGACTCGGATTCACATAGCATATCGAGTGCGAAAAATTAGAGTCGTCACTTTATTTATTTAGGAAAATAAAGAAAACCGATCTTAATCAAATTTTAAAAAAAAATGATAAAATACCAAAGATAAAACATAACAGATTTGACTCTCATACCAAAAGGGCATTGTTTACATGAAAACACACTGATATATGAAACATACATCATGGATACGGTGACTTCAACAAATATGGAAGGTGTTGGGCAACCCACTCGTTTGGATTTAATAAAGTGTTAAATTAATTATATTTACTTTATGATTTCCATAAGTTGGGTTTTGAAATAACAACGAAAACATAATGAATACACGATGAAATCAATCAACGAAATTTTACATGTTGCGAGGAAGAAGACATCAAATCAAGATGAGACGAAGAAGACAAGAATAATCAAATAAGAAGGTTCAAATGAAACATGTAATGACTCGGTCAAAATACATAAACAAATAATGATTGACTCGAAGAGATGGTCTTACAAAGATTGAACATCCAGACATAGAAAGTTGAAACATTCATCATAAAGGATTTTGAGAAAACCAAGTTTGAGAATAAATTAAGTATGAAACCAACAAGCTTGATAAAAACCAATTAATGGAAGACTCAATCAAACCAAACAAATTCTGATCAATTAATCATTTACATTAAAGTTAATCATGATACAGTTAGTTAGTCATAACAAAATTAGTCGCATCAAGAATATATTATTTTCAATTCAAATAATATCATTCTTTGGAAGAAGAAGAAAGCAATACGTTTTGTAGTTGAATATGTGAGGATTTCTCACGTACTCCCACAGAGAGATTAAACAATACGTAGTTTTTAAATTCCATACAATCATTAGAAATACTTGTCATAATGTTAATAAATACTATTCAATATCATCTCAACAAAAAAAGGTTGATTTTAAGGTTAACTCTTAATCGGCAAATAACAATATTTGGATTTATCCTTCTTTAAGAAGATCATGCAAGATCTTTTAGAATTATGTTAAGATTCTTTAGAATTATATCAAGGTTTTTTGATGATGGTATTAAACTTAATTTAAGACCAAAGAATGACATAATTCAAATTAGAGACTTCATACCAAAGGTTGGAACATGCATACTTATACTAAAGGGGGAATGCAAACAAATTTATCATCATACTTCATCAGCATGAGTTAGAAGGGTCATGATAATTGATCAACTCATATCAAATGATGCATGGTATGTTATGTGCAAGGCTTCGGATTAGGCTCGTGATGTAGATAGCTTCTTAAGACAATTTTCGAGTCGATGATCAAAGAGGTATCACCCTACTTTAAAAATCGACCTACCCACCTATGCAGGTTTGACAGTTCGTTAATATGTGGGTACGCACACACATTGCTTATCCAAGGAAGAAGAAAGCAATACGTTTTGTAGTTAAATATGTGAGGATTTCTCACGTACTCACACAGAGAGATTAAATAATGCGTAGTTTTTATGCTCCAAATAATCATTAGAAATACTTGTCATAATGTTAATAAATACTATTCAATATCATCTCAACAAAAAAGGTTGATTTTAAGGTTAATTCTTAATCGGCGAACAATAATATTTGGATTTATCCTTCTTTAAGAAGATCATGCAAGATCTTTTAGAATTATGTCAAAAAAAATTAGAATTATATCAAGATTTTTTGATGATGGTATTAAACTTAATTTAAGACCAAAGAATGACATAATTCAAATTGGAGACTTCATACCAAAGGTTGGAACATGCATATTTATACTAAAGGGGGAATGCAAACAAATTTATCATCATACTTCATCAGCATGAGTTAGAAGGGTCATGATAATTGATCAACTCATATCAAATGATGCATGGTATGTTACGTGCAAGGCTTCAGATTAGGCTCGTGATGTAGATAGTTTCTTAAGACAATTTTCGAGTCGATGATCAAAGATGTATCACCCTACTTTAAAATTTGACCTACCCACCTATGTAGGTTTGACAGTTCGTTAATCTGCGGGTACGCACACACATTATTTATCTACGCACACACATTATTTATCCAATGCACATGCCCTACAATGACACAAAAATCACATCTCCAGCACATAACACGTATCACATAGAAGAAATGGGAGAAGTGGGCAGAAGGAATGCTCTTGTACTTCCTCACAGAGTTGAATCTTTTTAGATTCGAGAAAGAGGGAGAAGTGGGAGGAGGGAATGCTCCCTTAATTCCTCACACAACAAACCTCGTCAGGTTGTGATAGAAAGTGATGTAGTAGACAAAAGGATGAGGGGGAAAGAATTAAATTGAGATTGAGATTAGAGATTAGAGATTTACATGTTCTTGGTTTAGATCGTACTTTGGACCATTTATTGTTCGATCAATGGTTATGGGAAAATGCTTGAAAGATCTCTGTACAAGATGATCTTAATAAACAACTCAAAAGAAATCGAGAAATTTATTCTAGAAAGAGAGGGATTCGGTTTTGACAGAAGTTCAGTAGAACTTTGAAGTTTTTGAGTGTTTTTGGATGGTGAAAATCGAGTGAGCTGAGCTCTATTTATGGTGAACAATAAGGTTTAGTTTTTGATTTTCGAAAATATGAAAAATAGGAAAATAGATTTTTGGTGGCTTAATGGCTAAGCAATGAACATGGCCAAGAAAACAGCTCAACTGACTTGGCGAGCAAGACAACATCGATCGGTGACACATGCCACTGTTCAGTGGCCACGCACCTGGCACACGTTGTTGTTCGGTTGCCACGTGCTGAGTCGAATTCCACCATGTGGGGATGAGGGATGAATTTGGGCTTTCGGATGGTCAATTTTGGTTTAGTCCTAGAGGTGTTAGTCACTATTAACAGAGGTTTCTCTTATGGTGGTTGAAAGAGGTTGAAAGTACATTTCGGTTCAGAATAAAAATTAAATATATGGAAAGGTCAAAATGGGATGTCACACGTGTATAACTCAATTGAAGGAAAGTTATAGTCTAGCAGACTTGTTCATGAAATCTTTACCAGCTACAACGTTTGAGAAACTAGTATAGAATATCAGAATGCACCAATTGAAAGGTAACAAAGCATGCTCTCATGAAAGGGAGTAGAATACTTGTACTCTTTTCCTTAACCATTGTTTTGGCACAGGATTTTCCTAAAAAAAATTAACGAGGCAGTTTATAAAATATTCTTATAAACGTTGTGTACTATTTTTCCTTCGTTAGGTTTTTGTGCATGGGCTTTTCTAATAAGGTTTAATGAGGCACATTGTTTTACTATAAATATCCAAAGGAGAGTGTTATAAGGTATGGTATACATATAGATGTTCATCATATCCTCTGTTATAAAAAAAAAAAAGTAACATTTTGTAAGTAAAGGTTTATGTAGTAGAATTAAAACAACATTCATATACTGTCCTTCCTCTCTACTCTAATCTTACAATAGTGTTACATTATTTCAATTGAAAGAAGAAAGAAAAAGGAAAATTGAGTCTAAGCTAACTCGCCATCTGATTATTCCAAAAAGGAATCAAAAGAAAAGCTCTTCATCTCTATTGATGTTTAATGCATACTCTTTACAGGAATGTCCTTCATCTGTAACTTTTTTCTACACACGACTGACGACCCTTTCACCAACCACCGCCACGAGACACGTTTTGATCAAAATAAAGAAATCGCTTCCATCTGCAACAACAATCGTCTTCATCTTAAAATAATTGCTTGTGACTGTAGTATTTTCATGATCTTCAAGTGGTACTGCCGGATATTACCTCCACAAATTCAAGGGTTTAATGGAAATTTTGAAACCAAGGGAATATTGTAAATTTGTTTTATTAGCAAATTTCGCTTATTCTTAAGAAAATGATGGGAAAATAATTTATTTTTCTGTAAATTAGTAAAGTATAAGGTATGGATAGACACATAAGATTGTCAATAGCCCCACTTAGGAGTCGCAAAATGGGCATTCTCATTCGTCTGATTTAGACAGAGATAGTAATCTTAATTCTTATCTCATTTAATAAACGGGTTGGGTAAGACTCGTCTCTTCCATATACGAACAGATGGAACAAATCCAACGAATTTCCATTTACCCATTTATAATTTAATTAAGATTTTTTTTTAATAGCACGTAACTAAGTGTTGACATTGATTTAAACCCCTAAAAAAAATGTGGCTGTGTTGATTATGGAACATCAATAAAGAAATGATGAAGGAAGTAATAATTCCATCAAATGACATGACATAACAAAAAATGGGAAAGGGATGAGGATATATAACCAAGGGAAGCATGCCATTTCAGGTTTCATTTTGTTTATCTTCAATTTCCCTAAATAAATTTAGATTGTTTTCATTTTTTCTGTGTAGATTAATGATATAAAAGACTATTCATTTAATGTGTTATGGATCTTAATGTTACTTTGGCATGAACTTATGAACCCTTTAAAAATTATTATTTTTTAGTTTTCATTTTTCGTTCCATTTATGTCCAAATTTATACGGGTCAAGCCCGTTTTATCACTCATCTGAAAATTCCTCAAACAAACGCAAGTTTTACGATCTACATTAAATGTATGCTTTAAAAAACAATTAATGAACAAATACTGTAAATCTAAAAAAAAGTTATAATAAGTGAGGAAATCATTAATTAATTAATTAATTAATAGAGAAAGCCCAAATCGGGCAGAGCTGTTGTAGTATGTACGTGTACATGAATTAGCTGATGATTCCTTATTATTCTATAACAAAGGTCTCCATGACAATAATAGTGGGATGGGCCACAAAAAACAAACTGCATCTCTCTAACATAATAATACTTTTGCTCTACTCCATCTCCCATGTGGATTTCAATAGAAAAAATAACAGAACCACATGGCCTCCAATGTCTACAACAGAGAAGGCAAAGAAAAAGAATAGCTCAGAAAAGCGCCCGAGCTTTAGCGTAACTCAAAACCCCACTTTTTTTTCTTCTTTTTTACCATCCCAACCTCCACAAACTAGGATATACAATTTTACAAGTTATATAACCAACCAAATCTTATGCACCAGGAAGCACCAACGTCTTTATAGCTGTAACTGCCCCGGTCCCCTCCTAGACGATCTCAAAGGCGGCTTATTCATTTCTGACGTAGAAGATGTCCGCTGGGGGGGCTCCTCTGGTCTTTGGACATCCTGCATGCATAACAGCACGAGAAAATGAAAAGCATTAACAACCGTAAGGCTATTATGGGTCCAAAATAAGAATGCATAACTTATAGTATGACAGAATGTGATCAAATGACCATCTGAAAATGCTCAAACAAATGAGCAAAAGTTCTCATGTCTTCCAACATATTATGTAACCATTGCTCAAATCCAAAACCACATCCCCTTACAAGGACCACAAGACATCCATATCAACCTACATCTTTGTTGAGTCCTTTCTAAGCTACAACCTCACTTGTTTACTACAGTTTACTAATTAGCGCAAAAAAAGGAGGAAAAAAAATCCAGCATAAAACATAACCACTTGAAAGATTGACAAAGCATGATAGGAAAGAAAGACACAGCTTAGTAAGAAACCAAACAAACCTTTGATACTGAAGTGGAATTGCTGCGAGACGGTGCATGAGTGCTTGCATGAATGCGATGTTGCCTTTGCATTTCCTCAAACTGTTGCAACCTCGCTGCAAAGTTTATTCCATTATGTGAGCTAGAATTCCCTACATCCTGGTTTAGCTCACCATCCTCAAAGTTTTGCGATCCACTCGCCATGTGATAAATTTGTGAGTAAGGGTTGCCAGAAGCAGTTCGCTTAATTTGATCACTACTGAAGGAATATGAGGGAACTGTTTTTAAACGAGTGCGTAGGATCTTAAAAGCGGCACTTTGCTGCATACAAGAATTCAACAAGTATGTGCATCAGAAATTAGAATCCTGAAAAAAATCAATCTTTTTTAGAATAAAAAACAGAAAGTTTAGCTTAAGTGTGAGGTTTTGGCAGTTGGTGGGTGAGCGTTGAAGACACTTTGAATGGAAATTGCATAGAACTATGCAGTTATACCTGGGGAAGCAACATTAGAAGTCCATACAGAGCTTTTAACAACCATGTATATTTCCCTGGTTCAAGTAGCTGCAAAAACAAAAACCACACATCAACAACAAAGTAGTTCAATTAAATAAATACCTTGAATATAAACCATCTTTATATAAGACAAGCAGAATTAGACACTAATCACTCAATAAAAAACTCATTCTTTTACAAAGTAGTACAATAAGCAACCAAGGACAACATTTTAAACAGTAAAGATGTCCAGCCATCATTATATTTCCCACATGGGGCACTGCTGTTGGACATGCTTATTTATTTACAAAACCTTGGCTACAATTGTCATTATTTAGATATATAAAGCAAGATCAAACAAGATACATTTCAAGAATCTTGCAGTGGGATGAACAAGATGATCACAGTATACAAATTCTTAAAACAGAAGTTAATGATGAACAAAGGATGAAAAAATAAAAAGGGGCATAAAAAAGGAACCCAAATCTCCTTGAATACCAGCTCATGATAAAAGGTCTAGAAGATCCCAAGTAGGACAACACAAGTCAACCAAAAAGTCAAAGGAATAAAGAACACGAACCATGACAAAATTTACAATGCAAAACTCCTATGGTATATTAAAAGTTTTATCTTCAGAGTGAAGAGAAAAACATATTATAACTGGTTTCAATTCTGCACCTGCAGTCTAAGGTAAGCAAAGATTGGAGTTTCCAGCAAACGAATCAATTTATCCAGCTGAACCAAAAACTTGACGTTGATGTCTTCCTCTACAAGTGATTGAATCACAGCACTGGCATGCTGGTATGTCTGAGAAAAACACACCAAATGACGACAGTGAAAGGACTGGTGCGAACATCAACAAGCTGTGAGGACCAAATCCAGAAAACCTTACCTGTGCTAATAGGCAAAGGCTTATAATAGCCATTGGTGAATGGCACCATGAAGCATATAAGGAAACAAAAAGGTCTTTCCCAGCAGCATTCACCAATGATTGTTTCAGAAGACTTCGGAGCTCAGCTAATTCAGAGGACGTAAGTAAAATCAAATTCAAAGCCTGCAGTAAAGAAGAGGAAAAGAAAAAGGGTGATATATATTCCAATGCCATGCTCAACTGAAACTAATGATTGCTACATTTTACTGCTTTATTCAGCCACACATTGCAATGAAGAAACTTGAATAAAAAGTGTCAAACCTGAACCATAATAGATGCAAAATCCAGGTCAGCTTCCCCTTCTAATATCGTAGAAAGTTCCCTATACACCCTTTCAGCATTTAAAAGTACACACAGCCGCCGAATAATCAAAGCACCACGCCTAACAGAACAAAGAAGTAAATTACAGATGAAATAAGGCATCAGCATACATCAAAAATAAAGCTTCACTAGCAGAGGAGTATAAAAATAAAAAACTTCCAAATATAATTAGTGAAAGAAGTAATGAGAGTGACACTCACTTCTCAAGAAGAGAAATATCGATGCGAAAATTATACACTAGGAACACAACAAGTTGTCGGAAGTGTAGTGGATCTTTTGCAATGCAAGCATGTACATCAAGAACAAGAAGTACAACCTGGGGAGGCATTCAGAAACATACAAAGTTTAAGTAAATGAATAGTAAGCACAAGATAATTACAGACCTTTATGTTACACAAAATCCAGATTTAGAAGGAAGAAGCATTGCCAGTGAACTATATTTTGATTGGTGTCCATCATGTCCCCATCTGGCACAAGTCAGGCTTGACTCACTCTCCTCATAAACCAATTAGACACCCACACACTTATGAAGCATTAACAAGACTGGACAAAGACTAATTCTGGATCAATGACCAATAACAGAGTAAATTGACTAAAACTTGCTTTTGAAACATTTAATTAAAAACTTAATGGAGAAGTACAAAAATCAATAAATTAAATCACACGGGAACCGAATTTCTTTTCAAAAGCATCATAACTCCAGATAACTTTCAGGAAAGGAAAAAATATGTACGCGCTGTGCAATTCCGGATATATAGATAAGTTCAGTGTGATGGTTATCTGTAAACTTCAGAAACAGATGTTTCGAAATGAGTAGAAAGCTGAAAGCATAACTAGATAAAATTATCAATTATAGGGCACAGGTAGTCAAGAGTGCAAGATTACCTTATCAGAGGGATCTGATAGTGCTTTCAGAAGGGTGTCAAATATGTCATTTAAGAAAACTAGAACCTGTTTCATAAACAACAACAAAAAAAGCAACTCAACATATCATTCGTATCATCTAGATTATGTAAGCCACTGAAAATTACCTCAGGTCGGTGTCTATTTAAAAGGGTTGATATCCAGTGCAATGCTTCAATTCTAGTTGCCTCCCACTCACTAGATAATTGCCTGATCAGCCAAAAAAAATCAACAAAAATACACAAGTTGTAGTAATTATCAAACCAAAAGTAACATTGTGACCAATTTCTCAAATAGATACATGGCTCTAAGCTCTTTGACTAACTGCAATTCTTGTCAATGCAAGAGTGCTATGTAAAAAGGAACTTCCTCACATCATTTTAAACTAATACTTCTTAACGACTACAAAAACTATACCTCCTAGCAATGGAAAGAATTGCTCCCACATCGAATCCTTCTGAAGGATCAGCCTGGATTGCACGAAGCTCTTCATTGGTTTCACGAGCAACCTTCCACACCCAAAAGAATACGCTCAGGATAAAATGCTTAGCAAGACAACACTTATTATTGTCAGATAGTACAAAGCCAGCTTACCACTCTAATTTTCTCCTCTTTGTCAGATATACAGGGGAGAATGGCCCCAAGGATATCAGCATAATAAGGAACAAGTTGATCCCCACCAAGTTTTACAAACTCATTTATCTGCAGTTAGAAGCATCAAACTACTACATAAGTGCAAATAATATTTAAAAACAACAATTTCTCATTCTCAAAAGATTTTCCATCTCAAACATATATGATTTACAAAATTATATATACAAAAGATGATGATACATGCAGCAAACGCAACACTCACCCATGTGATAGCTGTTAACCGAGTAAATTCATCAGGAGAAGCTGCCCTTTGCACCAGTATTTCAGCCATTCGACCATAATCTACAGACTTCAAAAATAATTACAAACACTCAATATCGAAAAATCCTGAAATTAGGGGGGAAAGTGAAACAGTTGGAACAAGTTTTCCTAAAGCAAGTCGTATGATGGGAGAAACTACAGAAGAAAGGAACAGGAACTGCATTTCAATTTCAATGGAATCTTACTGGGGAGTTCTTAATCTCCTGGAGAAACTCTGAGAGAGCAGAGTCAGCTTGTTGACGTATTTCATGGCTAGAATCACTCAACATATTAAACAAACCTGACATTTCCAAAATGCATGGGTCAGGTCAATAAGCATGAACAAAATAAAGCATTTCAGATTTCAAAAGTAACTACTGTTTACCATCTAGAAAATCAGGAAGAAAACCGAGCATGTCAATATCAGGGACACTGTCCAACACTGTAATCCATCCAACCAAAAACTGGCGAACATAAGGATTTAGGACATTCATGCGTTCTCTCAACAAAGGAATAAATTCTTCAATGCTGAGAAAGAGGCAGCCATAGAAACACAAACGCTTTCACATCATGAGAGAAGTCAACAAAGCAATTTGCCAATTCTTAATCTACATATCAACGTTTGCATACCTGAATTGATCACTTTCTGTAACAATGTCCTGTTTCATTATAGTGAAATAAGAATTGGTCTCAAATTAAGGGGTTCCAGTTTCATCGTAAAAAGAAAATATAATTGCAGGTAAGAATAGTTATTTACTTTAACAAGCCGGTCTAAAAGATGAGCAGCACTTTGTACATTGGGATCCGAGTCAGCAGACAGTTTGCACAAGGCATCAAAAATTTTATTAAAGAAAACAATAAAGTCCCCTCTTACCACCTGCAATAATATATAAAAAAAAAAACACAAAAACAACAACAAGGCGATAATAAGGTACCAAGGAATACAGAAACATAAGGGACGTAAATTAGCTAATCCCACTCTCACCTTAGCAATGTTATATAAAGCTTCGCAAGCATAATAACGAACCCTGCTATCTTGATCGGAGAAAGAAGCAAGAACGGGTGGCACAATTTGCTGCAAAGATGCATCCAAAACAACGGAAAAAATAAATATTGTAAGAACAAAAATGAGAAATGAATGCAATTAAAGTTGGAAAACTTCCAAAATGTTTCAAATACTGCAAAAAACAGTCATAAAAGGGATAAAACACATGGCTCTTTTATATGCCTTCTAGAAAGGATGTTATGCCAATCACTGACATCTAACAGCTGGTCTAACAAACAAGTTGATTTACAAAGTCCTCATTCAAAATGCACAATGGTCACAGAAGCGATTTAAATGGAACACCTATGGCTACAAGAGCAAGCAAAGTTGACTGAAATCAAGTCAAGCTACCATGCTCATTCTCTCAATGACTCTCACCACTGGTAGGAGAATAAGGCTAAGGAGCTAAAACACCAAGGATATTTTCAGATTTGCATAACAGCTGATCAGTGGCGCATTGCATTAAAGATGTTTTGTAACAAGGTATGGCAAATCAAAACCACTGCAAAATTATGACATTTATATATGGCTTCTCACTTCAGAAGTTTCCTATTTTCTCAGAAAGATTCCTTCTCATCACCAATAACTCAGCACCCCAATAAGCTTTAACTGCATTACGAACACGACTTCAACTGTACAATGGTGTACAATGCTTTTGATGAAATTGAGTTATTCACCCAACAAAAAGAAATGGTGTACAATGCTTTTGATGACCAATTGACTTCCTACCAGTTCACTCTTTAAGAGAAAGAACATGATTTTAGCAGACATATATAGGTGCAAGCACATAAAATTAAACATGGAAGAAAAGAGATACAAAATTGCACAGTATATATATAGTTCTCAGCATACACAAATGAATTGTAAAATCCTAAAGCAACTGCCTAAAAAATTCTAACTCTAGAAAACAGTAAAATCCTAATTCAACTGCTGTCTTGCCAAGTGTATCAAGGAAGCAGTAAAATCCTAACATTGCCAACCTGACAAAAGAGTAGCAGAACATCACAAACCTCAAGATGTTGCGCTGCTTCTGAAGTCAATCCTACAGTCGCTGCAGCAAGTCCTATCAATCCTCCCTAAAATCCCAGAAGCAAAGGTGTAAAATTCATAATCAGAACAACGAATTAGACAGACCACAAAAATACGAATGAAGAAGTGAGTAAGTACCTTGCGGTGGTTGGCTTGCGGCGAGTAGGTGAAGTCTTGGGTCAACAATTGGATGACCGCTGATATCTTCTCATGATCACCAGCCGCAGTCAAAGACTTCACTATGCCTTCAACCTACATGTAAACACACAACGAAATTCAATTAATTTTAAAAAAAAAAACAGAAATTTAAAACTTCTCAAAACACAATCATCAGTAAGGAGTAAGTGAAAACAAGGAAGACAGACCTCAAGAGCCGCATTCTTCCGCTTCTCGTAGAGCTTATCGGAGAGATTACGGAGGACGTTGGCCGGCATGACTGAGAGCGCGTCGGCCATGGCAGGCAAGGGAAGGCAACTGCTAGTGAGGAGGGAGTTGGAATTGGATTTGGGAATCCAAGAAATTGAAATTGGGAGTGGAAACAGAATTGCAATTAGGGAGAAGGAATCGGGTTAGGGTTTGGGTGGGGAGTGGTGATAATCAGATCTGATGAGAGGATTAAGAAGGGAATTGAATCGGAAAGTCATTAGATGCGGTGATTATTGGTTTTTCTTCCCTTCCTCTTCAGCTCTCTCTTTTCTAGTTTTTAGTCTTTTCCTTTCCTTTCCTTTTTTTATTATTTATTATTTATTATTTAATTATTTAATTAATATAAAAGGTGAATTTGAAGAATTTTCCAAAGTTTGTTTGTTTTTTGTTTTAGTGCCCGGAATCGCGTAATAACGTTAGATGCTACCCAAACTGAGGAAGGAACGGGACGTTGGTTACACGACAAGGCTGTGCGAAGGGGGGATGGGCAATTACCTTACAGCCCTTTTATTTTATTTTATTTTATTTTATTTTATTTTATTTTATTTTTGTAGATAAATTATTACAATAAAAAAACTAGTTAAAAACCAATGATACGGTTACTGATGAATTTAATTTAATTTTTTCTGCTAATTTTATCATTTTTCTTTATAAGGGAATAATAATAGTTACCTTTCTAATGACAAAATATTTAAGAGTAGAGATAGAAAATCAGAGCATATTTAATACTCTCTCTTAGTTTTATTAACTGTATTTTATTATTTGGGCACGCATATTAAAAAAATCGGATGACTCACTATTTGAGACAATTTTGCCTCTTACTTTTTCTCGGACGTACGGTTAATTCGAAAAAAATTACGGAATTTTTTTAGGTCAAATAGTGAGTCATCCGGTTTTCTTAATATGTGTGGCCAAACAATAAACGACAGTTAATTATACTGGGAGGGAGTATTAAAATATATGAATAGATTATTAATAAATAAAAAATAAATTGGCGACAATTTTATTGACGAGTATAGTTATTTTATCCACCAGTTAACTAAATAAATTTATTTCTTATCAAATAATTTAGTTTTCTAACTTAACCTATCATCTCTAACGTTCAATTTTTAATAAAAAAAAATTATATTTCATAGTGTAATAAATGTGCCATGTGTTTTTGAAGGGAATGGATTCGATTAGTAAATGTAAGAGAGGTTGGTAGGGTTTGCTGTGTTGATGTTTGTACTTTTTACAGTTTGTGTAAATTTTACTAGTACCAATTATTTACTTATAATTAGTACTAATCTATGTTCTAGTTACAATTATAAATTGGAGGAATGGGTAATACAGAACTTCCATTTTGTTTCTATAATTTATCTTAACCTAAATTATTTATTTCGTTTTATATATAAAATAATAAGAATTTTTTTCCTTTCCTAAATGAAAGGTGTTATTCCCGCATCTTTGATTTATAAATTTACTTTATTATCTCTATTTAAATATTAAAATTTATATCATAAAATATAATAAAAGTTAATATAGTAATTTTTCAAATTAAAGTTTGTAGAAGTAATAATTTAAGAGTGTGACATTTAAATTGTTTCTATTTTAAGATTTTATTAAAGATCAGACGGTTAATGATTTTCTAAACTAAATCTAAAGGAGAAGTTTCATTTTATTTATAGTAAAAAGGAGTTTGTCGTGTTTTAATTTAGCATTGAAGACTTATTTTTCTTAACAGAATTTGTGATAAGTGGCAGTTGGGTGTTTTGTTTCTCTACGTAAGTTTTTTTTTTTTTCATGAAAATTATGTTATTTTTAAAAAATATATAATTACATTTATATCATAAAAACTACTACCTCATCTGTTCTAACGTAAGTTAAATTGTCCTGCTAATTTTTTTTTATTCTAGCTCTATTCTTTTTGGGAAATTGCAAAAATTGGTACCTGTACAAGAATTTAATGAAATGTTTCATACCTCATGTCTAAATTGATTTTAAAAGACACTTGTACAATAACAAAACGTCACATTTGATACCTCCGACTCACGCCGTCCAACAATCACCATTAACTATCCTTCCTACGTGGCACGCCACGTGGCACACGGTTGACGTGGTATGACACGACATCGCTTTTGAAAGTCACGACGGATGCCACGTGGCACACGGCTGACTTGAACTGTCACGTCATCACTTTTGAACGTCACGATGGATGCCACGTGGCACACGGCTGACGTGACAGGCCACGTCATCGCTTTTGACTAGGTCTTCCCCCATGTGTGAAACGACGTCGTTTTGGCCAGGCATGAACGACAAGTCGTTCATGATTAAAATGAAAGACAAGTGGAAATCCAAGATTCGAACCCAAGACCTCTTTGCAACACAAGTAAGAATCATACCACTAGACCAAATGCTCTTGTTGTGTTACAATTGCTTACTACAAATATTTATTGTGTGATTCCGAAATTTGCTAGTTATTACTCCAAAACCCTTCCCATTACCGCACCACCTTTCTCTACCTCTCTCACTTCTCTTCGATTTGTTGAGTAACTTTCGATGTTCATCTTTTAAAAATTCCAAAAAATGTAATAATTTCAAAAAAATGTAAAAAATAATTTAATTAATCTAAAAATCCATAAAAAAATGTAAAAATTCTAAAAAATTCCAAAAATAATTTAATTAATCTAAAAATTCAAAAAAATGTACAAATTCTAAAAAAAATGTTAAAATTCCAAAAATAATTTCATTATTCTAAAAATTCAGAAAAAATGTAAAAAATTCCAAAACAAATTTAATTAATCTCAAAATACAGAAAATTTAAAAATTACAAAAAATAATTGTAAAAATTTAGATTAATTTCAGTATTTTATAATTTTTTACATTTTTTGTGGAAGTTTACAATTGTTTCTGAATTTTTAGATTAATTAATTAAATTATTTTTGTGAATTTTTACATTTTCTTTGGAATTTTTTAGATTCTTTAATTTTTTAATAATAATTATTTTTAAAAATTCATACAAATTCCAAAAATAATGTAAAAATTCACAAAAATAATTCATACAAATTATTATTAAAATTCACAAAAATAATTTAATTAATTAATCTAAAAATTCAGAAACAATTGTAAAATTCCACAAAAAATGTAAAAAATTATAAAATACTGAAATTAATCTAAATTTTTACAATTATTTTTTGTAATTTTTAAATTTTCTGGATTTTGAGATTAATTAAATTTGTTTTGGATTTTTTTACATTTTTTCTGAATTTTTAGAATAATTAAATTATTTTTGGAATTTTTACAATTATTTTTGGAATTTTAACATTTTTTTTAATTTGTATATTTTTTTTGGAATTTGTACATTTTTTTTGGATTTTTAGATTAATTAAATTATTTTTGGAATTTTTTAGATTAATTAAATTATTTTTGAAATTTTTACATTTTTTGGAATTTTTAAAAGATGAACATGGAAAGCTACTTAACAAATCGAAAAGAAGTGAGAGAGGTAGAGAAAGGTGGTGCGGTAATGGGAAGGGTTTTGGAGTAATAACTAGCAAATTTCGGAATCACACAATAAATATTTGTAGTAATCAATTGTAACACATCAAGAGCATTTGGTCTTGTGGTATGATTATCGCTTGTGTTGCAAGAGGTTTTGGGTTTGAATCTTGGATTTCTACTTGTCTTTCATTTTAATCATGAACGACTTATCGTTCATGCCTGACCAAAACGACGTCGTTTCACACATGGCGAAAGACCCAGTCAAAAGCGATGACGTGGCAGTCCACGTCAGCTGTGTGTCACGTGGCATCCGGTGTGGCGTTCAAAAGCGATGTCGTGGCAGGCCACGTCAGTCGCGTGCCACGTGGCATCCAACGTGGCGTGCCACGTAGGATAGTTAACGGTGATTATGAAACATTTCACTAAATTCTTGTACAGGTACCAATTTTTGCAATTTCCCATTCTCTTCCGTAAAATTACCATCTTAAGTCGAATCAGATCAACTTCTATCCCAGGTTTGCCATGCACATGTTTTCGGCCCAAAACTCGGTAGGATTACAAAGCCCAACTCGTGAACAATCCATTGTTTTCTTTTATAGCAATGCTCTGCCATATGCAAATTGGTACCTGTGTGCAGAGTTGTGCTATTATAATTTTCGCAAAGAATGTAGACAAGAAGACTCGCCGTTAAATTCAAATCATGCTTATGCTTTTCCATGACACAGGAGTCAACATTACTACCTTTGAATAGTCAATTGTACAAATGAACAAATTTATTAGCCTTTCTATCTACCATCACAACTAATTTTTCCAATAACGAATTTCATACAGCATCATATATATGGTACATTAAGGAATCATAATCAGTCGAAAGAAAAAGGACTTATCAAAGACTTTTCAAGCTCTTGAAACCCTCGGTAAACAGCCTCAGTCCTGTTTTGCGGTAGGGGTAACCTCCTCACTTCGGTCATGTACCTGTAATTCACAATCTCCTCAGCATGAGATGAGTAATCGCGCCATACATTTTTACAAAACAAAACAACACTAATAAGAAACTCTCAGAGGAAATAAATTTGGTCACTGTTACATGGATAGCACAAAAGATGCAGTAAGGAAACACTTGGCAGGATACGCTGTCACTATGAGCATATTAAAGGCCTAGCTTATTGACTGGTATGCAGGAGCTTTTCATAAAAGGTATCTTGAAACAAACAAAATAATGTAGCAAGAGATTGTTGGGAAAATTCACTCAAACAAAGAAAACCAATCGGAAAAACTAATTAAAATCTCCCAAGTCATTTTTGAGTTAGTAGAATGAAACACCATTTCTTACACGAATTAAATCCAAGACATTCCTTACGAAAAACTGTCTGATATTAAATATCAAGACACCGTTGCCTCCAATCACAATAACCAAAAGAATTTGAAATTCAGTTAGGAAACTAGAGTACACTGCAAAAAATAAAAACAAAAAAAGAAAGAGAAAAGATATTGCTTATTTTAACAAGTTTTTTCATCAGTCCTTCCAAGTAAGCTAAACCTGGGTTAGATCATTAAAGAAATGGTTATAATTAAAGTTGCAAGTAGAAAACCTAGTTCTACACTTCGTAAAGATTGTGCCAATGATCTGGAGAAACAGAACAAAAGGGATGAAACTATCCTCATTGTTTTGCCTCACATATCAAAGGTAAAATAAGGCTTGTGGACCAACAAGATTGTCATTGTTTTGACATCAAAGACAACCCACAACCACTAAATTGAGTACCAAAAAGGTGAATCAAGATAGATCCCAAACTCATCACGACCCTGGTCCTAACCATCTAACTACTTTCACTTCCCTTCAATTGAACTACGTTTTCTTGAATCTAACACAAAAATATGATCTAGCTGACCTTAAACCTTTTAAAATTGATATTATGTTAAACAGGAGGATCATCTAACTTTAGTAACCTTGACCTACATATTTTATACCAAGAAACATAATTGTTTGACTGACACATGTAACACAACAGGAGCAAAAAGTAACAAGTGGCTGAAAAGGACAAAAGGACAAGCGCACCTATTTGCTGCACTTGTTATTTTATCACGAATCCCTTGGTTAATGAGAGTTGTCTGCTCTCGTGAGAAAGTTGCTCCCAATATTAAAGAAGCACCAGTAGCACTTGTACCCATTCTCTGTGCAAATACAGACATCGCCCATTCACGAAGTATCACTAGCACCGAACGAAGGAGGCGTAACCTAAGGCTGGGAGAAGGCAGAATAGCTCCATTTGATAATAACTGATCATAGGTGTTCAATACAGGTTCAGTTGCACCCTTGCAAGCAGCAAGAAGAGCTCTTGGTATGTCCTCATCCCCAACAGATTCAACCCCTGATTCCAGTCTCTCCTAAGACGGAAAAAAAGAGAGTAAACACCAGCAAAGTTTCAAATCAACCACATAAAGTTAACAATATGCAGCACTATTTCAGGAAATGTAATTTCAATCATAAACAAACAGATGTATGACATTCACCCTTTAGGGGATAAGTTGGACAAACACCAAAGTTGAGTATAATGTTAAGAGAGCAACACAAGTATCTATGTACAGGAATTTCAGCTCACCAGTGCAGCCTTCTCAAGGTGAAGACATAAGGTGTCTAATGGTGAAACAGCTCCATCTCCAGGATACATGTGGGAACCAACCCTCTTCAGCACTGAACAAGCTTCAGCAATGCCACCCGTTGAGAGAGCTTGATCAATTAGTCTAGCCCAGGTCTCTCTAACAATGCTACTGTCAGCATCACCAGAATAACTTGCAAAGTAAAGCATTTCCAGACATATCTGAAGAAAAGAAAAAGGAAAAGCAAGGAATTGCATCATGAACATGGAAAACCAGAAACAAGTATTGCATGCAGAGACAAACAGGAATATCAAAACAGTCACATCTAGTCAGTCTCTATAACATCCGAGTGTGAAGGTGATCTGACGGGAGTGACAAATGCTAATTTCCATGATGGACTACCAATCCATACTCCGGCTCAGGGTACCTTGTTTTCGTTTAACATCCTCTAGGCGAAATTCATCATGCATCAAGAGATTCAAGACCAAAACTAAACAAATAAACCAAAAACACAGAAAAAGACACAGTGTTTTATGCCTAGATCTAAATAGAAGGCACCACTGAGGTAACTCTGCCCGTTTCAGTAGCTTTACTACTGTGGCCTAATATCAAATGTGAACTGCATCATCATTATGTATGATTAACTGAAAGTATATGAACAACCATTCAACTGATCAAAGACAGAATTCAAAAGCAGGAGACACACCTCCCACCGTTCAAAAGGAACAGCATATTCGTTATATAGTTGAGTTATGCTCTTTAAGTCCAATGATAGCTCTTTGACCTTTTCCCGTGCAACTTTCACAAACTCAGTATTGGCATTGTTATCAGGAATCATTTCATTTTGCACAGCAGACATGTCAGACGAAGATTCTGATCTAGAAGCTAGAGCTTCAAGCTCCTCCTTAATTTTTATTTGAAACCGAAGAACTGCAAGTTTCCCTTCAAGCAAATCTAGCAATCCACTATCTAATGCACCCCTTGAAGAACCTACCATACCTCCACCATCACTTGCACTCTTAGCTTGTAGAACTGCGTTACTTAAATACTGTCGCCTGACATAGTTCAAACAAATAATTATCAGAAATTTTGGTAAACCGAAGAACGGGCTTTGCGCTGGTTGTTACGTTACAATTACTGATTAGCTATATAATGAAAAGAGAACAGTCACGATGCCTAGGTCACCCTTAAACTCCAGCTAATGACTGTAAATGATCCATTCACTACTGGACCAAAGAAATATTAAACAATAGACCAAATTATTGACACATGCATGTAAACACATGATTATATACAATTCTGATTTAGTATAAGCACTAAATCGATCAATGAATTGAAATGAAGCAAAGGCAGTATACCCTATCCTTCATTGCACTAGATCTTTCAGGGTGAAGCACAAGCCTCTGTTCAGCTATGGGTAACAAATGGTCCCTTTCAGAAGAATTTTCAAATAAATAAGGGTTTTCTTTTCCAAACAAAAAAGTGGAGTCTTGATTTCTTTATCAATTTGAATAGATCATGTTGAATTTGAAAACACCTCAAATATATTTTGTGAAACAACCTTGTAAGTACACAGCATAAATGTTTCAGTGGCATGCCAAAACCCAAGTAAGTCACAACACTGAAGAAAGGATACTAGTAACCAAAAAGAGAGAAATAATAATATCAATGGAGGACTGGGGCATGGGAGGAGGATAGGAGAGAACCTTTGTTCAAGACTAGGGAGATGTCCTGCATCAGTTGAACGTCTTTCAGCCAATCTTAGCAAGATATGAGCTGCAAGCCCATGCTGCCGCTTCAAGACATAATATTGCGCCAGAAGATCAAGATATTTTGCTTGATCAGAAAGGATGGATGTTCTTGCATGACGAATTGGATAGGAAACTGATGTTGCTGTAGAACCAGCTCGAACCTGCAAGATTGACAACAAAGTCTAAATAACAGCAACTGCAAATCTTTACCAGGAAAAAAAAAAAACTGAACTGTGCATGCACCAGCTAAGCTAATAATGTTACAGTTTTCACTGCTTCAACAAGTTCCAAAGCAGAAATTGAACTGACCAAAGAAAAAAGAAGGAAACTACTCAAAAAGGGGAGAGAAACAACAGAACTAGACTGAAAAAAGTATACAGAGATCACCATTTCTATAAGCCAGTGTGAAATTTAAAATTTCTTATCTCCACCCCATAAACATTTAACTCTTGATTTGGGCCTTTCTACTTGCTCTGTCCAATAAACAAATCAAAGCAACACAACAATGCTGAACAACTAAACATAGTGGCAAACTAAAGGTGAAATAGGCCAACAAGTGGATACAGAGACTCAAAATAAAGAATTCAGAATTTTAACTGATTCAAGTCAAAAGTTTTAAAGTTTTCAGTGTTCACTTCAAGCTGATTTATAGGTGAGAATGGCTGCTGTGTGATTTTCAACAAAACTAAGCAGTACCTCTTGTGATGGTTCACGGTCAGCACTTTGCAGAAAAGGCACTAAATCAGGACCTCCATACTCCAACAGCTCATTTTCTAGGCACAGATCAATCATGGCCCTGTAAAGATACTCATGAAATATTCTGTCAGGTGACTGGACACCAAGTTGAACAATCTGGCAAATATATTTCTTCCGAGAAGCCTGATCAAGTGCAGGTCGCATAGAAGAAGGCCTAACAGGAGACCCAATTTCCCTTTGGGAAGCCTCAGGTATTAGAGAACGCAAAGCACTGATAATGATCTCATAGCACTGTTCACGTTGAGCGAGTGCAGTCTCTCTAGCTTCCACATCAATTTGCTCATTGAAAGCATCACCTGCAGGGTCAAGGGCTTGCGCCTTTTGCAGCGGTAACCGAACCACGGCTTCATAAAATCTGTAGATCCATCACAATTTAGGGTTAATCTGCACTAGTTCAAATAAACATAAAAAAGAATGAAAAAATGGGTTTCAGCCTTTGTCTTGAAGATTAGCATCACCTTAAATCCTCAAATCGTTTACAAACTGTTCGTAAATCTGCAGACTCTGGAACTTTGCTCAAGAAATTGAAGGCCTCTCTGGCAAGATTCTCTTTCTCCACAGGATCTAAAGTTACAGCAGCTCTTTCAAGGAATTCCACAGCTAAGAAAAACTTATAATCAGATTCCTTGAAGTAGCTTGGACAACCCTCACGTAGTTTTCCACTAACATCATCTACTGTGCCTCTGCCATCAGGACCGGTATAATACTGGAGATATGAATTGTGTTAGTTGAAGAAAACAAATCAGACTGCAGGATAGCACTCCTCAGTAAAGGAAAAATATTGAGGGGATATCCAATCAAAATAGGAGAAGCTGTAGTTAGAATTGATCTTAGTGTGTTACATATGAGCAATTGAGCGTGATTCACCTCCATTAGCGCAGCAATTAACATAGTAGCTAGACGGTCACCCTCTTCAGAGGAAACTAGCTGATGGAATGTCAATTGAACCAAAGTCTGCCGTAGATTAGCATCAACTCCCTGAACCAAACGTGTTATATGGTGCTGAGAAAGGAGCTGCAGCAAAAATAAAGCTTCACCAGATCTAAGAAGCAATTGCCTGATGCACTCCATTGCCCTGACCTGTAGCATAAACAATAATTAAGTCAGGGAAAACATGGCATAAGACACCTGAAATAAATCAAGCATATACCTCCATGGCAGCCAATTCTGCAGGACTATATGGTAGTCGTTGCCTTTTATTTGATGCCCCACCACCATTGGACTCGACATTCCTTGAGTTACCCCCAAACAAGTTCCGTACCATACTCCGATCACCACTGCTCCAGTCTGAACCAGTTCCATACAATATAGAACCAGTCAAGTCTCCCAAACCAGCTACACAGCCATAAAGTCCCCTCCTCTGATTCCTTCTAGATTTTAAGAACTTCTCTAGGGATCGAACCTTGTTTTCAAGTACTAGCATAGCCCCAGCAGACAGCCTGCATACAACTACTCCATTTTCGGAAGCAGAACCAGATGCACCACTCTTTATGACAAAAACAGGGAGTTCCCAGACAGGAAAAAGCAACCTTGAAGTGCACAAGCAGAGCCCTTCATGTGCACCTGAAAATACTGGCTCTGCCTCCTGAACAACCTGTCCCATGCTAAAACCGCCAGTCGTGGTTCTAGTGTTTGATAGCACATTACTACCTTCAAGTTGAGGCATTCCAACAATTCTAGGATCCTCATAGGTTTCAGCAGCTTTCTCAGCAACAGCATTGCTTATAAGATTTTCAGAATGAATTATCCTTGCAGCAATCATTAAACACATTGCAGCTGCCTCACCAGCCCCAAAACGATTAAAGAAATCTTCTAGGACTGATCTAGGAGAGTTGGACTCAAAAAACCTTCTAAGAATATCCACAGGCCTGTTGAAAACCACTTCCATCATTCCCATGGTACTGAATACAACAATTCTTCGCCTTGGCAATATATGCTGGGTTGCAAGGTCACCTCTGGCCCAAAGTTTTATACAAGCCTTTTCACAGGATTCTCTAGAACTTTCAAATCCAAGAAACTCAAGTTCGGAATATAATGAATGCACGGTGGCAGCAGTATCTAGCGAAGGTAGAACATCTACAACAAAAAGCATTTGACCTTCAACTGGTAGGGAGGACACAGTTTCGCGCAAAGCTCGGGAACTCCTTGCACCCATGCTACCAGAAATAGATGGTTGTGAGCTTGAGTCCTTGCTCACAATAACGAGAGAAGAAATTGTTGGCAGTGATGAATCAGAAAGGACTAGAGTTCCAGCAGAATAATATGCTGTTTCAACCTTTAAAGTTAGATCATCAGTTGGAGCTCTATTGGAAAGAGAGAGAGCTCCGAAGGTAAGTCCACCAGTTACACCTAATGGAGGAGAGGGTCTAGTCGTTACAACTTTTAAACAGTTTGGCTTTGGAAAATTCGCATTAAACCCGCCCAAACCTCCTACAGCGCCATTACTGCCACTAGATGGAGAAGTGGAAAGGTACATCCTCCTGCCATCAGATAAAACAGCAACAAGGTGAAGCCACTTGGATTCGAGCATAGACAAAGGCGCGATACTAGTTATAGATGGCTTCACTGATCTAATAGGGCTTCTCTGTCCTGTTGACTGCCTGGCTCCATAATGCACATCTCTGTGACTGAACAAATTTCTTTCTTCAGCCACTTTCTTCAGTGGTCCCTCCCCATTTGACCCCAGGAGATAAACCTGAAGCTTTACACCTTCAGTTCGTCCATACAAGATCTGTCTTTCATTGTCAAAGACCATTTCAACAATGGGGTCAACAGCTCCAAACTTGAATATATTTGGTACTACCCACCTGGAAAAGCACAAAGTCTACCTAAACTGAGACACCCAGAAGCCCATAATTACAGAGAAAATATAAATTTGACATTCAGGTTGATCTTCATCAATAAATATAAATTTATCACATAAGCATACGAAAGTTATCACCAAAATACAATTAGAAGTTATAGCCATGTGCAACTCAAAGAATCTAACGATGTACCTTGAAATGGCACTACCCAAGCCAGCAGTAAGGCAAACTTTACGGCATCGCTTATGCCATCCTGAACCAGTAGAGTAATGCAACTCGTAGATATGCCCATCACGTCCAGAAAGCAAGATACGACCCTTATCAGTACACACAATAGAAGTCATGGTAACTCCATCAGATGGCACAGTATACTCTGGCAACGATTGTAGTGAAAGCTCTGCATATAGATCAGTACCATCACCAGATCTAGAACAGCATACTCCTACAAGAATTAGCTAATAGCAAGGCAGACACTAGTCAACAAGAGTGTCTATCAAGTGACAAGATAATCTAAGAGAAGAAAATCCTATGGAACATGCATGAAACTGGAGTTCAAGAATTCTTCACCCAGTTTTATTTCCTTTACAAATTGAACCTTAATATAAGCAGCAAATCAACAATGAAGATAGTCTCTCGGTTGGAGAAGATTCTATAATGTCTTTGACCCACTATAACCACATCGACTTTAACAGGAATTTGAGAAACAGTAAGTTCTCCAACACAAACTAAAAAACAAAAACTTTTCACCTAGAAGATAGTAGGAATAAAATGAATGATCTTCAGTACTAGGCTGGAGCATAAGAAGCACCACGGCACTAAAATACGCAGAAATGACCATAAATCAATCATTAATTCAGTCACTTCCACCTCACAATTTACAAAATAGCTATTCTGCTAAGTCATACGTCAAGCATAATGACATACCAAATAAAGTTATTCTTTGAATTTTAAAGCATGCACACAATTTGCACCAAATTCATACATTTAAATTCTCCAGAATTGACACTTTATTTTTGGTAAAGGTGAGAAAATCTGAAGGAAGACTACAAAAAGGTTTCTTCTTATGTTTCAATTTGGTGACTGGAACACAGAAGTAAAGAACTTCATCAAGGTCACATAACTGCCATTCAGCACATCAATAACATATCATTGTCATGAACCTAGTGAGTTAAGGGTATATTAATAGATCCCTAACTTGAAGGAAAAGGCCAATAAACATAGAGTTCAAAGCTTCTTTCTATGTGGAAAAGGCCTGTACAGAAATAATGCCTTTATGAATACAAGATTATAAGAAAGGTGCAGGGTAAGAACCTCAACAGGAGTGGCTAAAACCAACAGGTATTGAATAGCTTCAACAAAAACACCAGGTTTAGATTTCGCTAGGCCAACAGCACAAATGGCTTGTTCCTCCGCGCAGTATTCAGGACATTGACCATCCCTATTAGATAAAAGAAGAAAACAACATTAAGCAATGATACACAGCATGCACGAGATGAAGTAACGAGGGTAAGAATTATAAATTTTTTATGGAAAATAGAAAAAAAGGAAAAACGATCACCACTTATCAAAACGCCATAGAAATAAAGAACTGTCTACGGATGCCCAGGCCCTGCGTATCTCAGGAAATATGCCACACAAAGCAGTCCCTTCTCCACCAGCAGCATTGTACCTTTCAATAAGTACAGGAGGCAACTCCCAAGTATCCTCCACTTCAATCAAAGGAGGCCACTACAATATGAAAATTAGGAGTATAGCTTTATTAATTACTACAAAATCTAAATACAAAAGAGAATTATACAATTACAATTTAAATCAAAACAAAATAAAACTTGTCTTTGCTTGAAGGGTACCTCTCTTGGGTGACTCGAATAGGGATGGCTGGCGTATCTGGCAGCTTCAAGCGCTTCTTCTAGGTCGGTCTGGGTTGCAGCCTCACGAGCAACGCGATCACTCACCACCAGGCCGGCGTTGGTGACGTCTCGGAGCACAACTTCGTCCTCCCACGACATGTCGTTTTGGGGAAAGGAAACAAAACCTAGGATTTGGTGCGGGAGGTCGAAGACCTAGGGTTTTGTGTGGAATGGAGCGAGGGAAAGATTGGAATTGATAGCAGATAAACGGAGATGTCGTTGATAGAGGAGAAACAAAGATGGTAGAAGAATTAATCAAATCGTAGAGGTTAATGTTATTAGGGTTTTTGGGAATCAGAGGTTTTAAGTTCAGTGGCGGGCAAATTATGCTCCTTTTTTAAAAAACGAAGAGGAGCAGCGTAAAAGCAGATCTGTTTCTCTTCTATCATAACGGTGTCTTTTTTCCCTTCTGAGAAAAAATTGACGGCCCCATGTCACCCGGTCCTTCAAGTTTTTATTATTTGTTTCAGTAAGTTATTGTAAATGGCCCTCCAAAACTTTCCAATTTTATAGGATGATAACTATCGATTTCATATTAAAATTGAAATTGAAATTTTCAATAAAAAAATAAAGAGTTGAATTAAAACTCAAATAATATATTCTTTTTAAAACTTCTTTCGTTCAACTTTAAAAATATATATATAATAAATTGCATTTTCGTAATTTCTCTTTATTGTGCTTATTTCTTTTTTATTGTAGTATTTTTTTCTTTTAAATCACTATTGAACCCTCACTTTAAGAGAAAAAATTGCATGTCCCTTAAGTGCCGCGGAATCCATTTATATTTACAGATCGCGTCTACAAGTGTCAAAAAATTAAGTGTCCGATTTAAATTTATTTTTTTATTATTTTTTATAAGTATCCTGGCATGTCGGATATGGATTGGACGATTATCGGTATCCAATACTTATCCGACACGGATACGAAGCCATTTTTTAAATGTCCGCCCACTGTTAAAAATATACTCCCTCCGTCTTTATATACATGTCGCTCACTGTTCATGCACGCGTCTCAAGGAGGCCGGATGACTCACTATTTGACCCCAAAAAATTCCGTGTTTTTTTTCTAACGTACGTTAATCCTTAACGTACGTCCAAGAAAAAATTCGGGACAAAATTGTCTCAAATAGTGAGTCATCCGGCCTCCTTGAGATGCGTGCAAATAGTAAAAGCGACAACTATATAAAGACGGAGGGAGTAACTTTTAGGGATGGCAACTAGCGTAACACATGCACAAATCAAAATATGACACGTATAATGGGTGATGTAGTAAATGGACACAAACTAATGTACATGTAATGAAAACATAATTAAAGAGCTAATTAATGGATGTCATTAATCAACCTTTTTAAATTTTAATTTCTAGTACCTGGGCAGGGACAAAAGGAGGGAGATAAGAAACATTGTCGGAAAAAATAACTTTTCAATTATAATTTTTTTCCCCAGTTTCTTAGATTTCAAGAAAATATAATTTTCATATTATAATTTTTTCAATTCTTTAAACTCAATATAAAATAAAATAAATAATACAATATCAGTTTCACGTCAATAAATTATATATTCAAATTTGAGTTTTATTATTTAGGTAACTCTAGTTTTATAAATTTAGTTATTGAAAAGGAAAATCACTTTGCCCAACAATATATTGGCATTGCTAGCTACCCCGCGTGTAATTTTGCCTCAGTTCTCCCGGGATTTTTTTCAAACACATTGGATGCATCCCTATTGCAAACTCCAGACTCTCTTCCATGACTCTCTCCCATGCCCTCAAGCGCTTCTCCAACCTAATTTCTTGGAAATCAGTACTCTCTCTTTCACCCTCTCTTCTCTCTATTTATATGTAACCTTCGATCATACATGCTTCCATCTGATATACATCAGACTGGCAGGTTTCAGACGACTCTAAAGAGTGGCCTTGAGGTAAGCGGCAAGGCTCTACACTCCGGCGATCTTTCAACGATCAAGATCTCTCCTGCCCACGCCGGAAAAGGAAGGTATTTTGACTTCCCTTCGAGACCCATTCCCGCATTTATCGACTTCGTCCAACAATCACCTCTCTGCACCACTCTCTGCAAAGATGGCATCAGAATCCGAACTGTGGAGCACCTGCTTTCTGCTCTGGAGGCCATGGGTGTCGATAATTGCTGCATCCAGATATCCATTTCGGGTCAACACTCGGACTTTGAGGTCCCTGTATTGGACGGGTCGGCCCGGGAATGGGTGAGGGCGATAGAAGACGTTGGGGTAGTGGAAGCAGTAGATGAGTCTGGGAAGCATTGTGAAAGATTTGCGCCGCACTTGAATGAAGCGGTTCATGTGATGAAAAATGATTCTTTTGTGGCTGCATTTCCGTCGCAGGAACTTCGCATCAGTTATGGGATTGATTTTCCTACTGTTCCCGCTATTGGGTCTCAGTGGTTTACTTTACGTCCTTTCAATGAGTCTGTGTATGGAGAACAAATTGCTTCAGCTAGAACTTTCTGTGTCTATGAAGAGGTCAGCATTATTCTTATTCTCTGTTCATTTTCATGGCTTGATTATTGCTATTAGATGAAGAGTTAGTAAAGTTATGATGTATCGAAATGCAGCATTGCTTGCTCTACTAGATTTAGAAAAAAATTTGATTATATATTTCCATTGAGCTAACAGTAGAGCTCACATTGAAAAAGCATTGCAGGTGGAGCATATGCGCAATGCTGGACTTATTAAAGGGGGTTCACTAGACAATGCCATTGTTTGTAGGTGAGCTGCTTTTTACTTTTTTGTAGGCGAATTGTGAAGGTTCCTATATTCTAGGTTCAATGCAACTGTATTTAACACCAAAAAGAAAATTTATGAATCCTTCTCTTCTTATAATGTGTTTGTAACGCCCAGTGTTTGTTCTACAGTGCCAGTGAAGGGTGGTTGAATCCTCCGCTCCATTTCCCTGATGAACCTTGTCGCCACAAGGTCTTGGACCTTGTTGGCGATCTTTCGCTGTTTGCTCAGTTTGGGAATCAAGGACTTCCAGTTGCACATATAGTTGCTTACAAGGCATAGATTTTTTTAACCCTCTACATGCTTTTGCTTTAATAGCATATTATTAGTAATTGACAAATTATTATTCATGGACAGAGTTTCTGTATTTTGGCATTCATATGGTAGCATGATACATGTTTGACTGTTTATGATTTCCAAACTGTAGACCGTACATGTTTAAGCCCTTCCTTGTGGATGTTTAAATAGACATAATTAACTATATATATGCGAGCTCACAGATTTGTTCATTGTTGGCAGACTGAGTAGACCACGTTCTTTGTTCATGTTTTGCACTTGTTGCTGAAATCTTGTCCTTGTGTATTGTCTTGTCTGAGCATCAACTTTACCTGAATCTTTGTCTTTACTAAAGCTACTATTAGCTCTTGTTATTGCCTTCCCCTTTTGATGATCTCCCTTCATTCTGTGGACTTAATTGCTTCTTCGCCATGCCACGTTATATTACTAGGTATATTTACCCTATATGCTACTCTTTGAAAGCAGTTAACCTTGCACATCTATTTTAAGTTTTTTGCAGTCACCTCCTGGATATATCTTACCTAACATGAAAAGGAAAAATGTGGTATGTTCTAATTATATGTATATGTGCTTCTACCGACAGCGAATATGCACCTTGGTCCGGACACTTGAGGTTGAGGATCTAGATTTGAATAAATGAGATAAAAAACAGATCAATGCGAGTGGATGGGGTGTAGGATTTTTAACTTGATTTTTAAGGGCATGTCTTTTGCCCATGACACTCTCAGCTAACTTAGATTTTGTGCTTACTGAGTTCAGAGGCAATCTAAATGGTTTATGTTACAAAAGCTATTTTTTTCTCGAGGTTGATATCGAATATGATATGTATCTTGTGAAAGTCCATAGTAAAACAGAGGCGTGATTAATCATGTTCTTTCAGCTTTTGTTTGCATTGTTAATTTCCAAATGTAGCCGTGCAACAATGATGAACCCTATCATGTTTCTGACCGAGTTGTGCCTATGATACACAGGGCGGCCACGCACTTCATGCTGATTTTGTACGTCACCTCGTTGGATCATTCAACAGGTGATTTTGACAAGTCTGAAAGACGACGCAGGTGTTTTCACGACAGATGTTTGTTGAAGTTCTTCAGCAGATTATGCATTCGCTCTATTGATAAATGTGCCACTGGATTCGTGCAATTCATTAATAGCCAACGTGAGTTATTGATAATTTTGCAACTGAGCCATTCGAGCTAATTGTTTCACCTTACCTTTTTTACGCCGAGCTAAAGCATGTATAAGGCGACCGGTTTTTTGTTGGATTGAGTAATATGTAGTTGCTGGCTTGCTGTTTATACTTCTGGGGCTAATGGCTAGGGCTGGATGGAGATCATTTTTATGAAAGAAAAAAAAAAGGAAATAGTTTTTACTCCTCTGTAATATCGTCGAAAAAGAAAAACCTTCCATGTACTTGCATTACGCCTCCCCTGGATTACTATTTTCGGGCAAAAAAATTCCTTCCGTCTATTTTCACTAATGGGCCCATTAAAAACACTCCATATAGTCAGTCAGTGGTACTGTTTTTACCCAAGTTTCCAACAAAGATGGTGAGAGATCCGACGATAGCCGGATCTGGGAGTGTAAAGGTAGAGGAGAGGAATGTTGAATTTGCTACTATTGTGGACGAGGGGTGGAAGAAGAAGAACAGTGGTGGTGGAGAAGTAGAGAGGTAGTGGTGGTGAAAGAGAAAAGTGGTGGTGTTGGTGGGTGGGTGGGTGGAGGTGGGAGGTGGCGGTGGTGGGTGGCAGATGGTGGTGAGTGGTTATGATGAGAGGAGAAGAATAAAGGGAGGGGTTGTGCAGAGGAATTTTGATGAAAAGAAAAATCAAAAAAGAAAAATCACAAATTGTGGTGAAGAAAAAGAGTTTTTTTATTTATTTTTTTAATGGAAAAGTTAAAAACCAACTTGTGAACAGAACAAACTTTCCAATTTTTGGAGTAAAAAATAAATAAATTCAGAAAACAAGCATGTCGAGCTATATCATAATATCATTTTCATATTTGTCTTACTTTTAAATAAATTATCAATTTTTAATTTTCTTTTTTTATCTTTTAAATATTTTTCTATTTTTTCTGATCTAAGATTTGAAGACTGAAATTTTCATATCTAGAAATATTATTGTTTCTTAATTTTCTGGGTTAAAAGTAAAAAAAATAGAAAAGAAAAAGAAAGAAAGAAATTAAGGAATAAGATAATAAGAAATAAAAATGCTGAAAATGTTTCTTTAATTTTTACATTTTTTATATTTTTCTTACTTTTAAATAAATTTTTTTTTCTGATCTTTTAAATTTTTTTGGAATTTTTAAATTTTTTCTGATTTTTTAAATTAATTATATTATTTTTTTAGATTTTTAAAATTAATTATATTATTTAATACATAATTATCTGCTACAACAGGTTTAAAAAAAACCTATTGTGGCAGATAATCTGTTAGATTTAACTGTTAAATTTAACATAAGAAAGCAATTTGTTTAGAAAATATAATCCAGGGGAGGAATAATTGAAAATATTAAATACAAGGGAAGTTTTTATTTTTCGACGATAGTACGAAGGTGTTTTAAACTATTTCTGGAAAAAAACTCATTGTAGAAGCAAATAATGTGTACCTTATTTTTTTTTCCTCATGAAGGACGATTGCTCCTGTTTTTTAACCACTTCTTTTTTCTTCTTTTTCTAAACCAGTTCTTGATACCAAGAAGAAAAACTATGTATTTTTTCAGAAAAGAAAAGCCTTCAAAATATCGATGGGGGCCGCGAGCATGTATAAGTCTATCACAAGAAACTTACAACCAAATAGTTATGACTTTCACCCTTAATGGAGCAAACTATGGATCAATCTCCATTACTAAAGCAACATGAAGAACAGAGGAGACTGAAAAAGAAAAGAAAAAAAAAATACCACTAGTTTCGTGTGATAGAGCACAATTTATAAACATAACCATATGCAATTCAAACCAAAAGCGAGCTCAGGTCTAAAACTCCCGAGTTCTATCCCAAAGCACACACTCAATGGCACGCGGAAAGCTAAAGATTCATCACATAAACATACACAATGGCATTTGATGATTCTGAGTATGAATCAAATTTGGGGTAAAAAAAGACAAGTTGAAAGTGTTACATCAATCCTTTCCCTAACAGACAATATCAGATTTATATACCTGCCAAGCTAAACGTATCTACAGCTACAACATCAATACGCATGAACAGAGACCTTCAAATTTATGCTCCATGTTGCACGCTCAACTCAAACAAATCGCTTAAATGGAAGAATCAGGACACACTCAAAGGCTAACATCAAGTAAAAGCACAGAATGAAAGCTATATTAACCAACTGCTGTAACGTTGTCTACTCATCTCAAATATTTGCCCCTCTTCCTGGATCTCTCTGTACACGAAGACAAACAAAGAGTAGGTGGTATTCCCATACTGCTTATTCACACTTGTTCACTCCCCTTGAGGATGTTGTACTTGCAGAGGGGACATGTTGCATTCATCTTGAGCCATTTCACAATGCACATGGAATGGAAATGATGATTGCAAGGGAGTGCATGGAGCTCCGCTCCATCCTCGTATGGACTCAAACAAATGCAGCATTCCTGGAAAGCAAGGAAAAATGTTAAATGAAAAACTAATCCAAACTCTGAATTGACAGTAAAATCTCAGTATAACTTCATAGCGCTGGCCCTAAAATAAGTAGAGCTATCCATACACTGTTTTGCTATCCCAGCCCTCACAACCGTTCCATTTTTCTCCCAGCCTCGTAACTAACCCCAGTGAAAGCAAAATGAAAACCTATTGCAACTGATCAACGTCCAAATAACCCAAACCAAAGGGTTACTCAGGCAGTGAAGAGGCATAAAAAAAGATTTTTTTGAATCCAAATGGCAATACGAACAATTCTAACAGATTCTCATATAATCCAACTGTCAAGCATTACCAATGAGCTTGTAGCTCAGTGGTACTTCCTACAAAGTAGGGGGGGCAAGGTCTCGAGTTCCAGTCTCCTTATCTACATTCCTATCCACACAAAAAAACCATCAAGCATTTGCTGCTCCCAACATACCAGAGCTAGAAATTTCAATTATTCCCATTTTTGCACAGATGGGCATAAGTGCAGGCCCACGCATCCCACTGGCTACATCACAGCGTGCAGTTGGGCTAACAAACTTAATGGAAATGTTCTCTTACAACTAGTGTCGTATGATGATGCCACAATTATGAAGAGTCTTAAATCATTTACAACTGAGAACTAGGCTGAACTTTGTGTAGATGAGAAAATCTCCAGATATTTCAACTATTGCTGAGTGGTATTAGTTTATTGTCCTGGCCTCTTGCCCCCAAACCAAAATAATAATGAAAAAAAGAAGCAAAAGAAGATAGTTAAAGCCATGCTATTAAGTGCTAAACAAAACATCCGCATGCTCAAATCTCATGGCCATATCTCAACAAAGCTAATTTGGATAATCACTAAAGAATGACATTGGATTTCATACATAAATACATTGGACACAACACAGGTAGTAAAGAAAATAATTAGTATCCCATATTTTAAGGTAAAAGTGACAGGAGGTCAATTGCCATATGCTGCGGGGTGGGAATCCGCATGTATTATTCTCATTTTGCGGGGGCAACTAAGGAGTGAGCAATGATCTACAGATATGGAAGTGCACATATACAGCAGAAACAACCAACAGCAAACAAGAATGTCATTTTTGGGTCGCAATGGTAAAGGCTCCAATAGTAAAAAACTTACCGCATCCTCTTGCAAAAGTACACGCTCATTTGCCAAGTATCCACTGCCTGTTTCTACAGGAGTCATTTTACCTGCACCAATGCTCGGCTTGTCCTCGTAGCCACCTGTTTGGAATCTGTACTTAGAAAGAATAGTGAGATCTGCTTCTGATGCTCCTTCCTATTTAATCACACATGGAGTAACATCAGCAATGAGCACTCTTAATCACACAAAACATTCCCATAGCAATTGTTTTGTCGATATTGCTAAATATAAGTTCATACCTGGCCTGCAACAGCATAAAGAATTGCAATAATACATGGCAAGCAGCAACAGAGAGCAATCCCAATCAGACAAGCCAAAACAACACAAAATATCGCAAAGAACACATCGAACGCCAGGAAAACCACAGCCAGCCTGCAGAAATTCAGGATTAGAGACCCTTGAATTTATTTAATCGCAGCATGCAACAAACTCATAATAGAAACATGCAGAAACATCTCTATCTAATACTTATAGGTTTATGGATCAATAGAAACATCACAATTGTTTTGTACTTTTATTTTATAATAATGATTAGTTATTATCACAGTCACAATGGGAAGCATTAAAGAGAAGATAATAGCAACAATGAATAAGATGAAGTTCCTTCGCAACAAAGTCAGCCTAGATTAGGTAATGGTCTCACACAATTCACAAAATTTGGAGGTAAATTTGAGAGTACAAGAAAAAGTACCAGTATAAACGCGGCGCCTTCTGCAAAAGGATGTCTCCACCAGAGACAACCCAATAAAAGCCGACAATCCACCAGAGAAATGATGCCATTGTATTCACTGATTCACATTTTTTAGTGACACTAAGGCGCCCATCATAAAATAGGTAAAAGAAAAAACAAATCAGTAATTAGTATCCCATATGGTAAAGCTACAAGAAATGAAAAACACAGCAATCACGACTTTGATGAGAAAGCCAGTCCAGAGGAAAGTAAAACCCAGTGGAAAGGGAGATGGCAATTTTGTGATTCACAAATTCACAATCATGATGGACTGACAACAAAGTTATACTAGCATAATGGTCAAATGACAATTATCATGTTTCAAGTATGAGGAGAAAAAAAACTGTACGGAAAAGTCAATCTAAGACCAACATCATCATCATTGCAATCCACCAAAAAGAAGCTAGTTTTGGACTGAGATAAATGAAATTCAAAATGGATAATAATCACAGAAGGAAGAAATAAAAGAGAGGAAAGAAAAGGGTGGGTTACTTACGTAGAAGCGGTGGTAGAAGTGGGATTAGCTCTATCACTCCCTTCCTCTTCGTCACTCTCAACATTCCCTACTTCCACTTGTTGCCTCTCCTCATCAATTCCTCCTCCACCTCCACCTCCTCTCCTCGTATTCCTCCTCCTATACTCCAACCACACCAAAACCACATGGACCGTGCACTGCAACGCGTACCCGCAGATCCACACCCGTAACGGCGTGTTCGGCTCCTCATCCACAGTCACCGCCATCATCACTACCGACACCACCACGAACGCCGCGTTCCACAGCATGTCCAGCGCCACCACCGGCTTCGAATACCCCAAGTCGGCGCGCCTATCCTCCAGCTCACGCGCCGCCGTCTCTCTAACCTGCATGGACGGACCTCGGCGGCCAGTCGCCCGCCCGAGAAGCACGGCGAGGGTGGTTTGGCTTCGCGTTGGGGAGGTCAGGGGATCCGGGCGCGGGCGGAGGAACGGCGCGTGGGATTCACTCTCGTGGGCTGACATCCCGAAAGGTACTAAAAGGATGAAGATGAAAGGGTTTAGAAATTGTTAGAGAGAGAGAAAAGGTCGTGTGTAAAATTAGTTAAATAATTACGGGGGAAAAGAACTACGAAGAAGACGAAAATGGATATAGAAAAGTTTAAGGGGTTTCTTAATTCTTCTTTTCTTATTTTATTATTTTTTTCGTTTCTGTGTGTGGAGAGACAAGGAAGCTTGGGCCAGAGGCTAGAGGCTAGAAGGTGAGGATCAGGTGTGCATGCATGTATCCTCTATTTCATGGTATCATCTATCTAACAGTCCATTCATCTGTTGATGAATGATATCAATCTGTTGACTGGTAGATGGAGATGGTGATGTGTTTTTTGAGAATAGGTCGACATGGTTTTAAATAACGGTAAGAAACGGAAATCACTAAAAATAACAAAGATAATCCAACGATTGTCGTTATACTGACAATTAACTTGCTAGAAAGTTAGGAATGTCTCCTATTCTAGGAATTATTAATATTTTTCATTAAATAAATATATAAATTTATTAAAAGTTAAAATTGTTTTACATCAACTATTTATTAATACTTTATTTACTAGTTAAAAATAATAATTGAATTAAAATTCAAAAGCTTTAATCACATGGCTATTTATTATACTTATTATACAGCTGACACAGAGTAGTGAGTGTTTTATAAATCACAATTTGAGTATGCATAACAAAAAATAATGGAAAATATTAATAATAATGAGTGATTTTATATAAAATGGAATTCGTACGTGATATAACGGAAATAACGGTAAAAAATATAAAATTATAAAAAAAAAAATCGGACATTATATAACATTTCAGATGACATTTAAAAGGTATGTTTGGTTCTGTTGGTTGGGATTTGTTTGTTCATTTTTTTATTTTGGTTTTGACGACTCGTAGGTGGCGCGCGCTCTTTCGCGGGAACCTTTTATTTAACCCAGTCAATAAGAGAGCTTTCTATTCAATAAATATCAAAAAATCCAAAAACATTCTACTTATAGGAGAGACCAATGTAAAAGAAACATGAAGAGAACATTGGCTGGTTATAAAGGTCTAACTAGTAGATTTTTCTTGTGCTACTCAATAATTGAAGCACAATGTTGAGTGTAGATTCTTCACCTCGCAATCCAACCATTTCGGATAACTGGATCTACTCACTAGTAGAATGCATTTCAACTTGCAGTTAAACAGATCTTCTCCATGGTCGAAATGATCTCCTATGCGAGCTTTTCATCTGTTGCACTCCAAGTGCAGCAGAAAAACGCAGCCACTGACTTTTTGGAAGTGTCATCGGTCATTCTGTATGGGCAGCTGTCCTTCAGACAGAGAGATACGATGAACGATTCCACTTGAAGATGTTCTCCAAGATTTGTTATATATTCCTGACGAAAGTAACTTGAGAGCTCTTCGAACAATAGCTGAAGCAAAGAGCATTTCTTTGAAAAATTAATAACTCCATTTCTAGGCTCGTCCGAGTTAGAAACATGTACAGGACAACAATGGGCAAACTGAACCTCCTGCTTTTCCTGTCCTAGTGTTAGTGGCAGCTCATCTTGGTGTATAATTCTCGCCTCTTCGCCTCTTCCCCTAACCAAGATCCCTTCTGCAACTCTGACATCACTTACCTTCAACGTGGATGCCGCATTTGTGTTTTCCAGGACAAAATCAGGTTTGTCTACTGAACTTCCTTTAAGAAATTTGAAATTAGGAGTGGAGCAACTCTGTATAAATGCATCTGAGGCATGTACTTTCATGGAAAGTGTAGACGGAATGCACACAGTCTCACAGTTTGCCGGAAAATAAGTTTGAATTCCTAGCTCAGACTGAATTCTTTCTTTCAGTGAAGCCATCTTAGGCTTCTCGCCATGCACTAGTATCACATGCTTAGGGGAGAGAAATCTGACAAGATCCATAATCCCTTTGGCATCGGTATGAGGACTGAAAGATAATTGATGAATCTGGAAACAATAGTATATGGTTAGCCTTAAACATTAACAAAACAGTAAACGGAGCATGTATTCATGCAAACAAAGACACGAGAGCGAGCAAAAGCAAGAACCCATGCAAGTGATTCTTGATTTTATATTATTTTTTCCCTCTTCACTAATAAATATAAGCAGACTTGCATACTTCATGGTAACAACCAAAGAAAACTTGTGGCTGTAATTGACTGTTTACATGGAACAATCTACTGAGTCAGACCCTGATATCCCAGGGGAGTCAGAGAAATGCTAAAATATACAAGAGTCAAGGTGATGAATATGTACCTGGCATCGCACATCAATTTGAGTGTCCTTGTCCACCGCAACTTTAGTCGGTTTACCAGACATTAATTTATGTCCGATGGTTCCAGCCACACAGTATCTAAATCATGAAAGAAAGTATGTAACTAAATCTTGTTATGTTTTCTATAGACTTAGAATGCACATTTTGTGTAGCAAAGAACTGCACATAACCTTGAACTCAGGAATAATATTTGGTTTGTAAAGAATCTTCACTTCATTGTTTTATCCAAGAGAAATAGATATCAAACTTCACCGAGGAAAAGAAGTTCTTTATTTTATTTTTACTTTAGAATCTGAATCTGTTTTCAAATACGTGATCACTAAGAATAGCTGGTCATTAGCTCAACGCTGTACTAGATCAATCTGTAGCAATGGCTAGTAAAGTGGTGATAGAAGTCAAGCGGGAAGCCAGCTTATTCATGAAATATAGCCACCAAAATAATCGGTTCTCCATATGTGCCTCCCGCTAAACATGAAAGAGATCCATTTATGAAGTGAATAGTTGGCATTCGGTATTTTTCAGGAATAGGTAACATATGGAGGTTAGGACCAAATGCATGAGTTTTTCATTTGGTTCCTCCTGGTTGACAACTATGGGTTCCAAGTGGTGTATGCATCAGGCATTCTATATTGCATCTTCAGTCAAAAGGAAGAAAGGAACGGTATGATTACCCAGGCAGAGTTATAAGATTCGACTCACATGGAGCCCATTGCTTAAAAACCTCAAGTGAAAATCCGCCACTGATCATCCCAGGTGTTGCAAAGAGAACACAAGGTCCAGGTGCATTTATCAAGGAGCGATCAAAACTGTAAACTTCAATTGCCACCATCACAAATTAGAGTTAGAACTTAACAAGCAGAAAAACAATTATGCAATGAAAATTCATATAACAATTATCATAAATTTGTAAGAGGTGGGGTGTAGCTTAGATGAATACGCAAGCTATATATAACTCAGTTCATTTGGATGAGACTGCTTAAGTCCCAAATGAAAAGGTAATATCAGCTGAATTACTAAAAATAGAAAATCAAGATCCTGTAAAACAACTACTATGAAATATAGAGAGGGCTAGGGGGTGTTGGAGGAGAAGTTAGTAAGATGACAAGTTTGCTAGTTGACAAAATATGTGCACGAGCCATTATTTAACAATGCTACAGATGTTCTTAACCTACAGCTGAAACATTGACAGATTATCACAAATGTAACAGTGCAACCATTTGATTCTTCAGTATGATAATTTCAGAAAAATCAACTTCAAAAATGTAACATGCATCACTTAAGTTCATCAGTTTCAGAACATCTTAAGCTCACAAGTAAGTGACTAAGCTATTCTACCTCAAAATATGCCACAAACTGTAGTGACTGCAGGCTCTAGAGACCAGTAGAATTAGAATTAGATCATCATGATGCTCAAAGGATAACTAGTTCAGGTACCATTCTTAAAATCAAATGCATTTCGTGTGGCGTAAGTCTGTTTGATCTTCTGGCTGGTCCAGCTTATAAGCATTTTGTAATACATGTTGGCTTGAATGGTCAAACCTGAAAAATAACGTTGAAATCATTAGCATGAATTAGCAATATATCTAACAACATGTAGAAAAGGTAATGCACCAAATATGAGCAAGCAAACCATGCAGGATATGAAAGAGGACTGCTTTTGGAAAATTTATAAATATTGGGAGATGCATCCCTGCGAACATTTAAAAATGCTTAAAAATCAGACCAACGATGGTTTACAAGCTAAGAAATTGCTTTAAAAATAGATTCATAGAAACAAAGTGTTAGAAACAGAGAAAAATTGGAAGAGCACTTGTTACTATTTGCAAGGCTGCTTTACAATGCTGGCGATGCTGAAGTAAGAATGATAGCTTTAGAAGCGTTGAGCACTTTAGTGCATAATGCTTTAACATAAATAGGGTAAACTAAACTTTACAGAGTTCCCAAAGTGGACAACTTCAGCATGCAAACTACCGGACATTCTAAATTAAAGATTTCAAATTGTATTCTAAAAATGGACAATCATGACAGGATGCAAAGTAATAACATACATCTAATAGATAAGGAAAGGAGAAACTGTCTTTAAACAAGGAGAGGAGAGAATATCACATAACCATACCAGCTGAGAAGTATATGGGAACCTTAATATTCAACCGCTCCCAGTAATCGTCCAACAATATACAGAGCTCCTGTTAGCAAATTCATGAGTATCAAAAGAAGGCACAAAATACCCACACAAAAAAAAACTGTAAATGAGCACGGTATATAAACTATAAAGCCCAATACAAACAAAACGGATGCATTTATGTCAGCATCAAATAGCATCAACCAAATAACTCAAATGGACTGAAGGGAGTGGATAGAGAAAGAAAGGAAAGGAAAGGAGATTTATTAAATTCCTTCATCTGGATACCAAAAAGAGAAGGAATTGAACAGAAAGGAGGGAAAACTACATGGACCAATTTCCTTCTTAACTTAGGTAGTGTTTGGTTCGTGGAATCAAAGAGAAAAGTGACTCGGGAATCTGAAATTCCGAGCTTTATTGCGTTTGGTTGTGACAAGGAAAGTTGGACTTCCCGGAATCCAACTTTCCTTGACCCCTCACTTTCCAAAAAATGGGGGAAAGTGATTCCCTTATACAGGAAAAGTTAATTTCTTTCTTAAATTACATATTTGTCCCTTCATACTAGTATTATTCTAACAAAAAAAAAAATTGTTCCCTTCTCTCTTAGTTTTAGTTCTCATTTTTTTTATTAACTTTATTTTTCACTTTTTTGTATGTGTTATTTTTTTAGTTTCAAATTTTTTTAATATTTAATTTTTAAAGTGTTTTCTAGAATTTCCTCCTATTTTATGTTTCAGATTCTTTTTTAATTTTTTGGTACATTTTTTAATTTTTTTTAAAATTTATGATACATTTTTTAAGTTGCAGATTCTTTTTTAAATCTTTTTTAAATTTGAGATAAAAATTCAAAAATTCAAAAGAAGACTCATGGCATGCCACATGGGCACAAAATCGCTACGTCATCACCCTTAGCCGCTATAGGATTAAATTAAACTAAGTATTATAATTTAGGGACCTGATTAAATAATTTTATAATTTAAGGACTAGATTAAATAAAGTGTTATACTTTAAGGCTAAAAATTTCATTTGTTTTAATAAAGTTTAGAAGTATTTTCAATTTTTTTCTAAAAGAAGATTACATTATACCTTCCTCGATGTGATTTTTCAACGGGTGGTGTAATTCAAGCCTATCTTCTATTATTAAAGGAAGATTATTACGTGCATTGCCCACCAGCGTAATTTTTTACCCTGATGATATAATTCAAACATATTTACTATCCTCCTGAAAAGAAGATTATATTATTATAATTTTCAAGGAATCTAATATAAAGGTTATGTCATTTGTTATGTTTTTAACCGGCAAAAAATCATAGCCACAAAGCAAATTTGTTAATCATAAGAAATATATATATCCTAAAGGTTGGATAAAGAAGGTTTATAGAGCTAAATTTTTTAATCCACCCGTCAACCAACCCCTTGCAGTAATGAAGAATTTGAAAACTCATTTGATATTTTGATTGAAAGATAAACAGCTAAATAGAGAGAAAGTCCATGATAAAGTATATATAGAAAAAAATAATTAGATGCCTACTATGAACAAGATAACAAAAACACAAATATAGAAAAGAATAAAGTAGTAGTTTTCGTTACTTTCCTTAAGGATTCTCAAGTACAAAACAAACACAAGATTGTTACTTTCCCAGGAATTTTAAATCCCAACCAAACACAAAAAACTAACATTCCTCCTAATCTCTCCCGGGTATCACTCTTCTAGGAGAATGATTCTAAAAGGGAAAGTAGCATTCTGTAAACCAAACGCTACCTTAATATCCCACCCACAAGTGTGGGAAACAGAAGGAAATTAAAATAATGAAATGTATTCCTCTTTTTTTCCATGGGAAAAAAATTAAAGGACTTCATTAACTAGACTCACAGTAAATCACTCGAAATACCAGGAAACAAAATTTCAAACATAGAATGGACGTTAAATTAAAAATCATCTTCTTTCATATTCCATGCTTAATTTCTTCTCTGTTTCTTTAGTTGACCAGAAGATACAAACTATAGCCCTTAATCCCAAACTGCATGAATCCATCCCCTCCATTCACATCAACTTGGCAAGCTAAGAGGAAGAGGGGATTTTACACAGAAAAAACACCATCTTTTTTTCATTCTTCAATCACATTAAAGATCAAACAAGTCTACGCAACTTTCTGATAACCTTTAACAAACAACAGACTAACCTCCAAGTTTATATAAACCATAGTGACAGAGTCAAATGGAAATAAAAAGCTGTCATGTGAGGGATACCTGAGCCCTGCCGAGTGCAAATGTTGGAATAAGCACCTTCCCTCCACCAGAAACACATTTATGAACCTGCAGAATTAGTTTCAGAAGTAAGTCGTTTGGCAGATGGATTCAGTATATAGACCTAAACACCCAGGAAAGTAATTCAAATTCAGGCACATATAACGTCCACCTACAAGTTAAAGCAACGAATTTATGATGAAGAACTAGAGAACATTAAATCAAGGTTAAGAAATGAATCAGCCACCGGTGGTCTTTAAAATGTTCAATGAAACTATGAAAGATAGCAACTCAAAAGTGGTAACACAATATCTGATGCCACTTTTCTTATGCCATATCTACTATGGGCTATATAACTGAGTGAAAAGACAAATCAAATATGCTGATAGCTGAGGACTTGTACACATAGTCATACATACAGCTTTCAGAAACTCCCTCTCCCGACCATATTTAGAATCACGGGTGGTTGTTGCATATGTGGACCTGCAAGAAGAATCTATCAGAAGACACATAAAGCACAAATATCAAGGAAATCCAATTTTATAAGCAAGGGTCATACAAAGAAATATCAAGCAAAATAGGTTTCCAATGCCACATTGTTCTAATTGTTAGCAAATGGTATACTGTGAATAATGTTTGGATCTGTCGAATTAAAGATTTTCAATATCTATACATTCTCAAAAACCATTTTCACTTTTTCTCTCCATTTGTAAAAAGAAAAATAGAGGTAAAATGTAAAATAATTAGTAATCTGAACAAAGACTTACTAAGACAGCACAAACACATAATCAACTTGGCTACACAATTACGTAAAAAAATTCTGGCTACACAACAGCATAGGAGAACAATGAGAACTATTACAAATGAAATTAGATCATTTCAGGTAGCAGTCAGTAAACAACATGAAAAAAAAAAGATGGGTTGTTCTAATGGTTGCTAGTTTATAGAGCGTTATAATAGTGCAGATACTTACCCAAAAAACTTGCACTTACATAGTTCTGATGGTTTTAGGAGGAAAATGCCATACATTTGTACTCAATATTTTAATTTAGAACCTTAACGTAGTATCTAATATACACAGCCCTGGATATTCCAAAGGTTTAGAATGAAGTAGTCTACACAATTTTGCAGAAGCAGCCTGCATACTAGGAATTGGATGCGAAACAATTCTTTTGGCGCACCAAAAGATAGAAGCCATAGAAATAAACAAAAAAACTGCACTCATTTATGATTCATGCTGCTCAGGGATAGATTTTTTGGAAGAGAAGTAACAGCCCATGTCAATAGTTAGTAACGGGAGAGTTAAGCTCACTCATTAAATGAAATGAAAATGATAAGCACTGATGATATTAATAGAACGTACAGAGGTCAATTGTTCTTTTCCAAAGTCTAATTACTGAGCTTTGAAAATGATGAAACCAAACATACAATCAATTAAATAAGAAACTGTAGTCTTAGTATTCTTTGCGCTCTTCTGTACTATACCTAAGTTCATAATCTAACAGAATCTGCAAAGGAAAAAGAATCCATACTCTGTTATAACAAGGTCTAGTTGAAGTCTATCAATTTGAGCTGCACCCAGATGTCTATCGGGGGTCATATTGTAGTCGCCTGTATACACCATAGCACTGTCTCCCACCTTCACATAAAACATTGCAGCTCCCAGAACCTTCAAATCATATCAAAGAAGAAGAAAAGTGCTCAGTTATTAACATGACACAGACCCATAAATTGATAGACAACACCAACCTCATAAACAGAATTCAAGTGTTCTTTGATCATAACAAAATCTTCTTGACACTCTTAAGGGAACATTGGTGATAGGTACTAGCCCATAGCGGGACTTATATTGAACAAACTTGCTGAAGAGAAGACAAGACTGAAAAATTATCCTAGTACATCACTACATTTACTGAATTTCACAGGAACGGCTTGAATACCTAAATGATTCTCACACTATCTTCTCAACAAATTCAGACACCCTACATCCAAACCACCTAATCCAGAAGTTCTTCCTTGACGTGCCAAAAATATCAACTTTTGCCAAAGAAGAGGAAAGAAATTATGAATTATAAAGCCAATCCTCAAATTTCCACCCTAATGATTGAAATATATGTTACAGGGCCCAACGCTACAACATGAGTTACAAACCCAAAAGTTTGTATATAGGAACACAGCACCTTGGATATAATAATTAATTTAATTAACTTGCATAACAGGGAAAGTAGCAAAGTTCTTTCTGAAGACTTCCTTCTCATTTTACGCACAAAATTTTTCAGCCTCAATTTGCCAGATTAACCTCATTTATTATGAAGCCTTGATGCTGTTGCCAAAGACCAACTTACTTATTGAGGCGTAAGAAGCGCACAAACTCATGCAACCCAATAGCTTAAGTTGCTATGCTCTTAAGTGGGTGAGGACTACATAACACAAACTTGCAGATGCTAGGTAGCCCAGACCTAACTAGCATGGAGCAATCTTGTGTGCCAACCACAAGCCACAGCTGTTGGGACGTACAATGCAATCTAGCTTCCAATATCTTTGCTAATTCTTCCCTATAACATAATTAATTGTCCAGGATCCAGGATGTTTTATAATAGTTTAGCAAAGAAAATCCAAGCAATCTAAAATTTTAGAGTTTTTTTTTTGGTAAATTAAAATTTTAGAGTTTAAGCAATCAACAGCTTCATTGGTATCAAGGTTAACTCAAGAAGTTAAACATGGTGAGAGATGAAACCTCAGAATGGAAGACAATTGGTTAAAATCAGAGAGAATAAAGTAGATCCAAAAAGGTGGAAAAAGGTCATAACGTTTACTACCACATGAAAATTTGACGTCATAAGTCAGAGCACCAGAAAGTGAGGGGGGTGTATGGTAAGGTCTGTCCTGCAGCGTAACCAAAAACGATTTCCTGATTTTTGCTTTTTGTTTGTCAGAAAGCAGTTTAGAAACTAACAGCCAGACAACTATATTCTTTTTTTTATCAGAAATGGATAGTATGAAATCAGGTGAGCATAGAAGGACAAATAAACTAACAAAATCTACCATACTTTTAGAGCTGTGCGAAAAAATGAGGAAAATATGCAAGAACCAAAACAGAGCAACTGCTTACAGTGCCTTCACATATCAATCGACAAGGGAATAGTGTTCACAAACTCTCAAAAGGAAGAGTTCTCCATGAGGGGAAGGAAAGCACCTATGAGAAGGTGGGTAGAGCATTTCTATAAGAATGTGAGATGAATCTAGAAAGAGAAGGAAGTAAATGAAAACTAGACCAAAATTCTTGTTGTTCGAACACAATCATTGCTTAGTATCCTATACTTTCAGAGAAAACACATAGGTTAAAAAAACCTACATGTCCAGCGTAGTAAGAACGGATCTGAAGATCTTTATCAACCTGCACAGTCTGCTTGAGATCCACGGCTATGACTGCAAATAAATTGTTGAGCCAAATGAAAAAACTTAAAATAAAAGAGAAAATGCGAAACATAACATGAGTACTAATATCAGGAACAACACAGTTTTACGCAAATTGTAATACTTTAACTGCGTAAATTTGATGGTTATTTACATAGGCATGTTCATAAAAAATGAGATCGCAAAAGAACCAAACTGCAGAGTGCGTGAAAGAAACTGTATCAGAAGGAACGTAGGGCCTCAAGCTTCTACATCTTATTGGATTTTGATGTGAAGATGAAATACACAGAAGACTTAAACTAATTTTGAAAAACTTTTTTCAAGGTGTTTGCTGGTTGTGTAAAAAGTGCAGGTGCACCTCTTAACATTCTTTCAGCATGCCCCACCAAACGTTAGTCAAGAGGCAGTTGAGAACACAGAGTATCATGGCCAGTGAGACTTTTACATACAAACTAAATCTTACAGTTAGGCCACATTACGTGACACAGCAACATCTGACTACCAGATTATGTACAAATTCTACACACCATGTTAAAACAAAGACGAAAAGGCTGACAACCTACCTTTCTTCATGCATTGTGCGATATTATGGGAAGTGAACTGTTCCTCTTCACCCCTTCTATCAACCATCACTTTGCGATAATCTTCCAGCATCAGAGGAGCCAATGCCTTTGTCGGGTACTGAAGTGCAAACACCAACCCCAAATAAAGCTACAAACCTCAAAACACACCACCCAAACTCGATCAGTCTAGCATTTCATCAAGCACATACCGTCATGTAAACTGGTCCGCTATACCCGCAAACTTCAGTGAAGTAAGGAAGTGCGCCAACATGGTCAAGATGACTGCAACCACCAACAGAAATTTTAGAACAACACATATTGAAGAAAGGAATTGGAAACGAAGAAGAGCGAGAAGATTTTGTTGGAGAATACAAGTGAGTTATGATGACGCAATCAAGAGCTCCGTCAAAGTCGCTGGATTTAGAAATCAGAGAGAAATCAGGGTAACGACGGTGGTCTTCATAGCCCATGTGCATCCCGCAATCAAACATGATACGTTTACCGTTGATTGTTACCACCACGCAGCTCTTCCCAACTTCCTGCCCAGCACCTGAAACACACAAGGTGGGTACAATTTAACTGGGGATGGAATTCAAGGAACCATGTGAAGGGGAAGATAATTACCAAGGATCAGACATTCGATTCCCATGGTTTCAGTAAAACCCTAGGCTGCAACTCTGCAAGGCTTTGTGCTTCGCGCGCTTTTATTTGATTGTTTTTTCACAAAAATATAAAAAAAAATTGAAATTTAAAAACACTATTAATGTAGATAATGGTGGTGTGGATTAACCACAGATAAACGGCTTACATATAACTGCTCAATTATTGCGTAGTAAGTATTTATTTAATTCTCGGTTTGACCGAGATGCTAATAGAGAAATTGAATAAAATATTAATCATTTGATTAAAATTAATGTTGATTTTATTGTATAAAAAAACGTTACGAATCTTTAAATCATTTAGATTGATCATATCAATTTTTTTAAGTTAGAAAATTTAAGAAAATTAATAATATATATATATACTCTAATATTTTAGCATGCTTTTAGTGATCTGCTAATACACAATTAGCTTTAACCACATTAAAAAATAGATCTTTCTTTTTTATTTTAAATGATCTATAAATTAAAATGGACCCATGTAAGGATGCATGATGAGCTATATGTTTCTAGAACAGGACTGCAACATTCAATCAGGAGAGTTAAAACTCGCAACTTTACTCCTCACTTTTATCTCTTCGTAGTCTTAATTTGTTTTGCAGTTAATTATTTTATCAACCAGACAAACTATGTATGTTGTTAGCTTCCAGGTCTGTATATTGTTGGCAATGTCTTGTTTTCTGATTCATCCAATCACCTATAAATGTACTTGTATATATCAGATTAAACAACAGCTGGTAGATGAAGAGGCATAGAGCTAAAGGTGATGATTATTGTCACAGCCGAAATAGAAGCATAAAGAGAGGTGAAGGGGGTGATGGGGCAGAGGAGGATAGGATTAGTGCATTGCCATGTGACATTCTAGTGCTTATCCTATCCTGCTTGAGCTTGAAAGAAGCTGAAAGGAAGAGCGTTGTTTCCAGGAGGTGGAAGGACTTGTGGAGATCTTTTACTTTGGACTTTGACGGCCGAAGGTGCGATGACGATGTTTCATTTGAAGTCACGAAATGAACAATTTGCTGTTGCCAGAACAAAGTATGTGAAATGGGTGTATAAGGTTTTGAATTCACTGCGGTGCCCAACAGTAGAAGGGTTCAGGATTTGTTTTCATGTGGAATGTGTGCAACTCTTGGGGAATGGATACGTTTCTCAATTCAGAAACAAGTCAAAACATTGGAGCTGGACTTAACTTCTGAATTCTTACATCCCGAAGATGTTACAAATTTCATGTTATCCCCTTGTTTGGTCAATGCTTTTACTTCTTTGAGAGCCTTGCGTCTGAAATGGGTAGACATGACAACAGAAGCCATGGACTCCCTTCTATCTTCATGTGTGCATCTTGAGGAGTTGAGCTTGGAGCATTCTGCACGTATTGAGGCCCTTAAATTTTCTTCCCCCTCACTTAAGTTGAAGTACCTGAAGATATGGGCCTGCTTCAGTTTGAAAGGGGTTGAGATATCAGCTATGTATCTCTTGTCTTTTGCATGCTATGGAGAAAGTACATGCATCAGTTTTATTAATGCCCCTAGTCTTAAGGAGGTTTCTCTTGGCGGTGAATTTCTAATAGACGACCTACCAAGTCATCGTCTTCTCCTTTCACAACTACAGACCCTTAGGTTGTCCCTGCCATGCTTTTTTTGAGCAACACATTCGTATGCATATTTTCCACTGACTTTTCTTATTTGTTAGTTTCTTTACTTTTATATTGGTTGTCTTTTTTAACAGTGTAAGGAAGGTGTATTCCGTGACATTCCTGATCTAGGAAATGCCATTCATCTGGATCTGTATACAAGTACTGTTTGGGTTGCTGCGTATGCTTGTGATACCTTCTTCAAAGCATGTACTGGCTTGCAACGCTTTACATTTAAGGTATTACCATCGGCTGTTCTAATTATCTATCATAACGTAGTTGTTATTGTTCAACCCTGTGATGGTATTTTTTCCCCTGGTTGGTGGCAGACATCATTGGACGAAACCGCCCATTATTGGAAATTTGACAACTACCATCCTCTTAGGAGCCTTCAGGTGGTAGAACTTCTTGGCTTCCGTGGGTTGCCAGCTGAAGTTGAGTTGCTCTTGTATCTGCTTCAGAGTTCCGAGCAGCTTGTGAAAATAATTATACATCCTTGTTTTGGGATAACTGGATTCTTGAAGGAGACGCGGGGCAGGAAAACTGAGAGGTACAAGAAAGCTAGAGACTGTGCCTTGGAGCTGAAAGCTGCACTGCCTGCATGGGAATTTGTTGCACTGTAAAAACATAAGTTAATGCTGCAATGCTGGAAAAAAACATTAGTCTTGGATCACTTACTCCAATCAGACTATTTATAATAAGCATATTTATTTATTTTGTCCTATGGTTTTGAAGCGTTTGTTACAGAACATGTTCCGTGAGATTCTATGGTTGTAAAACACAAGTCCTCATTGTGATCACATAGTCTGAACAGAATTTTACTGTACCAACACCTTTGTCACTCATTAAATTTGATTGGCTGGAATGGAACCCTTCTTTCTTTGACGACTTCATTTTGTTAATGCCTCCTTCTACAGCACCTGTGCAGATGAAATTGCATAAGAATGATGTCTACGAAGCGGCAAAGTTTATTAAAGAAATCTGTCTCGTTTGTTAGCTCATTAATGGCACAGGTGATAAATTCATGTCTTTTCTTAGCCTAATTTGTATACTAAGTTGATGTTACTTTGCGATGGAGTTGAGGGTGATAAAAGGCCTAGAGGGGGGGTGAATAGGCAAATAAAATTCTAACACAAAGAGTAAGGAAATATGAGTGCGGAAAAGAGAATGTAAAAACACAAGGATATATAGTGGTTCCAATTCCTCAATGAATTGTACTCCACTACCTAAGAGTCCTCCTCTTAGGATTTTGAACAACGACCACTTCGTTATTTACCTTGAGTTTTTACGGGTTCAACTCAAACCTTACACCTTGGTTTTTCCGGGCTCAACCAATAAACCTTTCACCTTGGTTTTTGCGGGCTCAACCAATAAACCTTACACTTGGTTTTTACTAAGGGCTCAACCAACAAACCTTACACTTGGTTTTTGCTAAGGCTCAACCACAACCTATCACAATCAAGATTACTTGACAAGAGAAATGTTAAATGGCAACACAAAATTGGTGTACAGATAAACTATGTATGATTCAATAATAACACCAATAAATGAACAATATTACCTCAAGAAGAAAGCGATCCAAACTCGAATTGAAAGACGCAAGAATGGTTGAAAATCGATAAATGAAGCTTGCGTTATAAAACTTTAATTAAAGGAGTTTGTAAATGTGATTTGTGTATATGAAACTTGTAAAATGCTTTCTTATCTTTTATAACTCATCTTAGATGAGTATTTATAGTGTCAAATGAGTAGAGGCTCATCCATGAAGGAAGGAGCCAAAAACTAGCCGTTTGCTACAGTAACAAAAATATATCCGTTTGCTACAGTGAAAAATATAACCGTTGCTACAGTGAGTTTATCCGTTGCTACAGTTAAACTATCCGTTGCTACGGTGGAACTATTCGTTCCCGTTGCTACAGTGAGTTTATCCGTTGCTACAGTGAAACTCTCCGTTGCTACAGTGAAATCAAAAACTCTTTTCCCAAAAATTATTTTTCGTGTAAAAAAACTTTTGACACTTTCCTTGAGGTATTATCGAACATAAATCAAGTGCTAATTAGAATCATACTTACACGTTTAAAGTCCTAATGTACACTTGATCTTCTAGCTTGCGATATCTTGATTTGTTGCCTCTTATTTGTTCCATCGCAAACTACACACATTTTAACTTCAAATTGCATTAGTATTATTAATTAGTTTGTGTGTCTAAAATCATCAAAACAAGAGTAAGTTGCCCTTGGGCTAACAATCTCCCCCTTTTTGATGATGACAACCACAAACTAATATCAAAACATTTTTAAACTAGCAATTGAAATTGAAGTTAAATGGAGAAAACTTACATCTCCTATCTTTGCCAAATAAATGCTCCCCATACATAAACCATTAGTGCACATAGAGCATAGCAAAGATTTCAAAGATTTGCTCCCCCTTAATCTTACCTTTCTCCCCATTCTATAAGCTTCGTTACCAATCTCCCCCTTAACTTATTCTCCCCCTTTGTCATTAGCAAAAAGGGTTAATAAAATAAGGAAAGTCAATTAAGATCATATGAGGAGTAATAAAGAAGCAAGCAAAGATCAAATCCAAAAATACTTTAACAAGTATTAAGATCAAACAATTATCCAATCCAAAAGTCAAAATACAAATATGAATAGTAAGATTATAAAGATGGATGATCTAAAAATGCATAATTAAAACAGAATTTTTATTCAACAAACATGTCACGTTACACGAAACGTAGAGAACATTTAGAACATTGAAAATACTCAAGAACTAAACCTAATTAAAATTCCTTCATAATGAAATATTACAACTCTTATTCAACCTAAAAGACCATTACAAAGTATAAGAACAAATACATTTAAAATATAAAATACACGATACAAAGATGTGATCAAAGATGGCATTGAGGTGAAGGGCAATCACATGGAGGACAATGACAAGGAGGGCACATGAACATGTCAACATTCTTTGGACAATTTTGTAGGATGAGAAAGGGTAAAGCAATGTAAGAAATCATCAATGCCAAAATGGCCAATATCATCCTCATCTCAAACGAAAGCATTTTGAAGATTCGAAGGAATTTGAAGGTAAGGCTTTCCGTTTAGGATATCTCTAGAGGTGTAATCTTAGGGCTATTTAAACACAAAAATGGCTGCTTAAGATCTAAGAATTACGGCTCGAGGATAGGCAATGTCGTTGACTATTATGCCCAACGCATGCGAACGAGGAGATCGAATAAATTTAGTAGGATTTGGTCAGGATTTTTCGAAGAGAAAATCTTCTAAACACTGTAATCATTTTGACTCATATTTGTATATCCAAAAAATATCACATCAATCTGATTTTCTCAATGATCACTCACATGAACAAAAGCATACATGGATAGAAAGAAATGATTCTAATTAAGCACGTATATACACAAACAAACAAAAATAATTTATGGCAATTTATAGCATATATGATTATGGATGTTAATAACTAACATAATCATTTAAATCAAGTATTGCATCAATAATTAATCTCATAAGCATAATTTAAAAGAAGGAGTTTTTAGGAATACCGGTTGCGATTACTCAATATATAGCATATGCTATTTCGCAAAAATTACTTCCATATTTGCAACCGAGGCAATCATCAAAATCAAAGCCTACTTGTCGGTTTTCCCTTGGGCTACCAATCAAGTAAAATTCCTACAAAACAATTCTTTCTAAACAAATTCATGAGATAACTATTTAACACAAGAATTAATTATGATCAATATTAGAAATTTGAATCAATGATCAATATTAGAAATTTGAATCAATCAAATATATTAAATAACATTGCCAAAATTACCAAAAGGGTGAGTTTCGATTCATCACCCGACTTGTGCCACGAATACCCTAAATATATTTCATTTATCTTCAAGGGGTTTCCGGCACTACTACAAAACAAACTAGTTAGTTTTAGGAACCCAAGCACGTTTGGATCCTTTCTTAGCAAATGCATTCTTTTGTGCCCACATTTGTTTTGCATAAACAAGTCCTTTACGAATAAAGCAAAAATATGCTAAATGACCATTCTTATGACAATAATCACATTTATACAAAGGTCTATCATGTGATTGATTTGAAGAACTAGCATGGTCACAATTTCTTGCTTTAACAAAAGATGTTTTAGAATTATTCATGCTAGAAGAGTTATCAAATCCAATTCCTCTTCTATCAAAATTAGTCTTTTGCTCATTTAAACACTTTTGTTGACTTTGTGCACTTTGAATAAGTTTAGCTAAAGTAGCTTCAAGAGTTTTAATCTTTTCATTTAAAAGAGCTACTTCTTTACTAGAGTTTGCACAAAGTTCACATCTAGAGTTTTTCTTTCCATTAGCAATTTCTAATGATTTAAGCTCATCTCTAGTATTAGCCAAAACATCTCTTAAATCTTCATTGTCATTTTTCAAAAAATCATTTTCCTCTTTAAGAGATTTGTTCAAGGTTTCTAATTCAAGAATATCCTTTTCCAATTTTTCTAAATCCTTAGCATGTTTAGCATTTTGCTTGCAAGATTTTTTAAAATGATTCGACAATTCATCAAAAGCTTCTTGCAATCCATATTCATTATCAAGAGATTGAGAAGAGTTTACCTCATCATCGCTTTCCTCTTGTGCCATAAGACACACATTTGTACATCCGTTGAATGAGGTGGAAGTTGATGAAGAACTCCTTTGAGAAGCATCACTTTCTACATTTGCAAAGAAACATATGTTTGATATCTCTTCTCCGGATGAGGATGTCGATGAATTACCCTTTGACTCCTCCTCATCATCATCATCATCCCAAGTAGTAGCTTTAAGTGCTCTTCTATGATGATTTTTGCTGTTATTTTTATCTCTTGACCGTCTCTTTGATTTTTCAAGTCTAGGACACTCACTCTTTACATGTCCTGGCTTTTCACATTCAAAGCAAATAACATCATTTCTAAAATCGGATTTAGAAGAGTTAGAAGACTTACTTTGATACTTTTTCTTCTTTTTATCCCAAAATTTCTTGAATTGTTTGGAAAAGAGAGCCATTTCACGTTCTTCTTCTTGTGCCTTGAAGGCTACATTGTTGCTCTTGACATTTTGCACTTCCGGTTCTCCCATATTGAGTTTATACTCAAAAGCCGTAAGAGAGCCAACAAGTTGAGAGAATGTAGGTCTCTTTTCAAGCTCATCAAAAATAGAAGTCTTGGCATTCCAAGAGTTAGGTAAAATACTAAGAAGTTTTCTTACCATCTCCTCATCACTAGGAGTCCAACCAAGAGTTCCCATAGTATTGCAAATATTTTGAATTCTAGTGCTTAAATCATAAATAGTCTCACCACTTTTCATATTAAGTAATTCATACTCACGCTTGAGTGTGTTGAGTCTAATGGTTCTCACTTGAGGAGTACCTTCATGAGCTGTCTCCAAAGTTTCCCAAACATCTTTGGACAATTTGCAAGCACTAACACGATTAAATTCATTTTGAGAAATTGCACAAAATAAAGCAAACCTTGCCTTGTCTTCACTTTGTTTTCTTGAAACCGATCCAGCTGGCCACTTGTCAAATGGAAGAGGTTTTGTTGATCCATCTTCAGCCGGTGGTTCCATGGGAGTTGCAAATCCATGTAAGACACAATCTAGCATAATTTGATCTTGTCCACCTAGGAAGGCTAACATCTTTGTCTTCCATTGCAAGTAGTTGTTTCCATCAAGAAATGGTGGACGGTTGAGTGCAGCACTTACATATAATCCCTCTTGAGCCATTTGATCTTTCACTTGAGGCGATTAAACCTACAAAACAAGTACCTTGCTCCGCTACCAATTGATAAAAGGCCTAGAGGGGGGGTGAATAGGCAAATAAAATTCTAACACAAAGAGTAAGGAAATATGAGTGCGGAAAAGAGAATGTAAAAACACAAGGATATATAGTGGTTCCAATTCCTCAATGAATTGTACTTCACTACCTAAGAGTCCTCCTCTTAGGATTTTGAACAACGACCACTTCGTTATTTACCTTGAGTTTTTACGGGTTCAACTCAAACCTTACACCTTGGTTTTTCCGGGCTCAACCAATAAACCTTTCACCTTGGTTTTTGCGGGCTCAACCAATAAACCTTACACTTGGTTTTTACTAAGGGCTCAACCAACAAACCTTACACTTGGTTTTTGCTAAGGCTCAACCACAACCTATCACAATCAAGATTACTTGACAAGAGAAATGTTAAATGGCAACACAAAATTGGTGTACAGATAAACTATGTATGATTCAATAATAACACCAATAAATGAACAATATTACCTCAAGAAGAAAGCGATCCAAACTCGAATTGAAAGACGCAAGAATGGTTGAAAATCGATAAATGAAGCTTGCGTTATAAAACTTTAATTAAAGGAGTTTGTAAATGTGATTTGTGTATATGAAACTTGTAAAATGCTTTCTTATCTTTTATAACTCATCTTAGATGAGTATTTATAGTGTCAAATGAGTAGAGGCTCATCCATGAAGGAAGGAGCCAAAAACTAGCCGTTTGCTACAGTAACAAAAATATATCCGTTTGCTACAGTGAAAAATATAACCGTTGCTACAGTGAGTTTATCCGTTGCTACAGTTAAACTATCCGTTGCTACGGTGGAACTATTCGTTCCCGTTGCTACAGTGAGTTTATCCGTTGCTACAGTGAAACTCTCCGTTGCTACAGTGAAATCAAAAACTCTTTTCCCAAAAATTATTTTTCGTGTAAAAAAACTTTTGACACTTTCCTTGAGGTATTATCGAACATAAATCAAGTGCTAATTAGAATCATACTTACACGTTTAAAGTCCTAATGTACACTTGATCTTCTAGCTTGCGATATCTTGATTTGTTGCCTCTTATTTGTTCCATCGCAAACTACACACATTTTAACTTCAAATTGCATTAGTATTATTAATTAGTTTGTGTGTCTAAAATCATCAAAACAAGAGTAAGTTGCCCTTGGGCTAACAGAGGGGTCATTGTCGTACTAAGATTTCTGGCTAAAGAATCCTCTGGCTCTGATGTTTGACATGGCTGTCATGTACCCTCTGCTGAACTCTACCAGAAATATGTTCACTTCCTCACGGAACTTGTTCAGGTATTTTTATGTTATGAGTAGCCCACTTGGCTAACAAAATTTCTGTATTTGGGACCCTTTTTAGTTTCAATGCTCAACCCCATTTAAGCATTTAAACCACCCTTCTTCTTCTTCTTCTCTTTAAGCGTTGGCTCACCTTGTCAAATTTGTTAGCCTTGATCTGTTAACGAAGTGGGTATTTTGTTATTAGTTCCTTTTGTTTGTTTGTTTGTTTCTTATGCGGGTGATGCTTTTCTTTTGTTTGATCTGGTATTTGGCTGCAGAAATGCCGAGGACAATGAGTACTTGGAAGGAATGAATCCTTTGCTTGAGTTTGTGATCACGTGACATAACGAGTACTGCTGCTCCTACGTTGCTCATGCTCAAAAATGAGAAGGGGTTATCTGCTAAAAACAGACTTTCTTTGGAATGTTTTGAATTCCACCAAGAAGCAGCCTTTACATTGGAGAGAAAGGTACTGTTTCTCCCCAAAAAAGTGCGTTGTTCAAGCTATATATGTAAATTACATTCATGATCAATCCCTTTTTTGCGATCATTATATACCATTTTTTCCCTCCTAACTAGGAGTTATGTGAAGAAAAAAACTATCCCAGATCCTGGGAATAGATTCATTGAGAATCTGAAGACAGGAAAGTATAGAGTGCGCATAAAAAGAGGGAAAAAGAAACACAAACAGGGGCGCTGTATCTAAAAATAGCAATACACAATCAGGTGGAATGGAATAAACAAGGGAATAGCAACACTCCGAAGCAACAACCTCTCAAGGAATTATGAGTTCAAAGAGTTGAAAATTTTAATTTACTTGTAATACCATTCCCAAGGAATCCTGGATAGACAGTATTACGAAACAACAACCTACACCACAGGTCTACATAACAATTTTCTAACCATAACTAGGACCTGTTATTCCCTTATCCCATCATGTTCACAGATCCTCCTTGCTCTGCAGGTATGACTCTGTATCTATCTTATTGAACCCCCTCCCCCTCTCCTCCTTATCATACTGGATTCCATGCCCACCAAGTTCGTTCCTCATGTTCCGTATGTCGCACTGCAAACATCCTTAGTGATTATAATCCTTGCAAAAGTAGTATCGTTGTTGAGGTTTTTTCTTGTAAAGTCTGTTATTTCCACATACCTATCCAAATCCAACCTCGAGTTCACGCGAACCAGTCAAACCGTTAAATTCATCATAGAACTCCTCCATGACATTGGCAACCCGTTCAGACTGGTCTTGCAAGCTCTCAGCATATACATTTTCAGCAACCGATCTAAATACTTCGAGTTGTTTCTTGAGCTCGTGTCGCAATAATGGCATCTTTAATCTTTGAAATTTTCCATAACCCATTTGTGTCAATCGAATTGTTTGCTCCTCCTGGAATCTGAACCCCCAGCTCCCTCCAAACCCTTGCCAATTCTTCTGTGAAAGGGTTGCATATGCATTTAAACCCTACATTAATAAAAACAAGGGCACTCATCTCCTGAATATCACTCACAACCACCACCTTCCCTGTCTTCGGTAGTATGTCAGTTGGGAAAAAAACATTTTAGATATGCGCAATGCTTTAAAGCCGAGTTTTCGGGTGTATTCTTAAGAGTTATAGGAGGCTCGGAGACACGGGTGCTACTAGGTGCTTTCGGGTGGACAATTGCGGTCTTTGTAAATGTTTTATAGAACTAGGTAGTTTGAGTACGTCCGTTGCGAGTGCGACAATTTTTTATATGAAATTAAATTATTTAATTTAGATATTGTTTATAAATTAATTTTGGTCATTTGAAATAGATAGTGTCACTATTTAAATATTGTTCTAAAATAATATAACCGACATATAAATCATTAAGCATATTAATAATAATTATTAATAGATAATATAGCTTAATAGTATTTAAATATTATTCTAAAGTATTATAACCAACCATATAAATTGTTAGGCATACTAATAATAATTATTAATTATAAAGCGTTTTTACAATTTTTCTTGCTTGATCTTTTTTATTATGGGCTCATACTCATATAATTCATCAAATTTTTTGTTCTTGAGTCTTGTTCCCTTCCTTGTCTCTTTTTTGCCTTCAGTTTCTTCATCAATGAGTATCGGTGTGGGCAAAATAATTACTTCCTCATCTTATTTTTTGTCTCTTTTCTTTTTCGGCTTGGCTAATTTTTTAGTTTGTTGTTGATCATCTTCTTCTTTGATTTTCTTGATTCGCCTTCCTTTTTTTATCATCTTGTTATTCTTGCTTTCATCCTTGTCGTATTGTTCACATTTTTTTCCAGTTGCATTATTCATTTGAAGTTTATTTTGTTGGCTCATTTTCCAAACTACCGCTAATGACTCCTCGTCTTCATCAATTTCTTTTTTAGTTGGTGTCCTCTTTTTAGTTGCATGAACCTCTTCAGCGATAAATATATTCCTCTGTCATTCGCTCTCATTTTTTTCGTTGACCTTAACTAAGAAATCAAATTCCTTGTCCTTACAGGATATCATTTTTCTATAGTGTGACGACTTCTCTTTTTTCTGTTACATTAAGAATAATATTAGTATTTTTTTCTACAATAAAATAACTTTAGTATCACTATTCCAAAAGAATTACCTTGTCGTCAACTGATTCTGTTGATGTCACAGCCAATTAGTGTTTCTATCTCGTCAAAAAGAACAATTGTTGCTTCATTCTCACCATCATTAACTTGTAACCTCAGCATGTATATAAAATTGTAAGTTGAGTCTTAGTCATCTTGTTTTATGTTTAAAATAATTAAATTTTTAATTTGTTTGGAATTAGCTTGGAATTGTCTCAACGCAATTATTACACCTGTCGCATGTTGCTTGACCCTCACCCATGTCAAATACTTTTTTCCAGCACTTTTTACATGATTCATACCAAGGTTGTCTTTTATTGATCGCTTCGGTAATAGTTGTTGTTAGGACGTAGAAAAACTGCGCAAAAATAATAAGAGTTAATGTTAGTTTTTTCAGTTATGCTAATAACTAATTATTTTGCTTTATGGTTGGTACTTGTTGTTTTGATGATGGAATTTTGTTAGTAATTTGTGCTACAGTTGCTTTGCTTGCATTGTCCATTCTCTTTGAAGATGATTTGATTATCTTCTGGGTATCTTCTTGTTGAGTATAGGTCAAGCTGTGGTTTATAAATATTTGTAAAGTTAAATGGAAAAAATATTAACTTAAACAATGGATAATGGTAAAATAATCTTATACTATATTTAATATATATACATATATTCTTACTATCATCGAATTTCATTGACTATTATTACCTTGATATTTTGATGTCATTCCGTTTGATAAAATAATGATAGGATTTTCCTCTTTTATTTCATAAAGGGCTTCTCCTTCCTTTTCAGCTAAGTCTCCCCACAAGATCAATTTCAACTCTTCCCCTCTAATTTTAAAATTTTAAATATTGTTGAACAAAATTGCAATTATTTGATTTTATATATAGGGAAAATTGTAATTGAACATTAGTAAATAAATATATTACCTTTTGTCCATTAATAGAATTTCTCAAAATTTGCCATTGAATGGTTTTGCGCTAATGACGAAATCAATAATATCTGTCATTAAAATAATTGAAATTAGAATATGAATTATCAATTTAAAATAATGTTTACAATGTTTTATAAATTTAGTTGTTTCCAATTTGTTTGCTTTGGTCACAATGAGGAAGATCTTGAAAGTCCATGAATTCATAGTTAATACTCCCTCCGTCATCCTTTATCTGTCGTTCTAACCCAAAAGTCCTTGTCTTCGATTAATTGACGCCTTTGACGTCTGTGCCTTCTGTCAGACGAAAATTACAATATTGTCACCCACACGACTCGTCGTCTGCTTGAAACTACATATTGTCTCTTAATGGCATGGTGAGAGACTGAGTGCAATCCCTAACTTCGTCCTTCATTTCCCATTCCCTCTGCAATTTCCCTCCTTCTTTCACCAAACAAATCAGTATGGCGCCAGTTTATTTGCAGGAATTTCAATGCGATTAACCACTTCCGATGCCATGCTAGTGTCGGACGGTGATTCGTACACAGGGGTTTGATAAAATCAGACACTCTGCTATGAGAAAGGGGAACGAATTTGAACGACATTTTTCAAATTTAAAAATAAATTGAACAATTAGGATGGGGGGAAATGAATTTCGTTGGAAATTTATTCAAATTTTGGCAAAAATTTGAGCGGGATGAGGATTGCAATGGCGAACGCTAATTAAAAAATGGTGGGTGGGTATTGTTACTGTTGGCGTGCTGGAGAAGATGAAGGAAATATGTTACCATTGTTTATGGCCTGGCCCACGAAGATGCGACAAAATCTTACAACTAACAGGCCCGACCCCACTTTCTTAATATTCGGGATTCAAGGGCCAGCAACAGATAAAGAATGACGGAGGAGTAACATCAAGGGGGATAGGGATTCACTTAGACACGCTGATATACTCTTGTCAAATTCAAGAAGTCCTCTCTTTTGTGCTGATTATTTGAATGTTTTGCATATAACTTCATTTACTATCAATAAATCTTCAAAAGACTTTAGTCCTCTAACATGATTCAATAATAATCTTAGAAAATACTTTTCTCCTTTTGGATTTGCAGTATTTACACGACCAATCACACCCCTCGTTAATTCTCTTTTTTTCTATACTTTTTCTTTAGATTGCCAGACAAAATGCACAAGAAATTCCCTGTAGTAAAAATATAAGAAATAATTATGTGAAAGATATCATATTGAAATATTAATTAATGTATTATATCTACAAATATAAATAATATAATATAATATATATAGTAATAGTGACATTGGAAAATATATAAACAAAGAAATAAAATTTTAAGAATAAAGTTTTTTTCTTGCTTGTATAAATATTGTCTTGCATTTGGATTCTCAGAACATATTGTAAACAATTCTATAAGCATTGTCTTTGATACATGCTCCCAAAGTACCACTTCTTACAAATTTTGATTCTCCCAATAATAGTCAACCTGTTTATTAGGCAAATGTAATTACAAATTTATCACCGGAGGATTCATCTCATTTAAATTAAATTCATATATCCTCCATGCAGCTTCTTGTGGAGAGACAAATCTCCCATCTTGAAATTGTTCTATCTCATCAACCAAATTATTCTCATCATTTGATGCAATGTAATACAGATATTTTGTCATGCCATTTATATACGTACTTATAAAGATACTTCACTGATTTAATGTTGGAGTAGATCTCAACATTTATCTGGCAACCATATCTTGTAAGCAAGTAAGAGTTATACGACACTACCCATCGGTTATCAAGCTCTTTGATCTTCTTAATTATTTTTCGCTCATTGTCTCTTCTTTGATATATTGGATAACCATATTTTCCAGCAACAGTTGTAGAAGAAAAACCTTGTGGATAATGAAATCTGCATTTTCCATTTTCTATACAACCGTATTTTTTATTACTTTCTCCACATGGACCATGCGTCATATGTTTGGTCACTAATTGAAAAAGTAGAGGTTCTTCATCCTCATCTGGTATTTCAGCACAGACAAATTTGTCAAACTAATCAGAACAAACAATTTTGAAATCTTCTTCGAATATGACTAACATATGAACGTGTGACATTCCCCTTTTATGAAATTCAATAACATGAACATATGCAACTATTTTTCCAAATACTTGTTTCTTAATAGATTGATCTTTGAGATCTTGAACTTTTGCTCGAAAAAATCTCACAACAAATTAGGACGATCCTATGCAAGTTCCCCTCTGTAAGCTGATCTTGAATTTCTTTCCAATATGGATTGCATGTCATAGTAATAAATAAATCAGGCTTCCCAAGATGTTGGACCAATGATATCGAATCAAGGTATCGTCGTCGCATATCTCGTGGCCCTCCAACAAAAGAGGCAAGAAGGATTAACCTTTTTCCCACTTCACTTCCTCTAGTTTCTCCTGACATGACACTATCAGCAATACCCTGGTACAATTCAGATCGGATTTTTACTTACTGATGACAGAAAAAATCAAGTCTGGTAGTCTCCAATTTAATGTACATGTCTGCAACATATTGTTGGAATAGTCTACTAGATAGTAAAAGTATCGATTGTATAAAAGCTCAAATTTGAAGCTTGTAAAAATAGTACTCTCTACACGATACTTTTGATATTGTAGGTCTATGCACACCTATATGTTAAAAAATTCATGTGAAAATTCTAAAAGACACATGAAAAAAAAAAGAGCTAAAAATTGAAATAATATCGTATTAATTAAAAGCTTACCTTTTGTTTCTTGATCAAAAATATTTTCTATAGAGGTAAATGTCAGAATAGTTGAAAAGTCTTCTGTAGTTTTTGTATTAGTATTGGAAGACCTTCTGCATTGTTTGAAAATATTCCTTGTGAAGCCCAAGAAGGTCCAGCTTATTGTCCCTCTCGACGAGGACGATGATTCGGAAGATGAAGAGTTTGTTCCCCTCACCACGGACACCACTGAGGACACCTCCATGGAAGTAGAGGAGCTTCCTCCATCTCGCCCCAAACGTAAAGCCCCTGCTACACACTCTGCCCCTTCTCAGCTCAGGAAATCAGCTCGCACCGCTAGCAGCTAGGGCAAGACGTCCATGCCTACTCCCGCCGTACGTTCTACCCACGCCAGAGTAGGCACAACCGTGCCCTTAGCCCAGGTAACGCCGACCTTGCTCACCTTCATGGCTGGTGATATTTATTAATTAATTTTGATTTACTAATGTGTGAGTTTCAAGATGTCTGTCTCGAAGATTTTTCTGATTTTCAACACCTTGAAATCGGCAAATATTAATGACCTGTGTTATATGTTCTTATAGTCTATTCTGCCTCCTATAATACACAGTTCATGTTGGCTAGATTTGTGTAGACAATTACAGGATCTTGTGTTGACTATTGAAAAGTTGGAAGTAACAAAGAGTTCACCACCGAAATTTGGTCCGCTGAGCCTGACACAACCCTGCCCCTAGCTTTGGCGTGTGCTTGTATCCAAAAAAAATTCACTCCAAAAAAATTGATAACAATGCCCTCTATCCAAAATTGGACAGAGCTTTTGTATGCTTATATGCTTGTCCGTGTGTGTCCTCCAAGAATGTCGGGGGACACGTGTCAAAGAGAACAAGCAAACCAAAGAGAACAAGAGAACTAGACTGATTGCCTTGAGCAAAGAATTACCTAGCTTAGTACGACATTAAGATTAGGCTACAAATTTAGTTAATTAAGTTAATTTTCTTAATTAGAACTCCTACTTCTATTCCTATTAGGGTTTGCTTGTAAACTCTTTATAAGGAGCCGTTTAGCTCCATTATTGAGTTGGTTGTTATTTTGATAAAATTGAGACTTCTCTCTTCAAATCTCTGCCCATTGTTCATGTGATTGAACCTTGTTCCTTCTCAAGTTCGTAATACTCGAGTCGTCAAATAAGTAAAACCGATTAAGCCATCAGCATAACAACACGTCACCATCATCTTCTCTTGCACAACCAAGACACCAAAACTCGGCAAAAAGAAGAAGAAAAAAAGAAAAAAAGAAAAAGAAAAGAACGAGGAAGATCACAAAACCCACATCTTTTCTTTTTCTATTTTATTGTGTATGGTCTTGTAGCATTTGGTGCTTGAGGAGGTCTCGGTGGGTAAGTGTTTGGTTTTTGTGGGAGTGGGGGCTTGGGCGTGTTTAAGGGGACCTTGTTTGAGTTGGACGAAGGAGTCCAAGGAGGTTTTGGTGTGGAAGAAGAGAAGGTGAAGGGGAATTTGGGTTTAGAATTCACTTGCCTTTCAATTTTCAGCGCCAAGTGGAGCATGTCTTCCAAATTGTCATGGATTTGTAAATCGTCAAGTGAGGAAATATCTTTGAATCCTTTCAAAAATTTAGCATATGGGTTGTTTTCCAAAACCTTCATCAATTTATTCATAATGCTTTCATCCAAGTTAGCATTCTCTATAATTCTCATCCTATTGTGTAGCTCATTATCAGTATCATAAAAATAAAGTTGAAAATACACTGGATTATTCTCTGCGGGTACCAATCCAGGAAGATTGTGGTATGCCTGACCTTGAGCTTTAAAGGTATAAACTCCTTTCCTTGATGAAGCAAGTTCTTTGTCATACTTTACACCAAATGATCTAAACCCAAATATACTGTTATATTTTCTAATCTTTCTATGAAACTCTTTCGCTTCTTCCGATTGTGACGTATAAAGTTCTAGCAAATCATCATCATAATGTGTATTCGCCAATTTAACTTGTCCATTTTGACAACAAAATATTGGTGGCTCGAACTGAAATCTTTTTGCACCACAATAGTTACAACTGGGAACATCCTTTAACGTATGTAGAGGTGAATTAGATGGTTCAACTTCTATATGTCCTACATATTAAAACAAATAAAAGATTTATTATATAGTCTAGTATTAGTCACTCCGAATAATTTTAAACATTGAATCAAATTATTAATTAATCACATAAGCTTTAAGCAACCAATTTCGCTCTCTTCTTTTACCATTTGACACCATCAAATCAAACATTGAATCAAATTACTAATTTTAAAATATTAAATAATCACATATCTTGATATTCATAAAGAAATGATTGAGCTTTAAGCAACATATTTCGTTCTCTTCTTTTAACATGTGGCACCATCAAACCATTGGTCTCTTCTTCTTTTTTTGTAGACATTTTCCTACAATTGAAATAAATTTTAAACATGAATTTGCAAGTAAGTGGTAATTTAAGTAATTTATTAAATAGTGTATGAAATTGTATAAATATACATATATGGATCGAACTAAATAAATACAACATGGATCTATTGTGCTTAAAGGAAAAAGTTAAAATAGCGCGAAAATACATAAAGGAAATAAATCGACAAAAACACGCAACACAAATTTTTAATTAAATATTAAACTTATTTTTTATTGAGTTTTAATCTTTAAAAAAAAATTATTAGTTGTTGTTTTTTTAAGTAATTTATACAACTAACTTACTTAATCAAGCTAAAATTGTTTTAATTCTATGGGCTGGGTCGGATGTTTTGATACTTTTTTCATCGTTTTGTTATTGGGCTAAAGCTGGATCCACAAATTGATGTAGTTTTAAATATTTAATTTAAATTACAAACTGAATCTATCCTGTAACTCTCTCCGACTCTGATCATATTCTCGTCCCACCCAAATATGATTGTTTTCTGATGATGACTATTTATGTTCGAAGCAACACTTTTCAATTACTCTTTCACGGAAAAACTAATTGACAAAATCTATAATTAAACTGATAATTAATGCAGTGAAATTGAAAATACCTGGTAGCTGTTGGTCACGTTCAGTTCCCTTCTGTATTTTTTCTTGGGCATGGAAACATTGATTGATTACTCAAATGAAGTCCCGTTCTGGGCTTTTCTCCTTTGATTAGTGGAGAAAAAAAATACTAACTCACTCTAATCTTGAAAACGGAAAAAAATTGATAAAACGGAAAGAAGAGTGAATCTGAACTGAATAAATACAGAAGAGTGGAGTTATTATTAGTTTTGTAATTTCGTTGGCGATGCTTTGTAGTTTAGGGTTTAATATGTAGGTTAATTAATTAAATAAGTGATTGAGTAATAGATTTATTCAATTTTAATAATAGGTAGGTTAATTAATTAAATAAGTGGTTGAATAATAGATATATTGTATACACTTTTAAGTTTTTTAATAATTAAAGGATATAATAGTAATTTAAGAAAATAAGCTCTTCCGTACTTTTTATATAGTATAGATCATACTATGGTATTTCAAACTTATAAGAGGTAATTTGTTAATTCATTAAGTAAGCTTGATTTTTTTTTAACAAAGAACAAAGATTAGCTAGGATCAGTCTTGAATCTCTTATAGAAAAATATGAAGATAATTAAACCCATTTTTCCACTTTTTTTTTTTTTTTTACTGTTTATTGATTAACAAATTTCTTAAATTTGAGAAATTTGATAATCGTACCAAACCAGACCGATCTCTTCCTAGTTTTGAGTTTTGACCATCGGATTGGTTAGGAGAAAGTAGATTAAGAGTCATCACCAGCAAAATAATTAAGAGTGGTTAAGGTTGCAAAAGCCCATACTTACGGAGTGTGCATGAAAGCTAATCATTAATTAATTACTCACCACTGTAAAACAGTAAAACTACCTACAAAATCAAAAGATTTTTCTTTTGTAAGAAATTGCGTATTGGTAGGGAGTTTGTCGATAACATTCTCACATGAGAATTTTTTTTAGTCTGCTTTTATTTTATTTTTCCAGATGTCCTCCCAACTGAAACTAATTTTGTTCGAATAATATCGGATCTCAAACAAAGGGTGGTGATGAAATAGTTTTTTTTCAAACTCGAGACCTTAATTAAAAATAGATAAATTTCTTACCAGTTAATCATAACACTATTGGTTATTTTATAGAATAAATCAAACTAATTTTATTTTATCTAAATAATACTCCCTCTGTTTCTGAATAATTGACACTTTACTATTCCAGCACGTATTTCAAGGCGACCAGAATAGTAACTATATGATCTCGAAAAAATTCGAATTTTTTTTTCAACGTACGTGAAGGATTAATATACGTTGTGTAAAAATTTCGGACTTTTTCGAGATCATATAGTTACTATTCCGGCCGTTTTACAAAGCGACATGAATAATAACCAACGACAATTATTTGAAAACGGAGGGAGTAATAACTTAATTTGTTCATTTAAATATTAGGCTGACATAGGTAAAAAAAAAATCTATAATTTTTAAAATTTATCACTTCAACTCATACTTTTAAAATTTTACAATCTCAACTTTTTTATTTCTCAAAATACTGCAATTTTTAACATTTATATTAGTTTTTTAAAAAAATGATTTTTTTTCCACAAGTTATAACGTTAGAGGAAAATGAAAAAATTATAATATGGTCTATGACTCTATGATATAAAAAGAGAGTAGTTTAATTTTATTTAATGTTGTAGTAGGTCCTACCATAATTTTTACATTTTTTCTATAATTTCATAATTCTTAAACGTTTTCAAAATTAGATTTTCATAATTTTTGTTTTTATTTATCATTTTTAACCATTAGAAACGTCAGATGTACACCTTTTAGGGACTTTAAAGTTCAAATTATAAGGTTTAAAAATGTAATAGCCGAAGTGGAAAATTTAAACAAAGCTTAAAGCTATTTTTGTTCAAAAATATAATTAAGTAATCTGACAAAATTAAGTATTTAATAAATACATTTTGTAAGAAAAAGACAGCATATTTAAATTTAAATCTCCAAAAGAAAAAAATGAAAAAGCACAAAACTCTCTTTTTCTAATCAGGCTCTCTCTCTCTCTATCAAGAGAAAAAAACCCAACATTTTAAGCTTCTAGCTCTCTTTGTCTTTACTCTCTCACTATATCTACAGTACTGCTTAGCTAAACAGTTAACAACCTAACATTTGAAGCTTCACTCTCTCTCTATCTTTGTCTCTCTCTCTCTCTTTCACTTTCTCTCTCTAGCTTACCTCCTCAGCTTAACTGCAACTAAACCAGCTACTACTATTCATACTGTTCTAATCACCAGATTTTCTTTTTTCCATCACACCATTATAATATCACTCTCAACTTATAAATCCAAATCAACCGAAAAAAGATTTTTTTTTTATTTATTAGAAAAACCACTCTCACTCTCACTTTGCTTCTCTCTTCTCTCTCCCTCTCCCTCTCCCTCTCGTTTCATATATTTATATATCCACAATACAGTACCGAATAGTAAGCAGAATCCGTGGATTTCACTGTTGTATGGTTTGGATCTTGGAGCATTGTGGATGAGCGGGGAGAGAAACGAGTAGATCCGACATGGCGGAGGTTTCCGGCGACGCGACGGCGGACGTCAATGGAGGACCTGTTAGTGTTTCCACTCCGACGCCGCTTGCTGCGTCGGGATCGTTCAAGGAAGGTACTAAGACCGCTTCGTTGAGAAGGAGGGCGTCGGTCAGGCCCAGCTTCGACGCGGATAATGACTTCATTACGCTGCTGCACGGGTCGGATCCGGTGAAGGTGGAGCTTAATCGGCTTGAGAATGATGTTAGAGGTGCGAATGTGGTTTGGATCTATCGCTTTCTGCCTCCGTTTTAACTGGATTCGTTTGCGTTTTTTTTCCTTCATTTTTTTTAGTGGAAATTAATTTTTATTGTTATTATTATTATGTTTTATTGCAGATAAGGAGAGAGAGTTGGGAGAAGCACAAGCGGAGATCAAGGCCTTGAGGTTGTCTGAGCGTCTTAGAGAAAAGGCCGTTGAAGAGGTCATCTCGTTTTCTTCTCTCTCATTGTTTTGATTTTGTTTAAAAATATATATATATTCCGATCTTTTTTTAAAATATTTTTTGGCTTAAGGATGAATTTTGTTAATGGGTTTAGTGTTTGGGAAGTATTTGGTTGCCATGTCTTAAGATAAATATTGATTGAACTGTATTTAGTAATCCGGTTATTGGTGTTAAAAAACTAACATTGATGTAATGATGATAGCTGTTGACGATTTGATCACATTTGCGGCAAAATGTTGATCCTGGACCTGTTATGCTGCACTCTTTTGTTTACTTAGTGCTCACAACAAATTTGTGTTCTTCCAAGTTGCGCCATTCCTTCTAATTTGCTGTCCATATCACCTTTGTTTTAACTCACCTCGTCATTTTTTATAACCGCTGCTTAGCTATCGTGCAAGCCTAATGATGAGCTGTTTCCAACTATTAGCTTTAAATTTCCCTTGATTCTATTTGATTGAAGGATGTCTATTTCATTGTGGAATTGGATGTTGCTTTGCCATTTATTTTTTCAATCTTTAAAAAAATACAGGACCTAAAGTATTGCTGTCTTTGATGGCTAGTTTAGTTTATTTTTCTTAATGTCATTTTCATTATTTTGGTAGTTAGTACAGCGTTACCAATTGATTGACTATGTACCATAGTTATTGGGCTTGTAGTTTTTGATGTTTCTCTTAGAAGAAATGTTTATACTTCCTTGATGATGGTTTGTGTAGGCACCCTTGTTGTCAATTTCTGAAGTATGGTCTTTCTTGGGTTTGACTGTTTAAATGTCGATAGGGTTTTATTTCTTTGTACGTACTTTGTTTGAGTTTTTTGAATGCACATTTTTTTCATGGAGGATTTTGTGTATCTGCAAGAATTCGTTAGGTAGTAGTTTTCCCCCCTTTCACTGGTAGTTGGTACTCCCTTGCGGTCCAAATTGGTCCTGACTTTATTTTCCTGGCTCTGTTGTGTCATAGCTCACTGAAGAACTCTCAAAGGTGGATGAGAAACTCAAGTTGACAGAATCGCTTCTGGAAACCAAGGTACAGCTTGGAAAATCTATCTACTCAGCTACTTTCCAGATTTTACTGATTATGGTTTCAGTTTTTCTGTCTAATTTTAAAGAATTAATTTTTTCAGAATCTAGAAATCAAGAAAATCAATGATGAGAAGAAGGCATCCATGGCAGCCCAGTTTGCAGCTGAAGCTACTCTTCGAAGAGTTCATGCTGCACAGAAGGATGATGATATGCCTCCAATTGAGGCCATTCTTGCACCTCTGGAGGCTGAGCTTAAATTGGCTCGTCAAGAGGTAACATTTCTCTTGAGAAAATTATGTTGATTCAATCTCAACTGAATTGTACAAGTGTGCTAGTGATTATACTTGTTTGTTGATTATTTTTATTGATTCCTTACAGATTGCAAAGCTTCAAGATGATAACAAAGCATTAGATCGTTTGACTAAATCAAAAGAAGCTGCTTTACTTGAAGCCGAGAGGACAGTTCAAGTAGCATTGGCCAAGGCCTCTATGGTTGATGATCTCCAAAATAAGAATCAAGAGTTGATGAAACAGATAGAAATATGCCAGGTAAGCAAACTTCCATTCTGTTTCTCATTTCAAATGTGTTAGAACCTTGTATATCTGGTTTAAGTAATATTTAAATTTATGAGAAATCATATCTTTACTTCTCATGTATGTCAGGAAGAGAATAAAATTTTGGACAGAATGCATAGACAAAAGGTTGCTGAGGTTGAAAAGCTTACCCAGACAGTAAGAGAACTTGAAGAGGCTGTTCTTGCTGGTGGTGCTGCTGCAAATGCTGTGAGGGATTACCAGCGGAAAGTTCAGGAGATGAATGTAATGCAAAATAAAAACTTAAAGGCTTACCTTGACTGGACTTCATTTACTTGACTTGTTTTGTAAAAATCCGTGTTATCTTATTGTCTTTTGTCAGGAGGAAAGAAAAACTCTTGACCGGGAACTGGCCCGAGCAAAGGTAACAGCAAACAGAGTTGCCACAGTTGTAGCAAATGAATGGAAAGATGCCAATGACAAAGTCATGCCTGTAAAACAATGGCTTGAAGAACGAAGATTCTTGCAGGTTAGCATTTAGTTTTATGGTCTTTTCCTCCCTTTACTTGAGCTCTTTCACTTTTGTTACTTTGGCTAGTTTTGTCATGCTGCATTTCAAATCTTTTACACAATTCGGATGTCACTTTCATTACAGGGAGAAATGCAACAACTTCGTGACAAGCTTACTATTATGGAAAGAACTGCGAAGTCTGAAGCACAGTTGAAAGTAATGATGTCTTGCAAACTTAGTGTTTACCTTCTTGCAGTGTTATTTCTCCCAGTCCTTAAACATATTCTTTTATATTCAGGAGAAATATCAGTTGCGACTCAAAGTTCTTGAAGAGAGTTTGAGAGGAGGATCTTCAACTAGTAGCCGCAGTGCAACAGAGGGACGAAGTATAAGCAATGGGCCTTCTCGCCGTCAATCCCTTGGAGGAGCTGATAACATTTCAAAGTTTAGTTCCAATGGCTTCTTGTCGAAGAAAACATCAGCGTCCCAGTTGCGAGCTATGTCCTCTAGTACCAGTGCAGTGCTGAAACATGCAAAAGGAACATCAAAATCATTTGATGGAGGCACAAGATCATTGGATAGGGGCAGGAAAGCACTGTTAAATGGTGCTGGCACCAATTATTCATTCAACCAGCCTTGTGAAGGAACCAAGGAAACGGAGCCAACTAACTCCTGGAAAGGAAATGCAGATGAGAAGCCTAATGAATTCCCACCTGCAGATGCAGATGCAGATGACAGTGTTCCGGGGGTATTGTATGATATGCTGCAAAAAGAGGTCATAGCATTGAGAAAAGCTGGTCATGAAAAAGATCAGAGTCTCAAAGATAAGGATGATGCGATAGAGGTAGATATTCTTGCCTATTTGTTATAATTTTTTAGTTATTTCTGCTGGTTAATGGAAAACTATAATCATTTGTTTACCAGATGCTAGCAAAGAAGGTAGATACTTTAACTAAGGCAATGGAGGTTGAAGCAAAGAAGATGAGAAGAGAAGTGGCTGCAATGGAGAAAGAGGTTGCTGCCATGCGTGTAGACAAAGAACATGAGAATAGGGCAAAGAGGTTCAGCAATTCAAAAGGGCCTTCTGGTTCTTCTCAGCTGCTTCCTGGAAGGTACCTTCCATAGAAACTTTGTTTCATGCCCTTTTGCATTGGACTGTTCTAGCTGTGACTACTGCCTGATGCTAAGTGCTCGTGTGCATTTATATTTTATCTGTCTAGGCTTTAGCACATTTTAAGCTGTCAATTAATCCCCATCAATTGACGTTCTCAAATTTTGTTCACTTTATTTTTTTGTTTTATGGCCTTTACCTGCTCTAATAAATAAGTTTAGTTATTGTGTTTTCAATTCTGACAATATGCACTGGGTAGAAAAATGTAAAAAGATACCGTGTACTGTATGATGTGTATGGCCTTGTCTTTTCTTTGTTTTGTAGTGTAGCAAAAAAATCCACCTCAGGACTTGGATCTTTCATGGTTTTCCTTAAATTCATTTTATCTGTGTAGCCCTTAGAAGAAGCAAGAGAAAAGATGTGGAATAGGGAATCTGAACAGGCTTGCCTTTAATCTGCTTTCTACTGTATCACACATTCCACCCAATATCAGCTGAATATATTAATGACTAGAGTATTTTCCTAGATTAGCTTAAACTCACTTACAGTAAAAGCATTACAGGTAGGTTGGTTGGCGTAGAACTGGATGGTTTTATGCTTTCTTTTCATCCATTCCAGTTGCATGATGCTTTTATTGTACTCCTTAGTTCACAAGTTTCGCACACCTGACATTTGAGTTCACATCTTTAGGAACCCACTTGTGCCCTATTATTGTTTATACGTTACTGCTATATATTTCAATCCTGTGCAGAATTTTAAAGAGAGAAACTTCAATTCTTATTATTGAAATATGCGTTATGTTGTAAAAATTATGACTAATAAGCAAATACAATTGGTAGTAAGAGGCTCATTAACTCCAAAACATAGGCCAGTCGTGCAGATAGTCAACCAATGAATATGAGATCTCATGGGTTAGTATTGGGCATAAAACAGTACTAGGTGGTTTTAGTTTACCTATGCATCAATAGTTTAACATTATTGGTCATCACTGTTACAAAGCTACAATGAGCTGACAAATGCAATGCTGCTTGTGCTAGGAATGTGGTACGTGGTGGATTAACACGCAGCACACAATAACGACAAGCTTCCCACTCGCCACTGAATCAGCGAGGAGTAAATCTCTGCATAGAATGTGTTCTTCAGCTCCTCTTTTTAATTCCGTCGCCTGTGATTTATTATAAAATTGTAACCTACATGCCGATGACCCTCTGTGTTCACTGAAATTGGCTATGAAGAAGTAAGTTCGGGAAGAGAACAGTATCGGCACGAATCTGACATAGACTGTTATTCCTCTGCTTAGAGATCAGATAAATGGGAAGAAGATATTGAGTTTGGGCTAACCTTTTGTCACGGTTTTTTTTTTTGGTTTCTTGAGTGGGCAGTCAGTTGTGTTGTGGTTGTATAGGTGTAGTAGTCTATGGGTTCTTCTGTTGGTCTTGTCATTTTGCAGTTTATATTTGGTATTCTGCAGCAGCTAGTGTGGTTATATTATTGGTTCAGGTTTGTTAATATTTTTGTAATCAGATCTAAATTTGGATCTTTGTGCTTCGTGTTATTCATCTTATAGTAGTTTATTATTATTGTTGGCTATAAATTTACTATGGTTGGGCCTTCAGCTTATCTACAGTTCTTGCTACTTTTTTTTTAACAAGAACTATATTGATATAGTTGCACCGCAATTGTAGAGGGCTTTTAATCCTAATTACAAAAAAGATGCGACGACCCATTGTATCAGACGGGATGTTTGCTTGCGGATTGTGAGAAGAAGTGCTGGGATAAACGCCATGATCTTGGCCATCAGTGCGTTCAGAATACCCAAACCGGTGCCTGGGCTTGCCATTGCTTTTATAATTGTTGATTAATTAATTAATTAATTAAATAATAAATTGAGCTAGCTACCTCTACTCTACTGTTCTTCTTAATCACGTCTTAATTACATTATTAGCTCTTAATCAATAAAATATCATTCAGTTTTCTCTCGTTTCCTTTGTCAATTTCTAATATTATAAATAAAGGTAAAATTATATTGAGATAATAAAACTAATGATCCCTTACAAATGACGAGACAAGACCAATCAAACTAAAAGTGGCATTCACATGGTGGAATAATGGTGGATCAATTTTACAGGGCTTCATTACATAAAATAGGAACTAGACCCGGTCGGTGTCCATACCATTACCATACTAGATACTCATCAGTCATAACTACACTTAATACAAACTAAAATAAAGACTACGAGACTCACGAGTCACGGTAAGACCAACAAGACCTCACAATCCAATACTCCATATAAAAATTAGAAAAATAGACAAGATTGATTACCCACTTTACCCCCCAAAAAATAATTTGGCTACCCACTTTACTACTAGAAAAAAAATTCGTTTCACTTTTCTATGGCATTTAACTAAAAGGAAATCTTATATTTGCACCCAGAATTTTTCTTTTCATTTAGCACCCAATATTTAGGTCGTTAAAAATGTGCGTTTAACTTTTTCCTTTATTAATAACCTAACAATGGAGACCCCAATTTTTCAATTGACTTTGAAACACCGTTAATCAACGTTGTTTGTTAGTCTCAATTTTTTAAAAAATAATTATTTCAGTCATTTAATTTTGTTTTTTTCAAAGAAAAAATATTTTTATTTTTAATTTTTTAAAAAAGGAGTTCTCATTTGTTTTGGTCTAAATGAAAATAAAAAGGAAAAAAACTAGTTCATCAGGAATTGTTTAAAAAAAATCCTATTTTTTTAATTTTCTTTAATTCATTAAAATACTACATCACTTTTTATACTTTTCAGATTTTTTTGATTCTTTTATTGATTTTTTTAACAAATTTTTGGTTTATTTCTATTTTATTTTTTATTTTTGAATTGTTCCAAGTTATTTTTTGATATTTTATATTTTTTAAACAAAATTTTGAATTTGTTTTGATTTTTTTGGGGTTATTTTTTGAATTTTATATTTTTTAAACAAAATACTATAAAGTTTTGGTTTATTTTCGTATTTTTTGTAACTTTTTAAAAAAAATCTAACGTGGTATTTTTGAAAAATATAAAATTTAAGGACTGAAATATATATATTTAAAATAATTGGGATTAAAATTGGCAATGACTAATAGTGTTAATCAAAGTCAATTGAAAATTTGAGGCTCGAGTGCTAAGTTGCTTATTGAGGAAAAAACTGGGTGCCTGCTTAATAACGTAAGAAAAATTGGGTTTAAAATTCGCACTGATTGAAAGTTAAATGTTAATATAACATTTAACTTAAGAAAGAGAAAAAAGTATGATGTCAATATAACATTTTCCGGACTTTTACACAATTTTGCAATTGTTTTGTTTTAAATTTCTCAAAATTCTGTTATGTATTTCACGTATAATTTAAATAATTATTTTACATTCCGATAATAGGATGATACATAACTAACAAAAATAAAGAAGCGGATAATTGAGTTGTATTTAATAAAGTGAATATGCAATTGGATTTTTTTTAATGTAGGGTGTTAATTACAGTTTTTAAGCAACCTGAAGCCTTAAAAGAATCATCAAACCTTATGTTTCCAATAATTACTTTGTCTTTTTATATTGTTTTTTATAATAATTTCCTTTTCCAATTATGGATTTAAATTTTCAATTTTTTCTAATTGTTTTTAAAAAAATACCTTAATTGAAACTTAAAAAGCTCTTATAATTTCCTTTTAAAAAAAGAAAAAGAATTAAAAAAAAAAGCTGTATATGCCTTTGTCATTTTCCTACCTCTTTTCACCATGGCTCGAGCTAAACGGGTTAATACACCACTCGGTCCTAAATTTTTGTCATTTTATTTTAGTCAGTCTTATATTTTTTATTTTATTTTTATGGGTCCCAAATTTTTTATCCGTTAGTTTAATATAGTCCCAACTGTTAAAAAAAAAGCAAAAAGAATAAACTCCGTTATATTTGAATACTTTAATATATTTTTTACAAAATTGCCCCGTTGGTAGGAGAAGAAAAACAAAAGGTGGAAAAATTCCACTGTTCCCCCAAATTCGGTGACACTATTATCATTTCTTGGTCCAACTTCGACTCTGATGGTTGCCGAAACCGTTAAAATTAATTAAATTATAATTCACCATGCAAATGCAATGAAAAACAGTAACAAGTGGTAGAAAGGATTGTTCCTTAGGGATTCAGTGGTTAATTTTAATTCTTTGTAATGACTTGAAATATGAAAATGGTAAATACCAATAATAGGATGTTCAATGCAATTAATTAAAGAAACATAAATAACGAAAGCAGTAAACACAATGAGTTGGTGTATTTAAGTGGTAATTGCAGACATCAAAATTTCGGCTCGTTTTAAAATATTCGACCCAGTTTATAAAAAAAGCCACGAAGCCCATTCACCGAAATTCATGAAACTTATTTGGTCGAAGCCCACCAACAAGCTCATATTTGGAGAGAATAAAATTCATCTAATATTTTATTAATTTGATTAAATGTCAAATTAATTAATATGTAATTATTAATTAATGTGCAAATTAATTAATAACGTCGGTTACAAATTGGACCAATGAGATGAAGATATGTGTCGTCTTTCCACCTTAAGATCATCCTTATGAGCCTATAAATATAGGTCTCCTTAGAAGGAGAAAGGAGGAGAACATTTCTTGGAGAGAAGAAGTGCTGCGAAGATCAAGAACTGAAGCAGATCGTCTTCAAGAAAGAAGGAGAAGCCACAAGCTGATTCAAGGCCGGCTCTCTCTCAACTACATCAAATCAAATCAAGAAGAAGCCACAAGCTGATTCAAGGCCGGTTTCTTCTCAAATCAAATCAAGCAGAAGCCACAAGTTGATTCAAGGCCGATTTCTTCTCAAATCAACCGCGGATTACAAGCTGATTCAAGGCCAAGTCCGTCAATCACCAACTCAAGTTCAAATCCAAATCCAGAGTGAAGACTGATTCATTAATTAGAGGAATCAAGAGAAGAAGAACCACTTTTACTCTACATTCAACAATTATAATTTGACACATGTAATTTTCTCCTATTTTAGGAAAAAATGTGTGTACAAATCTTTGGCACGCCCAGTGGGACACTACTCTCCTCTCATATTTTGAATCACACTCCTCAAATCAAGATCCAAAATGAATCACCTGATTAGAAATCAGACCGACGACTCCTTGCCTGAAGCACTTCAAGAAGGTCTTCCCGCAACACGTGCTCGCACTAGAGCCGGAAGAGCCCAGTTGGTGTCACCATTGAAACAATTTTCCGGTAGGGAAAAACCCAGAAGAAGAGTCGCCAAAGAGGTGCAAACAAGATCTGACGGCTCCTACTATGAGTATCATCCGAGTGGAGAGTCCGATGCCGGAGTTGCTTCTGAAAATACTCCAACTAGGAGATGGGCAGACTACAGCTTTGACTCCTCTGAATCCTTTGCTGCGGTGATGGCCATCGACGCTTCCCAAGATGCCGAGACTCGTTTTCAAAAGATGTCCACAACAATTGAAAATTTGACAAAAGCTATGGTAGAGAACGATGCCTAAATAACTTTTCTAACGGCTAAGTTGGCAAGTCAACTAGGTTCATCAAGCAATCCAAATTCTAGCGGAGGCTCTTTTGGTGATGAGAATGCTGAGCGAGAACGACAGCGAAAACACCATGAAGACTACATTCTGGTGAATAATCTGAATGACAACAACAACAACACCGCGACACCTGTCGCAAATCTGACAGTTCAATAACTACAGATGATGATTGTTGACACTAGCCGTGCTCAATATGGAGGAGCTTCGCAATCCTCTCTCGGGTACGCAAAGCCTTACTCAAGGCGCATAGATGAACTATTACTGCCTGTAGGATATCAACCTCCAAAATTTCAGCAGTTCGAGGGGAAAGGGAACCCTAAACAACACATCGCTCACTTCATAGAGACTTGCAACAACGCAGGAACTTATGGAGATATGATGGTGAAGCAATTTGTTCGATCACTGAAAGGTGTGACCTTTGAATGGTACACTAATATAAGGCCTGGGTCTATTGATAGTTGGGACCAGTTGGAAAGAGACTTCCTAACTCACTTTTACAGCACTCGGCGGATTGTTGGCCTACCTGAATTGGCTGGAACAAAACAAAGAAAAGATGAACCTGTCACTGAGTTCATCGAAAGATGGAGGAACATGGTCATTAATTGCAAAGAAAGGATTAGTGAGTCATCTTCAATCGACATGTGTGTCCAAGGCATGCATTGGGGACTGCTCTACAACTTGTAGGCGAACATGCCATGCACATTTGAGGAGCTCGCAACTAGAGCTCATGATCTGAAAATTCAGATCCAAAGGCACGGTAGTTACTTGCCAAATGACTCTTGTGAAAAGGAAGAAGTAAGGAAAGACCCGAATACCAACGAAGGGAAGGAAAGCATGGTAGTCACCGCGGCACCTGTGAAAATATCCTTCAAAGAGATTCAAAGAAAAGAAGAGGCAAAGCAAGTCAAGACCGAGTACAAGCCTTGCAAATTACATCACAACCATTGCAAAGAACGATGCTACACCAACTAAGATGGGTCATTTGATCCTATTCCATTGTCGAAAGCTTTGGGTCAGAACCCAGTCGCCACTCAGCCAATGGTTCTGACAGCTGAATTACCGAAGGGGGCAGTCCCCGTAGAATTCAGCACTAATGGAGAGGTCAAGGTCATCTATGCCTACCCTGAGATGCCAAAGATAGGAAACCCTTATGGGTCAAGCTTGTATGAGTTGATGACTGACGACTTGGACGTTTGGGAAACAAGCTCTGAGTCCGAAGATGAAATTAACGACGGATGGTCAACCTTCAGAAGGAAGAAGAATAAGAAGGTTCTCCCAAAGAGAAAGTCATCCTCAAAATACCCTCATGACGTCTCTAGCCAAGATTGTGACTTTCAGCCAGAAAGGTGGGCCCTTCCAGGTGAGCCATCAAAGACCTCCCAGGAAGTTGGGACTGTTGATATGCCTCACATGGTTAGTGTGGAGCAAGCTGAAGGATTTGACCACGAAGATACTGATGTTATTTTAATTGATGCCAAAACATCCTATCAGCGGTTCCTCGGAAGGATTTGGTTACATGAAAATGAAGTTTTCCCTTCAAGCTGGCACCAATGCCTCAAATTCATTCGTAATGGAGAGGTAAAATGCATTAAGGGAGAAACCAATCCGTTCAGCAAGGTAGAATCACATTTTGCAAATGCAAAATTCTTCTCAGAAGAAAAGATTCCTTCGGAAGCCTTTCCCATGTTCGCACCAGTATGTAAGAGGAATGAAGAAAGCTCCTCTTCAAGGGCAACACCTATGTTCATAAAGGCTTCGCTTTCCAAAACCGTCATCGCTGAGGGAATAAAGGTCTTAAAGAAGAGTATGACTCTCCCTATTCCCATGATTTCAACATTGTTCCCAAGACCATCCAAGCTGGAAGCTTCCAAGGAGGCAAGATCCGAAGATATAAAAAGCGAAGGATCAAAAGGACGCAGTCGAGGATGGTATGACCCAAAAGTCGAAAGACTCTTCGAGAATGCTGGGTACAGAAAAGGGGAACCTCGCCAACTTGGTGACTTGGATGCGGTCCTTTCTAACGGAAAACCATCTATAGAAAGGCAAAGGTTCGGGTTCGGTTGTCTACAGGATCCTCCAGCCAAGATCAAAGTCAAAAGGGCCTCCACGAACCCAATTATGATACAAATATGCGAAGTTTACAAAGAGACCTCTAAGGAGGAGAATCTCTCTGTATTCAGCCATATCCAAGGAGAAGCGGCTAAGGTCTCTATTTTTGACAGGTTAGGAGACAAAGCTTCCTTGGAGCCTAAACTTCCGACACTACTAAAAAAGAATTCCGTCTTCACACGGCTAGGACCTAATGTCCTAAACCAAAAAGGAAAGTCCAAAAGACAGAAGCAGAAGAGAAAAAGTGTTGCACGACGATTCTTCTACAACGTTGAAGACATAGAGGTTGAGGATGCTAATTGTGCTTCTGTCGAGGAAGTGTCAGATGAAGATGAACTAGAGCTAGCTCCGCCAACATTCGAGGAAATGGGGCAAGCCATAATTGATAAATTGGAAGAAGTCAACAGATTACACATCGGACCTAACAACGGAAAGGTCTTGAAGCACTTCTATGCCTAAAAATCATCGTCGTTACTCCTAGCTGCATGATAGCACGTTTCATGGTCTCGGTTTTACCCTCTTTTCTAGCCCTTTCGGGGGCTTGATGTTGCTATTTGACCCTTATTCCAATCTTATTTGCAGATTAGCATCAAAAGAGGGAAAAGATCGAAAAGAAGCAATTTTGGAGCATTTCTGAGGAGTTCCAGTTTCAAGGCCTAGAAGAAATAACGTTGTCAAGACCTCGACGCGAACCAGACCAGTGCGCTGTCTCAAGGCCTCGACAGTTCTGCATCTTCCGCCAAAGAAAAGCATCTTCAAAGATCCGCACGGAATCCCATGCGCTTCCAGAAGGCATCAGGCGTGGTAGGAATCCCAGAATATTCCCTTTGCAAGGACATGTGCTGTCAAGCCCTCATTGCTCTTAGTTGTTTTGTCTCCTAGCTAGTATTAGGCTATATAAGCATAGTGTTAGGGTTTTTGTAAGGACGACTGTCCTAGGATATTTTCTTACATCAATTTCAGCACTTATTTTCTGGGGATCTTCTCCTCTTGTCATCAAGAACAACCTTTGTCTCAAGTTCCCTCTTCGATTATTAATTAATCTATCAGTTTCTTCTACTCCCTTTTTATTCTCTTTGTTATTGCATGATTATATATACTTACTGTTTATATTATAGTATGAGTAGCTAAATAACCCCTTCTTAGTGAAGGGTGTTTCAAGGGTTGTAGGGTTTGGCTAAGAGGTCTAATGCATGCTTAATATATTCTCTTGTAACACATGATTGTTTACCGTTTTAATTCCATGCTTGTCTAGAAATGTTAAGAGTCTGATCACCTGTTGATGTTTCTGCATGAGTAGTGTCATTTCCAGGGTTATACCTGACACGAAGCCCTGGAATAGTAGTAGACACCTGGCGGAGGTAGCGCGAGAGACCTCTGTCTCGGGGTAAACAGTTATCTAGGGTATGGGATACGGGTCTGACAAGTCGAGCTATCACGCCCTAGATCTGTCTTACCTCCCCTTCATGGGCGTTCTGAGTTTGGCCTCCCCGCATTCGTGCCTGGGAGGATGGCGGAACGTCAAGGTCACCTCATATGTGGAAACAGGGGGTGACTTTTATCTAAGAAGGTAAGCAGGGGATGCGGTGTGGAAACGCGGTCCCTATAGCAGGTCTGTACCTGAGTTTAGAATATCTCTATGCCAATGACTAGCCAACCTAGAAAACAACCCAAAGGAACACCTTTTGCTAAGATCTCTTCCTATCTGATTCATATCTCTTTTATTACTTTTCTAGTCCTCGATCTGTTTATATTTCTTGCCCTGGATTACATCTTATTTTCGAGCCCTAGATAATTACTTTACAATTTTGTTTTGTTAGCTCCCATACTCTGCGTTGATTAATTCATTAATCAACATAACCCCTCCTCCCCCGCGTAGTGTTACTTGGTTTCGTTCTGTTGCATGTTCCCTTGTCATACATCTTTATCAACGTTTTATTCCTTCAATCTCTGTGGTTCGACCCTGTTTTGCTCTGTACACATTAATTTGTGCATCTAGGCACCAGGAAAATATTAGTATATTTGAGTGACGATCAAATTTCGGCGCCGTTGCCGGGGATTGAATGGTACTAATTTTGTTTTTATTTTTGTATGACCAGGAGATCTGCCCCCGATCTACTCCCTCAAGACCTTGAGTTGACCAGAACGGAAAGAGGACTTCGTAGGCAAGTCCAAGGAACATCTGCTCATCGTAGAATGATCCCCCATCCTACCCTCGACGGATCCCCTTCCAATCTGGCTGACCAGGAACATCAGCTTTACGAAGACCTAATCTTCCTTCATCGTAACCCCGACTACCCCATACCAGACCATTTCGATTTTCTAGCAATGGAAGACCCAGACAATTGTGACAATCGTGACAACCATGAGCGTCGCGAGGACCAACCACCACCACCCCCAGATCAACAAACCATTGATAATTTCCATGCAACCCCCAATATGGCAAGTAGCTGCATTGACTGGCCTAATGTCCCTCATGACTAGACTCTAAAGTCAGCCGTACTTCATCATCTGCCTACTTTTCGGGGGGTAGCCAAGGAAAATGCTCTTCGTCATCTCCAACAGCTCCACTCTATTTGCGAGGCCATGAAACCCGCCAACGTCAGCATTGAGCAAGCCAAGCTGCGTGCATTCCAGTGGTCTCTCAAAGATAATGCCCTCGACTGATATTATGACCTTCCCGTAAGATCCATTCGTTCTTGGGCAGATCTGTCAAAAATCTTCACTGAGAAGTATTATCCAACCTCTATCTCCAACACCACGCGCAAGCAACTCGTCTCCATAGTTCAGAAGAAAGAGGAGACTCTAGACCAGTACTATGAGAGGTTCCAGAAGATGCAATCTAGTTGTCCAGCCCATAACCTTACTGAGCACGCCCTTGTTCAGTATTTTTGTGAAGGCCTCAAGGCTCATGATAAGGCGTTGCTCAACGCAGCTGCCGGAGGATCTCTGACTGCTCTCACCCCAACAACCGCTCGAGCAACAATAGAACTCATGGCCAAGAATACCTCTGACGATCTTGCCAACAATCCAGGTCAGGATGCCCAAGTGGCTGCCCTACAGAATCAGATATCATCTCTTACAGGGATGTTCCAGAATTTCATGACCGGACAACCCGCACCTGTCAAGGCCTGCCAAATATGCAATTTTGTGGATCACCCCACAGATGCATGCCCCCATATTCCGGATGAAATACAAGTGAATGCTGCTGGCCAATTTATTCCAGCCCCTTACGGTCAAAACTACAACCAAGGCTGGAAACAGCAAAATCTAGGATGGGTTCCAAACACTCAACTTTCGGGACCTAGCCATCAACCACACCAGAACCCTTATGGAAATCCCCCTCCTAATATGTCAAATTTCAGACCTCGACCCACATACCATCAGAATCAATATCAACGCCAACCTCCTTCAGACCAGACCTTTGTCCAGACCCCGACTGCTGAAATACCTAAGAATCCCGAGCAGCAGAAAGAAATAGATGAACTTAAGAGGCAAATGAGTGCCATGACTGCCAAAATGCAGGAGTTAACAAATCATGGCAGACTACCGCGCCAGACCGAAATAAATCCAAAGCACAATGTCTGCGCAGTAACTTTGCGAAGTGGAACGACCTTGAACCCACCTGAGCTTCCAACCCAAGATGTTGGAAATTCTCCAGAGGTAAAGATCCGGCCTAAACCTAGAACGAAGCTCCCCAAAGTCCCTAGATTCGTGGAAGTCAAAGAGGACAGAATCCGCTCTCCCAGAGGCTCACCACGGAATGACCCCAACCCACCAGAATTTACTCAAGAGTACATTCATAAGATTCTCGATCCCCCGTTCCCTCACAGATTGGTCAAGGCCAAGAAAGACAATGAGGATCGAGATATCTTTGAAATGTTCAGTAAAGTGGTTGTTAACATCCCTCTTCTCCAGGCAGTGAAGAATGTCCCTCGCTATGCCAAATTCCTGAAGCAATTATGCACGAACAAAAACAAGTTCGCCAAAGTTAACAAGATCAGCGTAGGGGCCAGCGCCTCGGCACATATCCAGCGTCGAATCCCTCTGAAATGCAAAGACCAAGGCATGTTCATTATCCCTTGTCGAATCGGTACAGTCGATATTGGCAAGGCCATGTGTGATCTAGGAGAAGGAATTAATGTCATGCCCTTGATAATCTACCACAGTCTAGGCCTCGAGCTTCTCGTACCTATAGACCTTGCCATCCAGCTCGCTGATCGTTCTGTTATCTACCCCGAGGGGATCATCAAGGATGTCTTAGTCCAAGTGGGAGAATTCTTGTTCCCTGCGGATTTCTTTGTGATTGCAATGGAGAACGAAGACTCCACCAAGTCTACAGATGTTCTTCTAGGCCGCCCATTTCTAGCCACCGCACGAGCAAAGATTGATGTTCACGATGCCACCATCTCTCTCGAATTTGATGGAGAGATCATCAAATTCAATATGCTAGAAGCCATGCAATACCCCTCTGAATTCTCTAGTGTGAATTATGTTGATATTGTTGACCCCATTATAGGGGAGATTGATGAAATGTATTTTACTGACCCCTTGCATTCTGCCCTTGACAGGAGTCTGACTCCCGCTCTTCTAGATGTCGTGGCCTCGACACTTCCCATTCCACCTGAATTACACTCTGTCGTCGCTGCCCTAGAAGAATGCGCTGTTACTCAGCATGAGTCCCCGAAGCAGTCTCCTGAATATCTAGGCCATGTTAAGTTATCTCCCTCTATTGATCAGGCTCCATCCCTAGATCTGAAGCCATTGCCTTCCCATTTGAAGTATGCTTATCTAGGCCCCGATAACTCTCTGCCTGTCATTATCTCCAACAAGCTCAAGGACCCCGAGGAGTCCAAGCTGGTTTCCTTGCTGAAGAACTTCAAACAAGCCATAGGATGGACCATTGCGGACATCAAAGGGCTTGTCCCCAGCGTTATGCACACACCACATCCATCTAGAAAACGCGAGCAAGACCATCCGCCAGCCCCAGCGTCGACTGAATCCACCAATGATGGAAGTGGTGAAGAAAGATTCTCAAGCTGCTAGATGCAGGAGTTATCTACCCCATCTCAGATAGCCCATGGGTCAGCCCTATCCAGGTCATGTCCAAGAAAACAGGCATAACAATCACCATCGGTCAAGATGGCGAATCCATTCCTACCCGGATCCAGAATTGGCGGAGAGTGTGTATTGACTACCGCCGATTGAATGCCGCTACCAGGAAAGATCATTTCCCCCTGCCCTTCATCGATCAGATGCTAGAACATCTAGCCGGGAAGACCCACTATTGCTGTCTAGACGGTTACTTCGGTTTCCATCAGATCCCAGTTGCTCCTGAAGACCAGGAAAAGACCGCCTTTACCTGTCCTTTCGGGACCTTCGCGTATAGACGCATGCCCTTCGGCCTGTGTAACGCCCCTGCCACTTTTCAACATTGTATGATCAGCATTTTCTCTGATCTAGTTGAGAATGGAATCGAGGTCTTCATGGATGACTTCACCGTCTATGGGAATTCTTTTGAGGAATGCATGAGCAACCTGAAAAAATGTCTAGAGCGTTGCATAGAGACAAATCTTGTCCTGAATTTTGAGAAATGTCACTTCATGGTGGATCGAGTCCTGGTACTTGGTCATGTCATCTCGACCAAGGGAATTGAGGTTGAAAAAGCCAAGATCGAAGTGATAGAATCCTTGCCATACCTCTTCTGCGTCCGAGATGTGAGATCTTTTCTAGGCCACGCCGATTTTTACCGACAGTTCATTAAGGATTTTTCCAAAATCGCTCAACCAATGTGTCACCTGCTCCAGAAGGACACGCCCTTTGATTTCAGTAAGGCCTACAAAGCCGCTTTTGAACTTCTCAAAGACAAACTTATCTCGGCCCTGATTATTCGTGCCCCCGATTGGACACTACCTTTCGAGGTCATGTGTGATGCCAGTAATCAGGCCCTAGGCGCCGTTTTGGGTCAGAAGAAGGATAAAGAGACCCATGTTATTTACTATACTTCCAAGCTACTAGACCCGACCCAGCAGAATTACACAACCACAGAGAAAGAACTCCTGGCCGTAGTCTATACCCTAGAAAAATTCAGGCAATATCTCCTAGGCACCCATGTCCTCGTCTACTCAAACCATTCTGCCCTTCGGTGTTTGTTGACCAAGGCTGATGCCAAACCACGACTTATTCGTTGGATCCTGCTCCTGTAAGAATTTGACATCACTATCAAAGATAAGGCAGGAAGAGAAAACCTCGTGGCAGACCACTTGAGTAGACTTCCAGCCCAAGAAGATAATTCGCTTGAGCCAATCCGAGATACTTTTCCAGACGAGCAATTATGTCTAGCCCAAGCTGTTTATCCCCATGGTTTTCCGATATTACAAACTTTTGTGCTACTAGCACTTACCCAGCCGATGTCGCCCCTTCTGAATCCAACAAAATCAGAAGGCAAGCCAAATACTACATTTGGGACAACCCCTATCTGTGGAAGCACTGTTCGGATCAAATAATTCGTAGATATGTAACCATGGACGAGGTGCCCTCGATCCTTAAATTCTGCCATTCAGAAGGAGGCCATTTCGCGGCCAAGAAAACTGCCCTGAAGGTCCTGGAAGCTGGTCTGTACTGGCCCACTATTTTCAAGGATAGTTACATGTATTGCGCTTCGTGCCCCCGATGTCAGGTCACTGGAAATATCGGGGCCAGGAATCAGATGCCCTTGACAAACATTATCACTTGCGAGATCTTCGATATTTGGGGTATAGATTTTATGGGCCCCTTTCCCAACTCCTTTGGCAACATCTACATTCTTCTGGCCGTCGATTATGTTTCCAAATGGGTCGAGGCCAAAGCCACTCGAACAGACGATTCTAAGGTGGTCGTGAATTTTCTCCGCACCAATATCTTCAACAGGTTTGGTACACCTAGAGCACTCATCAGCGATAGGGGTACCCACTTCTGCAACCGAGTCGTAACCTCGCTCTTGACAAAGTATGGAGTCCACCATAGAACATCCACTGCCTATCACCCTCAGACTAACGGCCAGGCCGAGGTCTCGAACCGTGAGATCAAGTCCATTCTTGAGAAGACCGTTAACCAGTCCCGGAAAGATTGGAGTCTGAAATTGGATGATGCACTTTGGGCCTATCGTACAGCTTTCAAGACCCCAATCGGAATGACTCCCTACAGACTTGTCTATGGTAAGCCGTGTCATCTTCCAGTGGAGATAGAGCACAAGGCTTTTTGGGCTATCAGGAAGGTGAATACAAATCTAGGCCTCGCCAATCAACACAGGCATTTGCAAATCCAAGAGCTAGAAGAGTTAAGGGATGATGCTTATGAGAATGCGATGCTCTACAAGGGCAAGACAAAGGCTTACCATGACAGGCATCTTCGTCCCAAAACCTTTTCAGTCGGATAACAAGTCTTATTGTACAACTCACGCCTGCGACTCTTTGCCGGAAAGCTGAAATCCAAATGGTCAGGACCTTTCGTGGTCACGACAGTTTACAACCATGGGGCGGTCGAGATTCAGAACCCAATCACAGGAATCATCTTCAAGGTCAATGGCCATAGACTAAAACCCTTTTATGAAGGATTCCAGCCCTCGATAGTTGAGGAGGCCATAGTGGATGTCCCACCTCTCCAGACCTAGAATAGCACTGCACGTCGTGGTCCCGATGAGTAAACAGACCACACTGGAGGCATTTGATATGTCGTCTGCATCCTTTCTCTCTCCCTTATCTTCTTTACATCCTTTCAGATTCTCTGATTTTTATTTGATTCCTTGTATATATCCCTGACCTTTCCTTTTCCCCTATGATTTTATTCCTTTTATTTAGCAATCACTCACCTTTATTCTCTCTTTTTGTCCGTATCTTAATTAACCAACTGCCTTTTTGAAATTTAAAAGTTGTTCTCCTTTTTAGGCGGTTGAGATACGCGTGGGCCGTCGTGCTCCAAGCCCAGGGTGCCACGTGGCCTGGAAAGACGCAGAACAGCAGACCTCATCAATGAAAAAGTTGAGCCATTAAATACCAGTTGTGGCTACCACTCTCTCTCCCACGCTCCTATTTCATTTTCACTCACATTACTTTCAAACACATCACTCTCACCTCTCTCCTTCACCAAACACGCAACCCTATCTTCTCTTCACTCCCATCTCCATCTCCATTGCCACTCTCTCTCTCTCTCCACTCACCATCAATGGCACCAAAAACAAAAAGACCCGTCCGCAAGAACGTTTCTGGACCTAACCCAGTGGAGCCTTCCAGCCCCGTTCCATCCAAAACCAGATCTCAATCTGCCACCCCTAACTCATCCTCATTTGAAACGGCTACACCACCGTCTGTCAACCCTCCTCTCATTCCCTCTCCTACGGCTGTCTCACCAACGACCGCAGAGCAAGGCCGAGAGTTCACACCGGTGGACGACGAGCTAGAGGTTACAGGCTCTATTCCCCCCACCTCGACCACTACTAGATGCGGCCGTGTAGTGAAACTCCCCCCAGGGTCATCCACAGCCAAATCTAAGTCTAAAACACCCATTCCATCCACCAAAAAGCTCCCCCTTGACGTAGTTGTCGACCGATTTCTAGCCCCTGAGCCTGCCCTAACTGTTGAGGAAGTCCTCAAGGACATCCTGGTATCAGATGAAGAAGCTGAGGCCTTGGAGGAGCAGGCTGAGCCATTTCATGACCAAGATGATGATGATTTCGAGGCCATAGAGGAGGGCACTGGAGAAAGTGGAGAGGCAGAAGGCAACGAAGCAGACCAAGAAGACGAAGATCTCGAGGCCCAGAAAGCTACGGAGGAGGCAGAGAAGAAGCAAAAAGCAGCCGCTGCAAAGTCAGCAGCCAAGAAAGGCAAATCCAAGGCTCCGGCCAAAGCGGAGCAGCCGGCTGTGGTTGACACACCAGTGAGCCAGAAGAGGAAACTTTCATCCTCCAGTGCAGGGAAGCCCTCGACCTCCAAAAAGCCTCGGGCCCTCGAAATGGATGATGATGTCAAGGCCGAGACTCCAGCACCTTCCTTTGTTCCCAGATCCAATTCCCAGCAGGTGACTTCTAACCTTTCTTCGCCTCATGAATGGATAATGTTTAATGATAAGTCGTCCCTAGATAAGTTGAACATGCTGAATTCCAAGGGCGTTAGCTCCTGTGCGCGCCTGGATTTTGATTTTCTTGCTAAAATGGGTATCGAGTCTAAGGTCAGGGAGTATGCGGCCAATATTGGTTGGGAATCTCTGTTCTATCTGGAACACCCGACCTTTATTGAGCTTTCCCTCGAGTTTTTCACCATATTCTGGGTAGATGGTACTTTTAGGCTCAAGGGTAAGGTCGGTTCGAACTCTTCCACCCCTGGTCTCATAAACTTTAGATTAGCTAACAAGTGGGAGCATCTGACCCTTGGGAAATTTAATTGCTGGTTAGGATTTGTAACGAATGATGAATTGAATACTCCCTTGTATAAGAATTCTTTGACTGTTATACCTTCTGTTTTTTATGCTAATGCTGCTTTCCGTGAGCTCACTAATAAACCTGCTGCTAAGTATGACCCTAAGGGTAGTAAGGCCCATGAAATCGTTGATCCTGCCTTGCGTATCCTGCACAGGTATCTGGCCCTTACCTTTTCGGCACGTTTTGGTTCCTCAGGACAGATATATGTGCAGGAACTTTTCTTTTTATGGTGCATGAAACACAAACGTAGGGTTAATCTTGGTTTTTGGGTAGCTTCGGGTGTTTTGCATGTGCTAAATGGTAACCGTGGACCTATTTTTGGGCCGCTTATCTCCTCACTTGCTGTGAAAATGCGTGAAATTGACCTGTATGCTAGTAATCTTTCTGAGCCCCTGGCATTCAAGGATTTGGATATCCGAACCTTGGATGTCATGGGCCATTTATGTATCTCACGAGGTGTAGTGAGTTTTTATCCAGGTTGTGCCCCCGCAGCAGAGAAGGTTTTCGGGATCAAGAACGGGGGAATCTTTGACTATCCAGATCTCTCGAATCCCGTTCCACTTTGATCCCTCCAGTCCTCGAAAATCAAGCACCCCAAGCCGACACGACTCGTCAAGCCCAGAATGCGGCAGCAACAAGCCAGCCCCCGATTCCCCTCCTCGTCTACGACCCTACTCAGACGCGACTCCTCCAGGCCATTATGTGGGAACTTCAGGCTTTGACGGCTGAAGTTGCCCGGGGCAATTTGCCACCCCAGTAACCCCCCCCAAACAATTCCACTTCTCTAGCCCCCGAAAAGGGATTTGAACAATTTTAATGCTTTCTATTATTTCGGATTGTATTGTCCTTATATTTCTTGAACTCCTTTTATTTGCTCTCCCCGCATTGAGGACAATGCGTTGCATAAGTGTGGGGAGGGAATTATTTATGCGCTTTGCCTGCATGATTGCATGTTTATTTTTACGTTTGTTGCATAATTGCATATTTTTTGGATTTTATTTTTAGCCATGCTAGGAAAATTTCCCACTGCCAGTTTTCAAATCCTCATTTCTGGCATACATTTTTAAACTTTTGATACATAGGAGAAGCATGGCATTCATCGCATCTGCACCTGAACATGCATTTTCTAGACCTACTAGCCCTAGACACCAGTAGTCACAAATTTGATCCCGTGAGCATTTTTGAGCTTCATGCCCTTTATTCATGTGTGAAAATGCTTAGCTAGGCGCAGTCTAGGTTTGCATAATATCCCTGGGTATAGTCACTGTTAGGACATGGGAAACCTTCGATTTGACGAAAAATTTCGCATCAATGTCTCTCTCTTTCTTTTCTCCCCTTCATTTATCTTCTCTTTTCGAGCCCCCAACACTCCCCTTCCTTTCATATTCTTTCCTGACCATTTGTATTTCCTTGATCTTTTTCTTTGGCAGGTGAGGTAGCAATTATTGAGGGTAACGTCGAGGGCTAGACACCTAAAGTGTGCAGACAAGTTCAAGTGTGGGGAAGCGAACAAGAGCAAAAGACTTCAAAACAGAAAGCAGAGACCTAGGGCAAGAAAAAGCAGAAAATTGAGAAAAAAAATCCTCAAGACATTTCGAGCCCTAGATCATTCAAAGAAATCGAGCCCCAGAAGCGTTCAAGTGTGGGGAAATCAAAGAAGTCACTATCGATGCTGGAAGCAGCTATAGGGCAAGCTCATAACGAAAAATTCAAGAGCTTCATGCCCCCTCTCCAGTTTCTTCTAAAAAAATAAAATATAATAAAAAAATTTAAATTTCAAAATAAAGGAGGGGGGCACCAACTGAACTTCCAAGAAAAGCATCCGCATCCGAAGCCTCAGCAAGGACGTTCTCCAGCCCTCGAAAGATCTTTGTCTAGTCCCCGAATCATCAATGTGCCCTCGATGAAAGCTGCCTCGCCACTTCACTTTTTCCAAAGCCAAGGAATCCATCCAGGTTTTACCTGGTTCTTTCTCTTCCTTCCTTCTTCTCTCCCTACCTCTCTCCTAATCATCCCTCTTCCACATTTCTAGCTCATCACACCCCTTTTTCTTTCTCTTTACTGATGCGTTGTTTTTCTGATCGTTGATTGCCCATTCTTGTGTTCTACAGTACTTGGATTGACGTGCAAACTATGCCTGTGTTGTGTTATCTGCATTCTTGAGTGATAGCCTAAACACTTGTTTTATTCTGAGTATGAGTGCAAATACATATCTTTGTGAGGACTGCTGGTGAATAGGCTGGGTCTGGGAAAGTCTGGTTGGTAGGGTCGTTATTCTATCAGCTAGATGTAGGTGCTTTTCTAGGTCTGGATTTGTTCTGGTTAGGTGTGGCCTGTCAGATGTCATGCCGATTCTGTGTGTTGGGTGTTGATTATGTATGTTATTAGATGAGGTGGTTTTCCAATTTTGTTTATGCTCGAGGGCGAGCATAGGGGCAGTGTGGGGATGTTTGATAGCACGTTTCATGGTCTCGGTTTTACCCTATTTTCTAGCCCTTTCGGGGGCTTGATGTTGCTATTTGACCCTTATTCCAATCTTATTTGCAGATTAGCATCAAAAGAGGGAAAAGATCGAAAAGAAGCAATTTTGGAGCATTTCTGAGGAGTTCCAGTTTCAAGGCCTAGAAGAAATAACGTTGTCAAGACCTCGACGCGAACCAGACCAGTGCGCTGTCTCAAGGCCTCGACAGTTCTGCATCTTCCGCCAAAGAAAAACATCTTCAAAGATCCGCACGGAATCCCATGCGCTTCCAGAAGGCATCAGGCGTGGTAGGATTCCCAGAATATTCCCTTTGCAAGGACATGTGCTGTCAAGCCCTCATTGCTCTTAGCTGTTTTGTCTCCTAGCTAGTATTAGGCTATATAAGCATAGTGTTAGGATTTTTGTAAGGACGACTGTCCTAGGATATTTTCTTACATCAATTTCAGCACTTATTTTCTGGGGATCTTCTCCTCTTGTCATCAAGAACAACCTTTGTCTCAAGTTCCCTCTTCGATTATTAATTAATCTATTAGTTTCTTCTACTCCCTTTTTATTCTCTTTGTTATTGCATGATTATATATACTTACTGTTTATATTATAGTATGAGTAGCTAAATACCCCCTTCTTAGTGAAGGGTATTTCAAGGGTTATAGGGCTTGGCTAAGAGGTCTAATGCATGCTTAATATATTCTCTTGTAACACATGATTGTTTACCGTTTTAATTCCATGCTTGTCTAGAAATGTTAAGAGTCTGATCACCTGTTGATGTTTCTACATGAGTAGTGTCATTTCCAGGGTTATACCTGACGCGAAGCCCTAGAATAGTAGTAGACACCTAGCGGAGGTAGCGCGAGAGACCTCTGTCTAGGGGTAAACAGTTATCTAGGGTATGGGATACGGGTCTGACAAGCCGAGCTATCGCGCCCTAGATCTGTCTTACCTCCCCTTCATGGGCCTTCTGAGTTTGGCCTCCCCGCATTCGTGTCTGGGAGGATGGCGGAACGTCAAGGTCACCTCATATGTGGAAACGGGGGGTGACTTTTATCTAAGAAGGTAAGCAGGGGATGCGGTGTGGAAACGCGGTCCCTATAGCAAGTATGTACTTGAGTTTAGAATATCTCTGTGCCAATGACTAGCCAACCTAGAAAACAACCAAAAGGAACACCTTTTGCTAAGATCTCTTCCTATCTGATTCATATCTCTTTTATTACTTTTCTAGTCCTCGATCTGTTTATATTTCTTACCCTGGATTACATCTTATTTTCGAGCCCTAGATAATTACTTTACAATTCTGTTTTGTTAGCTCCCATACTTTGCGTTGATTAATTCATTAATCAACATAACCCCCCCCCCCTCGCGTAGTGTTACTTGGTTTCGTTCTGTTGCATGTTCCCTTGTCATACATCTTTATCAACATTTTATTCGTTCAATCTCTGTGGTTCGACCCTGTCTTGCTCTGTACACATTAATTTGTGCATCTAGGCACCAGAAAAATATTAGTATATTTGAGTGACGATCACTGCAAGAGGGTAAACTGCAAAGCCAAACAAACAAAAAAAGAAGGAAAAAAAACACTCCTGACCCGCAAGAGTATAAACTGTGTATGGCCAAAAGAAAAAAAAAATCAAAAATTGAACTACATCATGACTTGATCCTTCTTCTTTGAAGGTACGTAGGTAACTTGACATATTTCAAGTGCACTCACATAAAAAAAAAATTCATCACATGACTCCTGACCCGCAAGAGTATAAACTGTGTACGATTAAATAAATGAACAAAATAAATATGTTCTCGGAAAAAAAGAGAGAAAGAGACTACATCAAGGTTGTCACTATGTTTTCCAAGTCTGCTATTTGAAAGAAAAAAGCTTTTGGATGCTCTCATCAGTGCCTTGAAGATCATCTTGTAACTTGCTGAACTTTAAGTCCAAGTCTTACACCTCTGCTTCTGAACTCAATAAAGCATCCTGAAAGTAAGAACTCTATATCTAAGAGGTGCCAAGCTTCAACTTTAGCCTATCCACTTGCTCGGTGAGGAAGACGACTCGTGTCTTTCTCTCTCCTTGTGAAGTAAGAGTCAACTCGAGTCAGAAAGCCCCCAACCTTCAACTTCAATAAAGCAGCGTCAGACGTAAATATATCCTAAATGACCTCCTGAAGAATAGAAGATGCCTCTAAGCTCGAAGCCTTTTGTTTCGAAGACGCCTTTGAGTCTGAAGTTTTTATTCTGAAGATGCCTCTAAGTCTGAGGTCTTTTGTTTCGAAGACGCCTCTGAGTTCATGAAGCTTTTATTCCGAAGATGCCTCTGAGCCCGAAGCCTTTGTTTCGAAGGCGTTTCTGAGTCTAAAACAAGCACTCCCGAAGGTCTTGAAGATAAAAGATCTCTTCTTGAGCGACAAGTGGCAATCCCCATCTACAATGCTTCGCTTTGATCCTCTCAGCAAATCTCGGGATGTAGAATATAGTCTTCAATGTTACAAAAGGAAGGAATAAGCAAGGTGGAGCGAACTCTTGAAGCTTCTATATCAATTAGGTGAGATGCAGTCCTTAAAAAAGACTGATCTAGACCCTCGATGTGGTTAATCCTGGAACTGGTGGAGCGAACTCTTGAAACTTCTACATCAATTAGGTGTGATGCAGTCTTTGAAAAGGACTGATCAAGACCCTCGATGAGGTTAATCCTGAAACCAGTGGAGCGACATCTTGAAGCTTCTATGTGCCTATTTGGGAAACACCTTTGGGTTGCAGAAGTTGGTTTCAAAATCAAGAAGCTGGGTTGGGCTGTTTGGTGAGCTCCTTTTCAAACCAAACTTCCCAAGAAGCTTGAGTTCAAAACCAAGAAAAACCTTGGTTTTTAGAAGGAGCAAATTGCTCCAGCACAAAACCAATGGTTTTGAGTAGAGGACGGGAAGGAGTTTTAAGTTTTAAGTGGACAAAATTATTAACTCCACTTCTTCATATTTACACTTGTACCAGCTATAAAATATCATCTTCTGCAACCCTACGCTCACTCTTTCTCGCTTCTCTCTCTCACTCCATTCTCGCTCTCTCTCTCTCTCTCACTCCGCGATCCTCAAATTTGGTGGCGTCAGAATCTTGAATTACTTCCTCCAGGTCGGTCCTTTTGAAAGAATTTGTTGGAATTACCATGATTTCTCTTTTTCGCCTAATTAGTTTGTGTAATCTTGATTTATATGTTTTATCAGTTGATTTAGGGTGTGTTTGCTTAGTTTCACATTTAGAGAAGCAATGTGCCCATGTTGTCTTACTGATTCCTCTGTGTTTCTACTGTCGTGGCATCACAATCTTCTCTGCAGAAGTGTAATTTTTTGCATACTAGCTTGTCTTATTGTCCATAAATTTGATGTTTGTCATTTTTTCTTGGTTTTCTGGAAAGTCTTTGCATTTGACAAGGTCTCCTACGGCCAAATACTATGTTGTTCCCTTGCGGAATTGACTGCACTTTCCATTTAGTAGCATTTGATCAAATAAAGTTTTAATTTTTTAGTACGGATTATGAAACTATCAACAACAACGCTTGCTTGCTTAACCAAGTTAACTAGTTGTTCTGGCAAATCAGTGAGGCGATGAATAGGATTTGCGTCAGATTTGCTAACCACAACCAGTCAACCACACCATTTTTGTATGCTTTTGACGTTTGCCAATGCCACCTATGTGTATATGCATATATATTATTTCACACATTTCCAGCTTTCCTTCCTACTAGTAAAATGCAAAAACTTGCATGTTTTTAGCGTCAAGAAATAGCCTAAACCCCTGCAAAATACTGCAAAAATATCTTGTCAAGAAGAGGTATTGTCAAGTCTTAAGCTTAAAACAGGGACTTCTTCTTTCTAATTGTAAAGGCTACTGCTAACGTGTGTATGATGTACATAAAACCACTTACTACACAGTTGTTTTTGGTTTCCAGCTGTTATTTTGGATTGTTTGTGATTAAATAATTATTGCAAGCCATTTGGATATGAATTCTGATTTTGGAGGTGGTGTAAGGTTCTAAACTGATGCGGGCCAAGTTGATATGGCACCTTGCTAGCATGACTTTAGTTCGTAGATTCTTGCCTCCTAATGATTGCTGATGCTGGTACAATCTGGCAGCTATGAACCCAAAATTTAGGAGCAGTTTCCTTGGGATCCTTAGCACCGTTTCTGCTGCTAATTTTTTTGAGTAAATGATAAAATTACTGAAAAGGTCTACAACAACTGAACTGACAGTTTTTGGGATACTGTGGATTGCAGGATAACCTTAAACTGAGTTAATCTTTCTCAGCTGACTGTATATGTAGCAATCCCGGACAAACCTATTTTAGTTTGTTGTTTCGTTCCTTGTAGTGTTGTCGGATGTAATGTCCTATATTAGCAACTTTTGTCCTTTGTTGTAATGTGCTGCACTGAAAGTACATTAGAGGATAGGTAAGTACTCATTGGATCCATATGCATCACTGGTGATTCCTTTCTGCATGGTGCTTGGTGGTAAATCCCGTGCTACTTTTTGCCACCGATTAATTGTTATGGATGTGATGCAGTGGGAATCGTTATGGATGTGCTATTTGAACTTATCTCTGTGTTTATAGGTACTGTGCCATAACCAGTGCTTACTATCAAGGAGTTGTGGGTGCTCTACTCGTGTATGATGTCACTCGGCACTCAACATTTGAAAATGTTGAAAGGTGGCTCAGGGAGTTGAGGGATCACACGGACCCCAACATTGTTGTCATGCTCATCGGCAACAAATCAGATCTTCGCCACCTTGTTGCTGTCCCAACTGAGGATGGAAAATCCTTTGCCGAGAGGGAGTCTCTCTATTTCATGGAAACTTCTGCTCTAGAAGCTACAAATATGGACAGTGCGTTTGTTGAAGTGCTTACTCAGATATATCGCGATGGAGGCGGGTGATGATGATGCTGCTGCTGTTCCATCGAAAGGAGAGAAAATCGATGTGAATAAAGACGTTTCCGTTGTGAAGAAAGTAGGTTGCTGCTCTAGTTAGGTTTCCAGTATGGGTCTAGTTATGATGGAGATGGAGATGGAGATGGAGATGTAGCTGGGTTTGTTTTGCCGCATCATCTGGGTCTATGTACACCATTATTGTGTAAAATTTTCTCAAAGATGCCATAACAGTAGATCTGCGGGGCGGGGATTGCTTTTTATCTTAATTTTTCAAGTTTTTCTTCAGCTGTTAATTATTTCTAGCTGACAAGATATCAATTAGGGTACTGTTACACTATTGTTTGCGAAATGTCGCCGAATGGGCTAAAAGGATTGCCTTAAATCCTCCTTTCCGTATTGGTGTCTCTATGTTAAATCTGCTTTCCCGAAGGAAGTATGCAAAGTGAAGGAAATAATAATGAAATGTTACCCATGAATGTAGTTCGTGATTCAATAGTTAATAATTTAATGATGAATAGGTAATTGTGATTTATATATGTAAAATTTTAAAATAATTTTCAATATTTATGAAGTTTTTTTTAATGTTATAAATAAAATGGTAAATATTGTAATGTTTCTTACCAACTTTTATGTTTATTTGAATAATATGATGGAGTTAAAGTAGAAATTCATATGTTACATTAATTTTTTTAAAAATTAACAAAATATTATTGATAAATTCGCATAAAAAAAGTACCTCAATAGGTAATAGATTAATGATCGATAGATAATTGTAATTTTATATATGTAAAATTTTAAAATAGTGCTCAATATTTAACTTTATTTAATAAAATATTAATTATTTGTTTAAAGAAATAGATTGATTTAAATAATCTATATACATACTAAAAAATATTAATTTTAATGTTTGAAATAAATTGTGTTCTTTATAGTTAAAATGTTAAAATTACAGCTTTTAGAAAATTATATTTAAATTATTTGTTTAGAAAAAAAGATTGAATTAAATCATGTAAATAAATAACACTAAAAATGACTGATGCCTTTTATAGTCATTTTACACTCAAACCATAGTTCTAAAAACAGTGTTTACCAAACACCAAAAACAACTTCTCGTTTCCCACAGCACTTTTAAGAAATGTTTACCAAACAGGCACACTAGCTTTTCCAGAAGTGCTTTTCCCACAACACTTTTGCCACAACACTTTTCGGACTAGAACCGGAACGCCAAACAGGCCCTATATCAATTAGGTGTGATGCAGTCTTTGAAAAGGACTGATCAAGGCCCTCGATGAGGTTAATGTCAGTGTTGGTGGGGCAGGATCCTGAAGCCTTTATATAGATTAGGTGGGATACAGTGCTTAAAAAGCACTGATCCAGACCCTCGATGGAGCTTATATTAGGATCCTCCGTTGACCGACTCACTATGGTGAGCTTCAATACTCTTTTCCCTCCGGATTGCGAACGATGCTTCACCTCGGTTTCCGGAAAATAAAGAAATCGTCCTCTTTGCCCTTGACTTGAGCTCTCACAAATCCAGTCCATATCAAGAGGTTGCAATGGAGCGACACCAGCGGATCGCGACGAGGATGACGTCATCTGAAAAGGAAAAAGAAAAAAAGAAAAGAAAAGAAAATTGTGGCGCATGGCTCCCAAAATTGATATTAGTTCAAATCTTGAGCAATTAATTGGTCATAATCCCCATTGATTAAAAGTGATTCAATTTCCCCCATAATCCTCTCAAATCGAAATTTCAGTTAGCTATGCTAAGAATTAGCCAAAAAAAGAGAGGAGTAGTCGTACCGGGTTCATATGAAGACTAAATGATCACGGCAAGTGAAGATCAAATCCGAGTATGGTTTCGCTCTGCACAATGAGGGGAAACACAAGGTCGACTCGAATAAACTAATACAAGTTCAAAAATCAAAATCAAAATTAAAAAAATAAAAAAATAAAAAAATATAAATTGCGTCAATGTGGCATGATCATATCTATTTGCATGGCAATTGATTTGGCTAGAAATCAAAGAAGATCAAGAAATGGAGCCTGGTGTGATATATATGCATGTCCATAATAAATTAAAAAAAGAAGGTGCATTACAACCACGGAGACAAAAGCTATGTGATGGTCCAATGAGATTAAAAGATCATGGCAAAAATCAGCATGTGATGGTCCAATGGAATTAAAAGATCATGGAAAATAATTGTCTTCAAGCATACACACATGCAGAAGAAACAAGAAAGCCATGCAGAAATAATAAGTTAAAAAGTTACCTTCCCGCTCTGTATGTTGGTACGACAACCAGGAAGGAGGAGAATATATTCAATGTTCCTGCAGGAAGAAAAAAATGGGTTAGTACAAAATCAAAGGTCCAGAGTCAAGAAAAATCAAAAGGGTAAAAGTTGAAAAAAAAATATAATAGAAAGCCAATTTGCGGAAGCATGCCGAGGTGCAGAGGAAAGAAATTAAAATTGCAATTGCAATTGCAATTTAAAGAGATTAAAGGGCAATGCAGCAGGTGGCGGGCAAGCAAGAAGAGCAACCTCCTCAAGAGGTACCACCTTCTTCTCCTGTTTCTTCTCATCCAATTCAATTTAATTTCACTACTGTGATGGCACCGCGCAAAGAGGTAGTGGAGGACCAAGAAGGCCAAAGCAAGAAATAGTTGAACAAGAAGAAAAAAATGACGACGACGTAGCACCCTCGAGCAAAGAAACAATAAAGCATGAAGAAAAAAATTACCTTTTGATGCAAAGACAAAGTAAAGCAAGAAGGGTGTAAAGCGAAGATTCTGTCCAGCAAATCAGTCAAGCAAAGCTGTCAATTTCCGGCCAGCTAAGGGACACCAAGCTGGACCAAATTCTGCCCAGAAAATCAGTCACGCAAGGCTGAAAATGCAGCAGCCATTCATGACCAAATTCTGCCCAGAAAATCAGTCACGCAAGGCTGAAAATGCAGCAACCATTCATGCCCGAATTCTGCCCAGAAAATCAGTCACACAAGGTTGAAAATTCAGCAGCCATTGACGCCCAGGACTGGACCGAAACCAGCCAGCTAAGGCACCCAAAATTCCAGCCAGCTAAGGCATACCAAGGCTGCTGAGATACCAGTCAAAATTCACACGAAAGATTGGTGTCCTGCACAAAATAAATAGAGCAAAAAAAAAAAAAAGGATTAAAGCCAAAACGTGTTAGAAGAGAAAAGAAAAGAAAAGGACCAAACCATGCAAAGAAGAAAGAAAAGAGGGGCTGCGTTTTAGAAAAGAAGAAAAAGAAGAAGAAAAAGATCAACAATTGCGTGTGCAGCCATAAGGCATGAAAAAGGAAATGAAAATCACGAGTTACCTTTCTCTTCTCTCGGATAGCAGTAGCGAGAAGGAAAAAATTCAAAATCAATTGAAGAAGGGAGCATCTATTTGTAAGGGAAAAAAATCCTCCTCAATTAAGAAAATAAATTCTGCCCAATTATAAAAATATTTGGTGCAATTAAGAGGAGAAGATTTTGCTCAGTTAAAGGAAATAAATGCTGCCCAATTAAGAAGAAAATATGCTCAATTAAGGAAAAAGATCCTACCCAATTAAGAAAAAATTCTGCTCAATTAAAATGAAGATTTTGCTCAAACAAGGAAAAAAATTTGATCCATTAAGAGGAAAAAATTCTGATCGATTAGATAAAAAAGAAAAAAAAGGGAGAGCGTGGTTGCATATCTTAACCAACAAGGAAATAAAATTTCCTGTTGACAAATTTCTTCCCACAATCTCGGCTCCTTTATTTTCTTGGTTATGCTAGCTTGGCATTGGGCTAAGGCTTGAATGAGTAATTAATTAACCGGCTTAGTCCACTTAATTAATTAAAGTCTCCATCATAGGATTGATTCATGGAAGTAATCAATTTGTTGGTTGATCTACTGAATTAATTAATACATGTGTCAATGCTATTAAAAAAAAGGAAAGGAAAAAATTTATCCAAGGTCGCCGCCACACATGATCAATTCGACGAAATCCATGATGTGCAGGAACAAATTCCAAGACCATGGATTCCTTTGCGGAATCAATTCCTTGGTACAAGTTCTAAAGAAAAATGTTCATTCGATGGCAAGTTTCTCCGAAGTCAAAATCGGTCCGTGACAAATTTGGCCCTACAATCAAACATGATTTCAAGTTCAGTCATCGACACAAATTAAAACTCACTCAGGAAAGAGTTCAAGATTAATTTACTTCATCAAGTAAAATAATTTTGAGGGGGCATCTGTAGACATCAAAATTTCGACTCGTCTTAAAATATTCGGCCCAGTTTATAAAAAAAGCCACGAAGCCCATTCACCGAAATTCATGAAGCTTATTTGGTCGAAGCCCACCAGCAAGCTCATATTTGGAGAGAATAAAATTCATCTAATATTTTATTAATTTGATTAAATGTCAAATTAATTAATATGTAATTATTAATTAATGTGCAAATTAATTAATACGTCGGTTACAAATTGGACCAATGAGATGAAGACATGTGTCGTCTTTCCACCTTAAGATCATCCTTATGAGCCTATAAATAGAGGTCTCTTTAGAAGGAGAAAGGAGGAGAATATTTCTTAGAGAAAAGAAGTGCTGCGAAGATCAAGATCCAACTCTCCAATCTCAATGGTTAATGATGCACATAAGTATGATGGTATTGGGCTATGCAGCTCTTTTATGTGGATCATTATTATTAATAGCACTACTTGTAATTACATTTCAAAAAGTCTTAAGAATTGTTGATAAAAACAATAATTTAAATTTATTAAATCATTTTTTTTTGTGAGATCCTATACCGGAAAGAATTAATATTTTAAAAAATACTACTACTTATTATGTTTGTTGGTTCCGCTATAAATGATTTAGGTATGATCTTAGGGTTTGAGATTGATCTGAGTCATAAGATAACGTAACAAGCAGGTGGGTATAGGCGTTACAAGAGTTATCCCCTTCAATCTTATATATTACTCGGAAAGAGAGAATGTTCAGAAATCTAAAGAAACAATTAGTACATTAGTAAAAAACAATTGTTACATCAATCAATACTTTAACCCCCCAAAAAAAAGAAAACCGATTTTTTACACAAATTCACTAAAATGAGATCTTCGGCGACATTAACATAACAAGACACGTTAAGTATGCAGTGCATTAGCTATCTGCAATTCATAAAATATCATGATCTACTTATTTGAACAAGAAAGAAAGAAGAAAAAAAGAGTTACATTTGATTGAGGAAGGAAGCAATTTTTTTCACCAAACTAACAGCTTTATCACAAGTGGGGTTAAATAGGTGGAATTCATGGCTTTCTCCTTCATGTTCAACAACCTCTATAGTCCCTCCATACCCACTTTTCTTCAGGTCCTCATGAAATGCCCCACCCACTCCTCTTAAATGATCATTTTCAGCAAAAAAAATCAACACTTTCTCACATCCAATCTTCGCCAGATCCTCTGCTGGCGGCTTCAACTTAGGATCCTGCAACCCACCATTTGATGTGCACATGTACAGCCACATCTCATCATCCTCCATCCCCCCAAAATACGGATGGACCATAATCATCCCGACGAATTTCACTCCGGGTAACCCCTCAGGTCCGATCCGAACCGCCAAGTAGTTAGTTATATTCGCCCCACCGCTATCCCCGCCCATGAAGAACCGGCTAAAATCCGCATGATTGTTCAACCAAGGCTCGGGCCCGTTACTCTCAGCATGACTCGATATCCATTGAAGCCCGACCCATCCATCGTCGTAAGCACCAGGTATGGGCCTCTCTGGAAATAGCCCATATTCTAGTGACACAGCAATCACGTTGGCTTCAGCAACTAATGCCATGAGATGGTTGTGGAAAATGGGTGAAAAGGCTGATTCCAAGCAAAATCCACCACCGTGGATGTAGTAGAGGATGGGTAGTTTCTGGGCTGGATCATGGGTTTTGGGTAAAAAGATACGGGCCGATACTGGTGGTTCTGTTGAAATGGTGACGTCTTTGGATTGGGCTCCGGTGACTGGGTCGTCGGAGGGAGGGATTTTCTCGGTACGGTACTTGAGTTGGATTCGACCGTCTTTGTATATTGTAAGGAAACGGAAATCTCGTTCGATTTCGTCGTTGTTTCGATCAACCGGGACTAAATTGGTCGCCATTTGAGGAAGAAAGGTTGAAACCAAAAAAATCTATTGAAACTTGATTTTATTTGAGAGTCTACCAAACGATTATTGATCTATTGCAATATCTAGACAAATTGTTGTGGCTTATCACATCATTTATAAAGAGGAAAGCGGTCAAAAATCAACCAATAATTAGTGAGATCAATTATAATAAGTGGATAAAGTTTCGAGTTTGAGTCTAATTATCTATATTTTTTTTTGTAGCAAAAGAAAAAGTTGTCACTTGACATATCTAGACAAGTTGTGGGTGTTTAGCATCATATAATTTTTGTGTGGTTGACACTTGACATCCAAAATCATTTTCTTTTGTGCTAAACGATATGATAATGGTTGTTGGTTGCCTTGTGTGGGCCGGCCATGTACCTGATTCTTAGAGTATACAGTTTTCGTTTTGTTCATACCACCCAATCTATACCATACCACTACTGTAAAGCAGAAATAAAAGGAGGAGTTTCAGATGTCAGGGATGTCTCTCTTAATGGCCTAACAGATGCAGCAGTGTCACAACAGCTCCCATGTAAGATGCATGGTGATTTAAGAGAAACCTTTCTAAAATGTTTTATAAATTCATGAGATTAATGCCAAAACCGCAATGAAACTGAGCATTTAGGGTTTTAGGATTAATGCCAAAACCGCAATGAAACTGTTCCTCTTCTTCCATATCACGTTCTTCATCTTCCACAGCGTGTTCTTCATTTTCCATAGCATTTTCCTCATCTTCCAAAGCATGTTCCTCATCCTCCAAAGCGCGTCCTTCCCCTTGCAAAGCGTATTCTTCGTCTTCCAAAGCATGTTCCTCATCTTCCCAACGTTCATAATATATTAGACTATTAGACACCATCTGACTTTTTAAAATTTTGATTTATTTCGTAACCCTTCTGGTCAATGCAACTAATCTTTTTTTATTAAAATAATAATAAAAGTGATTAAAATTATTTTTAAATATTTATAAAAATAAATAAAAAATTTAAAAAATTCTACGACCACCACCATCACCCATCCACTCAAATTTTGTTCCAGATCCACTATAAATTTCTGGCAAATTCCATCAAATATGTAATTTTAGTGTGCTTTTATTTTATCTTTACTCTTTCTTTCTTTCTTTTTTGTTTTTAATGAAAGGATTAATTTCGGGCAGTTGATTGGGAAGATACTGTCAATATTTTTTATGAGAAAGATAAGACAGATAATTAAAGAAAATCTTAATTAGCTTTAAAACGACGTAGCAAAGACCGAAATCTCAAGCTTCTCTAAGTTCGGGCAGCACATAATCATAAAAAGAACAGATGAGACGTCCTCTGTGTACCCAAAAGATACATCATCCAGTTTCACATCTCTTGTAGAGTTAATAGTAGCGGGAGGCCTCTTTTGCATTTGTGCATCAGCGAGCCACTTGAACCAGATGCCAGTACATGAACAAAAGAAACACGCTATAACAATCAAATACACAATCCGAGATATGGCAGAGAACGCGCCAAATTTAGCATGAACAAATTTTGCAGATACGTAAAGGGACCCAGACCCATATTATTGCAGAACGGCTCTTCGAATTTCGAAATGCTCAAGTAATGGGCATTTGGAGATGAAACTTTCATGCAAATTCCCATCAAACTGAAGACGGATCAGTCTATGGAAACCCCCAAATGAAGGTGGAATTTTGAATATACACGGACCTAAACTCAAGTGCCACAGATGCTCATATAAAAACAGAGATGATGGTAACTTGCGCAGGCCCACTAAATTATCAAAACTCTCCAAGCAAAATTCCTCGATATGTTTATGAGACAGGAAAAGCATCAAGTGGTCAATCTCAGGACCCATTCCCAGCTTTGTAAGGGAAAGTGAGAATTCTGTAATGGGTCCAAGTAAAAGAACTTTAAAGACCTTAAAGAACATTTCTTTTGTGTATTCTTTTTCGTTACTGGGTGATAAGGGATAGAAATCATCACCAAACACAAGACGCGTAATCTCTCTCCACTTGTATCTCCAGGTCTTAGACAAGATACTTGTCTTTGCAGCATTTCGAATCGACATACGAGAAAGAATGTTCTGTATTATGATGTCTGGTAGGTTACTGATTACATCAGAAGTAAAACGGGACGCATGCATTTCCTTTTGATGATGGTTATCCTGAAAATCAAAAGCAATAAAGGTCAGTTAACAATGTAAGTCATCTGCCAACTCGGTGCTTAAAGTCCATTCACATAGCGAAGTGAATGACACATGAAATAAAAAAAAGCCATAAATCTCAACTGTAGGAAGAACACTCCAGTAAAGTATAGGCGCATAGAACACTCCTGTATGTTAGCTGTTTCTAATGTTTCTTCTGTTTTAGTAGAACTTTGATACTATAAAAAAATTGTACTTATATTTTACCAAACCTTCATTTAAACCTGAATAATGTGGTCATTAAGAACATAAAACATTTTTCAATAACTTTCCTTCAAACCCCTCTAAAATGCTACAAAAGCAACATGCTTTTGCATTAACGAATTAGAAAATCGGGTCTCACTCCATTTTAACAAGAAGAGTGAAACGCATTGAATTAAAGAACAAGGAGGAGTTTGAAATTTAGCTTTTGGTGGCTATTTCTTTCAACAGAACAGTCACAACCAATGTTATCGTCGGGAGGCTTTAGTTTACGGCGATGGAAACACTGAAACAGTGAAATGTAAGGGCTTTTAGGGTTCGGCCCGGGATAGTTAAAAGAGAAATAATCAAAACTCAAAAGCCACTGCTTCTTCTAATCTTTAGTGACGGAATTGTGCTCAGGCTCTTGTGGGTTCGTGTACAGATGAAATAGCTACCAGTCTCGACCCCCAAAAAATAGCTTGAAATACATGCGGTCTTTTTTTTTTTTTGAGGGGGGGTGGGGGGGTTCAATGCGGTCCATAAATAAATAAACTCATTACTCTTGCATTCCAAACAAATTAAACACTATCTTAAATGTAAAAGTTGCTCATTGATCTTGCATTACATGGAAAGAAGTACATTCATTCATTCCTGTATAAGTGAGCACTTGCTCATCCAGAATCTCAAATTGTCAAAACTCGAGTATCAATGACCTAAAAGAATATGTAACGTGCTTGTATTTCTTTCCTTTCTTTCTCTGTTTCAGCCAAACTGTAGTGTAATGTGCCTGTGTACAGCTTTAATACTGGAAGATACAAAATGGAGCTCGCAATGAGCTCATCAACGTGGGAATCTAAATGGTAATGTTAAAGGCAAATAATCTGAGTCGTGAGCCACAAAATTGCTGTCATTTCCATGCCACTGAATCGATTTCATCCCTTGCTGACTTGTATAGTTCAAGCCTTTTCGCGATGGTCGATCTTCTTTCCATGAGATGTGGATCTTCATCTAACATCGCACCAAGCCTCTCCTTCTGCAAGGAAACATGACAAACACTCGGTGAGCCAAAGTTCCCAATGCCTTCCCATTTGAAAATTTAGACAAACTAATATCATGACAGGAAGTGCAGAGAAATAGATTTTAGAAATTAGAACTGTAGTGCCTTCTTATCCTATTACAATGTTGATGGGAGCTTACATGTTACAACACTGAATCCCTAGTCATTCTACAGAAATTTTTTAGCCTAAAGGGCAAGAATTTGTCTAAGTATTTTCTTTAGAAAAGATCAAACATTAGGAAGCTTTGCGGCTACTTGAGTGATTCTAACTTCAAAGTACTTTTCTCGTAGGAAACCAAAGTATTCAAAGAAGAGGGAACCAACTCGAGAAATATGCGAATGGGAATTGGGATAGATTTCTTTGAGTAGATTGAGTAACATTCTCACAACATGAATGAGTGGAAGGATGTAAAAGAAATGGGGAAATTACTGATCGAAACAAAGCTAAGCTTTGCTTTATTGCCTCACAAACACTCATTCTCACAGTAGAAAATTATTCAATTCAGCTTGCAACGCATAGAAGATGATCCTATTTTTCTTGGAAGATAGGATTAAAGAAAAGTAGTGCAGAAATAAAAATTTACCTCTCTTCTTCCAATTTGAGCATAGAAGTGATTTAGAAGAGATCTCTTGGCTTCTCGGACCTGGCAATAAACCACGGCTTTTGGGATAGAGTTCTTTAGTGTATCACAGACCATACCAATGTAAGCGTTCACATTTGAGCCTGCAAGAAATTATGGGCTACAATTCAGCATTTATAGATCCATTATGGGCTTGTTATTTAGCAGCAAGTATCATGCATCTAGTGAAACAATTTTCAAATTAAACTCAGCACCAGGAATCCTACTAAGAAAAATGGCAAATATGAAGTCAAAACTATGAGCTTTAGCGATGAGGTTGACAGCTCTATACTAGACCACTAAAATAACTGTTAAAATAAAGATATTCAAACTAAATGCATTCCAATTCACAGTAAAAGATGTGGTGACAGTTTGAAGGTTGCATACCAATCCTCCTGAAATGATTATCAGAATAACGGTCCACATTTGGGTTTGGTTGATTTGGGTTTGCATTAGTGGCCTTCTCTGGCTCTAGGTGAAGCTTCCGGAAAAATTCCACTGTTAGATAGCTAGACTCCATGTCTACCAGCCGTAGAACAGTTTTCCTGCTTTCATCACGAAATTTTTCCAAAGCTTCATTTGCAGCAGCTGCTATGTCAGATGTAAGTGTTGGAAATCGCTTCAATTCCTGCACTTGCAGCAAAGCATTAGCACAAGCAAAAACAATTAAGAAGAATTGGAACTTTGAAAGAAAAAAAATCTGTGGGTATACATCATTCATATGACCCACTTGGTTGAGAGTAAGAAAATGCAAACTGCTATTCAAAAGAAGAAAATAAGGTGCATTCAGACTTATAAAAGTTTCACCATGGTCAAATGGTTGTCAAATTATCAAAAACATGTTACATGAATGATTACCACCATCACATGCTAATATTTTCTACAGCAATCATCATCTGGTACTCTGTCCTCATCACACCTATACTTTTATTCATAATCAAGGCAAAGTATGGCATGAAAGGAACATCCAACTGACTTGGACTGGTAATTCACTCTAGCAAATTTTGGCATTATATGTTATAAAGTAAGATACTGAATTTCAATATGGCAAAACAGCATGTTTGTGTCCATGCATATACATAGAGACACATATACACTCGCAGAGTAAGATGTGCTCACCTCTGTTTCAGCTATTGACTTTCGTACAAGTTCCTTCAATACAAAGTGCACCTAAGAAAAAGAATTGTCAAAATTCACGAGAAATAGAATATGAGCGAATGCATCTGAAATAAAATGAATAACCATCCGCATTGCTATTGTCTCCATCTACTTGTTTCTAAAAGCTATTCTGCTTCTAAATGAGATGATGATTGTAAGGACATCATTATCAGCATTCCTGGTCTCCATCAACTTGTTTCTAAAAGCTATTCTGCCTCTAGATGAGGCTTGTAAGAAAATCATTATCAGCATTCCTAGTCTCCACCTACTTGTTTTGGAAAGCTATTCGGCCTTTTGAAATAAAAGTAGATGCCGTTACAGGTTGTTTCCCCATCCCTCATAACAATCTCAGATGTAAAATAAAACCAGTAGCCAAGAATGAAGATATATGAAAACCAAAGGCAATTCCTTTTATAGAAGATCAGATATAACAATTTATTCTATATATCAAAAAAGAAAAGAAAAGAAGTGTTAGTAAGAGGTCATCTTTCAAATTACTAAGTATAGCACAAGTAAGAATATTACAGCATCCACTGAGGCTTCAGCTGGGCCTTTGAAGTAGCTGATAGATCCATCAATTAGTCTTCTGTATCCTTGCTCTGGAGCAATTAAATGTGGCTGATAACCATCAGCCTCTGAAACGATTTTTTGCACATTTTTTAAAGATAGATGCCGATCAAAAGGAAGCTTTTTTAAAGCAGCTGGAAGCTGATGATCAAAAACCCCATATATACGATCTCCACCTGGGCGGCTGGAATGAAAACTCCGTTACTCAAAATTTAACAAGGCCAACTATGAAAACAAAAAGGCACATGAAATCCAATGTAAAATACAGCATAACTTGCAAACACTACAACAAGATGACAACATAATCTCATAAACTAAGCTTTGAACAGACCTCTCATTCATTCCATGTGCCTGTCTTTTTTTCGTCCAAGTAGATACAGGATGTCTGAAATAATCTAAGAATGACGAAATGCAATGCCTATTTTTTTACATTAAGACTAATAAGTATTCAAGCAAATATGTGAACATAAACCATGTCTGAATTCTTGAAGTTGTCATGTTCATATCTATTTTGCAGTTATTTCAATTGGCCAAGATACATGGGGTTTCATATAAATTAATGCAATCACTAGCTAGAGATTGGCTTAAAAACTGAAAACAGAACAGTCAAGTTCCAATGCTCACCAAGTTTAATACATTCCTTTTATTGTAAAATTAAGATGAAGAAACAAACACATATAATGGATATGGAGTTAATTGTTCAACATTAAAATGTTGCTGTAATGTGGAAAGTAAAGTAAATAATTACCCTCCATCCAGGTGTTCCTTAAATACCCGATCAAATGCACGGCATAATTCTAGAATTGTGTAAAGCTGAGCCTGTACATAAAAGACAACATAATTCCAGTGAGTAAAATAGTACCATATAATAATTTCATTTATAACAAAAACATCTAATATACTTGTAGCTCTCAATAATTACCCCTGAGTCTGCTGCTATGGGCCTGCCAATGCGGTCCAACTCTGCATTAAGCTCATCAATAGTCTTATTTATCAAAGCAATGATACTAGGTATGCGTTGTCTGATAACTGTCTCCAAATGCTGATGAGGGGAAAATACACAAAAAATAAAAGTTGTAAAATATAAATGCTAAGGCACAACGTTTCACAAACAACGGAAGCATATGGAGGACAATGAGGATGTACTTTAGACAGAAGCTTAGCAAGATACTCTGAACCCATTTTACTTGCCAAATGTCCATAATCAGGGCTTGTTTCAAAATACTCCCTCTCTTTCCTTCGAGCAGCAATCATGTCAACATTCTTGTTGATATCAGCTTGTGAACGATTAACAATTCCAACCCATGGATGTTGCAACCGGTATGACCTTCCTTCAAGAACCTTAATTCACATATGAAATCATCACATTTACACATCTTTAAGTGAATGTATCTCTTAACAATAAATCCATTTAAGAAAGAGCTAGTCCATACATCTAGAGCGTTGGTTCCCTTGTCCATCAGATCAAGCTTTGTCAGCACACCAAATGTTCTTTCACCTAATATCAATACATTACAAAATTCAAACATCCTAATTGGAAACAATGCCCTGGGGCACATAAAACATTCAGCCAACATACCCTGGCTAATTTGCCTAACCTGTAGGATCAACTTCTCGAGCAAGTTTTATAGCGTCTGATGTAGCAATATCTTGATTAGCAGGAGATACAGCCAATATAATGCAATTGGGCTGCCAAATCAAAAAAAAATCATAAGATGAACTGAGCATGAAGATTAAAAAAAGACATATGATGAGAAAACTGGGCAAGAAGCAAGCTCATTTTTGCTGACCTCTGCAATTGTATCTAGTTTCATTTTTTGAGGTAATAACTTATCATTGTTACAATCATAAATTAACAACTAACTAGTAAACAGAACCTTTAATGGCCCAGATTACTCCAACTAATAAATCACCTACCAAAACTAAGCCAATTGTCTCTAGGATAATACATGGCACGAATTTTTAAGAGCAAGGGAAGTGCAAAAGTTTTTCTTTTTCTTTTTGGCATAGTAGTCATGGATATACCAGTTGACTTAGTCGTCAGTTGGTACCAGGTCTTCTCCATGGTAAGTCCAAGGGCATTACCCACTCTTGGGTTGTATGAAATTCCTTGATTTCCCTATTTTTTCTAGTATGACTAACTTCTTTCTACGTCCAATATATTCTGAAGACACCTAATATATATGAAGAGGTATCTTAATTCTTCCAAAAAGAATAGTATCATTCATCAATGGTAATGTAGCCTCACCTTCTCAACATAAGAACGGACCATATTTTCTATATCTTCAACTATAGAGTCCGATTGTCCCTCTGCCAAAGCCAAAGTTGAGTAATTGCATATATAACTTTTTCCAGTAACGTAAGAGGGAAGTATAAAGTCCATGCTGAAGAACTGTGATAGTCCTTACCTACAGCAACCTTCGTCAACCCAGGAAGATCAATGAGGGTTAAGTTGACAACTGTCAAACAAAAGCAAGCAGTAAAAAGTATCAGACTATCTGAATCATTAAAGTGCTTAATCATTTACCCCAATGTCAATGAATGTACAATAAAAGAATAGATACAACTACAGTATAAATACAACATGGAAAAATAACATAAGATCATCAAAATGAGTGCTTGAGCCAAGATTGTTTCTCTAATAGACAGACCTCAACCACTCCCTCCTCCTAACCCTGCCCCTGCCCCTCAAGGGAAAAATGAAGTTAAAAAAAAAAATTGAAGAACAATAAGAGAAACCAATAGTTCTCAAGTATCTAATGTATGCCACAATAATATGTTAAGATTTTTTTTTTTGGAAACTATTTATATCCTGCACAAACGATTAAAATAACAAAAATCAAATGGAGATCAGAGGTAGCAGTTCTAACTCTCGAGTGGCCTAAAAGACAAATCAGATTCTCCAAAACAATTTTAACATGTGGTTGATTCTATCTCAAAATCCCCCCAACAGTAATTGAACGTTAATATGATTAAGAGCAGTGGATTAGCAGAATAGCAAAATACTAACAATATTTGTAAATTGACTTTTTTTGAAAGAAAAAAAACTGACTTTTTAAAGAAGAGAAACCAAAATAGTCACACAAATCATTAATGGAGCAGCAGTAGAATGTGCCTTGAAGTCACTTCGCAGCGCAGATGCATACAGGAGAAATAAGGTACCATAAAAGGTCGAAACCAAGGTATGGTCCTCACAGTTTAGATTCTAGGAGGGAAACAGAAACAGCTCTTTGGTTTTCTGGTCTAAAATAATCGAGTTAAAACTAAAAACAAGGCACAAGCAATATAAGAATATTTGAAACTTAAAAATGATTGTAAAGAAAAAAAAATCTCTAATTTTTATGTTAAAAGTCAGTTAAACTAAGACAGAAATACCAACCATTAGGAGAATAGATGCTAAGATGAATTGGAACATTAGATATCTGTTTTGTCTTCCCAGTTATTCTATCTGTTTCATCTGCGATCTCCTTGCGCACAGCAGCTGCATGAAGGATAGAATTCATTGCATATTGTTAAACGTTATAGTGCTATTGAATTGAAGATCTAACAGCCAAAGGCATAGCTAAGAAACTAATTAAGGAATAAAGGGTTCATTGAGATCACAAATTATAGGTCATAGTTTGATGAAAAATGAATTAAATAATCTTTCTTGGTGAGGCAGACTGCTAAGAGTAAGTAAGCCTCACACTTATTGTATGATTGACTATCAGCATATACATATAGTAATACTACAATAAAATGGATAAGTGTGCAACTGATCACTCCGCTTATTGCGCATGGTTGATGACACTAAGAAGAGTTCTTGCACGACCAAGCTACTATGCTCAATAACAGCAAAATCAAGTTGAAGACTCATGAAGAAGCCTCATCAAGAAATTTTAATATACCAGCATTGTATCCATAATTTTCTGCATCAGCCTTCACTCTAGATGCATTACACCAAGGTAAAATGGGACATTTAATAATGATAACAACTAAGGTATCCCTCCAGACATAATACATCTCTTTCTGATTAATTCACACGAAGGTAAAATGGGGAATTTAATAGTAGTAAAGACGAAGGTATCCCTCCACCCATAATATATTTCTTTCTGGTTAAGCTATTGGTTTAACATTTTTTTTATATTCAAACCTAACCTGATACAACTTCATAACACCGACTATGTCTACTGTCCAGCACATCACACAAAAACAAGATGAGTTAAAACAAAAAGTAAAGATCCATGAGCATTATTTCCAATTATTTAACATTATGTAGTATACTTGTTACCAATGAGCTTGTAACCCAGTGGTATTCCTTTTAAAGTAAGGAGGTTCAAGTCCAGTCTTCTTAGTTCATCAATATATGCATACACATTTGAGTTGTTGGATAGAAGATGGGCGCATTCATGTAGCAAAACTCTAATAACTGAGAAACTGGAGTAAGCAGACACGTGCAAATGAAAAGTTGGTCATAGCCTAAAAAAGAACTCAAACAACAACCATTTGGAAAAATGAATGTTATTTCGGTAACCATATTTTGCAGCAAAAGTAGAAAAGATGCAGTACACACAAAACACAAGCAAGTTCTGTACTGTACACTGACAACAGAGTACTTAAGACTTCATAAACCAGACAGTTGTGTCAAAATACAAGCATATAAGTTTCAAAGCTGTAGATTTAAGCAACATCCTGGGCTTGTGGAACAACATGATGAGCGGAAAAAGGGAGTGATGTTTAACATACCAAAATCAGCAAACCTCTTCTTTGGCGCATGGAGAAACTCTGCATATTCAGATTTCGCATTGTCTATCTTGTGAAGTTGCAATACCAATGGCCTCCGTGTAACAATACCTATCAAGAAAGAACATTAGACTAAAGCAAACTAATGTTAAAGCAAAAGAACTTATTTCTTTGACAGAAACAAATATGAAATTAATTAGATCACTTTAAGCACTACATTAAGAAAGTTAACAGGCAGATCATGCTACACAGCATTGCTCTAGCTCTATCTTGTTGCTTAGGAACAATATTAGCTAAGTAGAACGAACAATTTTAGGTTTTAAGGTCCATTAAAAAAAACATCATTAACTTGAGCTAATAAATCAATGTATATTCGTTGATTTGTCTCGTATCCAGAAAGAACAACATTACAATTTCTCTTTGCTTTTATATCCACCTCTCATCAACCAAATCCATAAAACTAAAATCATAACAGCAAGCATGAAATGCATCATAAAAGAAATTGACACTAACTAAGACCAATATGACATACCAGATCCACGAGGCAGGAAATCTCTACCCACCACGCTTTCCAATACGGAAGATTTTCCAGAACTCTACATTTCAACAACAAAGACAACCACTTTAAAGCAAACCCAAAACAGGAACAACAAAGCAACATGAAATCATCAATACCCAAATAGGAAAACAGCATACGAGTGAAGAAATACAATAAGATCAAAAGAGAGGAGAAGAAACAAACCTGGCCACCGACAACAGCAACAGTAGGGAGAGCTTCCCAGAGGGACATGCCTTCACCGCCATGATCACCTAGAACAGTGCAAGCTCGTTGAATTCTGTTGACTAGTCCAATCAAGCTCTCCATGGTAGCCATGTTTTTTTATTTACCTTAATTCTCGTGACGAGATCTGGTGAAATCCAGACAATGTGGACAGAGAAGAAGGAGAAATGCGGATGGTGAGATGGATGGGTGTGTTCAGATCAAGAAAGGAACAAATATTTGGTGGGGATGGTAACGTTGAATCTGAAACAGAGACGGAGAGGGAGGAGAAGGGAAAAAGGTTGGAACAGAGAATAATAAACGGGAAAACGGTTCAGCGATGGGTTGCACCAATGAGCATTGGCATGGATGTTTTTATTTGAATATTTTGTTTTATGTTTGGCTCGGGTTAATACATCGGTCTCAAGTCTTTCTTATTTTATTTTATAATTCTCATATTTTTTATTTTATTTTTATTAATTTTAAATTTTTTATCCATTAGTTCAATTTAATTATAACTGTTAAAAGTAACCGGGACAGAAACAAACTACGTTAAATTTGAATATTTTAATATTTTTGTATAAAAGTGTAGAAGAAGAAAAAAAAAGTGGAAACCCACCACCCTCACCAAGTCCGGTGACACTGTTACCATTTCCTGGTCCAACATCAACTCTCCTTCAGAACTTGATTGGTTTCGCCTCTACTCATCAACCGAGATCAACCCCAAACGCCACGACCATGACCACAACCCTCTCCCTGGGACAGCCCATTTGCTCGCCAAGCCAGGGGAAGTGGGGTTTGGGACTGCTCATGGGCCGGAGCAGATCCATTTGGCATTCACGGATTCGGAGAGTGAGATGACTGGTATTGTTGTTGTTGATGATGGTATTAGTAAAATAACATAGCATAGTCATTCGAGTTACCTAATTGATATCATTACAGATGGATTCAATTTTCACGCAAGTCAACAAAATGGGTATATATCTCATTTTGACATTTTAACAAACAATTTGCATACCACCAAGACATGGCCGCTGGTTGTTTTCTATGACAAATCTGGAGTCCAACTTTTTAATTAAGGTGTTCGTCATTTTTGACAATTTAATGGAGTATTCAAAATGAAAAGAAAATCATGATTGGTAGATTAATTAGATGCCTAACTTCACTTGACCACTGAAATCATTCACATGACATATATATATATAAAACCAGAATCGCACATGTTGAACAAAAATTAAATTACATACTTTGGTATTAATATGGCATTGGTACAAATCCCGAACACTTCCCCTAACTCGGGGAGCAAATGGGCTGGTCCCAGGGAGAGGGTTGTGGTCATGGTTGGCGTTTGGGGTTGAACTTGGATTCGGACCAGCTGAAGATCCGGAAGGTGTAATTGGAGCGGGAATTGGTGATGGGTATGGAAATGGATCCCGACCCGGATTTCCAAGAGGGTGAGGAGGAGAGGAATTTGTAGCCATGAAGTTGGAGTGGTGGGAATCGGGAGGGGAGTAGAGGCCAAGCCAATCAAGTTCTGAAGGAGAGTTTGATTTGAGCATTAAATGTCATATTATTCATCATCTTTTAGGCCTTTTTTAGGATGATGATACTGTTAATTTATGGTTTTTCATTCCTTTTTGCATATTACGTGGTTGAGAAGCAAATTATTCTTTAGGAGTTGGAAACACCTATTTAGAGCCAGTTTCGGTGAGAAGGAAGCAGACTCCATCCCAGGCCTGGGATAAGGTGAGGATTCGCAACGTTGACCAGAATCAACTGGATTAATGAGAAGTCGAACTGGGCCTGGGCCGTGAGCTGGATGCGAGTTGTCTGCTTCCAGAAGAGCTTTGAAGAAAGCCTTCTCCGATTAGAACTCTTCCTTGGGTTGTACTCCTATATTCAGTTTAGGAGATTTAAAACAATTTGATTTTATTTGATTTTATCCTTATCACCTAGAACTTTGAACGATTAGGATTTCTATTTTAAAAGTCGATTGGGAAAAGAGGTCTGTCTCTTCTTCCTCCGCTTTTCTCTCTTCTTTTCTGCCATTGTTGTAGTTTGAATTTGTGTTTTTATTTTCTTCTTCAATTTAATTATAGTTCATACATATTTATTTCTTTATGCTATTATGTCTGTCGTAGGCTAAACGTTTTCTTCTTGGTAAAGATTCTCTGTCCATGATTCATCAATTGTGAGATCAAATTGTTCTTCATAAATTCTAAAACTTATATTTCTACCCTTTTTAATTAAATGTCAAATTATTCTTGTTTTATTTAAAGCCTGACCAACTTCATTTATAACCTACATAATTACAGCCTTTCCTTAAGACATTGGAGTCTACATTGTTGAGGGGAATACGAAGGCGACTAACTGATCGACGGATTAGATTAGAAAAAAAGTAAGATCAAGTTTATAGGAGTAGACACATCTCTCTCCCAGACCTGGGATAGGCCTCTCTCCGTGTTTTTATTAGTCATTCAATTAAATCTTATAGAGTGTCTTTTAGGGTTATTGAATCGATTAGGGGTTTCTAATAGAGTGTCTCTTTAGGAATCTTGTTTAGGCGGAGAGTAGGAAATCTAGGTGACCAACCTGGTTTCTATAGCCATCCTATAAGTTTGGTTTTAATACACTTGCATCAATGATCAATTGGCATGAATCATGGGTCAGATAGAGTTTTTACTGGAAAGTTATTACTGTACACACAATTTTTCCTAAAATAGGAGAAAATTACACGTGTCAAATTATAATTGTTGAATATAGAGTAAAAGTGGTTCTTCTTCTCTTGATTCCTCTGATTAATGAATCAGTCTTCACTCCGGATTTGGATTTGAACTTGAGTTGGTGATTGACGAACTTGGCCTTGAATCAGCTTGTAATCCGCGGTTGATTTGAGAAGAAACCGGTCTTGAATCAGCTTGTGGCTTCTGCTTGATTTGATTTGAGAAGAAATCGGCCTTGAATCAGCTTGTGGCTTCTTCTTGATTTGATTTGATGTAGTTGAGAGAGAGCTGACCTTGAATCAGCTTGTGGCTTCTCCTTGGTGGTTGAGAGAGAACCGGCCTTGAATTAGCTTGTGGCTTCTCCTTCTTTCTTGAAGACGATCTAAGATTTCAGATTGATGTATGTTAATTGTTAGAAGATAGTGTATGTATATATGTATGTAGGTGTATTCGTATGTGTATGTATTAGAATAGGAGTATAATATTTAGCTTGTCCTATAAATAGAATAATATGTACATGTACCAGGCAAGATGTATTAATGAAATATACACTTCAAATTACATGGTAGCGGAGCAAGGTTAAGCTCTCATCCGGCCTCTGCTGTCTCTTCTCGAAGGACCGACTTCCCGACGTCTCTTGTTCTCACCGCCCCTATAGAAAGGAGCGGGACGACGTTCCGAGTCGGGACCAAGTGGAACGAAGGCGTTCCGACGAGAGACTCGCCGCCACACGCGGCTGAAGCGTCCGCTGCACATCTCCACAATTTTGGCGATATTTGCTGTTCGTTCTTTATAATTCCGAAATCATCCCTGGCTACTATTTGTGATCACTATTCACACTCGGTCACTGTTCACGCTCGATCACTGTTCACACTCGGCCACTGTTCACATTCAGCAACTGTTTGAACTCGACTACTGTTTGAACTCGGTTTGGTACTGTTTTGAGAGTACTATTGCGGTACTATTTGATTACTGTTTGGGGGTACTGTTTGCTACATATGTACTTCGTATCTGCTGCGTATTTTGCTACGTATTTGCTACATATTTATTACGTATTTGCTCTATATTAGCTTCGTATTGGTTGCGTATTTGCTGCACATTTGGTCCGTATTTGCTTTGTAATATTCGAGTTTTTGCTGCGTATCTGAGGATGAACTCTGCTAATTGTGTTGGGGTACCCAGTTCCTCTTCTGCAAAGACTGTAACTATCTCTGCATATGAGTTTGCTAGATCCTCTCAGTATCTCTCCTTTTATGGAAAGACCTTAACCATCTCTGCATATGAGTTTGCTAGATTCTCTCAGTATCTGCAATGTGTGAAGGCAACATTTGGTACTAGTTTAGTTGGGAGAGGTAAAGCTTGTCTTATTTCTGCTCCCAACCAATGGGTTATTGATTCTGGTGCGAATGAGCACATGACAGGTAATCTCAATGTCTTCTCGAGTATCAAGAAAGTCATAACACCCACACCTGTTACTATTGCAGATGGCACCACCTGTAATGTTGTGGGTTCTGGTACTGTTAACCCTATATCTGCTATTACCATGTCATCTGTGCTTAGTCTACCAGAGTTGACATTTAATTTGATGTCTGTGAGTAAGCTAACCAAAGACCTGAATTGCTTCATCTCTTTCTTCCCTGATCACTGTTTATTTTAGGATATTGTGACAAAACAGGTCATTGGCAGAGGACACATATCTGGTGGCCTATACATTCTCGATTCATGGGTCCCAAAGTCAGTTGGGTGTTTTAGTGCTACCTCCTTGTTTGAAGCTCACTGTCGTTTGGGACATCCGTGCTTACAATATCTAAGGTAATTGTGTCCACAATTCAAGTCTGCTACTTCTCTAGATTGTGAGTCTTGTCATCTTGTAAAACATCATCGCACCTCCTTGGGTCCACGTACTAATCCTCGTGCGAATTCTGCATTTGTATTGGTTCATTAGGATGTTTGGGGTCCATGTCCTGTAACCGCCAAACCAGTATTCAGATATTTTATCACTTTTGTGGATGATTACTCAAGAATGACTTAGGTATATTTTATGAAGAACCGGTCTGAGGTATTTTCCCATTTTTGTGCATTTTGTACTGAAATTAAGACTCAGTTTGGTACGTCTGTTCGCATTCTTAGAAGTGATAATGCTAAGGAATACATGTCAGAATCCTTTCAGCATTATATGACTCAACATGGCATCTTGCATCAGTCTTCTTGCGTTGATACACCAGCTCAAAATGGTGTAGCAGAGAGAAAGAACAGACACCTTTTGGAAACTGCTCGTACTCTTATTTCAGAACAAGGTTCCCAAGCAATTTTGGGTTGATGTTGTTTCTACAGCTTGCTTCTTGATTAATCGTATGCCTTCTGCAGTTCTTGATGATGGTATTCCAATCACTGTACTTGCTCCTGGAAAACCATTATTCCCCATTGAGCCTAAGATTTTTGGTAGCACCTGCTATGTTCGTCCTCACATCACAAAGTTGGATCCTAAGGCTTTAAAGTGTGTCTTCTTGGGGTATGCTAGACTTCAGAAGGGATATCGATGCTACTCTCCCGGCCTTCAAAAGTATCTTGTGTCTATTGATGTTGCCTTCTCTGAACAGATACCATTCTTCTCATCTCATCCTACTCCCACTCAACTGGATAAAGATGATGATGCTGATGATGATTGGCTTGTCTATCCCATGATCTCTTCTGGTCCTTCTGAGCACTCTTTGAGAGATGTTGTCCTGGATCAGCCTACTTCTTTGGGTCCTTCTTCTGGTACTCTCGATCAATCATCTAGAGATATTGGTTTGGACCATGCTACATCTCTAGGTACTTCTGAGCAGCCACCTAGAGAAAATGTTATGTCTCAGTCTCCTAATCTCTCGGTTATGGGAGACCCACCTGACAGTGCGAGCACAATATGCACCTCTTGTTGATACATGTCCTTCACTAGAGTCCTCGTTATCTGCTCCACCTAGTGATCTGGACCTACCCATCAGTATTCGCAAAGGTAAACGATAATGCAAATCTGTTTATTAAATTGCCAACTTTGTCTCTTATGATGGTTTGTCTCCATCGACACGTGCTTTGATTTCTTCTCTAGATTATGTTGTTGTTCCTAACACAGTGAAGGAAGTATTGAGTCATTTTGGTTGGATGAATGCAATGCTCGAGGAGATTACAACTTTGGATGATAATCAGACTTGGGAGTAGTGAATTTACCAACAGGGAAGAAAGCTGTGGGGTGCAAATAGGTCTTTGCAGTCAAAGTCAATCTAGATGGCTCTATGGCACGTCTTAAGGCAAGACTTGTTGCCAAATGATATGCTCAGACATATGGGGTGGATTACTCTGACACTTTTTCTCCTGTGGCTAAATTATTCTCTGTGAGGTTATTCATTTCTCTAGCCGCTTCTAGGAATTGGCCCTTACATCAGTTGGATATCAAGAATGCTTTCCTTCACGGTGACCTGCAGGAGGAAGTCTATATGGAGCAACCACCTGGGTTTGTTGCTCAGGGGGAGTATGGGAAGGTATGTCATTTGAAGAAGGCTTTGTATGTTCTAAAACAGAGTCCTCGTGCCTAGTTTGGCAAGTTTAGTGAGGTAGTTTTAGACTTTGGCATGCACAAGAGTCAGTGTGATCATTCAGTCTTTTATAGACAATCTGTTGCTAGTGTTATTCTGCTTGTTGTGTATGTGGATGACATTATCATTACAGAAGATGACAGTGTCGGCATCTCTTCGCTCAAATCTTTCCTGCATACCAAGTTTAGTACAAAAGACTTAGACCAACGGAAATATTTTCTAGGGATAGAAGTTTCCAGGAGCAACAAAGGTATCTTCTTATCTCAAAGAAAGTATGTTCTTGATCTTCTTGCAGAAACAGGAAAGTTGGGAGCCAAGCCCTGTAGTACACCTATGGCTTCTAATGTCCATCTCACTAAAGATGATGGTGACCCATTTGGTGATCCTGAGAAGTATAGGAGACTAGTTGGGAAATTAAACTATCTCTGCGTGACCGTCCTGACATCACTTTCGCGGTTAGTGTTGTCAGTCAATTCATGTCTGCTTCAACAGATAAGCATTGGGAAACTCTGGAGCATATCTTGTGTTATCTGAAAGGAGCACCTAGTCTCGGGATCCTATATAGTAATCATGGTCACACCCAGATTGATTGTTTTGCAAATGCTGATTGGGCTGGGTCTAAGATTGATAGGAGGTCAATAACCGGCTACTGTATTTTTGTTTGTGGGAATCTAATCTCATAGAGGAGCAAGAAGCAAAATGTGGTATCACGATCCAGTGCAGAATATGAATACAGAGCAATGACACAATCTTCTTGTGAGATTTTGTTGTTGCAGCAACTTCTAGCTGAGGTTGGTATAGCACATTCATTACCATCAAAGCTCTGGTGTGATAATCAAGCTGCTCTTCACATTGCCTCAAATCCGATTTACCATGAGAGAACTAAACATATTGAAGTGGATTGCCACTTTATCCGTGAGAAGATTCAAGAGAATCTCATCTCCACTCAGTATGTGAAGACAGGAGAACAGTTGGGTGATTTTTTTACAAAAGCTCTCCTAGGTCCTCGAGTGAGTTATCTTTGTAACAAGCTGGGCATGATTAATATCTATGCTCCAGCTTGAGGGGGAGTGTTAGAAAATAGTGTATGTATATACGTATGTAGGTATATTCGTATGTGTATGTATTAGAATAGGAGTATAGTATTTAGCTTGTCCTATAAATAGAATAATATGTACATGTACCAGGCAAGATGTATTAATGAAATATACACTTCAAATTACGTTAATTAAAAAGCCCAAAGTAGCAAAGCTTTGTATAAAAAATACTTGTTGCGTTATTGCGATTACAATATTTTTATGTTTTTTAAAATATGGAACTATAGGAATAATGGAAAAACTCCACGAAAGAAATATTAATAATTCATATAAATTACTTATTTTCAAATGCTACGAATAAATCCAATGAGTAATTAATAATCCTGTTATACAGAAAAAAATGATTATCATAGTTTTTTCTGACGAATCATGCAGTTCAATGAATTCATTAATTAATAAAATTATCAAATGAATTATAATTACAATTGAAACAACTGAAAAAGATATACGAGTTAATATATATTCTAAAGCCAAAAATATCATAATAAATAAATAAAAAGGGGTTCCCTCAATTATATAATTATATAGAAGAGATGGAATTAAAATCAGGAATTGAATTCTTTATTTTATTCTTTTGAAAATTCAAAAATGTTATGCCGCCACTCAGACTCGAACTGAGATGACTTAGTATTGCTTCCTAAGAGCAGCATGTCTACCGATTTCACCATGGCGATTTGCTCAAAATCATAATAACCGATTTTTATTTTATCATTAAGCTTGAAGGAGTCAATTTAATGGAATATTTTTTAGGAAAAATTCAAATTAATGAAAAACAAATACAAATATAGTTTGTACTTACATTTTCAACATTGCATTCAATAAGGAAAGGATTTCTAGAAATATTTTATTGTATTAATCACTAGATTTCATAGAATTATACAATTTGTTATAGCATTTATCAACCCACTTTTTTATTGCTATCTGGACATATACAAACCGAATTGGATCATTTTAAAATTTCCACTTTAATATACCTAAATTAAATCTACCTAAAAATTATAAAGTGCCTTTTTAAAATTGGATTGAAAAAGAACAAAGGGTCCACACTTTAATAGTAATTTAAAATTAAAAAAATTGTTAAGACATTTAAAAATTAATTAATTTAATTAATAACCAATTCCTTTTGACTAAATAGGGTAAATTCGCTCTTTTTTTATATTATTCAAATAGTAAAAAAAGAAAAGAAAAAGATAAAACTTAGCAATATTTAGATTCTTATCATTGTAATAGGCGGGTTGATGGGGAAAATAACAATCCCCACCCTGAAAATTATATAAAATACCCTTTTTTTTTACTTAAGTAAACAAAAAAAAATTATTCTAGATATATGATAAAAGGAAAGCAGTCCTTTTTAATATTGATTTTTCCAAAACCTAATATAATTTTAAAGGGCAATTAAATCTTTTCTCGCGTCAGGTGGAGTTATATTAATTCAACCATCGATTTTTAATTTCCCGTATAAAATAATTAATTACCAGTAGAAAATGATTAGAAAGAGATTTTGCTAAAGAAAAAGTTTTTAACACTGCCTAATACCCCTTATCTTTTCAAAATATCTTTTTCGAATATGTTTTTTTGGAACTCATTCAAAAATACAAAAATTACCAATTGTTATAGTTGGATGTAAAAGACATTTTATGTAAAACGTTTGAGTAATTTTTAAGTTTTATCATATGTATAAGGTAAAGTCTGAAATAGTATAATGTTTTAACATAATGAGGGGCAAAAACTTGGTCCAAAAAGAAATTAATAACTAATTTATGAAAGATTACAAATAAATGAATTAAAATAATTATTTATTTATTTATTTATTGGATTTAATATTAGTAAGTATATAATTTTTTTTTTTTGCAAATTACAATAATAGAATAATTATTTATTTATTTATTTATTGGATTTAGTATTAGTAAGTATATAATTTTTTTTTTTTGCAAATTACAATAATAGCTATAAAGACTATAAATGAAATCCTCAGAGTATCTTTTTTCACTAATATTTTGATCGTATCATTTGACCATTTCAAACTTATTAATTAATTTTAATTCTTAAATTTGAATATGTGAAGTATTTGTATGGATATTGTCCTTGTTATTATTGGTTGCTTCATAGTTTGATCCTTGGCCAATAACTTCATTTTTCCATTCATTTATCCCCATACTGGTTAGCATGGTTGTCTTTTTGGTGCTCAAGTATGTCTTTCTTTTTTAGTAGAACTAGGTATTTATTTTTTATTATTATTTGGGAACGGTCGAAATGGATTTTGGGTCCCTGCAGTCCAATTGATTGACTTTTTTCACCCCTCTATTTTTTTTTTGAGTTATCTCCTCCCTCAACTTAGTGACAAAAAATTTATTTCATCCCTCATCCTGACGCCATCCACATTTTCCGTATGTCTGCTGACATGGCATGCCACGTCAACGATTGCTGACGTGGCACGCCACGTCAGCAAACAGTACCGGGTCGAACTCGAAACGGGTCGAAAAACGGGCTGAATGTTAAATGGTCCATGCAGTCTAATTGATTGACTTATTTCAGCCCTCTGTTTTTAAAAAGTAGTATTACATCCTTCCACTGTAGTTTTCTGTTGGATTTCAGCCCTCACCCTAACGCCATCCAATTTTTCCGTCCGTTTGCGTACGTGTCGTGCCACCGATTGCTGACGTGTCACGCCACGTAGGCAAAAGCCAAACGGGTCGTAAAGATTTTTACTAACAAAATCTAACTATTACCTCCCATTTTAATAAATTTTAATGGAATAAATAATTTATGGGTGGGCTATTAGTACTTCTAATTATTAGTTATAATCAATTTGTCCATTAAAAATTAAATATATAAAACAAATGCGAATAAATAATTACAGTACTAATGGTCCACCCATAACTAAATTTATATATAATAAATATATGAAAAAACATATATTTCTTATTTGAAAACTTAAATATTAATAATTTTATAATAAAATTTAAATATTTAACGACATAATAATTAATAATTTAAAACAATCTTGGGTCGAGAGATGATCATATTGTTGGTGTTATTGTTGAAAAAGATAGGAGATAATAGTCAGAGTTTATTAAAATGTTAACATAGAAGTTGTCCAGCTCAGAACCATGACGTCGTGGGTTCGAGCCCCACTTCTGCTCTTTTGCTGTTGTTCTTGTTGAAAAACATGGAAGGTAATAGTCAGATTTTATTAAAATGTTTTCAAACGGACGGAAAAATTAGATGGCGTTAGGGTGAGGGCTGAAATCCAACATAAAACTACACTGGAAGGATGTAATACTACTTTTTGAAAACAGAGGGCTGAAATAAGTCAATCAATTAGACTGCAGGGACCATTTAACATTCAGCCCGTTTCGAGTTCGACCCGGTACTGTTTGCTGACGTGGCGTGCCACGTCAGCAATTGTTGACGTGGCATGCCACGTCAGCAAACAGACGGAAAATGTGGATGGCGTCAGGAGGAGGGATGAAATAAATTTTTTGCCACTAAGTTGAGGGAGGAGATAACTCAAAAAAAAAATAGAGGGGTGAAAAAAATCAATCAATTAGACTGCAGGGACCCAAAATCCATTTTGGCCGTTGGGAACTAAAGAAAATTCTTACTGAGATCTTGACATTTTAGTTGTGATATAGCGAAATGGTAACTGAGAAATTTGTGGGGCTTTTCTTGCATGTATTCCCTGTGCCTGCTCTTCAAGATCTTGAATCAATTCATGCATTACTGAATTGATCTCTGGTTGTGGTTTAAGAAAGACAAACTGTTTATGATTTTTCATTTGAATGATGATGATTTCATCTAATACCTAACTATCCACAAACAGGGCTCACATCGTTGCTAAATGTGATCGTAGTAGAGTTCTGTCCTCTTGGGTCCCATATTGTGGTAATTTAGCCCCAATAGAGGTCCGAATTGAGTTCTGTATACTTGTTATATTGTTTGGTGAAGATCTTGATCCTTGAATAAAATGCGTAGGGGAAAATTACCGCTTTGGATATAAAGCTGCTGGTGATGCATTGGACCTAGTGAGGCTGTGTGAAGAGTATGGTATCGGGGCTTACATCATAAATTCTGTAATGGACAAGAATCAAGATCACAGAAGCCTGGACTCAAGTGATAAAAAAGACAAAGGGCAAGTCTCATCCAGTCGTGTTCGGCATGCTTTAGATGTAGGTGATATGAGATGTGTGTCAGAACTTCTAGGTCGGCAACATCGTCTTATGTTGATTGTGAAAGACATGAAAGAATTGCCTAATATTAGTGGTAGATGCAGGATTTCAGTGTTAGAACCCGAAGAAGATTACCGTTGTTCTAAACCATATGATCAACAATCCAGAATCGGAACACATTCAATTTTGATATACATTGCATAGAATAAACGAGATGCGGAAGCGTACCTAATGATGACGATGCCATGTCCTTGAAAGATTTCCGAGAATAATTGGCCTTCTGGTGAATTGTTTGCCTTGGGCGTATGGGTACCCTATGTTCTTTGTCTTTTCTGATAACGCTCTGTTTAGTTTTTCTTTTACAAAGAAAAACTACTTTTCTTATTCGTTAAAAACAGAAGAACCTTACCTTATATATGACAACCTCCACCGGGGACCAAATCCCAATTATGTTTAACTTATATTAATTACAAATCGACCCATCAACAATTGTAATTAACCCGGGACTCTGCACAAATACTGAATGTGCCCCCACACTGTATTAATTAGACAATTGGACCCTTAACTTTATTTGATCATCAAATTGATCCAATAAACCTTATATTAATATTATACTATATGATTAATTACACTTAGCATATGCGTCCATATATTATGTATACTTTACGGTACTAAACGCACTAGTCCTGTTGTCCAAATCTAACATTCAGCTCCAAAGTCTCGTCTGTTAAATCAGCCAGCCGCCAAAGGATGGTTTGCATGGCAATTGTTTTCTTCTATTTGGTAGTGAGAACCAAGTACCGTGTAGAGTATTCATTGATACATCACAAATCCATTTAGAAACGGATGAGCTAGAACTCAGTAATTACAATGAGGCTCGGCTCTTGGGAATCGAATTTGGTGAATGTGGAAGTGATTCAGTTTAAGTGTATCCATTCTTTATTTTATATTTTTATTTCATTAGCATTCGTGAATTAAAAGTTTGATCCGTCCTATTCCAAACGCAGTATTTTTACTTCTACAGTTTATTAGAGATGATCTTACTTCTGTTCCCAAGCATTAACGAGAAGGCGGGATGGCGTTAAGGTGCATTTACTTGATGCTTTGGGATGTTACACGGTTGAGTGGTTCGGCGCTCTTACACCTTAATATGTAAGAAAAGAGGATAATTAGAATATACTTGCTTAGTCTTGCACAAACAATTACATGCATCCTGATGACTAAAACATTACATTTTGAAGGGCTTAATGACATAAAACAACCCTAAATTTTAATGTTTTATTTAAGTGCAAAATAATAATAATAATAATAATAATAATAATAATAATAATAATAATAATAATAATAATAATAATAATAAAATAAAATAAAATAAAGTAAAAAAAATAAATTTTTTTGGAATTAATGCTTTATTGCTAGAATTAGAGGTAATTATGATTAATCTGGGAATAAGGTTGCCTACAAAATAACTTAACAATTAGAGATAATTATGATTAATCTGATTAATTATGATTATTAATAGAAAGGCAATGAAGGTGGAGAGAATCTAGAAAATTCTTATTCGTTTAAATTTCCTGGGAAAAAATCTATCCAGCAGGAATGAATTGACGAAAGAAAAATAAAAAAGAAACAAAAGCAGAAAGTATAATAAAATAAATATGGCAAAAAGACATAAAACAACCCTGAACTTATAATATTTTTGTTTAATTACCCCCGGTCAACGCGGACGTGGCGAGCTGACATGGCACATAACGGTGGTCAACTATGCTACATCAGATTTCTGTTATGGTAGGGGAGTAATATAACAATATTAGCGAAGACCAGGGTTGTAATTAAACAAAAAAAAAGTTCTAGTTTGCACTTAAATAAAATATTAAAGTTCAGGGTTGTTTTATGTAATTAAACCCATTTTGAAGGTGACTGAAACATGACAGAGTTTAGCCTAGAACTATATGATGACTTGGAGCCCAATAAAATTTCTAGTACTTAATTCCATCATTATACGAATGAGATATAAGATATGAATTGGTACACTAATTAAGAGTTCCCGGTCAAATAAAATGAATTACCTCTCTTAAGTAAAAAGACAGACAAGGCAAGATCCCTAGAACTCTGCCTCCTTTACGGTCTTTGAATATTGGACTTGGCACAAAACAGGATAACCGGAAGCATCCCTCATGGTTTCGGCAATTTTTCTGCTATGGTTGCGAGGGAAGAAAGACCTGAAATCTGGCTGTATTCTGAGGAATATGATGAGAATGTTTTGGTTTCATCAAAAGGGAGAGAGCTTGAATATACCAAGACACTCAAGTATCTCTTCTCCATTGACATCTCAGGCAAGATGCAACGGTTTAGTTGGCGGTATTAACGAATTGATGAGTCACCGCGCTACACAACTTGGATTTGTCAGGCAACAGTCTACAAGGAGTGATCCCTTCAAACATTGGCGATTTGAAGATGTTGGAGTCCCTTGATCTGGGTAGGAATAACCTGTCAGGTCTGGTTCCTCGTAGCATTTCAGGTCTGAACTGCTTGAGTCATCTGAATCTGTCATTTAATAACCTGTCAGGTCGTATTCCGGCCGGAATGAACAATGGACTTTGCGAGCATCCATCGAAGAGATGCGACGTGCGAGTGAAGGTAATGAACAAGAACAGAATGGAGTGAGCACCGATTTGTAATCCACTGTGCGCCCCGTTTTTCTTTTAGCTTTTTGATGTATTATCTCCTCTTCTTCTATCTAATTTTCCTCACAATATTAAAAATATTTTTGATTTTTAATTTTTTATGCCATGTTAGCAAGTATCTTTCTAAATGGCACGTCATATTTTTGTAATTTTCACGTGTTAATTGGATAAACCCAAAAGAATTGCATGTTAAGCACAACCCAAACCGAATTGCTAATATTACCTCCGCTGCATATTTTCGAGGACATGGAGGGGAAAGGCTTGAGGAGATGCAAAATGAACAAAAACTGGGAAAATAACCCATGCTCGAGGCGGGCGACAGATAAATTGATTCACTAATTTTGTTTTCATGATCTACTCACTGTACAAATTTTCCAAATGAATATTTACCATAGCATCTCCATGTGCCACTGCACTCCTGCCATTGCCTCGGCTTTCTTCAAAAGCTCAGCAACTTTTCTCCAACCAATCTCCGGCTAATCTACATGAACTGCCCGGAAGAAAACACAGACCTAAGTTACCAAACCAAACCAAACCATTTTGGCATCCTAAGTTCGATGTCTACCATGCACATACATTTCAGATAAACTACCACGGTTAATATATTTGGCGCAGTGCAAAGGGACTTAATGTAGTAGTAACATGGAGCAACTAACGCAAAGCTTCTTAGATTGCCTTCTTGTCATCCACTTGTTCTCGAGTTTCCAGGGGCAAGAGGGACAAGATCCGCATCCTACAAGAAAATGGATAAACTATTGAGATCGCCTTCATCCCAAAACACTACACAACTGAAATGATGCAAAGCCAAGAGCTTCTACGGAAAATCTTATAGTTGTATGACAGCTTAAAATACTTTCGGAGTATTGTAGAAATGCAAAACTGCTAACTTCTTTTCAGGAAAGAGTTGCTAAAAACGGGTGAAAACTTACGATATTGTATCTGCTGCATAAAATATTGGAAGCCTTCCTAAGCCAACACCTTTCCACGTTTTTCTATTGGAAGAGATAAGTTGCTCAGCAGTTGAGCATGTTGCAGTCAAAACAAACTGCAGACACATGTTATTGCCATAGCAAAAAGATGTATAAGCAAATGCTCATGAAAATCCAATAGATACGGCACTAAGTAAAATAGGAACAAAATGTATACCAGTGGGAAAAGAACAGCCATAACCCCGTAACTCACTAGAGGAGAGAAGAAGAAAATAGCAAGAACACAAGGACTTCCTGAAAATCCAACGAATGTTTTTTACTGATGCTGGGAATGTCATCACAATCACAAGAGTAACAAGTACATTACAGATAGTACAAGAGAAATCGCATGCTTCTTCTATTAAGTCAGATCATTTAGCAGCCGGAAAACTAGTTAGCAGGAACAGACAATAGTTTACACTGATAAGCAGTATTATGTTGTTTTCTTGTCAAGGAACAGACAATAAAATAGCAGGAGAAAATCCTTGAAAACTTTGATACTAACCTTGGCCACACATAGTAAACCAAAATAAAGAAAATTTGAAGCACAAATCAAATGAAGCATTGACTCAAGTTGAAACAAAGATTACCAAAACCAGCGAAAAATGCCCAGTTAGACTCAAAGAAGTCCAGCCTTCTGTCCAGAGCAACTCCAGACAAATTCCACTTGTACCTAAATGTTTTAGGAGTAAAGTTAGATGGATAGAAATTAACCAATCAATCGCAAGTATGAGACAATCAACGACAGGTGCATTTTGTCACCTACTCGAAACAGTAGTAAGCATACATCCAGGAAAGAAGTACGAAACTCATAGCCTTTCCTATAAAAGGAAAAAATCTTATGACAGAAACCTGCACATAATTGGCATTTGCGAAATTAGAAGGCAAATATATTGTGGAGTGGCATGGACCAAAATCAACTCGAATAAAAAAAAGAAAAAAAAAACTTCACAAGAAAACAGAAATAGGGTAGTGGACCATAAAACTGTATATACCTCTAGAAAGAAGAAGGTCAAGAGCAATATAGAATAAAATTGCTCCCCAATTCCAATCATTACCCTGCACGAAATTATACAACAAAAAGAACAAAACCCCATGCATTCTTAGTCGGGTATCAATACTCCATTTCAGAACCAAGAAGTTAAAAGTCAGAATTCTACCCTCCTAGACCAGCAGGCTTTTCCATTGCAGCTGTAGTTTCTGAGGTAATTACCTCATTCTGGGTTGGGGGTTTCAATATAACACCAGTTTCCCTCATTGTAGCAAAACCATGCTGAGCAATATCACTGTACCTGAATCGAGACAAGAGCAGACATGGATAAACATCAAGCACTGACACATATGTACACAATTAACACTACAGCAGAATAATGCAATATAATAACACAGCAAAAGTCACATGTTTTATGTTATAGGATTTTCAGGGAGCAAGAAGACCATCTCTACAAATGTGGCCCCCAGTATAAAACATGTATGTTGAATTAATTGGACAGTAATGGAAGAAGGAGCACCGCTAGTCAGAAAAGGAAAACATAACTACGAAAGAAAATATAAAAAAGATGTTTCTTAACTATTTATGCATGGTTGAGGAAATCACTATGAAAAGGGCTGAAAGTTTCCATAGCATAAGTTTAGTTATGTCTGAATATTGTTTAGGCATCATGTCAGGCTCCCAACATATTCGTGCCTCCCGTTTACCACACTTAAATGCTCAATGCATACACTGGAAGGGTGCAATCCAAACAAGGTTGCAGCAATGATCCAGCATACAAAAGAACAAATAATCTCTTCCACCTAATCCTAATGCAGGGAAGTATTCTCAAAACATACATTCAAATATGTGGTCAGGAACTACTGAACACAATACAAATCACCTCACACACTTCTTCTCAGCCAGGGAACTTGCCTGTGCTAAATAGACAAGACCTGCAAATGAAAGAACCTAGATATTTAAATAGGTAACTGTAGTTTAAAAAGATGCAATTATTTACACCACAAGATTGCGTCACCACAGACAGTAGAAGCAAAACCTGCTAGACTTTTCATCTTACCCTAAACTATTGCTCTGGAGCAAGAATACTCAGATAAGAAAGTAACATCAACAGTAAGAACAAGGTCAGGCAAAACAGGGTAGCAAAACAATAGGGAACATTTAGATAAAAACATTTCTTTTGTTCATATAGGTAAAAGACAAATAAAGAATCTATCAGGAACAAATTAAATAAATAAAAAGAAAAAGAGCGATACCAAATATTGCTCAGAATGAAGCTGAACATGTACAGCGGATAGAACCACAATACCTGCATGCAATAAGCTGATCAGGAATTAAACTGGATTATGTTTAATAGATATCTAAGGGGAAAAAATCGTACAAGGTTGAGCGTATTTATATGCAATACAACCAAACCAAAACTGTTATGGCCAACGATCAGGCTGGAACAAAGAATGCTGCAAAACATTCTATTATTTAATCATACTAATACATAAAAAATTCCTAAAGGTTGATAATTCAAGAGCTATATACTCTAGCTTCGTTAAACTTAACATACAAGATCCATGACAAGCAATGCAAATTATCTACCTTTTAGGATGCAAGTTAGAACATGATCCAGGAATTAACTTGAACGGATTAAGCAAGTCCAATGCATAATACGGAATAATTTACAGTAAATTCATAGTATGAGGTGATATGCGTGACATGGGATGGACTGTATACATACATAGAATATTTGTACGAGTCCAGCACGTAAAAAGGAATAAAGTTTCATAGCACTGCTAAATGAGCATGGTTCTTCAGAATGGACTTCGGAGCACTTGTTAGGCAATATCCATAGTAATACTGGAATGACAACTGAATATAGAGCGAAGATGCTGCATGGAAATGAAGAAGAGACTTAGAATATACTTTCATAAAGAAAATATTCATGTTGTGCTAATTGTAAAAAGTGGCTTTCAAACAGCCCTCAAAAGCATAATAACAGGGTAAAAATGATTAGAAGAAACGCCCGAGGAAAAAATATAAAAATCTATTTCAATAGCACAAGGCCAACTACAATGAGCAGAGAAAATCTTCAACTATTGTTCTAAATGTACCAATTTGTAATAATATTGCTCCAAGGGTACAAAAAGATCAAACACCTCAATTTAGTTCTTCAGTGGTGAAATTACAAAGGCTCAATGAAATTGATGCTAGGTTAAATGTAAGATAAAGCATAAAAGTACTGGTTAAAAAACTGTGACTTATGACAAAAACCATTTCATTGCAACTAGAGGATATCAGAGCTTCTCCACTAAAATTCCTAGCATTCCCATCAGAATAAAAAGAATTTGAGTTGACTCTGGCCCCAAAAAAGTAAAGAAATACACTAAAACAGGAGACTAGTGTCGCAAACCATAAAATGGGCACGGGACACCTCCGAGTTTCAACAAAAAAAAACAACGTCTATTCTTGATGATTTAGTTTCAAGAAGATTTTTATTTGGCAGTAATAAAGTTGTGAGTTGTAACTATTTGTTTCAAAACCATTAGGATAACTATCTTGGAGCAACAATTTTAGAAATCCATCCATGTGGCTGGAATATAAGCATGGCAAGCATGGAACTCCAGCAATTACATTAACTTTTTTTCCAACTGGAATGTCGCAGAAGTTAACCAATAGAGCTGCAAGTTCAGTTGACTCATGTCACTAAAGAGGTGCACCGCAAAATGGTAAGAGTGCTGAAGGCTATTTTAGCAGAAAAACTGGAATTACAGGATTCTGATCCACTAGCCTTTTCTTCTACAATAGGAAACAAATAGCCAGAGCCCTCCCAGTCCCAAGCCAATTAGACCACAACATACACTACTCTAATACTCTTTAAAAGAAACGTTATCAACCAACCAGCAGCATCTCCTTAACTCCTTACACCAATAAAATTCATAATTGGAGCCTCTATTATATTTATTGTGCGTAGAAGCATCAAATATATAAAACCCAGAGACTATAGGGGCAGTTTACCTTCCTAAGAAAATGAACCCATTTAATAGGAAGCATTGTCCTGTTCGAATCAAAAGCTTTTTTGACCTGCCAACAAAACAAAAGATGATTCTTTGAGTTTTCAATTACGTCCTTCCCTGGGATACTAACAGAAATTGGATCTAAAATAGAAATAAAGTGCAAAGGACACAATTAGAAAGAACCTGAGGCAGAGCAGGACAACCCTGTGAAGACAACAGGCTTCTCTAAAACCCTCCAACCATCGTAAAGATGCTTCTTTTAATTTGTTCCTCAACATGCTTAGTAAAGGCTTTGTTGCTTTCATTGTGAAGAGAGGAAAAAGTTGTCCTTTAAGCAAAGAGATAGAGAACAAAAGTCACAATAACCATGTTCGCTCATATAAAACCAGTGCATTGATTTTCAGGACTTTAAACTAAGGCAGAATAACTTTTTAGCACCTCCTTTTGTCAAGCTTTCCTAATTAGCCCCCTGCATCAGAAAATCCCTAATTGCACCTTCACTTTGTTTGATCTGTCTCAAATTAGCACCCTCTTGATAGTTTCCCAGAATTAAAGAATTTAATGTTTAATCTCAAGAGGGTGCTAATGGTGACAAATTAGACAAAGTGGAGGTGCAATCAGAGACTTCGCTGATGCATGTGGAAATTGGACAAAAAGAAGGACTGAAAAGGCCATTCCAGGTTAAATTAAAAAGAATTCACAAGAAGAGAATTAGTTTTATATTATGATTAAACAAACACAAGAAGAGAATATAAAAGGCTTACATCAAATTGCACAACATGTCAACGGAAAAAATGAACTATAAACCGTACATGTTTGTAGCACCGTTTGTATTTTGCATCATGAAACCTACAACTTGCATGCCAATCAATATAGGCAAGATAATATGTTCAGAAAGTGCTAGGGGGTAAAGCTTGTATAGTTCATATTACTAGCCAGGCAAGGGAACAAAGTTGAGTGAGTGGCAGCAAAGCTTCGTATGGTTTGAATTTTACTAAGATAGCTTGCAAACACATTTATCCCTTTTTTTCCAAACAGACACTCTACCATATGGACATGCACAAAGCTTCAACTTGACAGCTTTAATCTCCTAGAAAGAAAACAACTGCTATGTACACTTTGTGCATATTCGTTGAAAGCATCTACCAACAACAAAACACATACCAAAATATCCTCCAGTTAAGATAACAACAGAACAAGCATAGACAGCATGGAAACTCAATCTTGCCCTTCCAATTAGATCCGTGTACTGGTGTTTTACAAATTCATAGCATTAGCACATTCCAGTTGCAAGACAAATCCTAAACTACATCATTCCATAAATCTCTCGGACTACATAACACATGCAAAACAGAGTTTGAAGATTAGACAAGCCAATCTAATGAAGGTAACTTTTTGGATTAGGCAATGTACTCAAATGAAAGCCCCAAAAGAGAACCCAAAATATCATTTATGATTTTATAAACCACTCACTAACCGAACAAAACAGCTCCTACCAATGAGGAAGGCTCAAAAGTAGATTTCCAAGGGAGAAAAAATAGAGCATATCCATGATGTTAGACAAAGAAAACCAAATGGAATTGAAAGCTGTGGAATGCACTAAGAATAAGACAACCAAATTGGACTCATCAAAACAATCAAACAACAAATTGAAACCAGGCGATGATACCTAAGCACACCAATGCACAGTCATGCGGTTTAGGTTGCAAGAAAATTTATCAACCCAACCAATCAATCAAAACACAGACCAACCAGGGGTCAACAGAATCAATAATTAAAGAATGAGGGCACCGGAATCAGTGACAAAACCAGCAAAGCAAACAGAAAAATATAATAACGGAATGAAGCAAACGAGAAATTATATGAAAATTCAACGACTTAACGACTTTGAAGACGCAAAGGATTAGTGTCGTACCTTAGCCTTAACGATCTTTGAAGAAGAAGAACAAAAATCATGGGCAAGCCATCTTTCAATCTTCTCTTTTTTAGTGGACAAACACTCGGAGATGAAGCCAAAAGAACGAGAAAGGCCGCAGACGATGTTATGCTTCGAAAATGTACGAAGGTTAGCCTGCAACTGCAAGTCTCTAATAAACTTTTATGTTTGTGTTCGAATTAACTTTTAACTATTAAAGTTTTGTTCTTTTGAGAAAAAAAAAATCTTTGTGATTTAGGTGATAATTAATTAATGTCTACTTAATTAGGAGTGGATGTGATACTAAATCTTATTTTTTAACACATTATTAAAAATATTGCTAAATTTTTAAAAACCTAGAAATATTTAAAGACCATATATGTAGGATAAGTTTCTACATTTTTAATTGAGTCAAATAGATCATTGTATTTATCTAATTGGTTAAAATTAGCCATTATTATCCAAAATAAGTGATATCATGTTCGGGACTTGTGAATTGGATTAAAGTTACCAACTGGAAATTAAATTAATATATATATATAATAAATTTAATGTCAATATAAAAAATTAAAAGTTACAATATTGGTACTCATGAGTGTTTTTATACTCATCACGTATTAACACTATCTCGGCCGAATAATACTTTTGGATCGTGTACTCAAATTTTCGTAATAATTTTTAAAATGTATTTAATTTTTGTGTTAATTTAGATCATATACTCGCGATTTCATATTAATTTAGACCGATCCTAACAATGTACTGAGTCAATTGATGTGACATTCTTGGTTGTTTGACTTTATCTAATCCAATCCTATATTTTTTTTTTAAAAACCTAACGTGACATTCTTTTATTTTTTCTTCCTCATATGTCATGTAGGGGTGGCAAATGGGTAGATTTTAGTGAGTATAGGTAGCGTTTGGTTTACGGAATGTTACTTTCCTCTTGGAATCACTCTCCCGGGAGAATGATACCTGAGAGAGTGATTGAGGGGAATGTTAGTTTTTTGTGTTTGGTTGGGATTTAAGATTATCGGAAAAGAAACATTATTGTGTTTGTTTTGTACTTGGGAATCCTCAAGGAAAGTAAGAAAAATAACTACTTTGTCCTTTTTCTATATTTGTGTCTTTGTTATCTTGTTAGGTGTCTTTTGTTATTTTGTTAAGTGTCTAATTATTTCTTTCTATATATACTGTGTTACACAGTTTTTTCTAAACAATCAAAATATCAAATGAGTTTGCTTTATAACTATGGTTTTTTGCAGGTTAAAGAAAATGACAAATGGTATAACTTTCGTATTAGAGTTCTTGAAAATTATAGCAAAGTATGACACATTGTTCTAGCAATACAAAAAAATATAACTGCAACAATAGACAAGTTTAGGATCGGGATTTCTTGGATGATTTATTTTCGTTCCTAACCGTATTTTTTTCTACCTATTATTATTTACATCATTACTATGTAATTTTTATGTAATTAATTATAATTTTTATGTAATTAATATAATTTGGTGAAGTTTTAGAAAATAGAGAAGGAAGAGACATTTTATTAGGTTATTTTTTATAATTAGTTTTGGACAAATATGTCATTTAATAAAAAAAATTAACTTTCCGTGTAGAGGGGAATCACTCTCCCCACCCCCTAGCCAAGGAATCACTTTCCCCCATTTTTGGGAAAGTCAAAACGGTCAAGGAAAGTTGGATTCCAGGAGAGAGTGATTCCTTGTCGCAACCAAACGCAATAAAGCTCGGAATCTCATATTTCCGAGTCACTTTCCTCCTTGATTCCGCCAACCAAACGCTACCTAAATGGGTATGGGTGGGTATTTATAGTATACCCATTTATTACCCATATAATTTTTTAAATGGGTACCTATACCCATTTATGTTTATTTAATTTATACTCACCCAATAACTCATTTAAATATAATTGTTCGTTAAATAAGATCATAAATATAATATTTGACCAAAAAATATAGATTTTGACTAAATTTGACTATGTGATTCTATTTTGAAGGTGTATGCTCGATTTTATCATTTAGAATCGACTTCGACCATTTAGTCCCGGTTTTACCATATAAGTTTTGTTTTCAACATTTAGACTCGGATTTGACTAGATGTGTCAAAATGAGTCTGACCCGTTAGATCAACCCGTACTCAATCTGTACCCAATTAATCGGATCGGGTCAACCTATTTTAAAACGGATTGACCCGTTTTCGACTCGTTTTTTTATTTTGCAACCCGCTCTAAAAAATCGAGTAATACCCGATCAAACGGGTATGAGCATGGGCGGTTTTTTTTATTTAAGATTTGACTATTTAGGCCCAGCTTTTACAATGTAGTCCCTTTTTATGACCATTTAATCCCGAAGTTTAACTATTTAAAGTAAGATTTCAACTCGGTTTGTTTATGATTGAGTTATATTTTTTTCCACAACATATTCAACGAACAAAATATAAGTTCAGTAAGTGCACACATCAAACCCCAAGGACATGATCTTACAACTTGATCATTCTAGGCATTGTGCACATACAGATGAACATAAAAAATGCCATCATAAAAGCATGAACTTCAAGTAATCAAGCATTCTAATCCAAAAGAATGAAAAAGACCTGGTTAAGAAGTACATACAATACAAGCCAAAACTAGTGCAAGTACAAATGCAGGTGATCCAGCCCTTCTTGTGAGCCAATTAAGTTATTGTTGCAAGGGATTGTCTGTAGTTGACTTTGCTGCAAATTGCATATAAAGTAATGAGATACATGCTTTCAATAAGATACCTAACTTCTTGTCTTGTCCTTCTCAAGAAAACTTTATTGCATGGAAGCTATAATAACCATTTTAGGAAATGTGATCCATGATCACTAGCGTCAAAAACATTGGAAGACCATAAATGAAGTCCAACAAAGTAGTAGAATAACATGGAAAAGCAGGCATAAATTGGAAGACTAACTCTATTCATGTATGTGCTTGAACACAAATTGCTAATCATCCTAATTTTAGATGCTTATTTTTTTATGAATGGGCAATGTTTTGTGACTTATTATTGCACGCAATTGTCTTGAAATACTCGACTATATATAGGTCGGGAGTATGAGTTGGGTACCAATTTTAAGGAGAATTACATACCCTCCTAAGATAGTCTTAATTTTTCGAACTCACAGAAGTTGCTCAAACACTGCTCTATAATTTCTGCCCACCATTGCTGAAACAAATCCATGAAGGTCGGATCCTCCCACCATGAATCCGAAGCTCAGAAAGGCTTTGAGCTCCAGTCAACCTAATTCTCACTTGCAATCATTGCAAAATGTTCTGAAGAACTCTTCCTTAGCACATGACAATGGAGAAATTGAAACGTTCTAAAATCGAGTCACAAAGAAACAACTTGTCTCAACCGTAGGCCCCCTTGATCGCAGGTTCGGAGAACCAGTGGGATCACAACCTCTCTCAACCTCCACCGTACCAGTGGGATCACAGGTTCAAACGTAGGCTTAGAGGGCTTGAACGCCCCTCGGTCCCTAGATGGTAACATTCACTATCGCAGTTGAATTCTCCACAGGTTTCTTACAAATCACTTGATTGGAAGCACGCTTGCCAAGTATGAGAGCCTTTTATTTCTGTTTTTGTAACCCATCAAATCTTTAAAAAATTCATTATCCTTCTTTGGATTTTAATTCATTTTAATAGTTGTGTTGTTCTGGTGGGGATGGCAGTGAGTTAGAAGGAAATGTGTCAATTCCCCAGATCCAAATTTGTCAATTCATCACGTATTATTTATTACACAAAAAACATGGACTACTTGCTAATACAGAGACTAAGAACACAATACGTATTCACATTGTACAACAGATCAGTACAAACATAAAACCTATTGTTACAACAACAACAAAAAATCAATAATTTTCTTCTAATACAAACATCGACACCGGAAGTATGCAGTAATGCTGAAAGAAGCAATGAATCAGAGAAGAAAAACCCTCAAATGGGGCATGTATACAGCAAGATTTTGTCCACAGTAGATGGTGCAAAATTCTTTGATGTGTCGAGCTCATTGTCGATTATGGATCTGAGTCTTGCTTGCTTTCCCTCAAATGGGGCAAGTATACAGCAAGATTTTCTCCGCAGTGGTTGGTGCAAAATTCTTCGATGTGTCGAGCTCATTGTCGATTATGGATCTGAGTCTTGCTTGCTTGCCAAGCACAGCTCATGCAACTCATTTAGTATCCATTCCTCCCCGGTGTTTCCACCTAATACTAGGACCCTGGTCCCTCCAACCACGCATGTGCTATGACCCCAGGCAAATTTAGGTGGCGGACCAGGAACATCAAGCGTCCTCCATGAAGGTTTCTCTTCGGAAGGATCTAATAGGAAAAGCTGAGAAGGGGAGTGTAGACCAGCAATCGAACCACCAAAGATTATAATTCTTCCACAAGGCATGCTAACAGCGACATGATCAAGTCTTGGGGGCGGAACCACAGAACTCTGGCTGCCTGTGCCACTGAATGAATTACATTCTAACTGTCTCCATTGCGGCTCTTCGTCCTCCAAATCCATGGTATATGCCTCAGCTGACCGCAATTGTAAATTTCCACTCTTTGCAAGCCCACCGAACATTAGAAGTTTTGTCCGCCCATAAACTGAGAGTGAATGTCCCAATCGAGATGGAGGTGCCCAAGAAGTTGGAATCCCCCTCCACATAGGCTTGTCTGTAGCGAGATCCAGCAAGTATGTGTCATTAAGAAGTACCCCAGTATCTGTGCATCCACCTGAGACAACTAGTTTAGAATCTTCTATTATGCAAGAGCTATGCCATGATCGGGGAAGAGGAGGAGTTCCACCAAAAACCTCCTTCCATGTAGGCTGTTTCGCATCCAAGTCTAGAACAAAAACATCATTAAGCAACCCTTGCCTTCCACATCCCCCAAATAACACTAGCCAGGAACCATTAAGGCACGAGAGAGTGTGGCCCCAGCGACCTGGTGGGGAAGATTTCACACTCACCTGCTCCCACTCTGGATTTCCAGCATCGAGATCAAGAACAAACGTGTCATTCATTGGCTGCATGTTAACTCCCTCTCCTCCAAACAGTAAGAGTCGGTTCCCTACTGCACATGCACTGAAATTGCAGCGTGAAGGCTCAACAGACCCTCCAACTGTCAGTTTCCTCCAGCGCACAGCCTCCAATGTGGTCAGTTCCCTAGCAAGACGCCCCCAACCTAACTTCTTAGTCATCAACTCCAGCATACCAGTGACTTCTCTCCCCCATGCATTTTGGCATACCATCTTCCTTACATGCTCATTTTTTGTCAACTGTCGGATCCTTCTGCAGACGGATCCAATGGATGCGACATCCCTCGGTGTCAAGCGTGACAAAATATTGTGAGCCAACATTTCATCCGATAATTGAAGTATACCACATCCATCTTCAAGATAACTGAATCCACTCAAAGGAGAACATTTAGCCAGCTCGTCATACTGCTGACTGCACGTCTCTTTGAAAACTGGATATGATATTTGGTTCAAATCTATTTTTTCTTCAGTAAACACTTGAATGCCTATTACATGTGTGATAGTTCCGTCGTCATCACGTATAGGTATAAGTCTCAGCCTGTTTACCAGGGGAGTACCATCCTTCCTAAAGTTTAAAAGCTCACCTTGGAATTCAACCCCTTCTTCAACACATCTTCTTATTTCAGAAACAACAACAGGATCTACCAATGGATGCCGTCTTTGAGCACGAGGGTCCCTGAATTGTAAGAACCGGCTGAAACAAAAATAAAGTCCAAAATGATCAAAATGAAAGTTAAAAAATGGTTCATATGGAAGAAATATTAAGCACAATTAATGCACATAAAAAATGAAACCAGAGGATACTATAGTATTTAAAAGGAAAACAAATAAAAACCATTAACCGTCATTGAATTCCAATGGTCAAGCAGAAAACAAATAAAAACCTCTCTAGCACGCTGTTAAAAGGCTATAATCAATAACTCTCACTTTGCTAAAAAAAAAACTCCTCCCTAATTTTCATCCTCTTCCTTGGTAAATAAGCAAAGCTATTCCCACTAAACACTTGGGGTAAAAAATCATGCCCAGGATATAACAAGTCATTCCAACTAACTAAATACATCTTAGTAACTATTATGACCCCCAACAGTCTCCTCCCACCATGAATCCCTTAGGAGCTTCTCTAAAATCCTAATGAAGTAAGACTGGCCCAAACGATCTTATGGATTAATAATCTGACTTCTCAAAACTATTCAAGAACATAATATCAGATACTTTTCACCTTAAACATTTTTCTTAATGGGTTAAGTCCCTTGCCCTCCACCCCAAAAGTACCAAGGGCAACAAGTACGGCAACTACCACAACTTTCCATTACTAACACATGTACACCCTATATTCACCTGTCATCCCAACCTTCAAGAAATCACTTCAAATCACAAATCCCCAAGGCCTGCAAAACTTGTTGCAGATTTCCCACCTGATTATCTCTCAATCTCCTCCCAACCCATTCTCATAAAAATAAAGAAAAATACCACTGGAACATATCATAACCTGAAAAGACTTAGCATCCAAAATTTTGATCAACAGAAAGAAAATGAAACTAGTAGAGCCAAAAGTTTGAAATGAGAAGTGCAATGATTAAGTACAGAGGACACCACAAGATACTCTCATATCTTCAATACCAAACATTTCAAGACTGGAGCAATACTTTAAAAAACTAACTAATGCAATAGTTCTGGACCAGTCCTAAGGTCTGGAATATTCAGGAGGTGATCATCAGAAAAGATTAACAACAGGTTAAGATATCTTTTCAAATTGGCTTCAATTATCACCAGCTGACCCATGTCAGGTTCCAAAATAAACCCTCAGCATTTTTCTAATCTCATAACACGCATTCTTCAAGGTAAGTACTTTCCGTTAACAACTATCTTAAGCATTTGATTATAACAAGCACGAGCCTACTACAACAAAACATGCGTCTTAATTCATGATTGAAACAGAACGATTCATAAAATTAATTCTACCCCATAATCTTAGATATCCTAAACACGCAATAACCTACCAACTTAACATGAGCATAGACAGTTTCCTCCCTGTTTTCAGCAAATCATTTCTTCCCAATTCAGAAAAAAAGAAAAAGAAATTACCAGTTTCGGCCAAGGACTTCATGAGCGCCGTATCCAGTGTACATCTCGAAGACCTTATTGACATAAATTACGGGGAAATCATGTTCCAGTGCATCCGAAACCACGAAAGCCGTCGGTGCCGTCGGGTAATTGAAAATCCCTCCCGTCATCGCCACCTCGCTTTCCTCCTCCTCCTCTTCTTCCTCGGCGCATTTTCGCCTTTTCCCTGTGCTTTGAACCTCTTCCTGCTCTTCTCTGTTCGACATCTCCTCGTCTCTCTCTCTCTCTGTTTTTTTGAAAAATAAAAGGTAGAATTAGAAACTCTCTGCTGCGTCTGTTAGGAGAAGAAGTACTACCATTTGGCGAAAGATATTGGTAAGATATTTGTGCTGCTGGACACGAGTTGTTAAAACTTACCTCGTGGTTTACGTTAATTACGGAACTGCCTGAAGCTGCCTCAGCCCAGTGACAAAAGCGGAGTTGAAAGATAATGGCATTTTGGTAGTTGGAGGGGGAAGTTGAGGGTCTAGAAAGAGAAATCAAGTACACTCTTTGGTTTAGTGACGTACACGTGTTAAAATAAGATCTCCTGCGAAAATATCAACACCGAACATTCCAATATCCACAACAAAGCTTCCACGTCACCAGTCTGTGCTACCCACCGGTTTGTTACCAAGATATTTTATGTGCATCCGGGACGGGGCGGTGGCATAATTCCATGGTCCCCTTTTTCTTCTTTTTTTCTGATATTTGTTCGCTTTCTTTACCAAATCTTTCTATATTTATTTTAATTAGCATGATACAATATTTATAATTTTATACTCTCTGGTCCGAAATGTATGACGTTTTAGCATTTATTTTTACTGTTTCGGAACATATCTTAAGACAGTCGGAATAGTCACTATTTGAGACAATTTTGCCCCGAATTTTTTCTCAGAAGTACGTTAAGGATTAACGTACGTTCGAAAAAAAGTACGAAATTTTTTGAGGTCAAATAGTGCCTCATCCGGCCTCCTCGATATGCGTTCCCTACTGAATATTGGGATGCGAGGAAGTCACACCTTTCGTACCGGAGGGAGTACCTTTCAAAACAAAATTATAATTTTATATTTTTCTTTTTAAATTACATCGTGTTTGATAATACATGGAGAAATGACAAGGGTATTAAAGTCATTTTACAGCCCTTTGACTTAGTTTCCACTGGCTTGAGCCACGTGGACCAGATCAGTGTATTACCGATATCTCCCATGAACTGAAGGGGATGTTAACGAATAGTCGACACAAACTAAGGCCCACATCCGTCAGGGTCGCGCCCACTGGCTAAGAGACGTACACCCTATAGGTAGAAGGGATGGATATCAGGTATCGACATCTATTCCTAGTTTAGTGGCACACGTGGATCGAGGGTAATCATCACCTCCTGGACAACATTTAATGCGGAGGTGATGACATTTAATGCGGACTTCAAAACGCCAAGCGACGGACGCGAGAATGTCTTAGGGCAGAGAGGATGACATTTAATGCGGAGGTGACAACATTTAATGTCACCGTCGTGAGCCACGCCTATTCTGGCCCCAGGGCCCCACTTGACTCAGGAAACCAAGTTAGGAAGGGGTATTTATACCTAGGGGTGCCAATTTGGGTCGGGGCCTGTCCCATCGGGATCGAAACCGGTAGACTCGAGCCCCTTCGGGTCGGGACCAGTCTCGATCCCGACAAAAAATGGGACCAAAATCTCGGTCCCGACCCATCAAATATTTTCGGGACAGGGACTAGACCCGGAAAAAATGGTCCCGGGTTTTCTTTATTTCAAAATATAAAAAAATCTGCAAAATATTTTAATATCATATCCTCTACCTAAAAAATTATTACAAGCACAAGATAAATGGAATGAACAACATAAATAATAGAATGAAAAGCACAAAAATGAACAACATAAATATTTTTGGTAAAGAGTGATTGCGAGGAATTGAGGAAAAATGGATTGAGACCATTTTTAGTCGGGCCAGACCCGACGGGTCCTGGTTCCGACCAGTCAGGTCCCGAGATAATTCACTCCCGGCCCCCGAAAAAAACCCGGGATCGGGACTGGGACCGGGACCGGGTCTTCGGGTCTTAGGACTTTTTGACACCCATATTTATACCCCCTCCCCTCATTCAGAAAAGGGAGAGACACATACACGCATACACGCTCACAAGACATAATCACTACCAAAGCTTCCACTACAAATCCGATAACTATTCTAGTAACTCTCCCTACGTTTCGTACTCTCTACGATACTTTACGTCGGAGACCCCCTCCGACGCTTTGCAAGTGATCTAGGAACAAATACACTTTCCACATCAGCACGTTCATTGACAGAATTATCCTCACCCCAGCATAGGAATATGAGTGCTTGAATAAAATTATCATCCTATTAATTTGGTTGGGCATTTTTTGTTGTAAATCATTCATAAGTTTATGTAAAGGACTGCAGCTGATTTAGAATATCTTCTTCTTGATTGATTAAGTGGGCCTTTGTACTATACTCGTATTTTCGTCAGTAAAAAATGTTCCTCTTCAGGAAAAAAATACTAATTAAAAATAAGAAAAAATATATATCAACCACCAAACTATCATTTTTCATAAGAGCTATAAGGATCAAATTTTTCAAATTTATTGAAAGGAAAAAAACATAATAGCCACCAAATTATTAAAAAATTCTCCATTTAACCATCAGATTTTTTATTTGGATTAACTAACTACCTACTTTGTAAAAATTGAATAAATTGGTCATTTTGTCAGAATCTTTTTAATAAATTTGGTCCTTATATTTGTCAATTTTAATCATTGGCCCTATAAAAATTGAATAAATAATAAAAATTAAAAAAATTGTAAAAATAGCAAAAAATTATGAAAAAGAAAAATATTTAAAATGAAATAAAATTTAAAAATAAATGGAAATTTTCTAAAAAAAATTAAATAATCCATAAACATAAAAAATAATGAAAAAATCAGAAAAAAATAAAATAAAAGTGAACATAGTGTATTATTCTAACGCCACACTTTTTAGTTAGCATACAAATTTCTTCACCATCAGATCTCCATAAGTTCCTACATTGTTGCTTATTTTATTAATTTATAGATAAAATATATAACGCATTACTGAATAATTTTTTCTTTTATTATTTTTTACAATTATATGGACTTGAATTTTTAAAGTCTTTTTTCATAATGTACGTCTCACCATTAGCTCAACTCTAGAGACATAACTGAGTAGACGGTTTAAGGGTCTCCTTCCTAACATTCCGCAGCATCGCCACGAGCTTTTGATGAGGAGGCAGCAACTCTTGCACGAGAGGAAGCTCCTCTAAACTAGTGACCCATTTGTAGATAAACGGGTTTTCTTTTGGGATCAAAAGTTTAACCCCAGAGACTTCTTCGTAAGCTTTGTAACAGGCAAATGATGCAATCATCAAAATATCCAAAAATCCCAAGTTCTTGCCATCATTGTTGTGAATTCCATATCCATATGGGAAAAAATCCCTCACTACTCCATGTTCCATTTCTTTCATTAGCTGTAACACTTCTTGGGTGGCCTTCTCCTGCGCTTCTCCATCGGTTTTGATGACTTTTCTCGTAGCCTCAAATAGCTTGAATAAGAACAAAAGAATTGTTAATTATTTAGAGCTAATTCTTGTGATCTTAGCAAATTAATTAATTAAATACAACTCAATAAAAACTACAAGATTAATTTGAAGAGGTTGTACAACTAATTAAACATTAATTACAATAAAAACTCCAGTATTAAGTAAGATGGAGTATTATGCACCCTGAAGGTTGAAGATGACAATTTTTCAAATAAAAGAAAAAGCAGTCAATGAGTAATTTTTTTTCTCTTTGAGTAGATAAATAATGGTAAAGATAAAATTTCCCCTATATTTAATTTGTTTTTATTTAAGCACCCAATCTTTTTATTTATTGTTTGTTTAATTACACTTTGTACTTATGTTATTTTGTTTAATTATTCCGCTAGCGCGGCGGAAAATTTACATTGGGAACGTCATGTGACGCATTGATACTGTCATCGTGATGACGTGACATATGGCACATTATCAAAATATCGTAGTGATGACGTAACAAACAGACACTTCATGTTACAGCATCAAATTTAATTACCTGATTTCGCATAAAGCCGGCCCAGAAGCGAACTCTGGCCCTCTGATATGGATCCTGGGGCATGAGTACTGGAGGAGCATTTTCCCAAGTTTCATCAATATATTCAAGGATGATCATAGACTCGGAGATGGGCTTCCCTCTATGGATTAGCACAGGTATTTTCTTGTAAGCAGATGGGTTCTTGTCATTGCACAAATCTTCCTCCACATACTCGTAGGGTATGCCCTTAATTTTAAGAGCCAGTTGCGCCCTCAAAGAAGCAGGACTAGCCCAGCTCCCGTGTAGTCTCACTTCTGCCATTTTTCCTTTTGTACCTGTCAATCGAAGTATGGAAGTTAATCAAATAGATAACAGAGATGGAAATACAAATATTATTATTATATGAGATCGGTACGTAGAGAGATGTTAGTATCGGAGATATTGGTATTTATCAATATAATACCTAATTGATTTAGAGTATTATAAAGTTCTTCCTCGTGTCATGCCTTTTAAAAAGAGTGACATTTTCTAAGCTTATAAAGTGATCGTTTCATAGCCTTGTTCATAAGGTATTTATGAATATTAAATAAGGAGTGCATGATTTTGGAGGAGTGATTGTGATGAATATCGTTTAAAATCCTAACACCTCTCCTTCGTATCTTCACTCGATACAGTTTTGAATATTGTTTTAATTCTAATTACTTTAATATAATTGAATTAAACCCTTTGGATATGTTTTGCAGCAATTCCTTTCTTTTCAAGTAATAAGATAATTGTTTTGTCAATGCATAATTATCATATTTTTGCATATTTTAAACACATAAGTAGTGATATGCTAGCAATTATATTAGATCCTTGATTATAAAAGTACATATACCAAATCCCCGTAAAAAATGCATAGGTTGGATCCGCATATAGTATTGTAACGATGATAATTAATAATTATTTACATAATTATATATTAGTCTATCTAATGTTGAATATTTTAATGTCTTGATTAGACTTGCTAACTGAACGAGCCGCTAGTAGAGCGGATCGGGCATGTTCTAAATAGATGGGCTATGGCCGCCAGATTTTAGGTCCGGCCTGGCCCGTCAATGTAAAGGAGTTGGGCCTTGATGGGTGCCGAGACCGTCAAAATAAATCAAGTTACAATTTACCATGCACGTATATAATTTAATTTGCAGCAAGTGGTAAAAGGATCGTTCCTCAGAGATTCGGAGGATTAAAATCAATTCTTTGTATTAAATTAAAAGGGGTGGTAAATACCAATATGAGTTGTTGGTTGGTTGCAAACAATTTAGATTGACAAAAATAATCAAAACAGAAGACGCAGTGGATGATTTTAACCAGTTGATAATTGCTTCCCAGTAAGGACTTCTTATAGCTCATGATTCGAATAGATTGATCATAGATGCAAAAGTATTAAACACTAGACTTATAGGAAGGCTATAGAGACCAGGTATTGGTCACCTAGATCTCCTACTTTCCTCCTACACAAGACTTCTAAAGAGACACTCTATTGGAAGTCCCTAATTATCCTAACAATCCTAAGAGACACTCTATAGGATTTAATCAGGGCAATTGATAGACGTAGGGAAAGACCTAATCCCCGGCCTGGGATAAAGAATCGTGTCTATCCTATAAACCAGATCTGATCCTACTTCTAGCTGTCACCAGCTAGTTGCCTTCGTATTTCTCTTGGCAATGTAGACTCCAAAGCCGCCAGAAAAGACTGTAATCGTCCAAATCTTATGTGAAGCTGATCAGACTTTATTAAGAACAGGGGCAAATTGTCATGCAAACAAGAAGGATAAGAATACAAGTATAGAGTGTGTGAAGAGTGATTTGATCTCACAACCTAGGAATCATGACTTTGAATCCTTATTAAGAAGAAGGCGTTTAGCCTATAATAGACATAACAATAACAATAATAAAGAGACGAACATAAACTGAATCCGAATTATATTGAAAATAAGAGAATAGTTTAAGCTGCAACAATGGTAGAAAAAATCCAAGCGAGACGAGATATCTCTCTTCTACTCAGCGACAGCTTTAAATAACAAAACCTATCTCTGGATCAAAATTCAAAAGACGAAGAGAGGAGATAGAAATCTAATCTACGGGATTGTTCATTTAAATACAAAAGAGGGAATCGATTATGCTAATCGATTAAGGAGTTCTAGTATAGTTGTACTTCTTTCCTTCTGGAAGACGGCAGCTCAATTCCAGGGCTTAAGCTCGCGGCCCATGGATAATTCTCGCGGCCCAGGCAGCTCATTAAGTCGGTTTACTCTGGTCAATGCTCCAACTTCCAGTCTTATCCCAGGTCTGGGATCATATCTTTCTTCGATCCGCAAAACAGCTCTGATAGAGGCTCTTTTGGCTCCTTTTGATAATTTCTGCTTCTCAGCAGTGTCTCTGTAGAAAAGGAGGGAAGAACCAACAATTAGCAGTATCATCATCCCAAAACGGAAGTAAAAGGATGATGAAAAGATGACATTTTAGCGTTCTATCAGGCCTGAGCTCTCAAATTTTAAGCCCTTGGCTAGGCAAATCACATAATTATTCGTTATATATATACATATAAATATATAATATGATCTGATAACTTCTAATTTATAAATAAATAAATAAATTATAGAACCGTAGCAAGAGTTTCTATTATCAATGACATGCACTCTTTAGATTTCAGAATTATTTTGTTGAGTTTGATACTTTCTTATTTTATTTTATTTCATGAATCGGTCATGAGTTGTAAAGAGAATAACAACATACTTGCCGTTATTGATCAAGTATCAATTAAGATTGTAAGGTTAAAATACTCATTTTATTATTTTGAACTTGTGAAATTCAAATTCGGTGAATATTTTGATTTAAGATCTCTAGTTGATATAGAAAAATTATCATTTTCTCTAATTACAAAAAATCAAACGGGCTGATCCGTTTAGTAAGAGAGTCGGACATGGGCCATATAAAAATTGATCATCTTAAAACCCGATCTGATCCATCTCAACTTTTACAAAATTTAGCAAAATTAGGTCCGAATCTAGTCCGGCTTGTCCAATTAGCAGGTCTAGTGTTGATACATAGATAACACTAGTGCTTATATATTAATTCATGTTATATTAAGGAGTAAGGACTGAAATTAACATATACAGTAATGATAGAGAAGAATTTTACGCTGAATAAAAAAGAGGGAAAACTTATTATCAAGAAGTTAAGAGAAATTAGTAAAAGTTGAAAAACAACCCTGGACTTTAAAATTTTATTTAATCGCAACTCTGATCTTTTATTTTATTTAATTACAACCCTGTTCATCGCCAATATTGTTTAATTACCCCCTACCGTGACAGAAATCAGACGTGGTATCGCTAACTGACGTTATGTGCCACGTCAGCTCCTGAAATGTTGCCACATCAATTCGCCACATCTGCAATCAGCCATGTCACACTCCACGTGGCGAGTGGGGCCCGCTACTCACTTTACCTTCATCTCCCTCAAAACCCTAACCTCCATTTTTCCTCTCTTCTCCACTTCATCTCTTCTCCTTCCTCTCTATTGTCGAATCTACTAAAAAGCAACACCGTCAAACCTAGAAAACAATAGTTCCATCATCTCCTCCTCCTCTTTGACCAAAAACAATATCTCCCTCTTCTATCCACCACCACCTCCATCCCCGCTGTCATGTCCACCATCTATCCCTTCGATCGCAGCCAAGAACACAAAATCCAAATTCATATTATATAACAGCCAAGAGGATGATTGTTTCTTCATCAATCCTATATGCTATTCAACAATGGAGGTTACTTTTTGTTTCATCTAATTAATACCACTAATTAATTACCCATCTTCAAACTCCAATTCTTCCATCTCTTTTGACAAGAACAAACGCAAACAAATATAAATAAATAAACAAAAGCCACTCCATTAATTACCTATAATTCCTTTCTTGTAGGTAGCAGCACTATTAATCCAAGAAAGAGAAGTCAGGAAATCGTACCTGCTGCTACAACAACCACGACCACTAGCGGCGGCAGAATGATAACAACTCGGACGATGACAACTACAATCAATCCATTCTGGGTTTGTCTCCTCGGTAATTTGGGTTGCCATCACTTGATTGGAAGTTAGGGTTTTGAGGGGAGCAGAGATGAAGAAAAAGAACATGAAAAGTGAGAGGAAGGAGACGAGCGTGAGGAAGGATGAAGAAAAAGTGGAGTGGTGGGCCCCACTCGCCACATGGAATCTGATATGGCAGGAGACGTGACGTGGCGTGCTGACATGGCATCATTTCAAAAACTGACGTGACACGTAACGTCAATCAACAATATCACGTCTGATTTTTGTCACAGTAGGAGGTAATTAAACAATATTGGCGACGACCAGGATTGTAATTAAACAAAATAAAAAATTAGGGTTGCGATTAAATAAAACTTTAAAGTTCAGCGTTAATTTTCAGTTTTTACCTAAACAAAAAGTCAGTACAATGTAATTAAATTAATTAGGGTGAAATATTTATCATTTTGGAGGAACTAGTCGACTTTTAAAGTTCTCCCATGTAAGGGCTTTTTCGATATATTCTAAGTTGGAAGGGTCGAAAGGTCCCTCGATTCTGTCAATGAGTTTTATGACTGCCCTTGCTGGAAGAATACTTCTCGATGGATCCGGCGAAGTTGCATTGCTCAAACATGAAGAAAAACCCTGACATTTTTACCAACAAACTCAACTAATTAGCTATACGTACCTATGGTTGAAATTTTCTACTTCCCTAAGTATATAAACCGATAAAGAAACTAAGATTAATTTGTGCAGATGAACTAAAGTCTCATATTGTAAAAATAATAAAAAAATTCATGACAATTTAAAGTCTAAAGCAGACAATATATCTTTTCATGATGAGAAAATCAGTGATTTTTTGTTAACTGATTTATTTTACTTTGGAGAAAAAAAATGAAAATGATTGGCAGTATATCATTTCATCATGACAAATTGCTGAATTTTTATTTTGTCAACAATTAGTTTATTTTATTTTAAAAATGTAAATTAATTAAGACCAGTAAAAGGTACAAAATTACAAACAAAAGAAAAACGATTGCATTAAGTACTAAAAGAATAAGGTTCTTTCATCACGTAATAATTTCTTCACTGACAAATATGCTCAAATATTACATTTCATTTGTCCTTTTAATTAAATTAAGTAATGCTAATTAGCTCACTGAGATAGCTCACCAGGCCAATCAATGACATTTTTGTAATTTTCATTTGACGTGGCACAAGCATGATTGGCCTGGTGAGCTATCTCAGTGAGCTAGTTAACATTTTTGATAAGAATAAAAAGAAGACATTGTCCATTCAAAAATTACTTGGTTAGTAAAATTCCATTAGTATACAAAAAGTATATAGCTGCAATGTATTTTTTTCAAAAATAAATAAATAATGCAAGTAGCAAGCATTATTTATTTAGTTATTTTATAAGTGGATATATAGCAAATAGCAATGAAGAGAAATTGATGGTGTAAATCAACGTTACCTTAAAGATAAGGACTTGTACCTCCTCCTCATCCACACAAGCATGCACTAGAAGTGCCTCTCCTCTTGCAGACTCGCTGTAAGATTCTAACATGGCAATCTCTTGATTATGTCCATACTCTTCGTCGTCGTCGTCATCTTCCTCGTATCTCACTCTCCTCCTAGAGGCACCGCAGCGAGACTTCGACCACACCGCTCGCCGGGCAATCATGAGGTTTTGAGCTGCTAATCTTGAGGCGGAGATGGCACTGGTTACATTGTTGCTGATTAGAGAAGGATTGCATAGGTTTGGACCGTGTGTGGGTGATAAAGAGAGTGAGTGTGGTGTTGGTGTTGCCCATATGCCTATTTGCTTCAACCCATGTTTTCAGAACCGGACCGGACCGGTCGGTCCGTCCGGTTCAACCGGCCATTTTCACGTTTCCGGTCCGATTCACCTTTCGGACCGGATTGCCATTTGACCCGGGTCGGACCGGAAGAACCGGCCGGTTTTTACGTAACCGACGAACCGGGTTGAACCGGTCGGTTTGATGAGCTAAACCAAAACGACGCCGTTTTGGTTTGGTTTTTTTTTTTTTTTTAAATAAAAATTTGATGGGCCGGCCCATTACAGGCATGGGCCAGCCCATCAAAGAGGCAACCAAAACGACGTCGTTTTTGGACTTTTTCAATTTTAATAATATTTTTTGATATATTATAAAATGCTACAGTAAAAACCAGCTCGTTCAATCCGGTTTAATCAGGTTTTTTCGTCTAAGATTTACCGGTTTAATGTGTAAACGGTCCCGGACGGACCAGCATCTACAATCCGGTCGAACCCGATTCAACCCGGTTGAACCGCCAAATTGACGAAAACGGTTCACTGTCCGGTCCGGTTCTGAAAACTATGGCTTCAACATTTGGTCATGAATCACTTAAGTGGATGTGGTTTATAGTTTTGAAAATGGGAAAGATAAGATATATACAATGATGGAAAAGACAAAATTGATGTGGTAGGATTTTGTATCTAAACTCGTAGGTGCAGAAAATAACTATAAAAAATTGAAATTAGAAAGATTACTTTACTATTTTAAGATAAAAAATTGCGACCCATCTAGAATTTTATATTAGTTTTTTTAAAATATATGATTCGAAATGATAAATAAATCAATGGAGAGTCTAATTTATTAATTTTGCTCAATTACATAATATATATATATATATATATATATATAAAATTCTTTTATATACTTGAAATCTGTAATACTGAGCTGTTCTAAATTTCTGACTGCAGTATCTTGTATAAATGTATTTTCTTTTGCTGGGTCTACTCCTAATAATAAAATTCTAATTTGGCTTGTAAAATTATAGGGATTATCTCCTAATGATTTAATAGTGTTAATACTATCTGGATCTTTTAATTTTTTACTTTGCCAAATACCTAAGGCTGTTGGCCCTAATGTTGTTTCTAAATAAGAAAACATATCTATATCGTCTCTTTTATTGGTTTCCCAATTTCTAACTACTGTTTGTTCCCAAACTAATATTTCATCTGGCCATAACTGAGGACTCTGTTGTTCTATTAATAGCATATGAGAGCTGTAAAGTTTTCCTATAGGCATTCTTGCCCCTCTTCCTCTGAGGTTTGATTCTCCTTGGTATACTGCCGTAGCAGGTACCCATGGTTCTCTACCTAGTATTTCTGTTCCTGAAGTTCCTGGGGTTACGAACTCAGGTTTTGGTCTTTTTATACCTCTAGGATCTATATTCTGATCCATATAACTAACTTCTGGTTTATAAAAATCACTAAGTACTATTTTTCCATTGACTATGTCTGTTACTAATGGTAGGTTGAATACTTCATTTAGCTTGTTATAAGCCTCTTCATATTCTAACCCTAATTCTGTCATACATTCTATTATCATGTCGTCAACTTGCTCTTGTAGGTTGGTTTCTATAAATTTTTTATTAACTATTTGTTCAAATGTCTTTTGAACTTCTTCTGTTTTGAAACCAGCTACTTCTTCTAATTCTTCCATTTCTTCGCCTAATTCTTCATATAAGCCGTATCCTATAAGATCTTCTATTTCTTCATTTTCTGTGTCATATATAGGATCTAGTTCACCTTCTGTGTCATATACTGGTTCTCCTAAATCTACATTCATCATACTAGCTTCTTGGTCGCTATCATCTTGTTTGGTTGGTTCTTTTTCTACATAATTATTAAATCTCATACTATAATTGCCATCTTTATCTTCATATATCACACTCTTTTCTGGTATATATATATATATATATATTTTGCTAACCTGTCCACTTAATGGGCAAGTTAGCATTGTGTCCATTTTTAGATTGATTCAAAATACCTTTTACTTTAATAAAACTTAAATGTAGTATAAAAGTTAGAACGGTAATATACTATCAACCTAATAAAAAATTAATTTCTTTCTCCTTCTCTAATTAATAAACCATTTTCTACTCTCCTCTCTCTTCCTTTTCTCTTTGTTTCCATAGAACAATTTCTCATCTCCCTCCTTTTATCTTTTTCTCCTCCAATTTATTCATGTCGCAGGTCATTAAGTTTGATATGCCTACAAATTAATTAATTTTTAAAGTTTATTGATAAAGTTTAGCTATTGGTGGTGATCGTGGTGGTGGCTTCACTTGCCATCGTTTCTGTGTTACTTGCGTTTAGCTATTATTGCTATATCCACAACAAAATCTCCAAACGCCTCCTCAAGACCCACAAGAGTAAGCTAACTTCTCATTTCCGTTCTCTTCTATTTTGGTTTCCTGAGAATGTTTATGGAAATGGGTAGCAAAGAATAGCTACATTTGGAACATGTTGAAATCAATTATGATTGCAAAATGGCATTAGAACAAATATTTTGAAATCAATTTATGATGCAGAGTTTCTACCCAACCTGTTTTTTGTTTCTTGTTTTCATTTACAGACAGTCTAAATCTCTCTACTTACTGGCAAAATTGGTTATTCTTCAATTGATGCAACAAAAAGGATGAAATCCATGTCTATTTCTTTGCCTATTCTTGACCTGCTTCCATCAGATCTAGTGTTCTTTTACCCTTTCTTATTTGGTTTAGCAGTTGCGCTAGCTTGCTTGTAGTAAATCCCATATGCAAAGGAATCAATGTTGAAAGCATGTCTATATGCTGTGATTATCCTGTATAGGAATCTAATTCAGTTGTGATTATTGCAGCTATATTACTCCTGATTGTCGTGGATACTTGGATTTGTTACAAAGCTTGAGGAGTGGAGACTGCTCTTGAATACTCACCTTCGTGTGATGTCTTTTCACGGGAAAATAGAAATTATATGTTTTGTTGTATGACAAAATTAGATAAAATATTTTGTGGAGACAACCTTTCAGCGTGGCTAATTGAAGTTTATGAATTTGAAAACCTGCTCTTTTCGTATGGCCAATTATTCAGAATTTACTCCTTCATAGCAAGTGTGTTGTGCCATTAATAAACTTTTTTACAAAGACCACCAGTTGCGTGTCTACAGTTTCCAATACATGATTGTATGAAAAAAAAAACCAAACTACAATGAATGATCTTCGAAAAGATCAAAACTTTTATCATGTCCCTTCGGTAAAACCCCTAGTAGCTGAATATAACTGTCTGAATGTGAACACACGAACTCCTCCCTCACTAGCATATGATGGATTCTCATAATCACCCCCTTCAAAGACAAAACAATCAATAAGTAGCCACATATTCATGCGTCATTATGCAGGTTTGGATGTAGAAGAAAGCATCAAAGCTCAACCCTAAAACTTGGCAGTTTTATTCATCAATAACAACACACAACTCTCTCTAAATTTCTAACAACCAAAGTGATTGCTAAGGGAAAGTAAGTCTCAACGCTTGGCTTATTGTAAATCCAAAGAAATCAATCATCAATAACAACATTACTTCTTCCGTTGTCTTTTTACTTCCTAAAATGGAAGAATAAGAAGCAAATACACCTAAACCCTTATTTCCTGCAAAACTCATTTGCAAAAGTTTAAGCACGGATCCAAATGTAGCTATTCTTTGCTACCCATTTCCATAAACATTCTCAGGAAACCAAAATAGAAGAGAACATAAATGAGAAGTTAGCTTACTCTTATGGGTCTTGCAGATATAGCAATAATAGCTAAACGCAAGCAGCACAGAAATGATGGCAAGTGAAGCCACCACTACGATCACCACCAATAGCTAAACTTTATCAATCAACTTTAAAAATTAATTAATTTGCAGGCATATCAAATTTGATGAGTTGCAACATGAATAAATTGGAGGACAAAAAGATAAAGAGAGGGAGATGAGAAATTGTTCTGCGGAAACATAGAGAAAAGGAAGAGAGAGGAGAGAGAGAAAATGGTTTATTAATTAGAGAAGGAGAAAGAAATTAATTTTTTATTAAGTTGATAGTATATTATCTTTCTAACCTTTATACTACATTTAAATTTTATTAAAGTAAAGGGTATTTTGAGTCCATCTAAAAATGGACACAATGCTAACCTGTCCATGAAGTGATGGACAGGTTAGCAAAATAAGTTTTTTTTTTTATATATATATATATATAACCAAAGTCTAAATTATCTAGCATTTTAAAATTAAGTCCAAATTAAAGAGAGAAAAAATCCGAAGTTAAATGTGATCCAAACAATAAAATAACTACTTAAAATAAAATAATAAAATACTCATCCAACTTTAAGAACAAATACAAGTTTCAGGCAGAGAAAAAAAAAATTGGGGTCAGATTAATTTTTTTTAGGACCACACTGTTTAGAAAAATTGTATTAAATATTATTTTATTATTTTATTTTATAATATAAAAAATGACACATGTAGGATATTTAGGAACCATTATAGAAAGTTATAAAACTTAATAAGAGTTTTGATTTATTTGTCATTAATATTAGAAAGTTAACTTTAATTTTAAATCATTCCTAAAATTCAATTAGATTTTAGTGTCCAAAAATAGAAATTTTGATTAAATAACTGTCGGATTAATTAAAAAATAATGATTTAAGAACTATTTTAATTTTAGGGACTATGAAAATCTTTAGGGGGGCTAATATACAATTTTTAGTACAAATTTGAAAAAACTAAAACTTTAGGGACTATAACTAAAGTTTTGAAAAGATTTAGGGCACGACCCCCACCCGCCCCACCTTTCATCCCCCTCTAACAAGTTTAGTTGATACTCCCTCTGTCTTTTTTTAATAGACGCTGGGCCCACAAGCGCGGTTATTAAGACCGACTGATGAATGCGTGGGCCCAACCCAACTTTCTACTTCCCGCATGGGCCGATGTTGTGTTTGAAATTCCAACCAAATTTTTGAATTTTTCGAAACCCAGCCCATTAAAAAAAAATTCAACCTCTCCTCACCCTCGTCTCTTCCTCCAACTCGCTGTGCACTCCAACCCAAAACCGTAGAACCCGCTCAAACTTGAGCATTTCAATTAATTGAAAGATTTTACCAAATTCAAATTTCATTTCCTTCCCCCCATTTTTGATTATTTATTACACATGGGTTACTTCTTCCACATCTCCCTCCGATTCAATTCAACAACAATAACTGTAATAAACTATCTGAAAATCTACGATGACTGCTCCCATAGCCGAAATAAACCATGTTTCAGGGGAGCTTCTAGAAGGCAGCCCAGCCCCAACTGAATCCATCTGTCCTGGCCTTGAGGAGTTGTCTTCTACCATTTTCTGCGATGATGAACAACCACATCCCAGAAACATACTAGACATTAACGCCCCGTCAGGTACTTAAACACTTTGTCCAACTATCCTATTTAATTTGTTTCTATTCATTTTCGCCTTTAATTTTTCTGTTTGGTGGTGACATTTGGTTAGGTCACCGGAAGGAGCTATCGAACGATGAACGTCTGGCGGTCTACGCAATGCTGCTGGAGAGGAGTGAAGATGGCAAGTTAAAGGCAACAACAACGAGGGAGGTGTCAGAACAGTTTGGTGTTGGCATCCGCACAATATAGAGGATCTGGAAACGGGCAAGAGATTCAGGTCAGCACCAGTATGCTAATGGTCGAGTCCAGAATTGCGGTAGAAAAAGGGTTGATTTCAGTTTGGAGAGAATCAAAGACATCCCACTAAGGAAGAGAACAACATTGAGGTCTCTTGCCGCAGCTTTGGAAGTTAGCAAATCGTAATTGCATGTGAAGTTGAAAGAAGGTGTGATTAGGCGACATAGCAATACGATCCGTCCAACATTAACAAATGAGAATTTGGAGAGTAGAGTCAACCATTGTCTGGCATCCTTCAATCTAGCAACAGTACTAGACGATCCAACCTTCAAGAATATGGACAATGTGTGTGCACATTGATGAGAAGTGGTTCTATTTGACAAAGAGGTCACAAACATACTACCTTATGCATGATGAAGAAGATCTAGTAAGAACAATAAAAAATGTCAATTTCATTCATAAGCTGATGTTTTTAGTTGCTATTGCTAGGCCAAAGTATGATTGTAATGGTTGTTGTTGTTGTATGTTTGATGGCAAGATTGGAGTTTTTCCTTTAGTTCGTAGTGTTGTTGTTGCAAGGTGAAGTCAGAATAGGCCTCGAGGTACAACAACCATTACAAGGTTGTTTTGTGTAATCACAGATGATGAACTGGGTTTTTCTTCCCAAGGTTGCTGTGAATGAAAACAGAGGACAAAGGCCTCTTATTCGCGCCAAGCCCAAATATTTCGTTCCCTAAAAAAAAATCAGCAGAGTGGAGCTTTCCCTCTCATTTCTGTCTAATCACTTCCATGACGCGTAGTCTAAGCCGAATGACAGGTGATATGATGCATTTTGTAGGGATTTTCCCTTCCTTTTCCAGCCCGTTTTAGATCTTGATGCTGCTAAATTGGTCTTGTTTCCTTACTATTTGCAGATCTTGGCTTTTGGAAAGGAAATCTCTAAAAGATGCGTTTATCACTGGATTTCGGGCGGATTTAAGCAGATTGCCCGTGCAGCAACGGGCGGGCAGCACGCAGATAGCAGCTTGCCCTTGCAGTTGAACGCACGCGACGACAAAGAATTCCAGCGCAGAAAAGGAAAACCACGGATCGAGAAGGTTAGAGCATCAACCTCATTAATCCAGCTTTTCCCATTTTGGCAAGATAATATTTTGAGATCAACTCCAATTAATCTAAGATTTTCCTTTTTATTAATTTCTATTTTTGGAATTTCCCATTTTGTAATTTTCTCTTTTAAAACCCTTTTAGTTTTAGGGTTTTCATCCATATTCTATCCATCTTCCACCAGCACGTCCTCCTCTTTGGAGAGGCAGCCACCACCATTTTTCTTCTCTTTTTCATTTGTAATAAACCGGAGCTTTGCTCCGGCCAGTAACACTCAATGTTATTTCGTATTTTCTACTTTTTCTTTATTTATTTTATTTTTAGTATGAGTAGCTAAACTCATTTGTTTTTTATAGGATCATCAAAGGTTGCTTAGGAAAGCCGTGAGGTCAAATTGAAATTACTATATCACTGGTTGATATTTATTTACTTAACAATTTCTTGTCAAATCCGCTAGGACTGTTTGCAAGTCTGGCCAACGAGCTGCTAGGCCTAGACGATTAAAGTCATCACTGTGGTTATAATTAACGCGAAGCTGCAGAGTAAAGTAGATGACCAATCAGAGTCATCAGGTCGCTGGTCCCATCTGATTGGGTTAAGTAAGTAATCAGGGTAGAGCCTCGAACGTACTGAGTGTCTCGCCCTGGACGCGTCTTGCTTCATCTTCATGGGCCTTTGAGTATTGCCCCCATAAATGTACCTTGGGGGACGGCAAAGTGTCAAGACTACTCCATAAACGTACTTTGGAGTAGTTTCTCATACGAAAAGAAGCAAGGGACCTAAACGTACCTGGTCCCTATAGCGCGTCTATCAGCGAGGGGTAGAAGATCATTGCACCGATGACCGGCTGACCTTGAAAGCAACCCGAGATAGATTCCTACTGGGAACTCCTCTCTCTCTTGATTTATTATTCATTTTACTTACTGTCTTTTGTTGCTTTCATAATTATTAGTCAACAAACTCTTGAAAACCCCCTCATTACTTGTTACTGTTTCGAACTGTTTGCTCTTACAGCACAACACAAGACAGTGTCTACCTTAGTCGTTGGATCGACCCTGTACCGCTATACATAGTTTATTTGTGCATTTGCTGCAGATTTTATTATTATTTTTGAGGTGTCTCGACAACACGTCAACATGTCGTTTGAAAGGGCAATTTTGGAGGGGGAAAAAAGCGTCAGTTATTCGTGGAAGGCGATTCACGCCCAAAACGTTCATTAAAAAAGGACGGAGGGAGTACATTGTTCCGTTTAGTAAAGTCCAAAAGGACAAGTTTAACGATTTGAATCAATATTTAAAATCATCTAAACTTATCTTATAATGGTTAATTGAGTAAAACGACAATCTAAATTTTCTTTTTGTGACATAATTTTTAAAATTATGTGAGTAAATGAAATGTTCTATTTTGTAGAGGTGAAGACCTGAGATGAACATGATAGATAGTGAGATAAAATTTTAAAAAATAGTGAGAAATATTAGTATTTAAATCTATATGATTCAAGATTAATAAGCTTCACAAGACGGCTAGTACCAAAAAAAAAAATCCAACGAGAAAATTAATTTAAAAAAAAACTACAAAGTGAGGCTACCGGTGTGGGGACCACAACCCCCTCTTCATCCCCTCAATTATTATCACATCTGTTGTAAGGGCATCATTCCAAACAATCCCTTAAAAAAATTATCACATATAGTGTATGTTTTGTGATAATGATTTATCAAATAATATAATTATACTTGGTAAGTAAAATATAGTATCAACTATAGTCAAAATTATAAATATATATATATATATTTTTTATAAATAAAAAAGAGATTCGAATTTAAATTTCTACTGATATTTTTATCACCAATAAATAATTTTATGCTATGTACTTATTGGTTAAAAAGATTTAATAAGTAAATAAATAAATAAATGGAGTGAAGCCAAAATTAAAAGATAATGAATATATATAAAAATCTTAAACTATTTTCTTACGAATACATAAAAATAAAATGACAACAATGATTGATAATAATAATTACAAATTCATGATAGATAATGTACTTGGTTTGTTGCCTTATCCAATTTCCTTCCGCCTTTCCCTTTCTTCCTCCTGCTTCCTTTCTTGCTCCTCTGCTTCGCTAACAAAATTCAACGCAACAACCAAACCAAACCAAACCAATCGAAAAACCCTTTAGATCTGAAATTTCAAAAAAATATCCCTACGATTTCTCCAACTTCTCCCCAAAATTTAGCGCTCCGTTTTCCAATTTTATAATTATTTCTTTCCATCCCCTCCACTTGTACAGATCTAATTCACAAATTCGATTCTGCCACCGCCAAACATGCCCTATTTAGCCGCCTTCCACTTCCAATCCCCCCCTACTAGTGTCATTCATTAGGGTTTTTCACCTCTCATTTATCTCCCCTTCTCTGCTCTAATGGCTGGTTTGCAGCGGGTGGCGTCGAGCCTCAGCACCAGCGGCAGCAGCTATACATCTTGTAGAGTTGCTGGTGCTGTTGGTAGTGCTCGTGGTGGTGATGCAGTAGTTTCCGATCAGTTTCCGGTGGGTTTGCGTGTGTTGGTGGTGGATGATGATCCTACTTGCTTGAGGATTCTGGAGCAGATGCTTCGCCGGTGTCTTTATCTCGGTTGGCCATTCTGTTCACTTACTTTGCTTGCTTAGTGTGTGTCTGAATTTGTTGAATTTTCTCCTACTATCTTCGAACCATGCAATGCAACCTACTCAACTTAATCGTTTAGATGTTTTACCTGCTGAAGTCTTCATTTATATCCACCCTATTGCATATATCAGGAGACAACTCTTTAGTCATTGAATGTTTGCCAATACAACGATCAGTTTCCGATTGGGATTTTTTGTTTTTTGTTTTTTTCTTTTACATGTTGATTATTGCATAAGTTAGTTGATTATTTGAGTTCGACGGCATTCTATTCTGTTGAAATGCTACTGTCTTTTATCCCCAAGGCAATGAATCGCAGAGAAGGACCATTATTGTCAAGGCTTTATTGATATAGGAAGTGCTTGGTTGCTAAATGCGTCAAATTGTCATCCTGCTGCATTTCCTTCTCATATGACTTAATTACTAGAATTTGATCTTCTATATCATTCTTGTTTGAGACAAGATTCTCTCTCTTCCTTTTGTTTCCTCTTTAAAATATAGAGGATTGTGAATGACAGAAAGGATTTTTACATTTGTTTCTCTGGTTGCAGTTACCACTTGTTCCCAGGCAAAAGTTGCTCTGGATATTCTAAGGGAAAGGAAAGGGTCTTTTGATGTGGTACTAAGTGATGTTCATATGCCTGATATGGATGGATACAAACTTCTTGAGCATGTTGGGTTGGAAATGGACCTTCCTGTCATTAGTGAGTATTTACACTACTTCTCTCCTACAGTTTTTAGATTTTGTGTCTAACCTTTACATGATAATTCATGCTGCAGTGATGTCTGCTGATGGGAGAACAAGCGCTGTGATGAAGGGAATCAGGCATGGAGCTTGTGATTATTTAATTAAACCTGTACGTGAGGAAGAGCTCAAGAATATATGGCAACATGTTATTAGGAAGAAAAAGAATGGAAACAAAGAAGTTGAACATTCTGGAAGCTTGGAAGATAATGATCGGCATAAACGGGGAAATGATGATATTGAAAATGCTTCTTCTGCAATTGAAGGAACAGAAGGAAGTTTTAAAGGTCAGAAGAAGAGGGGCAACACTAGAGAAGATGATGATGGTGATGCAGAAAATGATGATCCCTCCACATCAAAGAAGCCACGAGTTGTGTGGTCAGTGGAACTTCATCAGCAATTTGTCAGTGCAGTAAATCAGCTTGGCATCGATAGTATGATATTTCCTTTGTGTTTAATGTATATCAAAAATGTTTATTTCTTATTTATCAAGATGAGGTAGCTGTTGACCTGGTAGAAACAGATTTTGAATAGCAATTGTGTCTGATTACAACTTTTTGGCTACCTTACCAGAGGCTGTACCCAAGAGGATTCTTGAGTTGATGAATGTACCTGGTTTAACTAGAGAAAATGTTGCAAGCCATTTGCAGGTTTGTTTCTATCATAAATCTCAATTGAGTCCCATTTCTTCCTCTTTCTGTCTCTTTTTTTCTGAAGATTGCTTTTACTGGTCAATGCTTTTTACTGATTGATTTGTGTTATAATTCTCAAGTCTCTGTGCCTTTCATTTATTGGTATGTCTACTACTTCCACATTGTCCTCCCTAGGGATTCAGAATTTATCCACCCGGTTTTTATTTTGGTCATTTACCCTTTCAAGTAGATTTATCTACTACTATTGATGGAAAAAAAAATACTATCTTTATGTCAGTTTCAACAAAAATGGAAGTTTGCATGCAAGTGGTTAACCATGAAAACTACTGTTCAGTTTGCAATGGGCCAAACTGGTTTAATTTGTTGTTAAGTAGCTCAGATGTATAACTTGTTCATTATGCTACCGTTTTGAGTTTGAATAGTTCTGATGCCAATCCCAATTTGCAGAAGTTCAGATTATATTTGAAGAGAATAAGTGGTGTTGCTCAGCAAGGTGGTATTCCTAATTCTCTTTGTGGATCTATGGAACCAAATCTAAAACTTAATCCACTTGGAAGATTTGATATCCAAGCTTTGGCTGCCTCTGGCCAGATTCCGCCACAAACTTTGGCCGCACTGCATGCTGAGCTTTATGGTCGTCCAACAGGTGGCCTAGCAATTGACCAGCCAGCTCTTTTACAAATGTCCATACAAGGACCTAATGTTGAGCATGGTGTAGCATTAGGCCAGCCATTAATAAAATGCCAGCCCAATATTTCTAAACATTGCCCACAGAATATGGGACTTGTTGAGGAAGTTGCCTCTGGATATGCAGCCTGGCCTTCTAATGGTCTTTGTACGAATCTTGTACCCAGTGGTAATAATATTGGAGGGATGAACACCCAAAACAATAGCACGTTGATGGACGTTATGCAGCAGCAGAAACAACAATACCAACCACAGCAGCAGTCATCACTACCAGAACCCAGCCGTTCCATTAATGTGCAGCCATCTTGCGTTGTGGTTCCTTCCCAATCAGCTGCAAGTTTTCAGGCAGGAAATAATCCTGTTTCAAATAATCAAAGTTGTACCTATAACAGGAGCACTGTCATTGATTACAGTCTTCTGTCAGCTCAGTCAAATAACTCTTCTCTGAATTTTGTACACATGTCTGATGGAGATCTCAAAACTACAGGTGTTGTTACTGGGCACGCTGTGCGAGGTTCCATATCTCCGTCGGTTTCATCTTCTTTAAATGCTGATGGCAGCACAGTACAGCAAGTTCAAAACTCAAGGATGGTAATTAGAGCTGCAAGGCAATTGCCAGGGTTTCCTTCTAATATGTATGATATTCAGGGTTCTTACGGTGCCAAGTCCAATGAAGTACTTGATCAAGGATCATATAGGAATCTTGTAGGTGTTGGTAGGGTGACTAATATTCCGAGCCGGTTTGCTGCTAGTGAATATGAATCACCAATGAGCAACTTGGGCCATGGGAGAGCCTATCTAGAGAATAATGTTAACAGGGTGAAGCAGGAGCCCAGTGTAGAATTGATAGATAATGCTAGAGTTGGCATCCCAATGTTACAACAATTTCCGCCAAGTGATTTAATGAGTGTTCGCACAGATTAGGTAACTCTGCCACTTGAAATTGCGGAAATATGTTTATATTGTCTATATAAAGTATGATCTTATGTCTTTGGTTGAAATACTAGTTGCATGCATGTCTTGGGGATTTCAATTGTTCAAATAAATTGAATCAAAGTTGATTTTAGATATTGAATTAAGTTGAGAGCAGAGGATGCCGTCGTGGATGTAGTTAGGGAATAGTACTTGGTTGTGTTTTTCATCTAGGGGTGAAGTTGAGATGTATTTTTGCATCCTATTGAATTCTTCCTTTTTGAAACTAGCCTTTGTTGAATTTTGTTCTCTCTTTCCATATTCTATTAACTGGCTACAGGACAGGACTACTTGTGTGAGTAGTTCCTTTCGAAATCCATTTTTAGCATGGTATTAAGCTTTTGTCCTTACTCAGTTCACTTACAGATTTTGGTCTAGGCTAGTATACTAGAAATAATGTTCTTAAACATAACTGTGATTGTAAATTCTGGTCAGTTGTGACAGTAGATATATTGCATGGTATGCAGCTTAAGGGTTCTATACATTGTATTGCTGCTACTGTTTGCTTGTTAATTTTCTTTGCCATGTGAAGTGCTCCGGTTCCTGGTTGTCTTGATTTATATGTTGATTTATCTGTTGTCTTTCCATGACAGGTTCCTGTAATCTTGTGGTGGTGATGATAGGTCGTAGTTTCAACGGGTAAGCAGATTGTGTGGATGATGAGAATGTTGGGAAGGGATTCAAGTTGTCTGTTCATTGCTTACAATAGACACGTTCGGGTGGCTGCATCATTAGGCACATTGTAAACTCGGTGTTTACTTGGTAAATCATAATTATGATTCCTTTGGTAAAGTTTTCTTGGAGCAAACTTTTACGTGTATTGAAGTAGTGTTGCTCTTGCAGTTAGTTTGTAGGATAAATAAACTCAGGCTTTTAAACATCTTGCAACTGTATCCAACATGGTGGGGTCTTGCCACATCATAACCGTGTAGTTCTTTGGGTTTAATGACGAAGGGGTCATCTGCCTGTTATGCAACGACAGACTCAGAGAAGTTTATGGGATTGAATGCAATTTTTCAATTGTCAACAGAAAGAATATCATTAGGTTAAATGTCATTCAAAAGTTGCTCAAGAATTGAATAGGGTAAATATTTTTCTTCAACCATGTGATTATTTTTATTATTTTGTCTTGTATATCATATAGAACTAGTTCTACTTGCAATAGTGCCGCATCCAGCAGTGATTTATTACTTAAGGGGTGAGAGTACTTATTACTTGCATTGGTGTATAGGTTAGTTTTTAGTTTTGTGTTCTTTCTCCAGAGCTAAAGAACAGTATAAATGTTTAAAATACATTTGATTTGTATGATACATAATTTCATGATGCGCTTATTTAACTTTTTAATGATATTTTTCTTGATAGTTTATGGTAATTATTGGGTTGATATCCAAGTAAAAAGCCAAGGATGACGACACATAACGTAGGAGTCTACATGCATTTAGGTGCTCTAGTTGTATCATTCATTTATTTATTGATTTATATATAGAGTTTATACTTTATGCTACTTATTAGTAGAGATGGGATGGCAGCCGAGGAGCGACAAGCACTTGAAACCACCGGTCCGCCTGACTCGGTACTGAACTCGAAACCATGTAACATCATAGCTAGTGTGAGTTGTGCCACGTGTATCGCAAATGAACCCGCAGGGCAGACCCTTCTCCCATTGCCAAATGGCATATACTCGAAATGCCCCGCTAATCAATATCCTTATTTGTCGTCATGAATCTTTCGGGTCGCGTTGAATCCTTGCAAGATTCACAAAGAGTCGGGTCCCTGCAGGGATGTGGCACCCGGCTACGGTGCAATCTTCCATGGATTCATGAGGGATAGAGAGTGGCTTGCTGGGTATAAACGTAGTGTTGATGAGTGATTGAACGTAGACCAAGTTGCGGACATCAGATTCTTAGACTTGTCTTTCCCTGCCTACGTGAAGGTCCAATTCATCTCCGGCTTTCTTTAAGGATAGAGTCCATGTCAAAGTGACTAATGTTCCATCTGTGCCCGCCAAAACCAGTACCTGCAACGGGAGAAATGGATTCAAATTTAAATTAGTTAGCAGTGTTGTCTTTTCAAAATTTCTCCTTCTTTAGTGAGACGTGATTTTACTACCCATATATTAAATTATTTAATTTTAGCTAGTTGATCTAGACAGAATAGCTGATTCGATTAGTAAATCAGGGAGTCGGGACTTAGATTTCCAATTATTTTATTTTTATTTTTTGTGTTTTGAGACGGATTTTGCAGAAGGATTAGTGGACAACATGTTGGCTGGTCGGAGATCAAATCAAAACAAGACACCGATGGTGATATAGAGGGATAACTAAGGTTTATTTGCCGAATTGTGCGTTTTGATCATACCTATATCCGATTTCTGTTGTTTCACTTCGGTACAATTGACTTTTATAGCTCTAGCTGTTTGGCAATCGTAGCTTTCAGAGGATTGGCGTACGGGAAGGATTTGGGAGAGCTGGAGGCAACATGAAAATGAAAAGCACGATGAATTGTTAGGGGTAATTTTGGAAGGTAGTGCCCAAAAATTGATTTGTACCTCCAGCAATTTCATTTTGGTGAGGAAATGCTTTTTTTTTTTCATTCATTTTTAAACGGAAAACCATTACTATTTAACGAAAAATTATTTAAAATTTAACATTAAGATTAAGAAAAAGTAAGAAATATCTAAGATGATCTAAGAAAGAAAGAAGAACATAAATACCCAAAGTTTTATGACTGAAAAATAAATACTACAGTCTACTACTATAAATACTGCTAGCTACTCGTGTGCATGCGCCTTTTGGGTTCAAGTTTGCTGCTTTGATTCACTTCTTGGTATTTTGGTATCTGTGTATGTTGGTGAATATGATTGAGCTTAGTTCAGGACGGGGTTATGTTTGCAGGAGTATGGGGATACAACACTGATGAGGTTCTTGATTGCAAGATCAATGGACCCTGAAAAGGCTGCTAAGATGTTTGTACAATGGAGGAAGTGGAGGGCTTCTATGGTTCCAAATGGGGTTATCGTAGATTCTGAAGTCCAACATGAGCTGGAAGCAAAAAAGATATATTTGCAAGGTTTATCAAGAAGTGGATATCCAGTGCTTATTGTCAAAGCAAGCAAGCATTTCCCTGCCAAGGATCAAGTTCAGTTCAAGAGTAAGTTTCTGCATCCTGTAACCGCCTCTATTTTTTTCAGTTAGGAAGAAGGTTCTGGTTTGATCAGTTTAATAGTATCTTTTTATCTGTGACAATTAAGAGAGAGGCTCTTGACATAAAAAGTTGGTGATGATTCAGACCGGTTTGGACTTCATTAATTGTTCTGGTATCCTAATCAGTGGGGCCCTTTGATGATCATTTTTCTTCTTTTAGCATTTTTATGCTTGTTGCTTTTCGTTATTAGATAATTCTGTATTGGTTATGTCCTCATCCAGTCCTTTAGGATACACTTGCAAATCTGCTTTTCTAATTATGATGCTTTGTGAAAACTTCAGTAAAATAGGGCCCTTCAATTATTAAAGTTAGGAGCTTTGATTAGTGATAAAGGATCACTGCTGTCAAATGGTTAGGTTACACAATGTAGGAAGATTATAATTGATAAGGTGAATCACGAAGATGGTGGACCTAGTTTTTTTGGTTCCTTTTCTTTTAGTCTTATATATGATGGTCGAGTTATCCATCTTACTTTGGGGAAGAGGTGGGAGTGCAATTATGCTAGTTTTAATTTGGTGCTAAACTACTTCTTCTTCTCCAATAATAGTCGTTTAAAATTAATTAATATAAATTAATTAATTATTGAGTAGTTTACTAGTTATTTTTTTAAAAATACCATTCTCTCTCCTTAAATACATACTCCCTTCGTCCATAAATAACTATCGCCTTGACTGGACACGCATTTTAAAAAGACCGGATGACTCACTATTTGAGACAATTTTGCCTCGAATTTTTTCTTGGACGTACGTTAAGGATTATCGTACCCTCAAAAAAAAGTACGAAATTTTTTGGGGTCAAATAGTGAGTCATCCGACTTCCTTAAAATACGTGCCCAAAGTCAAAGCGTCCATTAATGGAGGGAGAAATTAAATTGAAAAATAAACTAAAAACTTCCTTAAAACTTTAGAAATAACTATTACTGTGAAACAAAAAGTTATACCCAAATAGACAACTTTATATCCATGAATTAAGGACTTTTTATATATTTTAGATAAAAGTGTTCATCAACTCGCTCAACTAGACCCTACTTTTATAAAATCGATGCTATGTATATTTAATGGAGAGTGGGGTTGAATTTTAATTTTTTTTAAAATTGACATGCATTAATAAATGTAGGTTCTTCATATTTAATATCTATAAAAAAATTATAAATTTAATAAAAAGTATCTATTAATAACATATAAAGGAGAAACTTTCAAACTTTTTTTTTTCCAATTTAGAATATGGTATAAAAATTTATTTGGTAGACACGGGTATTAATAATCATATGCATTAACATGTTTTCTAAGTTTGAATTTCACCTCCATTTAAAAAAAATTAAATTCATCTTTTTAAATACTAAAATTGCCATTATAGAAATAAAATTAATATCCTCCCAATTCTTTTAAATAATATTTGAACTTTCTCTCAACCCTACATTTTTTTTATAGAATTTGAATATAATATTGGATATGTAAATTCTAAAATCAATTAAATGCAAATTAGATATTTAAATTCTATAACCCTGGTGTGTGACTTTCAACCGTTAAAAACGGATGGTAAGATTTATTTGAAAACTCTCTGTACTAAAGTCTTTCAAATAAATCTTAGCCACTCGTTTTGTATGCACGGCTGAAAATCACGCAACAGGACGTATCGTTTCCTCTCCTGTTGAGAGGATCTACTCTGAATTCCGACTGTTTTTGCTTTGCTTGGAGGGAAATTATCAGTGACTCACTCCAGTCTCCCTCTTCTTCACCTCACTTGCGCTTTAGCTTCTCCACCAATCATAGCTTCCTCTCCCATATTTTTCCAACTACTATCATTTACACCACCATACCCTCCTTCATTGTACACGTCACTTTCCCCTGCCAACTTCTTCGGCATATTCCCCTTCCTTTGTCCACATTTATTTGTCAACGCTCTCTCTCTCCTCTCAGTTCCTACTCTGCACATGCTCCTCCTCTCTCTCCGTCTCTGCCGGAGTTCCAGTTTCCTCCCACCACACTGGATCAAGTTTGAGTGACTAGGGTCAAAAACCCAACTTCTTTCTTCTCAACTTGAATCAAAATTTCGCGCCCATGGAGAAAACCCAAGAGATGGCTCTGACCCAGATGAGGAAATCGGTTCAGAAACTTGATTCTTCTTCCGAGGTATGTTTCTTATATTGCAACAACTGCACATACAGTGCTGCTTTGATTCACTTCTTGGTATTTTGGTATCTGTGTATGTTAGTGAATATGATTGAGCTTAGTTCAGGATGGGGTTATGGTTGCAGGAGTACGGGGACACAACACTGATGAGGTTCTTGATCGCAAGATCAATGGACCCTGAAAAGGCTGCTAAGATGTTTGTACAATGGCAGAAGTGGAGGGCTTCTATGGTTCCAGGTGGGGTTATCGTACATTCTGAAGTTGAAGGTGAGCTGGAAGCAAAAAAGCTTTATTTGCAAGGTTTATCAAGAGGTGGATATCCACTGGTTATTGTCAAAGTAAACAAGCATTTCCCTTCTAAGGATCAAATTCAGTTCAAGAGTAAGTTTCTGCATCCTGTAACTGCCTTTCTACTTCTGTTATGAAGAAAGTTCTGGTTTGATGTGTTTCATATTTTTTCATGAATGTGTCCAGTGACGTTAAGAGATGGGCTATTGACATAAAAAGTGGGTGAGGATTAGGACCGGTTTGGACTTTATTACTTGTTCTGGTATCCTAATCAGTACGGCCTTGCGATTATCATTTTTTTGCCTGTTGCTTTTGCATTATTGGATAATTCCATAATGGTTATTTCCTTATCCAGTCCTTTAGTATACACTTTCAAAAGGAAGCAATATCTGCTTTTCTTACTATGATAGTATGTGAAAGCTTTAGGAAAATATACCCTTCAATGATGAAATTAGGAGCTTTTGTTGGTGATGAAGGATCACTCCTGTCCGATGGTTAGGTCACACCATATAGGAACATTATAATTGATAAGGTGAATTATTTAGGTATTGGGCCTATTTTTCTTCCTGGTTGCACAAAAAGGCCAAGCGCAAAGAAACTGTTGAGGCAGCAGGAATGAATTGTTTTTACTCTTTTTTCTCTTTCCCTTTTAGTTTTATATGATGTTATAGTTATCTTCACATACATCTCCAAATCTCAATTTAGGATTCAAACCTATAACCACTCAGTTAATAGTTCGGCTCACTACCACTATGCTACTGAGGAACAACGAATCAACTTTCATGCTTGTTAATTGAATAATGAAATTATATAAAATAAAACTTTAAACATTAGGTTTCATTTGATTGCCAAATAATTTTTGTAATTTTGTCGATGTGTGGTGGGATTGATGATTCTCACAAGAAGTTAATTACTTTGGAGCTTCTTTTTTCAGAGCAATCTTTCAGGCAATAGTTTTTGAAGAGAGTGATCCATCCTTGAAAATTCCCTTCAGTAAATGTTCATTATACTGTCATATTGTCTTGTGGGACATTTTGACCTGACAATTTGTTGTGCCTCTTGGTGCAGAGTTCGTGATTTATGTGCTGGACAAAACCATTGCAAGGTGTGTTTTGTTAAAACAAATAATGTGTACAGAAATATGTAGAGAAAAAAAGTTCCTTTTCAGTTCAGTTCTCTGAGAGACATAGCTGATGGATGCAGGATAATGATTGTACAGGGTACCTGTGTTACCAGTTATTGTTATGAACCAGACGACTTGAATTTCTCTTTGCAATAACTGTTACCTAGGCTGACCATTTCTTTTCTATTTTTAAAAAAGAATTTATAAGCTACTTGGAAAATTGTTTAGTTCTTCTAACTTCTAAAGTTACAATGTAGAATGTGATTTCTTAGTGCCATTAGCAACTGTTAGTTATTCTCATTTGGTCTCCTAGGAGCATGATAGAAACAGTGCAAGTAACATCAACAAAATTACAGCCACTATTTCTTTGACCTGTGTTCATCTCCATTAAAATTCTTATCCTGTAGAAAAGTATTCACAAGTTAAATGTGTCTAATACATCTAGAATTTTGAAGGCCAGGGCAGGTGTCAAAAATGAAATTGTTCTTTTACATGCTCAACTTAAAAAAAGCTGACTTGGAAAGACAAACTAGACCTTCTTTGTGAATGTAGTTTGGAGAAATAGGTACCCACAAAACTTTCCACTCAAATGGTGGTTCTGTTATCAGAATTGTTCATAGCGGCATGTTGATGCGATGTCAGGTCCCAATATCTTAATTATGCACATTCAAACTAAGGTATTATATTTTATCGATATATTAAAATTCCTGAATGGACTTTACTCTATGCATTTTATAGTTGAGAAAAAGAAAGGAGTCAGCAACTGCTGGATTTAATAGTATACGAATCTTGAAATTCTATAACGCATCAGCTTTAGATTGTTGTAGGCTAAGACTGAAAAATAGATGTAGGAATGTAGAGTTTTCTTGTCAATATTAGATATATTAAGAGGATGGTGTGAGTAATGGACTGGATGGCTTTTTTTTCATCTCTTCCTTGCTTGTTATCTTTCTTGATATCTTTATTTCATATGGTTCAATTTGGGTTAATCCTGACTCATGAGTCTTCAGTTTTATGCACTTGCAACTGTGGCAACTCAATCCTTTCAAAATATGTTGTGTTATATTGCTGCTGTTAATATGCCTCTGCTACCTTCCTGATTTGATGTTTACTAGTATTTCCTGCTTATAGAAAATGAGCAAGTCATTCTGTACAAGTAATTCTTTTAGCCTTTTTTTCAGTTCCTTTAAAGGAAGAGAAATAGGAAATGAGAAGATTTTTGTGATTATTGATCTTCGGAACATTGGATACAAGAATATCGATGCACGTGGAATGATTACTGGATTTCAGTATTTGCAGGTAATCTTTTCCTACTATTTTGATTCTTTACTATTAGAAAACATTTGACATTGCAGTAGTCAAGGTGAAGAGCTAGTATGTGAGCAATTAAAAGAGAAGGAATTACCTGGACAGTAATTGGCATCATTACACTGAATGCTTATTGTCCTTTCTAGCTGTGCTTCAATACTGGCGTGTGTTGTGTGCTGAATGCTGGTTTTAGTAAAGCGCTTGTGGATAGCAAAATGAATAGCATTGATAACAAAGGCAATATATATTATATTCATATAATCAAGAGGATGTGAGAAGCCTGTTTTATAGCAAAAGTCACCGAAAGCTGTTCCTTGCTGTTGCTTGTCACTAATATCTTACATTCGTTATTTGTTTTTTGTACTTATGATTGGCAAGTTGTGTTCTTTAATTATTTATAGAGTCACTTCAGAAGCTTTTTCTTATTGACATGACATGGTTTCAGCTGAAGGTGGTTACAAGTTTCTTAAACAATCTATGTGAAAATAGTTTAACAACTGCATTTCACTGGGGCAGTTGATCATAGGATTAATCACCAGTGCTGTGGCTTTATGCACACATTTTTGGATTGCATAAAATGGAACACATTTCTCTAGTATCTGAATCAACCATAATTCTTTGGCTATATCATATCATATGTTCATTCTGCACATGATAGCCTCTGATTTGTGTGCTTCGCTTTGTTTTTTCTCTTTATTTTAAAGCTACTGAACCAAGCAAGATATGTTGCAGTTTTATTAGAGAAGTTATCTTATAATTTTGGACAGTGAAGCGTTCTCTCTCTATGTGGTCTCTTTCCGTAACAGAAAAATCTTCTCCATTAGAATGATCAAAACTAGAAATTAGCCTGGTTTAGTAACCTATATTCTTTGCTAGCATTTCGCAGACTACATGTGTCAATCAAACCATCCCTTTAGCCTGGTTTTTTTATATATATACTCTAATATGGGTGACTATTTGTTATGTAGGCTTATTATCCTGAACGTTTGGCGAAGTGCTACCTTTTACACATGCCATGGTTCTTCGTTAGTGTTTGGAGGATGGTTTCCCATTTCCTTGACAAGGCAACACTGGAAAAGGTATGGTTCCTTGTTTTGAAATCTAAATTTTTCAAAGTCTAGAGAACTTTTTCACCAGAAGTTGGATAGTGAGAAGACAAACAAAAATTTGCTTAACATTTGTGAGCTCTGCAGATGATCCTTGTTTTCTAGACTCAAAAAAACTGTGTTCATTCATATATTGTTTACCTTAATCTGAGGTTGCACGCACTATCTGGATCGGCCTCGTCTTACTTTGTGTTGATCGATGCAGATTGTCATAGTAACCAATGAAGAAGAGCGAAGAGCATTTATGAATGAAATCGGTGAAGAAGTGTTACCGGAAGAATATGGTGGTCAAGCAAAGGCTGTTCCAATTCAAGATGTAGTGTTACCCCGGTTAGAGGATTGATCAAAGAAAACCAGATTAAGGTGGCTACCAGTGCAGACATAACTCAAGGAGGTATGCCAACCAATACCATCAAATGGAGGTATTTAATTCCAATTTGGTGTGTAATATTCAATAATAATCTTTTATCACCAATTGTAAGCTGGAATTCATTGCAGATTACCTCCTTATAATGTAGATGTACTTGTTATGATATCATCAACTGAAATGAGTTGAGGGATTCCTTATTAATGAATTCTTACCAGTGTGTAGTATGCCATGCATAAATTGATCAGCATGTAGCTAAAGCTAAGCTAAGTTAATGTAATTTTATTACGGTTTGTTTGAGATTGTTTTTATTTTTTCCTATCATAAATCTAATGTTTACAACTGTTTCGGGTATAAGCATATACTTGTAGAAAGTAATCCAAAGCAGACGTTAGTATGTTTTATGAGAATTTTAAGGCCATCCTTTGTTAAGTGTTTGGTTTATGTGATGCCATGAAGGGGTATTTTTTTTGTTAGCAAGTCATAAAGGGAAAATCGTTACACTCAATTTATGAGCACGAGAGTAGTTTATATTTGACTATTGTAAGGTTCTAAAAGTATGATTCTATCAAATTTTAGCATGGGTTGTTTTATTTTTAAAATTTTAATTCAAAATTTTAATTAAAGTGTATAAATTTATTATTTTTTAATCGCAACCAATGTTGGTCGGGTAGTTTTTATTAATGTTGGAAGGTGTTTGGTGGATGAATTTGTGGCTTAGGGTGAGAGTCGTGGTAACTTTTATTAGTTTCAGGATTTGGATTAAGAAACAGAGAAGGAATAAAGACCAAAATTACCCGCGAAGCACGCCTCTTTTATAGCTAGTGTCCATTCAAATTCAATCAATGGATTATTAAGGCTATAAATAGGGTTTAAGTTAATTGATTTTGGTGAAATTTGATAAAAATAAAATGTAGAATTTTGATAAATGATAGTGTTAGTAGTTGTTTACAAAATATTTCGGTTAATTTCGTATAGTTTAAATGATAGTCTCTCTGTTTTTTAATAATTGACGTTTTTCTAAATTTTTCTACTATTTGAAGTACTTGTTATTTTATCTTTTCTGAAGCATATATTTTGTGTAAATGATATTTTTTTTTTTGAATCAACCCAATTTGATAATGGTGTGGTAATTTGAGTGAAAATTAAAGGTAAAAATGAAACAATGTGGAATAAAGTAAGATCAAAAATCATTATCTTACGTTTTTCTACTATCCTAAAACATCTATTATTAAAGGACGGAGGGAATAGTATATTAGTGTAAACGGTATAAATTTTGTTTTTTTTTAAATACTCCACTTAATTTTTTATAGTTTAAAGCTTTTAATATCAATTTTATAGTTTCTTAAAAATTATAATTATTTAAAAATTTAAATAAAATAGTAAAAAATAGAAAAAATTATAAAATTTGGTAAAAAAATGTCAAAAATTTTAAATTTATTCTCTTTTAATATTTTTAAAATTATTTCTCTTATTTTTTTAATAATTCTTTTAGTGAAGTGGACTATTCATTTTTATTACATTTTTGTTCAAATTTACATATTTTTCATGAACTATTTTTTACCATTTTTTTGATTTTTTAAATACTAAAAAAGTTATAATTGCAATTTTCAGAAAACTATTGAGTGGACATTATGATTTTTTAAACCGTAGAGAGTTAAGTGAAATATTTATAAAGAATATTTTACTAAGCTATCTAACATATTTTTCTTTTAGGATGCGAGACTAAAATATCACTAAACTAACCACATTTCTAAACTACTCATTAGAAAAGAAGGAACACTAGCAAAAGTTTATTTGATTTATACATATTTTTCTCTTGTTTAATTGTTGTTTTAAGGTTGTTTTATGCCTAAAAATGAATAATTTTAAGTTTTTAGATTGTTTTGACATTGATGCTCTCCTAGTCCTTCCAATTTTTACATTACAAGAAGTAATAGCATAAAGACCTCTATACTATTTTTTAAAACAGAAACCTCCCCTGTACTTCAAAAAGTCAAATTGACCTCCCCTGTACTATCGGTCAGAAGCATTTGCTTGGTCTCCATCAGTCAAACTAACAGACCGTTAGTGTTGACCGTTGACTTTGAATAAAATATTCAAAAAAATTGTAAAAAATCCAAAAAAAATGTAAAAAATGTATAAAAAATTGTAAAAAATCCCAAAAAAATGTAAAAATTCTATAAAAAAAATTTAAAAATTTCTAAAGAAATGTAAAAATTCAAAAAAATTGAATAAATCCAAAAAAATTGTAAAAATTTCCAAAAAAATGTAAAAAATCCAATTTTACATTTTTTTCTGAATTTTTAGATTAATTAACTTTTTTTGATTTTTTTTCTAGATTTTTAGGTTACATAATTTTTTTTATAGAATTTATACATTTTTTTTGGGATTTTTTACAATTTTTTATAAATTTTTTACATTTTTTTTGGATTTTTTACATTTTTTTTGGATTTTTTATAATTTTTTTGAATATTTTAATCAAAGTCAACGGTCAAAAAGTGAAGTCTATTAGTTTGACTGGTACAGACCAATGGAATACTTCTGACCGATAGTAAATGGGAGGTCAATTTGACTTTTTGAAGTACAGGGGAGGTTTCTGTTTTGAAAAATAGTACAGGGGGTCTTTATGCTATTAGCTCTAATTATTTAGATTAGTAAAAATACACAACAAATTATTTAGGAAATGTAAAAATAAACAAATTCTTCTCTAAATAAGAACTATAATTAATACGAAACAAAGGGGTCTGGTCAATATCAACTGTATAATTAGGGACCAATTTGTAGTTTACCCAAGTTATAAAAATCCCTCCTCCCTCCTCCATTTTCACTTGTCAGCAGGCCGCCGCCTCTTCATTGCTCATTCTCTCTCCTGCGAGCAGCTACAATGGCATCTCTTACTCACCCCAGCCTCCACCAAGCTCAACTCTTCTCCAAAATCTCCCTTAAACCCAAACCCACCAAACTCACATCCGCATCCAGAATCCGCATGTCCCTTCAAGAAAACGCCCCTTGCCTCGCCGTGGTGGGCGTCACCGGCGCCGTTGGCCAAGAATTCCTCTCCGTTCTCTCCGACCGAAACTTCCCTTACAGCTCCATCAAGATGCTCGCCTCCAAGCGCTCTGCCGGAAAGCACCTCACTTTCGAAGACAGGGACTACACCATTGAAGAGCTAACAGCTGATAGCTTTGATGGGGTCGACATTGCTCTGTTCAGCGCCGGCGGGTCCATCAGCAAGAAGTTTGGGCCTTTGGCGGTGGAGAAAGGCGCGATTGTGGTGGACAATAGTTCGGCTTTCAGAATGGTGGATGGGATTCCGTTGGTGATTCCTGAGGTCAATCCGGAGGCTATGAAAGGGATTAAGGTTGGGAAGGGGAAGGGGGCTTTGATTGCCAATCCTAATTGCTCCACTATTATTTGCTTGATGGCCGCCACACCACTGCATAGGCACGCCAAGGTAATCGATCCTAATGTGTTGCTTTCAAATAGCTAAACCTTTATTATGCAAAACTTGAATCAATTTGTATTATTTGGTGGCTGTTCTTTTAGTCTTTTGTCTCATATCGTTTATATTAGGATCGGTAATTAGACCATTGAATAGTAAGTTTAGTCTGTGACATGCATATCTACTTACAATCATACCTGGGTTGAAGCCAAAAGAAGGGTTTTTCAATTATTTGTCAAATTTGGGTATTACTATACTTCAAGGCTCCTGCTCTATGGCTACTAAGAAGCATATCGAACAGCAAAGAGTATTAGTTGGTGTACCTTCATACTTCTGTCATAAATTCAACACATTGTTACGTGCTTCAGGTGCAACGCATGGTTGTCAGCACATATCAGGCAGCCAGTGGTGCTGGCGCTGCTGCAATGGAAGAACTTGAACTGCAGACTCGTGAGGTATCTTCTTCCTATACAATTTCATCGAAAATAATAAGTAATCGGAAAAATCTTCTTTGAGGCCAGCCTTTTATTTTATTTATTTACATATTTGCACAATGACCAGGTCTTGGAAGGGAAACCACCCACTTGCAACATATTCAGCCAACAGGTTTGTCTATCTGTTACAGAAGTGCTTTGCTATTTTTCTTAATAATAATTGTCATGTATTACCAAGCTTTTGAAACCAACCTCTTATTGTTTGATTTGCAGTATGCTTTTAATCTGTTTTCGCACAATGCACCTATTTTGTCAAATGGGTACAATGAAGAGGAGATGAAATTAGTGAAAGAAACCAGAAAGATTTGGGTACGTCTTAAAGTTTAAGGTTTTAATTTACACTTCATACTTCATGAGGTACTTTTTCTTGCATTTCTAGAGCTGATGCAGTTTATGTTTGGGCTTTAATAAATGTGCTTTTGTATTCCAGAATGACATGAATGTCAAAGTCACTGCAACATGTATACGAGTTCCGGTCATGCGTGCCCATGCAGAAAGTGTTAATCTTCAATTTGAGAACCCCCTCAATGAGGTAATGCCAACAACTGTGAATGATTATGTAGAGCCACTCCATAAGTTCTTTCTCAAATTCGAACCCATCTTTTTCTTTGTTCTGCATCTATTACTTGTAAACCCTTCACATGACATTAATTAAGATGTGCATAAGCTATGGTGTTAAGGATAATCCTTTTCTGTTGTTTTCATGGCATGGAAATACGATTCTAAGAGTTGAATCCAATCACCTAGTGTAGGGGTTTTCCTATCTTCATTTTCATGCTTTCAATTAAATATAGCCTTCGATTTACTTTTCTTTGTTTTAATCTTTGTTCCTATTAAGAGATAATTTTCTAGCTCCCAGTTTAATAAGATTGCCTTTTCTCAGGATATGGCAAAAGATATTCTTAAATCCGCACCTGGAGTGGTGGTCATTGATGACAGGGCATCCAATCACTTCCCTACACCATTGGAGGTATCAAACAAAGATGATGTTGCAGTTGGCAGGATACGCCAGGATGTGTCTCAAGATGGGAATCATGGGTAAAACTCTCTATGATCTGCTATTTAGTTAATTATTACTGTTCCTTTTTAAAAAGCTGTCGTACTGATTATGGAGTTCGAAACAGGTTGGATATCTTTGTCTGCGGTGATCAAATACGCAAAGGAGCTGCGCTTAATGCTATTCAGATTGCTGAGATGTTGCTATAGTCAAATAGTTAGTTTTATTCATTAGCTGGTGTCACCCCAGATTTGTTCTGGAGTCTGCATCTTCAATATTCCTTTTCGCATTGGGGGACAAATAGTGTGATGCTTGTAGGATACACACCTCAGCCTTTTCTTTCATTCTGCTTTGTAGTTTTATTGATCTAATTTCATCCATTTTTGGGAAGTTTTGTTAAAATAGCATGGTTGAAACATGCAAGCGGATAATTGCAGACTATCTTTTCCGGTACCGGTCTTGTAACTTTGAGAGTCCATGTGGAGAAGATGATATGTGTCAAATATATAAACGTTCTGATGTGGATTTCACTCTCCAATTTTGCTATTTCCTGTCAAACATTTTTACGATTTTTTGTTTCTTTAATTAATATAGTCATCAATGGTTGAGTGGCAGCATCATGATTAGGCCTGGGCATTGAGCGGGCTGGGCGGGCTTTTAGGCCACTTGACCGGGCCTAGATATTTATTATGAAAGCCCAAGCCCAGCTCAACTCTAAGAAGGCCGCCCGGGCTTGGCCCTCATGGGCTTCCGGGATTTTGGGCTTGTTTTTTTGTTTTTCTTTACAAGATAGGCTTGGCCTTCATCAAACAATTCAGCAACCTTGTATGCAAAAATCCCAGTAAACAATCAACCCAGAACACATCAACAAACAATGGCATCCAGAACAAATAGAACAATCTGAAAATTCTAAACACAAATTAATCCAAAACTAAGAGAAAAAGACTTGAAGTCAGACCACAGCTTCCATACTGCTTATTCTTGGATTTCTTAGCAACTTTAACAGCAAGTGCATCTCGTTGCTCCATGTCATCATCACTATCATTAGATCACCAATTGAGATAACACTTGAGCTTCCTTTCAACACAAAAAAGATAAATAACATTGATTATTGATAAATATATTTCAACTATAATAAAAAAGAAACATTAAATATACTTGCATCCAATCTTGGAAACACACCAAAGCTTCAATTGTCCTAGATCTCAATGAGCTCCTACTAGGATTGCCGACTTTTTTTCCAATACTAAAAGTTGATTCTGATGCAACCGTGCAGATAGGAATGGTTAAAAGATCGCGAGCAATCACAGCAAGTTCTGGATATCTTCTCAATTCTTTACTCCAGAAGTCCAAAACATCAAAATCACTAGTGAATTGAATACATTTCTCTCTCAAATATCCATCCAATTTAGATTGATTACAGTTTCACCATCATATATTAAAAAAACAGCATCATCTTCTTCACCAACATGAGTGGTACCCCTTATACTTGAAGCGGCTAAAGTCCCATTTTTATATGCTACTAGCGTAAAACTGGTGTAAAGAAACTTTTCATATTAACTGATATCATAATATGAATAATATACGTTAAGTGATAGCGACCTTACCGCTCATATTTTACCACATCAGTTAATATAATTTTTTTTGTAAGATTTGTTTGTATGCATACCATTACTTTTATTCTTACATCTAAGTAAAATAACAATTTGAAGTGTAAAAATAACAACACCTCACATTCTTTATTGCTACAAGATATTAAAACTAATGGATACACAACATTATGTTTTTTTCCCTACCGATTTAACTTAAGTTACCAACTATGAAGCATAGATACAGACATCAAGATACGATACGATATATCGATATAACAAAATTTAAAATACGCTTGATGATACACCATTTTTATATACTACTAACGTGCGGATAGTATATCTTGTAAAATTTCTTTTTAGTTTATGGAATATACAAACTATATATTATAAAAATATACATATATTGGTAAAGTAAAATTATCATAAAATACGAAAAATATAAAAGAATTCTTACATAAAAAGTTTGAAAGAAGCGTACTAATAACTCGATATTGAAGAACATATTTTCTAGTAAATAATATAATAATACTTGTATATTTGTAGCATATAAAATATCAAAATGCTTTGGTTATTTATTCCATTTGTGGTATATGAGTGTTTCATATTAAAAAATGGAATGGTTGATGAGAAATTTCAAATCTCAACATGAGTGTTTATTTATATAGTTAATATGAGAGTTTACACATTCTTTAACTCTATAGGTTAGAAAACATATAATTTTTTATAAAAAATTAAAATAAATTTTCATTAATGGTAATAATGATGTAAATAAATTATATTAATGGAGAAAAAACTCTTAAAAAATATAATTAATATATGATATTGCAAAATGTCAAAATATAAGAGTTTAAAAGATATACATGTGAGGATTTTATGAATCCTATATGGTTTACTCTCAAGTCTCTACTTAAGTTTTCACCACATCATTTATATATATATATATATATATATTATAATATATATTCATCATAAAATATATAATTATATTTTTCAATACTGAAGATATTGTAATATAAAATACATATAAAATGATAAACATCATACTGTTAAACACTAAGTGATTTAAATTTTGAGGTACTAATATGCTTATGGTTCATATTTTGAATTACTGAAAAATGAATGGTTCATGTTTTATCAAGTATAGTCATAGTTCCACTACAAGGATTTAAAAATGGGAAAATATTAAAATAAAAAAATAGATTTACAGAACCGGAGAGTGGAGAAAATCGTAGGGTTATATTAAGGTTTTAAAATTACAGTTGAGACCTCACTGATAAAAAAATAAATTATACATTTGGAAATGATTTTTCATTTACTACATTAACTTTTCAAAATTATACTTGAGACTCCATTTTTAAAAAATAAATTACACATTCGGCCCAAAGTATCTCATAAGTATTATATGCGTATCTGTTAGTATTTAAGGAGTAACCCAACGTGTCCAAACCGTATCCAATTTGAATTTAATATTTAATTAATTTTTAAGTATATATCTGATCGTATCCGACACGTATTCGATCGTATCGGACAATTATCAGTATTCGATACTTGCCCAATACGAATAATGGCCATATTTGGAGTATAGGTTATCATATATAATCAATGTTTTTGGCCAAAACAAGGTTTCCGCCAAACAAATCGTCTGTACATGGTCACCAAAATATATCAATTCCACCTGTTCATTCCAACACTTGGTGTTTTTTTTTTTTTTTTTTTCCGGTCTCTCTGATATTCATATCATATTTTTTCCATTTTGTAAAGAAAAATTACTCCATTAGACTATCTATTTTTTAAGGCGAAGGTGATGATATTCGAATTTAAGACCCTATTAATACTTTTACCACCATCAAAATAATCTATAAAGTAAATGCCGATTGACTACGCTACCCCATGATTTTAAATATCGCCCGTTACGTTACATAATGCCTGATTTGTAACATAATTTTGGCCTTTAGTTACCGTTATTTCCATTATTCTTATTATATCACACGCGAGTTCTATTTTGCAGAATATTATTCGTTATCGTTACTGTTTTCCGTTATTTCCCGTTATAAATCACTATAGGTTATGCCATAATAAAAAAAATCACTAATATTTTATGAATCTATATGACTACCATGTACGGGTGAGAACAGATCCGTGGATCCGACCGATCCGACCCCATCCGATTCGATCTCACCCATCCGCTCCAATCCGAAAGCTGTCGGACACTAGATCGGATTAGGTTCCGACAGTCGGATTATCGGATTCCGACGGATTCCGATAATCCACATCCCTAATTATTATGTGTACCAAATCCCAATCCCGAACCCAATCACCGCCGGCCACAACCTCAAAATCCGATTTCAATCAACCCATCCTCATCATCAATCCAAACCAACGAAAAAAAAAGAAAGAAAAGAGAGAAGAGTGAGGCCGGCAGAGAAGAAGAGATGAGTAGGTTTGAAGAATGTATTTGGTCGGATTTTATTTTGATTGTTAATTTGGATGTTTGGTTTTTGGAGTGTGGCCGCCGACATGGAGTGGTGAGAGGAAGAAGAGGGCCGAGAGGAAGAAGAAAGAAATCAGAGCAGAGTGAAGGAAATAGACAAGATAGGGTTTTGATTAATTTAGAGTGATTCCTTCTACATATAGCAAAATACCCTATTATCTAATACCCATGGCCCAAGCCCATTATCTAATAACTCCTGGCCCAATGGCCGAAATACTAACATGTAACAAATTATTTTTTATACATTTCAATAAAGTACATACATAGACACAGATGTCGAACATGGCACGAATGTTTTTGATACGAGAGAATTCAAAAGTACAGGACACAGACACAACATATATAGTATTATATAAAATATAAAAATAAATAAATGTAAAATTACTAAAATTGTATTTGGTTGGTTGTGTATGATGTTTAGGTAGTGGATGAAAATTGGGTTGCATTCAGGTAGGTGAGTATGTGATGGAATTACAATTACTTATGCTTTGATTTGATAAGGATGACGAGATACTGATAAATCAAGAAATATTTTTTTGGCACGTACATAAAAAATAAATTATATTTTTAATTTTTTTCCTGATAAATCCGGAAAAAATTCGAAAATCCGACCGAACCGATCCGATTCCGAACTCTTCGGATAAGTTTCGGATTCTCTAACAAAAAATCCAAAAAAATTCGATCCGAAATTATCCGAATCCGAACTTATCCAATCCGAACTCGTCGGATTCCGATCCGAAATCCGAATTCTCACCCCTACTACTATGTCACTTTTAATTTTTAAACCTATATTAAGTTGAAAAAAAATACAATATGCATAATAGTCACGGTACCTATAAGTGTATAATTTAACTAGTGGTGTGTTGGTAAAATAAATTAGTGGGTCGAATGATTAAAGTCTACATTACTTCATTTTTTAGTTTTAATTTATTTATTTTTTAAACTAGTAAGTAAAGTATCAATAAATGGTTAATGAAGTAATGATATTTTGGATCCTATACTCGACCAAAATTACCATAATGGACCTCTAATGATAAAAATGCTTAAAATAGAGCCTCTACTAGCTGACATTTTGAACCCTCCGTCAATACGTGACATTTAAGTGCTGACATGAATTTTATTTTTAATTATTTTTTCTTTTGAAAATACGTGTCATATGACACGTATTTTATAAGTGCTGATCTGGCACGACTTGCATTTCCCTCTCTTTCATAGGTACCAGCTCACCTAGCCACGTCATTTCGCACACAAAAAAATTAAAAAATTGAAAAATTGAAAATTATTATTTAAAAATAAGAAAACTCGAAAAAAAAGTTCTAGAAAAAAAGTTTTCTTTATAATTTTTAAAAATTAAATAAATATAACTCTAAAAAATAGGGAACAAAATAAAAGCATTCCAAAATTTCTCTCTTTTTTTTTAAAAAATAAATAGAAAAGATGGATTGAATGAAAAACCAAATTAATGTTTTCATTTGGTAGAACAGTCATCTTTATCGCCACATCGTCCATAATCTCCCATCTACATGGATTTCTTCTCCCTCACAACACACAAGGTGTTATAATTGCAAGAAGACAACAACATTACCCCCTCCAACTCAGCAATGAAACATTCAAGAATCATCCCATCTTCAAAATGCAAGTGAAAAGGAAGAGTTAAAAGAAATGAAACTCATCCATCACCTTCCTCCTTTGGACCATCACTCATCCGATCTCATCTCTTTCTATTCATATCAAGTTTCTGCAAAATCAAGCTTAATCAACATTCTGCACCCCAAAATTGTTGGATCTAAAACACAAGCAAGCAACCCGCATCCGCAATCAGGTCAAAGGAGCAGTTTGAACAAATTAAATTGATGGGTAATCCGGTCAAGCCCATGAAAAAGGATGATGGGGTCATTTTCTTAAGGAAGAAGATGATGAACAATGGTGAGGGTTTCTTATTAAGAAATGGTGACGAGAACTTAAAGGGAGAGGAGGTTTGTGGGATTTGATTTTTGATTAAATGAAAAAACCAAGCATGAGAGTATCTATAATGATCAAGGGCATTAATTTGTTGAAGCAGCAGGGGAGGGAGTGGCGTGAGAGTGAGAGGGAAAAGGAGATGGAAATTTCGTTTTCTGAAAAAGAATTTTGTTTTTGATTTTTGATTTTTAAATATTATTAAAAAAATTAAATACTTGTATATGATGTGACATATCAAAATTTTAAATATGACACGTATTTTCGAAAGGAAAAAAAAACAAAAATAGAATTCACGTCAACACTTAGCTAACACGTATTAACGAACGATCCAAAATATCAATTTCAGCAATTAAAGGGTCTATTTTAGTCATTTTTATTATTAGAGGTCCATTATAGTAATTTCAGTCGAGTACATAGTGATAATCCAATAAACGTGCTAAAGGGAGGTGAATAGCCGATTTAAATTTCTGCACAAGTAAGAGTGGAGAGAATAGCAAAACACAAGATTTATAGTGGTTCCAATTCTCAACCGAATTGTACTCCACTACCTAAGAGTTTCCCCCTTAGGATTTTCAAATGCAAACCCTTTTGCTATTACTTGAGCTTTTCTTGGTTCAGCTCTCAACCTTACAACCTATGGTTTTTACGGGCTCAACCACAACCTATGTTTTTTTTCAAGGGATAAAAACAACTACCCAATACCTAAAAGTGTTAGGTACACTTTTCAAACCTGCACAATAAATATGATAGTAATTGTAATAAAGAATTGGTGTATAAAATGATAAATGTATGATTGACAATCAACACCAATAAATGCTCAATATTACCTCAAGAGAAAGCTTTAAATACACTTGAAAGATCAACACAAGAATGAATCAAAATCTTTGAGAAAAGCTTGTATTGTAAGATCTTGATTTTGTAAGCTTGTAAGTGTATTTGTGTGTTTGGAAGTTTGTAAGAACTCTCTTGGATAATAGTAACTCATTTTAGATGAGTGTTTATAGTGTCAAGAAGATTGAGGCTCGTCCATAGAGGAAAGAGCAAGAACTAGCCGTTTTTCCAGATTGGGAAAGAGTTGTTACAGCTTGTCAGACCACGGCGTCATCACGCCGAAGGTTTTCTTCTTCAGCGTAATTTTAAAAACTAGCCGTTATGGGCTCGGCATGATCACGTCGACACCTCGATGTAATGACACCCATATCAGTAGCCTCAGATTTTGAGCAGACTGGTTGGGCGTGATCACGTCGACTTCGCGACGTGATGACGCCCATTCCAGTAGCTTCAAGAATTGAGCAGACTGGCTCGGCGTGATCACGTCGACTCCCCGATGTGATGACACCAATTCTAGTGGCATCAGAAAATGAGCACGTTGGCTTGGCGTGATCACGTCGGGTCCTTGACGTGATGACGCCGAGAAATCGTCAGCTTTTTCAAAACTCCATTTTTCAAAATCATTTTTACGCAAAACCTTTTAACACACTTTCTTGACGTATTATTGAACATAAATCAAGTGTTTAATTAGAATCATACTTACATGTTTAAATTAGAAAACACTTGATCTTGTCACTTGCGATAATTGATTCGTTGCTCTTTTTATTAATTCGATCACAAACTACATAAACACTTTAACTTCAAATTGCATTAGTAATCTAATTAATTTGTGTGCCTATTACTCATCAAAACAAGATTAATGTACCCCTTGGGCCAACAATCTCCCCCTTTTTGATGATGATAACCACAAATTAATTTTAAAAATAATTGAACTTGCAATTGAATTTAAAGTTTTTAAGGAGAAAGTTACCCCCTCCCCCCTATATTTTTGCCGAAATACTTCCCCTATCAATATGCTACCGATTTAATTAAGGAGCCTCAATGCTCTCCCTACTTAAAACGTTAGTTGTACATGGAGCATGGTAAAGTTTAAAAATTTGCTCCCCTAAAACAAAATTGTCTCCCCCTTTGTCATTAACAAAAAGGGAAGGCAACAATTTAAGCATAGAAAGATACGATATAGCAATCAGACATCCAATAATAACACATAAAGAAACAAGCACATCAAATAAAAATTACTTCATTAAGTGATTAGTGTAACAATTAGCCAAATAAAGTTAAATACAACCATTAGAGGTATGAAGTTCAATAAAACACCAAAAATAAAATGGCTAATGTAATGCAAATGCAGAATATGATGATCATTGGCCCGAATAAGTCAAGGTGAAGAAGTTGGAGTGGCCTTGAAGTAGACACAGTTTTTATGGACTTGAATGAGCTCTTGGTTTGCTTCCCATATTGACATGCATCACACAAGCCCTCCACCTCATACTTCAATTTAGGTAGGCCTCGCACTAGCTCTTTCCTAGATATCTTTGCAATATGGTCGATTCCTACATGAACAAGTCTTCTATGCCATATTGATGAATTATCTACTAATGCACTTAAACATGTATGATCAATGTTAAGAATATCATTCAAATCAAACATATATATATTTCCTACTCTATTGCCAATAAACACAAGTGAGCGTGTGTGTACGTTCCTAACTTCACAATGAATAGATGTAAAAATAACAATTAAATCTCTATCACACAATTGACTAATGCTCAAGAAGTTAAATTTAAGATCATGCACAAACAAAACATGCTCAATAGAGGGAGAGTGCCCAACATTACCAATACCCAAAACTTTGCGCTTTAGGTTGTCACCAAAGATCACACTTCCTCTACTCTTTTCTTCCAAATGGGTGAATTTTGACTTATTACCAGTCAAGTGCCGCGAACACCCGCTATCCAAATGCCATTTATCCGCATCGGGTTTTCGCCACACCTACAAGCAAACTAGTTAGTCTTAGGAACCCAAACATGTTTGGGTCCTTTCTCATTTGCAAATGTACCCTTAGGTACCCAAATGTGTCTTTCATAGCTAAGCCCTTTTCTTATGTAGCAAAAATATGACACATGCCCATTTTTATTAGGGTTTATTGCGTGAAGGCCCCTTGTACTTTAAAAAAAAACAGACTCCTCCCCTCAACTTTAAAAATTCAAATAGTGCCCCCTGAACTACGGGTCAATTGCAAACCCATGTCCCTTCGTTAGTCAACCCTGACGTCCGTCCGTTTTAACCCTTTTCTGCCGGTTTCCCAAATTTTCCCGGTTATGATTTGACAATTTTTTCTTTCTTTTCTTTAGTTTTTCTTTCTTCCTCTCATCATCTTCTTCCTCACTCTCTGTCTTCTTCCTCTCATCTTTTTTTCTTTTCTTTCCTTTTCTTACATTTTTCTTTTTTTTCCTTTCCTTGGGTCGCAGCCCAAAACATCTTTTTTTTTTCTTCTTTCTTTTCCGCTTTCTATTCTCTGCCCTGCATTCTCCTTTCTCTTATATTCCCTTCTTTGTTCCTTTTATTTCTTCTTTTTTTTTTTTTAATTTGGTTTGGATCGGGGATGGGTGATTGGATCGAAGATGGAGAGAGCGGCGAGGCAGATCGGGAGTGAGGGAGAGTGGGGTTACAGCGGCGGTGATGGATCGGGAGTGAGGGAGAGCGGCAGTGATGTGCGATTGCGAGCCGAGAGGGTTGGTTTTTGCTGGGTTTGAGGAGGGGAATTTCATGGTCAGATATGATGGTTTGTGGCGACGAGGATGACAGCGATGTACAGTTGAGAGCCGAGAGGGTTGGTTTGGCTGGGTTTGAGGAGGGGGATTTCATGGTCAGATCTGATTGTGTTTTTGATTTTGTGGTTTAGATGTGGGTTAATTGATTAATTTTTGATTTTTGTTATCCTCTGTATTTTTGATTTTGTGGTTTAGATGTGGGTTAATTGATTAATTTTTTCGTTTGATTGGAAGAAGAAGATGAAGAAGATGGTGATTTCATTTTCCAAAAAAAGAATAAAGATGATGGTGATGAGTTGATTAAATGCAGGGAAAGAAAGAAATAAGAAATAAGAAAGAAAAAAAAATGAAAAGAAAAGAAAGAAAATGAAAAGAAAAAAAGACTGGAAAGTTTAATTTTTCAGAAAAAGAATAAAGATAATGGTGATGAGTTGATTAAATGCAGGGAAAGAAAGAAATAAGAAATAAGAAAGAAAAAAAAATGAAAGAAAGAAAAGAAAGAAAATGAAAGAGAGAAAAGAAAAGAAAAAAATGAAAGAGTGTCAGAGTTGCAACCGGTACAACCGGCAGAAAAGGGTTAAAACGGACGGATGTCAGGGTTGACTAATGGAGAGACGTGGGTTTGCAATTGACCCGTAGTTCAGGGGGCACTATTTGAATTTTTAAAGTTGAGGGGAGGAGTCTGTTTTTTTTAAAGTACAGGGAGCCTTCATGCAATAAACCTTTTTTATTAAATAAGTACATCTATATTTGGGTTTAATATGTGAAGGTTTGTTTTTGGATTTTGATGAACTAGTATGATCATTAGAAGAATAAGCTTTGACAAAAGTGGTTCTACCATTACTCATGCTTGTGGAAGAGTTAAAACCAATGCCTCTCATATCACCATTTTTCTTTTGATCATTCATACAATTATGGTGACTATGGTTACTTTGCACATATTTGGCTAATGTGGTTTCAAGATATTTTATCTTTTCATTCAAGTCTAAAATTTCTTGACTAGCATTAGCGCAAAGTTTACATGTAATGTTTTGGTTTTTAGCTTTACCACATGCAATATTAAGCAATTTATTCTCACTTGTCAAACTTGTATTTAACTCTTCTAATTCAATAATGTCATTTTTAAGGCTTTTTAATTCCTTAACAATTTCAGCATTTTTCTTAGTAGAGTTTTCAAAACGTGTAGCTAGTTCATTAAAGACATCAAGCAATTCATCATAATTTTGTTCATCACTAGAGGAATTGCAAGAGTTTACCTCATCATCGCTTTGAGCCATTAGGCACACATTCGTGCATCCATTGAAATAAGTAGAAGTCGATGAAGAACTCCTTTGAGAAGCATCACTATCAGCGTCGACGCGAAGACACAAGTTTGCAACTTCATCTTCGGATGAGGACTCCGATTGATCACTACTTGATTCTTCACCCTCATCACTCCAAGTGGAAGTAGCTTTAAATGCTCTTCTATGATGCTTTCTTGTTTCCTTCTTGTCTTTTGACCCTTTCTTTTCATACCTCTTCTTCTTTTCAAGGTTTTGGTTTGTCACACTTAAGATCTTCCGAACCATCTCATGATCGCTTGGAGACCATCCAAGATTGTCCATAACATTGCACAAATTCTGTAATCTTGTGCTAAGATCATAGATAGATTCACCTTTGTTCATCTTGAACAATTCATATTCATGCTTGAGTTGATTTAATCGGAGATCGCAAATTTGAGTCGTACCTTCATGCGCCATCTCCATAGTATCCCACATTTCCTTTGCGGTTTTGCATGAGCTGACCCGGTTGAATTTACTTAAGGAGATGGAAACAGATAGAGCATACATAGCCTTGGATTCTAAGGTTTGTCTTACTTTTGTGGCAGCACTCCAACTTGTAAATGCAAGAGGTCTTGACGCTCCTCCATCTCCGGCGGGTTCCATTGGAGCAACAGAGCCATTCTCGACACAATCTCACATTTCACAATCAAGTGAGGCTATAAAAGTTCTCATCTTTATCTTCCAATGAAGATAATTGTTGCCGTTGAGGTAAGGTGGTCGGTTGAGTGCACCTCCTTCTTTGTTGGTAAGAAATCCATCTTTAGCCATTTTTGATCGTTGCACTTGAGGTGATTAAACCTTTAACCAAGTGACCTTGCTCCGCTACCAACTGATAATCCAATAAACGTGCTAGAAGGAGGGGGTGAATATCTGATTTAAATTTCTGCACAAGTAAGAGTAGAGAGAATAGCAAAATACAAGATTTATAATAGTTCCAATTCTCAACCGGATTGTACTCCACCACCTAAGAGCTTCCCCCTTAGGATTTTCAAATGCAAACCCTTTTGCTATTACTTGAGCTTTTCTTGGTTCAACTCTCAACCTTACAACCTATGGTTTTTACGGGCTCAACCACAACCTATGTTTTTTTTCAAGGGGTAAGAACAACTACCCAATACCTAAAAGTGTTAGGTACACTTTTCAAACCTTCATAATAAATATGATAGTAATTGCAACAAAGAATTGGTGTATAAAATGATAAATGTATGATTGACAATCAACACCAATAAATGCTCAATATTACCTCAAGAGAAAGCTTTAAATACACTTGAAAGATCAACACAAGAATGAATCAAAACCTTTGAGAAAAGCTTGTATTGTAAGATCTTGATTTTGTAAGCTTGTAAGTGTATTTGTGTGTTTGGAAGTTTGTAAGAACTCTCTTGGATAATAGTAACTCATTTTAGATGAGTGTTTATAGTGTCAAGAAGATTGAGGCTCGTCCATAGAGGAAAGAGCAAGAACTAGCCATTTTTCCAGATTGGGAAAGAGTTGTTACAGCTTGTCAGACCACGACGTCATCACGCCGAAGGTTTTCTTCTTCAGCGTAATTTGAAAAACTAGCCGTTATGGGCTCGATGTGATCACGTCGACACCTCGATGTAATGATTCCCATATCAGTAGCCTAAGATTTTGAGTAGACTGGTTCAGCGTGATCACGTCGACTTCGCGACGTGATGACGCCCATTCCAGTAGCTTCAAGAATTGAGCAGATTGGCTCGGCGTGATCACGTCGACTCCTCGACGTGATGATGCCCATCCTAGTAGCTTCAAGAATTGAGCAGACTGGCTCGGCGCGATCACGCCGACTCCCTGACGTGATGACACCAATTCCAGTGGCATAAAAAAATGAGCACGTTGGCTCGGCGTGATCACGTCGGGTCCTCGACGTGATGACGCCTAGAAATTGTCAGCTTTTTCAAAACTCCATTTTTCAAAATCATTTTTATGCAAAACCTTTTGACACTTTCTTGAGGTATTATTGAACATAAATCAAGTGTTTCATTAGAATCATACTTACATGTTTAAATTAGAAAACACTTGATCTTATCGCTTGCGATAATTGATTTGTTGCTCTTTTTATTAATTTGATTGCAAACTACATAAACACTTTAACTTCAAATTGCATTAGTAATCTAATTAATTTGTGTGTCTATTATTTATCAAAATAAGATTAATGTGCCCCTTGGGCTAACACATAGTTCAAAATGTCATTGCCCCTTAATGAATGTGGATTGACAACTTTTTATAATTTGTGTGTTTATTTGATTAAGAGAATATTTCTAATATTTACAATTCAATTGTAAACGTGATGATCGCAACCGTTAAATTAAATTGTTATTTTTTCTGATTTTCGTTACATTATACTCCCTCCTTATTACAAAGAAAGTCGTTTACTATTCCGGCGCGTATTTCAAGGCGGCCAGAATAGTAGCTATATGACCCAAAAAATTCTGATTTTTTTTCAACGTACGTGAAGGATTAATATACGTTGTGTAAAAATTTCGGACTTTTTCGAGGTCATATAGCTACTATTCCGACCGTCTTGAAATACGCGCCGGAATAGTAAACGGCGTTCTTTGTAATAAGGAGGGAGTAATTTTCATTTCATTATCCGTTTTCGCAATTTAAAACCATACTCTATCCCTATTGGATCTCGAAAACATAATCTCTAATTTTGTTTGTTTTTTCACACAGCTTTAAGTGGCTCAATCAATCAAAGCTTTTTATTATACTTTTTGGCATAAACAAGCTACTATTTCATCAATAAATAGTCGCAAAGCTACTTCATCAGGAAGTAGTAGAGACTAGAGAGTTGACCACAATAGAGGGATAACACTGATTTATTTTATTTTTTAAATTCATAATGCTATACATGCTAACACATTAAAGTGACAAAATTTAAATTATATAATTTGAAGAAAAAAAATTGATACAATGGGGAACCAATCATAGTTATCAGAACCGGACCAGACCAGCCGGTCCGTCCGGTTCAACCGGTATTTTTTAAGTTTTCGGTTCGATTCAACTATCGGACCGAATAAGCATGTGAACCGGGTTCAACAGGTCAAATCGGCCGGTTTTTACATAACTAGCGAACCGGCCGGTTTGATGAGCCAAACCAAAACGACGCCGTTTTGGTTTGGTTTTTTTTTTTTTTTTGAAAATTTGATGGGCCGACCCATTACAGGCATGAGCCAGCCCATCAGAAAGGCAACCAAAACGACGCTGTTTTGGGTGTCAAAACGGCGCCGTTTTGATATGGACCAAAACGACGCCGTTTTGAAAAGTCCCAAAACGACGTTGTTTTTGGACTTTTTCAATTTTAATAATATTTTTTGATATATTATAAAATGCTACAGTAAAAACCAGCCGGTTCAATCCGATTTTATCGTCTAAGATTTACCGGTTTAATGTGTAAACGGTTCCGGACGGACCAGCATCTACAATCCGGTCGAACCCGATTCAACCCGATCGAACCACCAAATTGGCGAAAACAGTTCGCTGTCCGGTCCGGTTCTGATAACTATGAAACCAATCCGTATCTCCTCCCGTTTTATATTATATAAAAATAATGAATTGAGTACAAATATGTACTCCCTCCGGACCGCAATAATCGTCATTTTTCTACGGAATGTTACTGTACACTTTATTTGACTTTTTAGTGTTTACTTTACTGAATGTTACTATTTCAGGAAGTCAATTAATATGGTCCAGAGGGAGTATATCACAAGTACCTTATATTATATTATTCCCCTCGTAAAAGGTACAAATATTGATAGTTTCTCATTGCCACGTCATCCTTCCGTACAGTTGTCGTTTTGTTTCATACCACTCCGTAGAATTGACTTGGGGTTGACTGATCACTGAACCTCAACAGATCTCACTCCTCCTCTCTCCTTCTACTTCTTCTCTTCTTCCACTGCCGTTTCTCTGCAATTACAACCGTTGGGTGAAATTTCCTTCCCTTTCCGGTGAGTCCCCTTTTCTCCACTCTTGTTTTTTCTTCTGTCCATTCAAGACTTTGAGCGGAGAGAGTTAAAGTTTCATGCTTTTCTGATTCTCGCACCCTCACTTGTCATTCTAACTTAATTCCGCTGCAAAATCTTACATGGGTCTCTGTTTATTGATGAGAACCTGGTTAACGGGGTAAGGGTAAATCCGTTAAAATTTACGGTGTTGTACGGTGTTGTTCCACCTTAGGTACCTGCAAATGCACTGGACAAGTGTCCGGTATAAAAAAATCCAAAGATCAAGTCATCGGGCAAGGTAACGGACAGTGATGATAGCTAACGGTATGAGCTCAGCTAAAGAGGGGTTGTACTTGGTTTAGTCTAGTGTTTAATCCCTAGTTCTAAAATAAACGAAGTCCCCATGGAAGAAGACAGGTGGCTAATCCTGACTGATGTGACAGTCTGATGATATCAGATGGTAGGGGAGACTTTAGTAGCTTCAGGTGCATTAAATGCTGAAGATTGTCGGGTCAGAGTATCATGCTTGCCATTAATGACGTATGCCAACAGCAAATGGAGTTAATATCTTAATCTGTTACGTTAATTGATACTCCCTCCGGACACAATTATTTGTCGTTTTACTGTTCATGTACGCGTTTCGAGGAAGCCGAATGGCTCACTATTTGACCCCAAAAACTTCCGAATTTTTTCTCGAACGTACGTTAAGCACGTTCGAAAAAAAGTACGAAATTTTTTAGGGTCAAAGCCATTCGGCATCCTCGAAATGCGTGCATGAACAGTAAAATGACAAGTAATTGTGTCCGGAGGGAGTATATGTATGTAAAGTAAAAATATGATAATAGCTGTGGTTATGGGTAGCTCTACCGTGCCCTTGATCATCTGGTTTCCCCTCATTGTCTGTCTGCATCCGATTGGGTCCCACAGTTTAATGCTCTATCGTCCTTTAAGAAGATTGTAGGAAATGCCCCTGTAGTATTTATTTATTAGTTCATATATTATCATCCTTGTTTTGTCAGCTTTGCGGTGCCATTATCTGTCAAGATCACATGGTTACGCACACACCATAGTTCACTTACTGTTACCAGGTTGTTTTCCTTAACTTCGATTTTAGTGTTTCAGTCTGCCTAGATATTATGTCCAATGCTATGTTTTCACGGCCAAAACTTGTGTGTTTGGCTTTGGCTCCTTAAACTAATGTGGGTTCCTTAGAAAGTCCATGAGAAGATGGTATATCTTTTGTTTCATCTGTGTCCTATTTGCTTGATTGCGGGAGGTGGGGAGCTGGTTTTTCAGTCCTTGATTGTGTATTTCTATATGTTTACACTGAATACATTTACATGTTGAATAAGTACTTGCATCTTTTTGGAACTTATGACTACTTTTAGTGGATTATAGTGTTTGACTTTGGTAAATTACATGTTCACAATTGAACAAGGTGTTTTAACCTTAATTCGTGTCATTTATATTCCATATACGTGTATCAGTTGGCTTTCCTTGTTGTTGGTCTATGACAATGGCCGTATTAAAGCATCTCTAGTACCTTTTTCAGTGCATAAACTTTACCTTTCACTGAATCTTAACCTTGTTTCTATGCAGTGGCTGACTTGTTTTTGTGCACCTGTATTATGACAGTGTCGCTTAGATGGGTAAGACCGTTCAAGTTTCTTCCCTTCTTGTGTGACTGCAGAAGCAGTTAAGCAATGTCTGGAGTCACGCACAGGAGAGGGAACAGTTTATGCTATAAAGGTTAGGACATTCAAGAATGGAGGTCGACGACTGTATGCTATTGTGCAATTCACAACAAACAGTAGCGCTGAATGCATCATCTCCTTGGCTAAACAACGCCTATGGTATGGTACATCATATCTTACGGCTCGTGCCATGGATCATGATATAATACCAAAGCCACGCACATTGTTGCATGCCATGGAAAAGATAACAGTGCACTTTGGTGTCAGATTTCAAAAGAGAGGTTTTCTGTTTTGTGGAAAAGCATAAATGTTTCAATAAAGTTTGGACTTGGAATGAGAAAATTACATTTTTGCTATATTATGGTGTTGAGCAATACAAACTTGTCCTTTCCTATGAGAACATCTGGCAGATTGAACTATATAGTCCACGAGGTCGAATTGTGAAGTATCTTCTAATTCAGGTTACTTGAATGTTTTATTGTTGGATACACGTTGTTACATTCTTTCAAGTCTCCTGTACATTCTTTATCGCCTCTACTTCTGCTGCATCATGTAGATATGCTCATTTGTGTGCTTCAGCTTTTTGCTGGTTTCTTAGTCAAATGAACATTAATTGTTTTTAATCTATTGGTGGGCAACATATGGTCCTAGTCTTGATTCCAGGTTATTCTTTTTACCTAGTGATTAATCTCCCTTGTTTGATTATAGTGACAAACTTAAAACTGGATAGAAATTTGTTAAAAGTCTACTACACAAATTATAACTTAGCTTGTGAAGCAGTGCCATTATTGTATAAAATTTCATACTTTTAGCATGCACAGGTTTTAGACTATTCATATTTGAACTCATTGGTCAAGGAACAGCTTGAAGTGCTTGGGCTTGCAGATATACTTGCCTTATTAGCTCTAATTCAGAACTTGGTAAAATAAACTGGACTCAGAGTCCAATTATTCACTGGGAGAAAGTTAGAAGTTGAACATCATGGAGAGGAGTTGTTTTCAAGTGATGCAGTCCTACCGTCTTTTCTTTCAGCCTTTCCCTTCCTTTGATGAGTTGTAGAAAGAAAATGCCAATTGACTTGATATATGCATGAATTTGCTGAATGGTTTATGCTGCAGATTAGCCTATCAAAAGTTCAACAAAAACCAACCACTTGTTCTGGGTTGATATGGACTTTAATGCATTAGAAATTTGATCTTCTATGTGATGCTTTCAATTGGAGCAGGCAATCATGCTATATTTTCTTTACTGGAGATTATTATACTAACTTTTTAGCTTGTACATGTTTGAAACTGGATCCAAGAATGTTCATAATTTTGCTTTCTATTTTAATGTAGTTATATGGTGCACCTCGCATTTTTGAGAAAGCTGTATGCTCTGCTGGGAATGTATTTGAGGATCCGCTCTTGAACTGTTGTAGGGATGATCCTGATGATCAATGGATTAGGACAACTGATTTCACTCCCTCTTTCTGCATTGGGCACTCTTCTGCATTATGCTGGGAGCTTCCTTATGGTCTTCAACTTCCGAATTTCAGGGAGAACTTTGTTTACTATAAGGAAACTGATGGAAATTTTTCTTTGGAGAGTGGTACTACCTTTTCTTCCAATTCAGATTTAGTTCCTATTGTTGGCCTTTCATCTCTTGGTGGTTTGCCATATGAGATCTTATTCCAATTTATTGGTTCAAAATGGGTGCCTTGCTGGGCCAACACTTGATACTAGTTTTTACAGATTGGTTGATCCTAATAAGATAAACCTTGTATTCATAGAGCATGCACTTGAGAAGCTTTTTCACATGAAAGAATGTTGTCATGAACCTTCTAGGTGGCTTAATGAACAGTACAGGAAGTATCTTACATCTAGGAACCCTCCTAGATCACCCAGTATATCCTTGGATGAGGGTTTGGTGTATGTGCGCAGGGTTCAAATAACACCTTGTAAAGTTTACTTTTGTGGCCCTGAAGTTAATGTCTCAAACCGTGTGCTACGCAATTATCCAGAAGATGTCAATAACTTTCTTCGTGTTTCTTTTGTTGATGAGGAGTTGGATAGAATTTATTCAGCAAATTTACGCCCTCAGTCTTCTGCTATGAATAAGGATACAAGGACTGAACTTTACAGACGGATTCTTTCTACTCTCCAAACTGGGATAGTTATTGGGGATAAGAAGTTTGAATTTCTCGCCTTTTCATCCAGTCAGTTGCAGGAATATTCTTGCTGGATGTTTGCTTCAAGATATGGGCTCACTGCTGCAGATATAAGGAATTGGATGGGTGATTTTCATAAGATAAGAAACGTTGCTAAATATGCTGCCAGACTTGGTCAATCTTTTAGCTCATCCACTGAAACCTTGAGTGTTATGGAGCAAGAGATTGAAATTATTCCTGATATAAAGGTTTTAAGGGGGGGAACAACTTACATATTTTCTGATGGAATTGGGAAAATATCTGCTGAGTTTGCTAGGAAAGTGGCAAAGAAATGTGGCTGTAAAGGGTGTCCATCTGCATTTCAAATTCGATATGGCGGCTATAAAGGTGTTGTGGCAATTGATCCAACATCATTAAAAAAATTATCTTTGAGAGGGAGTATGCACAAGTATGAGTCTGAAAACAGGAAATTGGATGTCTTGGCCTATAGCAAGTATCAGCCTTGTTTCCTGAATCGTCAACTGATCACCCTTCTCTCTACCCTTGGAATTCCAGATCACGCTTTTGAGAAAAAGCAAAAAGAAGCTGTAGATCAACTCAATGCAATATTAACAGATCCTTTAAGTGCACAAGAAGCATTGGAGTTGATGTCTCCTGGAGAGAATACTAATATTCTGAAAGAAATGCTTCTGTGTGGTTATAAGCCTAACGGTGAACCATACCTTTCAATGATGCTTCAAACTTTCCTGGCGTCGAAGTTGCTCGATATAAGGACAAAAACAAGGATATACCTTAACAATGGTAGATCTATGATGGGATGCTTGGACGAAACTGGGACCTTGGAATATGGGGAGGTGTTTGTGCAATTCTCTGGAAATTGGCACGGGCAGCAATACAATAGTTCTATAAGAAGCAAGGGATCAAGTAAGCGGTTTCTGGTTTATGGAAAGGTGGTGGTAGCTAAAAATCCATGCTTGCACCCAGGTGATGTACGGGTTTTAAGGGCTGTGGATGTACCAGCTTTGTATCATATGGTAGATTGTGTTGTTTTTCCACAGAGAGGAAAGAGGTACGTAATGTTTATTGTCTCTTTTGCCAATATTGGAATCACTGTTCCCATACTTGCAATTTAACACACTTGATTCTTTGGTTTGTGATTAGTAAAAGAGAAAACTGTTGCAGAATGTGTGAAAACTGAAAAGATTGTACTGCCATACACTGATTATTGTTGCAGGCTGTTTACAATCACATTTTACATTATGCTTTCTAGCACTACTAGTTTGATGCTTCTAGGGCTCCCTTTTCTGACAGGACTTAGCACTACTCATAGTGTTAGGTGAATCAAGCAACCATGTTCAGGATTCTCTTCTCCATAACTTTGAATTAGAGTTGGATTGTTATCCAAAAGCAAAATCAGAAATCTTAGCACATGCAAATGGAGAAAAATCTAGTGAGAGACTGTTTTTTTGTTTTTCAGTTGTAGTTATTTGTTTTATGGGTGTGGTGGTATGAGGTACTTGGTATGTCCCTTGAGTTGGCCTTCTTGTTTTTTTACTGTAAGTATTGTGATTTCTTGGGGCTTTGGTAAGGCCAAATATGCTTTAAAGTTGATTAATAACAATTTTATTGAGTAATCAGCGCCAGTTCAGTTGCTGAGCTCGAGTTTTATGAATGGGTTTTATTGGTATAGATGCTAAGAAGCAGACTTAACTTTGCATCTAACACGGATCTGTATGCACTGTATGTTCCAGTCTGGTGGATAACGTATGGATTCATATGTGTATATAGAGGACCTCTAACTTCCATCTAAAGCCATAAGCATTAACCATTGTCCACTTTAGTTCTAGAATAAGTCTGCATACTTAATGGCTATGCAATACGTTTGTGAAGAACAGACATTTAAAAAAGATTGCCAAATACAAAAGTTGGAGGTTCTCTTTGATGCATATTTCTTTTTGTTGTGGAACTGCATTGTACTTCTTGTAGTCCTTTACTATTTCATTCTTTAGCCCCCTCCTTGCTGCTTTTTCCACCTGATCACAGTGCTAATTATGTAATAAGGATTCCTTAGTGAGCTGGAAGATGTGATTTGACCAGTCTCTTTTCCTCCTGGTGAAGGTTAATGTGATTGCGAGATGCCTACGTTCGATCTCAGTTGTCGAAGCTTGTTCTCGGGATATAATAGTTTCACCTTAGTAAATAGCCTTGCATGAGATCTGTATTTCTATTTAATATGATATGTGCTGTGGGCTTTCTGGAAAGCATGTCACTGGGTCTAATAAAAAGCGTTCATTGTGTGCTTGAAAACTAGAATTGACAACAACCTATGCCTGTAGACCTCGCATTCGTGTGTTCAAGTTGAGAAGTTGGATGCTTTGATAGTTCATGAGTGCCTTCTTCAATTTGGATCCAGAAAAGTTTGATACTGGATATTTACCTGCTTTAGCCGCTTACTTATTGTTCTTTTTCGTTTTTGCTAAGTTGTTTCTTTGCACCTCTCTTCAAAAGCTTCTATGTCACACTGTTTATTGACGCCACTATTATTATAATGCCAGACCGCATCCAAATGAATGTTCTGGAAGTGATTTGGATGGCGATATCTACTTTGTTTGTTGGGATTCGGAGTTAATACCAAGTCGTCAGATTTCGCCCATGGACTATAGCCCAGAGCCCAGCATAGAGCTGCAACATGATGTCACAATTGAGGTAATGTATTTTCTAAGTGAAATGTCTATGCAATTATCTAATGTCCCCATCTCGATAAAGGAACAAAAAAAGAAAATCTAATGGCAATATTTTTTTTTCTGTTTTCTTCCCGTGGAGATTTCTCAGTGGTTCCATAAATGAGCCAGTATCTCTTCTGCATTCTGCCCTCTACATAATCACACAGTCATCATACAAACTATTAGTTTTTTCTAACTTTTCATGGTTTTCATTATGGCTACTGAATACTTTACTGAAAATGATGCAGTATTTGTTGTTTAATCTATTTTCTCCATTTTTTTTTCTTATTTTTTTCCATATGGCCTAGAATTCTTTTAGTAATTATTTTTTATTTAACGGCCCATGCGACAGATGCACACATGACGACTATTTTTTAACAAGTAGTACTAGCAAATACAAACTTTTGCAAGCATGCGATTGAGCAACCTAGGATCCATGTAACATTTTCTATATAGTGTGGTATTGACATTTGCAAAGAAATGTTAGTTACGATCTTTCTTTTCCAAGAAAAAAAATAAATTGTTGAGTCAATGCAGACTGTTCGTGATTGTTTCAAGTTATTTCATGATTTTTGGCATTCATTTTTCCGGGTATTGAATTATATACAACACGGTATTACAATATGACTTCCCAAACTGAATAAATTGTTGTTTTTCTAAAACGTTTTTGCTGTTGCTATGAATATGGTATATACTTTGTTTGATTGATGGCAACAAAAAAGAGCCTTCCTTGCAAAAATGTTAGAATAATGAACTGATGGCTTCCGTTGCTTCTTACTCTTGCATATGTTCCGTTAATTTTCTACTTGTCATTGCTAGAGAGCTATTCTTCTCTTTTGCTAAGATATTTTCATGTATTTATACAGGAAGTTCAAGAATATTTTGTCAACTACATGCTCAATGACAGCTTAGGCATAATTGCAAACGCTCACACTGTCTTTGCTGACAAGGAACCTTTAAAAGCAATGAGCGAACCATGCCTGGAGCTTGCACATAAAATTTCAATTGCAGTTGACTTCCCAAAAACTGGAGTACCGGCTGAAGTACCTCCTCATCTCTACATCAAAGCATACCCTGATTTCATGGAAAAGCCTGACAAACCCACTTATACATCAGTAAATGTGGTAGGGAAGCTTTTCCAGGAAGTGAGGGACATTGCACCACATACAGGCTCTATTAAGTCCTTTACTTTGGCTGTGGCAAGGGAGTGCTATGATCCTGATATGGAAGTTGATGGCTTTGAGGATTACATAGATGATGCATTTTATCACGAGCAATTATGATAATAAGTTGGGTAATCAGATGGATTACTATGGCATAGGTACAGAGGCTGAACTTCTCAGCGGAAACGTTATGAAGATGTCAAAATCTTTCACCAAGAGAAGAGATGCTGAAGCGATCGGAATGGCAGTAAGGTCCCTGAGAAAGGAAGCCAGGTCTTGGTTTAATGAAAAGGGCAGTAGGTCAGATTCTGAGGAAGATGATGTGTACGCAAAAGCCTCAGCTTGGTACTATGTCACTTATCATCCCTCCTACTTTGGTTGCTACAATGAGGGAATGGATCATGCTCATTTTATTAGCTTTCCTTGGTGTGTTTATGACAAACTTATCCAGATCAAGAAGAGAGCAAATGCCAGAAGAAGCTCTTTGTCATATCTGGAAGACCAGTTCAGTCGGGGGCTGTGCTTGTTTTGAGATTGTTTGATTGAAGTGTCCAGTTAATAGTCTACTCATGTATTTATTAGTGAACTGATACGACTACGTGCACTTATGTTGATGTGCTGAGCTTTTGATTCTATCTTAAGTAACTGACATTTAGTGCCTGTGGCTTGTGTTAGAATGGTCAGTAGATGACTGTTGGTATGGTACTTGTAATATATGCATTAACTTAATGGTGGTCTTCTGTGTATGGTGTTGGTAGATTGACATAATCAAAATTTATATAAATGCGACTAAGGGACTCAGAACTCGAGACCTAGTCTTCTTTATTTCACAGGAAGTACTATTGAATTACAGGCTCATTGGTGACAAGATCAGAGTATATGCTTTGTATTCTTTTCAAACCTGTGATGACAGTACGCTGAGTATGGGTATTTTATGCATCCTTACAAGTATTATTGAGTTAATGGATGCACATTCTCTTATTCTGAAATGTTTCTAAGTTCCCATCGGATAGAAACATTTTTCTAACCTATTTATCTGCTTCTGTGGCTCATTGATGCCTTTCTGCAGAACCTAGTGATGAGAGTTGTTGCAGTAACAATACTTTGTAAATATATTGGCTTTTCAAATGTGGCATTTGCGTTTCAGAACAAGAGTTAATTGACACCCTACGTAGGGCATTGATGATAACTTATTGATCACGTCATCCATACCATCAAGCATTCGACAGAACAATTCATCAATTATCTCTTCTCCGAAGTGTTTTCCGATGATTCCCCCCAGTCCTTTTCTGAAGATGTTTACGATTGTGTGTCCTTGCAGCCGGTTCTCAGGTCTGACAGTGCATCCTGTTGCCCCAATTCTCTCTATGGTAAAACTCCCATTTCTTGCTATGAGCTCTTTCATCTCCTTGGGTGTAGGAACATACATCGGAATGTTGAAAGTGTTCATTAGTTCTTCAGATACTAGTCTCTGCGTGGACAAAAGTTGGATATCAGTTGATGATTTTGTTACAAAGGAGAAGGCCAAATAACATTTAAATTTTTGACCCGGTACAAGTTCAAATTAGCTCGAGATTCGAGTACAAGCACCCAACAAATGTCATTAGATCATCAAAACATTCAGGGCTTACCTCTTTTGCTATATCCAGGAGGCATGACTCCAAATGGTTGAACAATATGCCATTTGGTGTATTAGAACTTGGGATCCCATCCGGCATCGATGGGATGACTATCACCATCATTCCACCAGCAACCAGCTCTGCTGCTCTGGCATCCAAGAACTGCCCCATGTCCTTGGCGAATTGGGTTGCGTAAGCTGTCACTACTGCTTCTGAGGAATTAGTGTAATGAACCCTACCCTTGTTCCATGAAGGAGAATTTTCATCTGTCACCTCCTTCGGCAATTCAGAAAGCCATTGTAGTGCATAAGAACAATGCACAAAGTGAAGAGAGGACTTGGGGAGTAGCCGGCCATAAAATGAGCCTGGCAATCCGGCAAAGAAGTAGTTTTTCTGAGGAGGGAGAGAATTGAAAAGGGTGTTGAAATCATTGTAGATAAGGTAATTGAAGTAGACTTGAAATTCTGGGAATTGGTCTGCAGTTATGCCTTGAGATGCAAGCTTTTGTTCCACAGCTTCAATTATAATTTGCACAGAATTGAAGGTTTTTGGTCCAACAGAACACCCAACATCTACAATCTTGAATGACTTAGAAGTAGAAGACAACTCTGCCACATCCAGCTTTTTGGCAACCTCCTCTTTAATAACTTCCTCCATGATTGGGATATCCTGAAAAAATTGGTTTAAGAAACAAGTACTATCTTAATCAGGGTTTAAAAGCAAAGTTTAGTTTACTAATTATGCAAGGATTGATATCAAATATACGAACTGACGAGCTTGTAGCTCAGCATGACGTACTTTCTGCAGCAAAGCAGGGAAGAGTTAGGTTTTGAATTCGAATTACCTGTTGGCTTTTGGATATTGTGTTCCTGTTAGTCGTATTATGCCCATTAGAAGCTGGTTTTGGAGTTGAGGGGAGCATGATGGCCATCTTGTCACCTGGTAATCTGATATGTTCAAGAATTCAAGAACTGGCCCAAGAATTCAAGAACTGATTGCTGCTGCTGCTACTCAATGACAAATCTTATAAGTGAGGTGGTTACCGTCCTGTTACCATGGAATTTTCTTGATTTGTCCCATTTTTTTGTTCTCAGAATAAGAATTTGTGTTTGTCTTTTAAAAGTAGTAGGAGGCCAAAAGGTATTCCATGTTTTTCACCTTCTCTTGATGACGGCATCGATCGGCCTATGTATTCTTATTCCATGGTCAACTATTTTTGTCACCATTTATTTTTCAACGCGTAGTAATCTCGGTTTCTTAAAAAAAAAAAGGTGAAAGCTTTGTTTTCATCTAAGCTTCTACTAATAATTTGATTCCATCCCAAATTTTCATTAATCTCCATTCTCATGTTGTAAAAATGAGATATTACAAAGATTTTACATTTTGGAGCTAAAAGTTGTCTTTAATACAAACAATTATATTTTGAATCAGTCAATACTGTTTGTAACAACCACAATTAAAACCGAAAATTTTCTCCATAATGACAAAAACTAAAAATCATATCCCACTTAAAGTGGAAGATTTGGCTCCAACGAAAATATTTTTTAAACCACCTTATATTTCGGAGTCTGTAAATATGTGTTATCATCCTTCTTTTGAGACACACCTTAATATACCAAATGTGATCATTCTACTTCTGGATTACTATCAATTTTGTTTTTATTGTTCTGGTACCTAACTACGAGTTAGAAGAGATCGTTATATCCTGGGTGAAATAAATTTCTTTAGGACAACATTTCATTGCGTCTTGATCTTTCACTTTCCTTTTGTGCTGATTTTTTCAACAATCTAAAAGAATTTATCAAGATGGATACGCATTTGTGAAGAGCATTGTTGAATTGTCTCGTGGGTGTGCTTTAATTAAATCAAACTATTTCTTATCCCTATATTTGTTCTTTTTGAGTTTCAATTATTTAATTTTCTCACGTTATTAATTAAACACTTTGTATTCTGAGAAGAAATTTATTCCTTATATTTTCTAAGCAACGATACGTGAGAAAATGAAATAGAAAAAGAAGAAGAATATGTTTCCGTTTACTTGAGAAGAAAATTTGTATGAAGATTGACATACAATTGGATATAGCTAACTTCTATGAAGGTGCTGTGACGACTTAACCATAATAGGTGCACTCGAGTGAGGAAGAGAATTAAGGTGGATTATAGATTAAATTATGCAATAATTATGCAAACTCAAGGTATGTATTCTATCTAATTTTATCATTTCGGTCATGTAAAAATAATTAATAAATATATTAATTATTTAAATTTGGATTTCCTAATGAGTTTTTTTTATGTCTTTTGAAAATGAAAATTAAGATTTTACTATAAAGAAAGTCATGGCGGCAAAATAAAAAAAATATAATTATTAAGAAATGGTTTACGGATGTAAGCGATATGATCAGTTGTGATATATGGTATATGGTCAATTACAATTTTATGAGTTAATTACATGATGACGTAATTCAGCTAATGTGTTAAGAGTTTGAGTTGTTGGTGTTGTCTTGATATTGCTCAATATTTTATTAATTAACATTTTTTGTCTCCTAATGATACCAATATTGTGGAGGGTATTTTTTAATAATAGAGCGGGTACAAAGTCTTTAAGAGCTTATTTATGGAGGCAAATATATAAAGTACAAATTTTAACTGTCAGAAAATTTGCAATCAAATTAAATGGGTAATTTGATTATATTCGATACTACAAGAGGTACGAATGTATTAAATTTTTATCTCATTATGAGTAATGCTATTGTTATTGTTTATGAAAAAAAATTGAGAATTATTTTTTATATAATTTAAAGGAGAGAATAACTCCTTGAGGAGATACATTACCATTATATATGATAGAATATATGTGAACACACAGAGGTATTTACTCTCACTCTTAATTTTTGTGTAATTATGTGTAATTAAGAAAGTGTCAAATATATTTATTTGTATAGTTGATCATTGTAAATAAACAAGTAGAATAATATTCCCAAATGTGGGGGTCAAAATATTATAATTATTATTTTTTTTATTTTTTTATAAAAAAATGTCATGAAGTATACTAATACTTTTGTGAGTTTGTGGCAGCAATGATATCACAAGTGCAATAATAGGTAAATAAATAAATAAATAAATAAATAAATAAATAATAAGAGATGTGATAGCATAATGCTATCACACAAACTTTCTGTTGAGATTTTTCTAAAAAATTAGACATTTTGATGTCAAGTTTTTTCAGTACTCTTTAATGACGTATTTGAGGGGTACCATGAATTGTGGTATCATATATAATTTGAGTTTCCGCTGTATTAGAGAATACAGTGATGATAATTGAATTTTATATTCAAATGAGATAAAATCCACTAATGATGTAATTTGATGATCCACTAGTGGTGTTAATAATTTTTTGGATGAAATTTTACAGCATGTAAGAATTCTATTGGGTGTAACACCTATGTATCGATACATTGTGATTGTCAAGCTAAAGCTTGCATATGTGGTTAAGCTATTGTTAAATGATGAGATTATTTTCGTTGACTATGAGATATCATAAGTGTATTTGGTTGATCCTCTAACTAAACATCGAGGGGAATGAGACTTAAAGCTATATTAAGAAATTAACAGTGATGGGAATCCAACCTTTGTGATTGGAGATCTGATAGCGTGTATTTATGCATGATTTTCCCCATATTATTTCATTGATTTAAGGCATGATTCTGCTAATATACCTTTGTTTTCATCACTATTGCAGATCTAGGCTTAGAAAGGGAGTTTATGCGAAAATACGCATTTTAGGAGCATTTTTGTGCGAATCCGAGCTTCAAGACCAAAGTCGAGGTCCTGACACCAAGATAGCAGCCTTCAAGGTCCCGACAAGGATTCTTGATCGAGACCCCGAAGGGTAAAGAACGGCATTCCCATGTGTCCTCTCGCCGAAGCTTCCACGTGTCCCCTCCGATACTTTTCAGAGAGTTCTGCACAAGTCCCAGAGTGTATCTCCACCTCTCCATGTCAGACCTCGAGTCAGCTAAAGCCTGCTCCCGATCAGCCAAAGCTGGGCAAATCAGACTTCTGCCACCAACTTTGTGCTTTTCTGTTTTGTGCTTTAGGAGCACGTTTGCTTTGTGCTAGGCATTCCTTAAATGAATTTTGTCTCCTAGTTGGGCTGGAAGATATTTTGTGCTTGTAATTTCTAGGTTAAATAGGACTTCTAGGATAGAAAGAAGGAGGCTTGGTGTATTAGAATTAATCTACATACTTTATACTTCTCTCTAGTTTTATCTCTCTAGTTCTTGTTAGCATCCTTCTCCTTAGCCGCCGGGCTTGAAGCATTTTTGTAGCAAATCGGAGCATTGCTCCGGCCTTTAGTAATCAAGTTTTCTTCCCTTAGACCTATCTCTTTACTTATTATGTTCTTTATATTTATGATTTATTTCTCTTCAAGCATGAGTAGCTAAATCCTTAGTTCTTAGCAAAGGTAATTCAAGGGTTGCAAGGGTAGATTTGAGGCCTAAACGTGCTTAATATACTCTTGCTGCCATATTCAATTGCTTATCATTTTAATTATATTTTCACTTGGGATAATTAGAGGCTTGATCAACTGATAATTTTCTTGTGTGATTGCTGTCGTCCATGTGATGGGAACGTGTAGGGAAGTTGCATGGTACAAGTAGGCACCTAGTCTAGGGGCCATCGTGTCGAAATGGTCTCGCCTAGCTAGGGTGAGTAGTTGATTAGAGCGGGGTCACGAGCCTGACAAACTGAGGGACCTTCAGCTCTAGATGTGTCTTTTCTTATCTTCATGGGTAGCCTGAGTATTGTCCACCAGCATTCGTGCCGGGGGGGGGGGGGGTTCTAGTTTCTCTTAAGAGGAAAGTAGGGGATATCCGAGGAATCTGGTCCCTATGTCATATCTATGTCACATGAATAGAATATCCTTGCGCTGATGACGATCGAGCCCCTGAATGCAACCTAAGAATATCCTTTGCTAAGATCTCTCTCTCTATTTGACTTATTGTGTTTACTTGTCTCTCTGCCTTATTGTTCTAACCTTGATCATTGATTTGCCATCTTTTACCTTTCGGGACCCCGATTCAAGTTTCACTATCGAGGCCCCGATCATTGCTTTCATAGTTAGAATTATTAGCTCCAAATCTCTTGGCTAACTTGCTTAGTCAACTAAAACCCCCATTTTGTTTGTTACATTTTTGTGCTTTTGTTCTGTGTTTTAATTTAAGACCTTGAGTCAGTCTCTCCCAATCCCTGTGTTCGACCCTGACTACCACTGTACACATATCAATTGTGCACATATATTCAGGCATTATAAATTGTATTTGAGTGACGATCAAATTGGTACCGTTGCCGGGGATTGTTTCAAGATTGATTTTTTTCTCTTGTTTGTATGACTAGGAGATCTGCACCAGATCTACTACCCCTTGATCACTAGCTCACTAGGACAGAGAGAGGACTTCGAAGACTAGCACAAGGATCTCCTATCCATTGTCCTGCCCTCGACAAAAACCTTTTCACCTTGGACGATCTCGATAATCAAAACCTCGACAACATACCACCTGTCCACGCAGACGGACCTGAAATGGAAGATCTAAGCCCTGAAGGGAACGATGTTCCCCCAGTAATCCAGACTATCGATGAATTCAATGCTGCCCCCGAGGCCTCGACCAGTTGTATCGTCTGGCCAGCAGTCCCGAATGACTGGGCGCTCAAATCTTCCGTCATGCACCATCTACCCCTCTATCAAGGGCTGGCCAAGGAGAACCCCCACCGCCATCTCCAACAATTGCACTCCATTTGCGACGCCATGAAGCCACATAATGTTAGTATTGAGCATGCCAAACTCTGCGCCTTCATGTGGTCCCTTAAGGATGATGCCCTCGATTGGTTTTATGACTTGCGTCCTCAATCTATCAATTCGTGGGCTGAAATGTCCAAGGCCTTCACAGATAAATATTACCCGGTGTCTATCGCCATGGTAACTCGCAAGCAACTAGTGTCTATCCTCCAAAAGGACACGGAAGACCTCGAGCAGTACTTCGAACGCTTTAAGAAAATGCAGGCCTTGTGCCCTTCACATAACCTCTCTGAGCATGCCCTCATCCAGTATTTCTGTGAAGGACTCAAGGCCCATGACAAGGCCTTGCTCAACGCCGCTGCAGGCGGTTCCATCACTAGACTCACTCCCTGATATGATGCCTTTTTATGCATGTTTTTCCCTCTCTTTTAGGTCTAATTTCACACTTGATACTACTAATTTGGCTTGTTTTCCAACCACTTTGTAGATTTGGACTAAAGGTAGAAACTTGCTGATAAGCGTGCCATTTGGATGCATTTTTGCTGATCTTTCATCGTCGAGCCCTAGACGCAGTTTTGTCATCGAGACCTAGACGCCTCTATACCGTCTAGACCTGGATGAGCTACTGAAGATATCTTACGTCCAGGCCTAGACGCACGCACGTGCATGTTTCTTCTCGGATGACGCTTGACCAAAGATGCCAAAGAGATTCCAGAATATTCCCTAGCTAAGTCGTCTTGCCCTAGAAGATATCTTACGTCTTGCCCTAGATGACGCTCCTCGTCTAGGCTGACGCTTGACAAAAGATGCCAGAAAGATTCTAGCGGGATTCTATGCAATATTCCCTCTGCCAGCTGTCAAGGACGCCCCTTCCTTCCTTCCTCCCCAACCAGCTGTCCTATTTTGTCCCCTTGTGGGATTGTCTTGTATATAAACCTTAGTTTTTAGGGCTTTAGGGGAGCTTTTCCTTTTTTTTAGGGTTTTGAATCATTGTAGCCATTTTTCTCTCTCTCTCTCTAACTTTGGGATCTGTTCCCTTCTTGTTTTTTCAGATTTTGGCCGGAGCTTTGAAGCTCCGGCCGGTTTTAATTAAGTGCTCTAGATTTTCGTTTTCATCTGCACCTCTTCTTTGTTTATGTTGATTTCTCCATCTATTTTGTGTTTGATTCTTAGCATGATTGGCTAAGTTTCTAGTCTTGGCAGGGGTGTTTTAAGGATTGCAAGAGGATAGTTGGGAGGTCAAAGTGCTCTTAAAATGTTTTCATTATTGTATCCGCTTTCTTGCCATTTTATTGTCATTTCGTGTGAGATTTGTTGGTAGTTTGATCATCTATTTGCATGTTTCTCATGAATATTGTCATTTCCATGGTAATAACTAACGTGAGGCCATGGAATAGAGTAGGCACCTAGCACAGAGTCACCATGTCGTTTGGTCCAATCTGGCTAGGGCAAGAAACCGGTTAGGGCAGACTTCTTAGTGTCTAGCCCTAGACGTGTCTTCTCTCCACTTCACGGGCCTGACCCATAAGCGCACCTTGGGTGCAGTGTCACGGCCACTCCCATAAGCGTACCTTGGGAGTGACTTCTCTTAAGAAGAGAAGTAGGGGATCCACGTGAAAACAGGATTCCTATAGCGCGTCTATGGCGTGAAAACAGTCTATCCTTGCACCAATGACCGACTAGACCTCGACGCAATCCACCGTCTACCCCTGCTAAGATTTCCCCTTTACTTGATTTATTGTCTCTACTTGTTTCATTATTTCCTTCTTATTTGATATTCTATCTCTTCTTGTTTTAATTTCTTCTTTGCTATATTTGTCTGTCTGCACCGTTTGTTTATTTATCTGCACCGCTTTTATTATTATTCTTCTGTTTTCTTATCATTTCTATTTTATTTACGTTTTCTGCACCGATATCAACTGTCATCATTGGTTAGGCTCATCTAACCAACCAACCCCCCCCCGATTTACTTTTTTGTCTAGTGCATTTTCATCCTGATCATACATCTAGGGCAAGATTAAATCTAGTGTTTCATTTCCCTGTGGTTCGACCCTGACTTGCCGCTATATACATTAATTTGTGCATCTAGCCTATCAGGAACTATTTTATTACTTTTGACGCGCGTTTCGACGGCGCGTCACTCCCGCTATCACCAAAGACACCATCGAGCTTATGTCCAAAAACAACGCCCCTCTCAACAATTCCACCAGCAATCAAGACGCCCGCTCAGCAGCCATGGAAAACCATCTAGCGGCCATCACTAGTATACTTCAAAATATGGTATCGGGACACCCAGTCCAAGTCAAGGCCTGTCAATTCTGTCAACTATCAGATCACCCCACGAACTCCTGTCCATTCATCCCCGAAGAGATGCCTTTCAATGCTGTGGGAGGATTCAATGCCCCATATGGCCAGAACAACAACCAAGGATGGAAACAAACTAATTACGGATGGAACAACTCTTAACAGTCGGGACCTAGCGAACAGTATCAACAAAATCCATACGGGAACCACCCCCCTTCAACATGCAAAATTTCAAGCCCCGACCTAATTTTCAGAACAATTATCAGTATCAGAGACAACCACCACAAGATCAGACCTTCGTCGTGCCCCCGAATGAGGAGGCATCCTCTGATAAGAAAAAGATTACAGACCTTGAAAAGTAAATACGCACTCTCATGGCTGAAATGAAAGAAGTAAAAAATGGAGGGAGATTCCCGGGGCAGACAGAAGCCAACCCAAAGCATGAGGCATGTGCTATGAACCTCCGTAGCGGTCTCGAGCTACCCTCCCGCTTCCATCCGGATCCCAATTCGGAAAAGGACAATCGAGCCCCCGAACCTGATATTGTCAATCCATGCCTCGACTGTGACAACATCACACAACCACCACTAGAACAACTGGCTGAGCCTACTGACCCCACGTTAAAGCCAAAGAAGTCCCGATTCAATGATGCAGCGCTCGACCATTTCTTCTCCACCAAGCAAACTCGATGTAAAAAAAAGCAACCCGTTGAGGAAGAGTTCACTCAAGAGTATATCAACAAGGTACTCGAGCCCCCGTTCCGTCAACGGTTGGTCAAAAAGAAGAAAGAAGAAGAGGATCGGGACATCTTCGACATGTTTAGTAAGGTCATTATCAACATCCCTCTGCTCAAGGCTATCAAGAGTATGCCTCGATATGCCAAGTTCTTGAAACAACTCTGATCGTCACTCAAATATACTTAAATTTATCCTGATGCCTAAATGCACAAAGTAATGCGTATAAAGCAAGTCAGGGTCGAACCACAGAGATTGAAGGACTAATTTGCTAGTGAACTAGTATGACAAGGCAATATGCGACAAATCTAACCAAAGTAACAATAACAGGGGGGGGGGGGGGGGTTATGTTGATTAATAAATTAATCAACGCAGAGTAGGGGAGCTAACAAACCGGAATTGGAAAGTACTTATACCAAAGTAACTTAAACAAATTTTTGACATGTCCGCCCAAGAACGAATAGATCTTGCGGGAAGGTCATAATACCAATCTAGGGCGTCATCTTTGAGAGACCACTGGAATACGCGAAGCTTGGCTTGCTCAATACTAACGTTGGCAGGTTTCATGGCCTCGCAAATAGAATGGAGCTGTCGGAGATGGCGAAGGGTATTTTCCTTGGCTACCCCTCGAAAAGTAGGCAGATGATGAAGCACGGGCCAGTCAATGCAGCTACTGGCCATATCGGGGGTTGCATGGAAATTGTCGATGGTTTGCTGGTCTGGGGGTGGTGGATCTTCGTGGTTTTCACGGTTGTTATGGTTGTCATTGTTGGCTAGGTCATCCATTACTGGAAAATTAAAGCGATATGGTATGGGGTTTTCGGGGTCACGATGGAGAAAGGTCAGGTCTAAGAAAAGCTGATGTTCCTAGTCAGCCAGATTAGAAGGGGAACCGTCGAGGGCAGGATGAGGGATCACTCTACGATGAGCAGAAGTCCTTTGAGCTTGCTTACGAAGTCCTCTTTCCGTTCTGGTCAACTCAAGGTCTAGAGGAAGTAGATCGGGAGCAGATCTTCTAGTCATACAAGAAAAACAAAACAAAATAAGTACCGCTCAATCCCCGGCAACGGCACAAAAATTTAATCGTCACTCAAATATACTTAAATTTATCCTGATGCCTAAATGCACAAAGTAATGCGTATAAAGAAAGTCAGGGTCGAACCACAGAGATTGAAGGACTAATTTGCTAGTGAACTAGTATGACAAGGCAATATGCGACAAATCTAACCAAAGTAACAATAACAGTGGGGGGGGGGGGGTTTATGTTGATTAATAAATTAATCAACGCAGAGTAGGGGAGCTAACAAAACAGAATTGGAAAGTACTTATCTAGGGCACGAAAGTAAATCGTAATCCAGGGTAAGAAATGTAAAGTGTTATCCAGAGCAAGAGATGTAAACAGATCGAATGCGGAAAAAAGTAATGAAAAGGATATTAATCAAATGAGACGAGATCTTAGCTAAAGGTGCTCCCTTGGGTTGTTTTCTAGGTCGACCAGTCATTGGTGCAGAAGTTTTCTAGACTCATGTGCAGATCTGCTATAGGGACCGCGTTTCCACACCGCATCCCCTGCTTACCTTCGTAGATAAAAGTCACCCCCCGTTTCCACATATGAGGTGACCTTGACGTTCAGCCATCCTCCCAGCTACCTTCCTTGTCATCAAAAGGTAGCCTTGACCGTCCGGCCTGTCACGGCTCGAAGTAGGGAGGCTAAATTCAGAACGCCCATAAAGGAGAGGTAAGACAGATCTAGGGCGCGATAGCTCAGCTTGTCAGACTCGTATCGCATACCCTAGATAACTGTTTACCCCTAGGTGAGGCCTCTCGCGCTGCCTCCCCTAGGTGTCTGCTCCAACTCCAGGGCTTCACGTCAGTTATAACCCTGGAATATGACATTACTCATGCAGAAATACTAAAAGATGATCAAGCTCTTAACATTTCTGGACAAGCATGTAATTAAATCGGTAAACAGTCATGTGTCATAAAAGAATATATTAAGCATGCATTAGACCTCTTAGCCAAACCCTACAACCCGTGGAACACCCTTCACCAAGAAAGGGGTATTTAGCTACTCATACTAAAGTATAAACAGTAGGTATATATAATCATACAATGATAAAACAAGAAAAGTAAAGAGGGAGTAGAGTAAACCGATAGATTAATTAATAATCAAAGAGGAAAGTTGTTGACAATGGCTGCTCTTGGAAGAGGAGATGATTCCCAGAAAATAAGCACTGAAATTAATGTAAGAAATTATCCCTTGGAACAGCCGTCCTTACAAAACCCTAAAACTATGCTTATATAGCCCAAGCCTAGCTAGGAGACAAAAAACAGCTAAGGGGAGAGGAAGGATCAATGAGGGCGTGACAGCACACGTCCTTGCAAAAGGAATATTCTGGGATTCCTGGCACGTATGGTATCTTCTGGAAGCGCCTGGGATTCCGTGCGGATTTCAGAAGATGCTCTTTGGAAGAAGGCTCAGAACTGTTGAGGCCTTGGGACAGCGCACTGGTCTGGTTCGCGTCGAGGTCTTGACATCGCTCGATCTTCTAGGCCTTGAAACTGGAAATCCACAGAAATGCTCTCAAATCGCTCCTTTTCGGCCTTTTCCCTCCTTTGATGTTAATCTGCAGATAAAACTGAAATGAAGGTCAAATAGTAACATCGAGCCCCCGAAAGGGCTAGAAAGGAGGGTGAAACCGAGACTATTAAACATGCTATCAAACATTCCCACACTGCCCCTATGCTCGCCCTCGAGCGTAAACAAAATTGGAAAACCACCTCATTCGTAAACATACGCAATCAACTCCCAATACACAGAATCGGCACGTCATCCAAAAAGCTACACCCAAGCAAAACAAATCCAGACCTAGAAAAGCACCTGCATCCGGCTGATAAGATAACGACCCTACCAACCAGACTTTCCCATATCTAGCCTAATCACCAACAGTCCTCGCATAGGCATGTATTTGCACTCATTCTCAGAATAAAACAAGTGTTTAGGCTATCACTCATGAATGCAAATAACACAACACATGCATAGTTTGCACGGCAATCCGAGTACTGTAGAACACATGCATGGGCAATCAACAATCGAAAAAATAACGCATCAGCAAAAAGAAAGAAATGGGGGTAGAAAGAGCTAGAGATGTGGGGGAGAGGAGTAGGAGATGAACAGAGAAGAACTAGGGAGAGAAAAGAAGAAAAGGAGAGAAAGGACCAGATGGAACCTGGTTGGATCCCTTGGCTTAGGAAAAAGGCAAAGTGGCGAGACAGCTTCCATTGAGGGCACGAGATGTTTCGAGGGCTAGACAGAGGTCTTCTTTTCGGGGGCAGGAAACTCTTCTGCATAGGCTTCGGATGCGGATGCTTTTACTTGTAAGGCTCGGTGCCCCTTCTTCTTCTTTTATTTTGAAATTTAATTTAATTTAATTTATTTTTTTTTTAGAAGGGAAGAAGAGGGTACGATGATGCTAGGGCGCGAGATGTTTCGATTTCCTTTAGCTCGACGCTTGCCCTGGATCTATCCAGCATCGATGGTGACTTCTTTTTCGCTTCCCCACACTTGAATGTTTCTGGGGCTCGAATAGTCTGAATGATCTAGGGCTCGAAAATCTTTCGAGCTGTAGCTTTATCTCGCCCTAGATTTCTGCTTTCTGCTCTAAAGTCTTTTGCTTCTGTTTCCTTCCCCACACTTGAGCTTGCCTGCACACTTTAGGTGTCTAGCCCTCGACGTTACCCTCAACAGTCGCTGCCTCACCTGCCAAGGAAAAAGATCAAGAAAAGCCTAATGGTCAGGAAAGAATATGAAAGAAAGAGGAATGTCGGGGGCTCGAAAAGAAAGAGAATGAATGGGGAGAAAAGAAAGGAAAAGACAATGATGCGAAGCTTTCCGACATATTTAAGCTTTCCCATGTCCTAATAGTGACTATACCCGGGGATATTATGCAAACCTAGACCGTGTCTAGCTAAGCATTTTCACTCAAAAATAACGGGCATGAAGTTCAAATATGCTCATGGGATCAATTGTGACTACTGGTGTTGTGGCCTAGACATGGGTATAAGGTCTAGCAGGCCTAAAGATGCATGCTCAGGCGTAGTTTGTAATGGATGCCATGCTTTTTCTATGCATCAAAAAGTTGAAAGACGCATGCCAAAAATGAGGGTTTGAAAATTTTCCTAGCATGGCTAAAAATAAATCCGAAGATCATGCAATTATGCAACAAACGTAAAAATAAACATGCAAACACACAGGCAATAAATAACTCCCTCCCCACACTTAGGCAGCGCATTGTCCTCAATGCGGGGAGAGTATAAAAAGGAGTTCAAAAAAATAGAAGTACAGTACAAAGCCAAAACAGTAAATTGTTCAGCGCCCCTTTCGGGGGTTGGAGAGATAAAATTGTTTGGGGGTGGGTTACTGGGGTGGCAAATTTCTGCGGGCAACTTCAACCGTCAAAGCCTGAAGTTCCCGCAAGATAAGCTGGAGAAGCCTTGTTTGGGTCGGGTCATAGACGATGAGAGGAGTCGGGGGCTGGCTTCCTGATGCAGTATGTTGGCCTTGTCGAGCTGCTTCTGCTTGAGGCACCTGCTTTTTGGGGGCTCGAGGGATGGCATTGGAATGGGGATCCGAGAGATCTGGATAATAAAAAATGCTACCATTCTTGGTCCCAAAAACTTTCTCCGCTGCTGGGGCACAACCTGGATAAAAGCTCAACACACCATGTGAGAGACATAAATGGCCCATGACATCCAAGGTTCTGATATCCAGATCCTTGAATGCCAAAGGCTCGGAAAGGTTACTAGCAGCCAAGTCAATTTTACGCATATTCACAGCAAATAGGGAGATTAACGAACCAAAAATAGGCCCACGACCACCATTTAAGACATGCAATACACCAGAAGCTATCCAAAAGCCTAGGTTGACCCTACGTTTGTGTTTCATGCACCATAAAAAGAAAAGTTCCTGCACAGATATCTGTCCCGAGGAACCAAATCTTGCGGAAAAGGTGAGGGCTAGATATCAGTGCAAGATACGCAAAGCAGGATCAACTATTTCATGGGCTTTACTACCCTTAGTATCATATTTAGCATTAGGCTTATTGGTTAACTCACAAAAAGCAGCAGTGGCATCAAAAACAGTAGGGATAACAGTCAAGGCATTTTTGTATAAAGGGGTGTTCAATTCATCCTTAGTCACAAATCCCAACCAACAATTAAATTCACCAAGAGTAAAGTGTTCCCATTTGTTAGCTAGCCTAAAGTTGATCAAACCAGGGGTAGAAGAATTTGGACCGACTTTGCCCTTTGGCCTAAAGGTCCCATCTACCCAAAAAGTTGTGAAAAACTTTAGGGAAAGCTCAACATAGGTCGGATGCTCCAGATAGAACAGGGACTCCCAACCAATGTTGGCAACATACTCCCTGACTCTCGACTCAATACCCATTTTGGCAAGAAAATTAAAATCCAGGCGCGCACATGAGCTAACGCCCTTGGAATTCAGCAAAGTCAACTTGTCAAGAGAGTGCTTGTCATTAAAAACAATCCATTCATGGGGTGATGAAAGGTCAGAAGTAACCTGGTGGGAACTGGACCTGGGGAGGGATGAAGGTTCTGGGGTCTCGGCCTCGACTTCATCCTCTACTTCGGGGGCTCGAGGTTTCTTTGAGCTCGAGGGCTTGCCGGTGCTGGTGGATGGGAGTTTTCTCTTGGCACCCACTGGCGTTACAACTGCGGCTGGCTTCTCCGATGCGGGAGTGGCTTTTGATTTTCCTTTCTTGGCCGCTGATCTTGCCGCGGCTGCTTTCAGCTTCTTCTCCTCCTCCTCTGTTGCTCTCTGGGCCTCGAGATCCTCCTCTTCATCGTTGTCCTCTACTTCCCCACTTTCTCCCGTTCCTTCTTCCATGCCTTCTAGGTCTTCATTCTCTTGGCCTTCACCCGGCTCTCCTTGGTCCTCCATAACCTCTGGTTCTTCGTCTGAGATTTGGATATCCTTTAGGACCTCCTCAACGGTTAAGGAATGATGGGGAGCTAGGAAACGATCGACGGCCGCGTCAAGGGGGGACTGTTTGGCGGATGTAACGGGCTTTTTGGGCTTGGACTTGGCCGTGGATGATCCTGGAGGGAGCTTCACCACACAGCCGCCTCTAGTGGTCGTGGTGGTTGGAGGAACGGAGCCGATGATCTCTATGTCATCTTCCACCGGGGTAAACTCCCTGGTCTGGTCCACGGCTGCCGGTGATAACGGCGTAGGAGAGGGGATGGGAAGTGGATGGTCAGACGGTGGTGTGACCATTTTGTACGAAGCTGAGTTGGGTATGGCTGACTGTGACCTAGATCGGGAAGGAACTGGGCTAGAAGTGTCTACTGGTTTAGGTCCGGCAACATTTTTGCGGACTGGCTTCTTAGTTTTAGGTGCCATTGATGGTGGTTGAAGAGAAGACAGCGTTGGAGTAGGAGATGGTGGTGGAGAGAGGATGTGGTTGCGTGTTTGGTGAGGGAGAGAGGTGAAAGTGATAGGGTTGAAAGTGATATGAGTGAAAAATGGAAGGGGAGCGTGGGAGAGAGAGTAAAAATCACAGCTGGCAATAAATGGTGCAGCCTTTTCATTGATGAGGTCTGCGTTTTCTGCGGCTTGACAGGCGACATGGCAACCTGAGTGTGGAGCACGATGACCCATGCGTATCCCAACTGCCCAAAAAGGATAACAACTTTTTAAATTTCAAAATGGCAGTTGGTACATTTAAGATACGGACAAAAAGAGAGAATAAAGGTGAGATAATGCTAATAAAAAGGAATAAAATCATAGGGAAAGGGAAAGGTAAGCGATATATACAAGGAATAAAACATGGAAATAAAATCAACAAAAATCAGAGAATCCAAAAGGTGGCAGAGAAGATAAGGGAGAGAGAAAGGATACAGATGGCATATCAAATGCCTCCAACGTGGTCCAGTTACTCGTCGGGACCTCGACGTGCTTTGATACTCTAGGTCTGGATAGGTGGGTCCTCCACCATAGCCTCCTCAACAACCGAGGGCTGGAAACCTTCATAGAAGGGCTTCAGTCTTTGTCCACTGACTTTGAAGATGACTCCTGTAATAGGGTTCTGGATTTCAACTGCCCCATGGGTGTAGATTGTCGTGACCACGAAAGGTCCCGACCATTTGGATTTCAGTTTCCCAGCGAAGAGTCGCAGTCGTGAGTTGTACAACAAGACTTGCTGTCCAACCGAGAACGTTTTGGGACGAAGATGTCGGTCATGATAGGCTTTTGTCTTGCCTTTATAGAGCAGGGTGTTCTCACAAGCATCATCCCTTAACTCTTCTAGCTCTTGAATTTGCAAGCGCCTATGTTGGTCAGCGAGGCCTAGATCTGTGTTGACCTTTCGGATAGCCCAGAAAGCCTTGTGCTCTATCTCTACTGGGAGATGGCACGGCTTCCCATAAACAAGTCTGTACAGGGTCATCCCTATCGGGGTCTTGAAAGCTGTTCGATAGGCCCAGAGAGCATCACCCAATTTTAAACTCCAATCCTTTCTGGACTGGTTAACGGTCTTTTCAAGAATGGACTTGATCTCACAGTTCGAGACCTCGGCTTGTCCGTTAGTCTGAGGATGATAAGCAGTGGATGTTCTATGGTGGACTCCATACTTTGTCAAAAGAGAGGACACAACACGGTTGCAAAAGTGGGCACCCCTATCGCTGATCAGCGCTCTAGGTGTACCAAATCGATTGAAGATATTGGTGCGGAGGAAGTTCACAACCACCTTGGAATCGTCCGTTCGAGTAGCCTTGGCTTCGAGCCATTTAGAGACATAATCGACGGCCAGAAGGATGTAGATGTTGCCAAAGGAATTGGGAAAATGGCCCATGAAATCTATACCCCATATATCAAAGATCTCGCAAGCGATAATGTTTGTCAAGGGCATTTGATTCCTGGCCCCGATATTTCCAGTGGCCTGACATCGGGGGCATGAAGCGCAGAACATGTAACTATCCTTGAAAATGGTGGGCCAGTACAGCCCAGCTTCCAGAACTTTCAGGGCAGTTTTCTTGGCCTCAAAATGGCCTCCTTCTGAGTGGCAGAATTTAAGGATCGAGGGCACCTCGTCCATGGTTACACATCTACGGATGATCTGATCCGAACAGTGTTTCCATAGGTAGGGACTGTCCCATATGTAGTATTTTGCTTGTCTTCTGATTCTGGTGCATTCAGAGGAAGTGGAATCGGCTGGGTAAGTGCCTGTAGCACAAAAGTTTGCAATATCGGAAAACCATGGGGAATAAACAGTTTGGACTAGACATAAGTGCTCGTCTGGAAAAGTCTCTGATTGGCACAAGTGAATTATCTCCTTGGGCTGGAAGTCTACTCAAGTGATCGGCCACAAGGTTTTCTCTTCCGGCCTTGTCTTTGATAGCTATATTGAATTCTTGCAGGAGCAAGATCCAACGAATAAGCCGGGGTTTGGCATCGACTTTGGTCAACAAACACCGAAGGGCAGAATGGTCAGAGTAGATGAGGACCTGAGTGCCTAGCAGATATTGTCTGAACTTGTCTAGGGCGTAGACTACGGCCAGAAGTTCTTTCTCAGTGGTGGTGTAGTTCTGCTGGGACGGGTCTAGCAACTTGGAGGCATAATAGATGACATGGGTCTCTTTATCCTTCTTCTGACCCAAAACGGCGCCTAGGGCCTGATTACTGGCATCACACATGACCTCGAAAGGTAGTGTCCAGTCGGGGGCTCGAATAATCGGGGCCGAGATAAGTTTGTTCTTGAGAAGTTCAAAAGCGGTTCTGCAGGTCTCGCTAAAATCGAAGGACACGTCCTTCTGGAGCAATTTACACATGGGTTGGGCAATCTTCGAAAAATCCTTAATGAACCTTCGGTAGAAACCGGCATGGCCTAGGAAGGATCTCACATCGCGGACACAAGATGGGCAGGGCAGGGATTCTATTACTTCTATCTTGGCTTTGTCAACTTCAATTCCCTTGGCCGAGATAACATGACCAAGCACCAGGGCTCGATCCACCATAAAGTGGCATTTTTCAAAATTCAGGACAAGATTCGTCTCAATGCCTCTAGGCACCTTTTCAGATTGTTCATGCATTCTTCAAATGAGTTTCCATAGACGGTGAAGTCGTCCATGAAGACTTCGATTCCATCTTCAACTAATTCAGAGAAAATGCTGACCATACAACGTTGGAAAGTGGCAGGGGCGTTGCATAGACCGAAGGGCATGCGTCTATACGCGAAGGTCCCGAAAGGGCAGGTGAAGGTTGTCTTTTCCTGGTCTTCAGGAGCAACTGGGATCTGATGGAATCCGGAGTAACCGTCTAGACAGCAATAATGGGGTTTGCCGGCTAGGCGTTCTAGCATCTGGTCGATGAAGGGCAGGGGAAAATGATCTTTCCTGGTAGCAGAATTTAGCCAGCGGTTGTCGATACACACTCTCCACCCATTCTGGATCCGGGTAGGAATGGATTCTCCAGCCTGACCGATGGTGATAGTTATGCCTGTTTTCTTGGGCACAACTTGGATAGGGCTGACCTAAGGGCTATCTGAGATGGGGTAGATAACTCCCGCATCTAACAACTTGAGAATCTCTTTCTTCACCACTTCCATCATAGGCGGATTAAGTCATCTCTGGGCTGGCGAATGGTCTTGCTTGCGTCTTTTAGGTGGATGTGATGAGTGCATAATGCTGGAGACAAGCCCTTAATGTCCGCAATGGTCCATCCTATGGCTTGCCTGAAGTTCCTTAGCAAGGAAATGAGTTTGGACTCCTCGAGGTCTTCGAGCTTGTTGGAGATAATGACAGGTAAAGAGTTATCGGGGCCTAGATAAGTATATTTCAAGTGAGTAGGCAGTGGCTTCAGATCTAGGGCTGGAGCCTGATCAATAGAAGGAAATAACTTAGTATGGCCTGGATATTCGGGAGACTGATTCGGAGATTCATGCTGAGCAACAACGCATTCCTCTAGGGCAGCGACGACTGAGTGTAATTCAGAAGGAATAGGAAGTGTCGAGGCCACGACGTATAGAAGAGCTGGCGTCAGACTCCTGTCAAGGGCAAATTGCAAGGGGTCAGTAGAATATATATCATCAATTTCCCCTACAATGGGATCAACAATATCAACAAAATTCACACTAGAAAATTCAGAGGGGTATCGCATGACTTCTAGCATATTGAATTTGATGATCTCTCCATCAAATTCGAGGGAGATGGTGGCATCATGAACATCAATTTTTGCTCGGGCTGTGGCCAGAAATGGGCGGCCTAGAAGAACATCTGTGGACTTGGTGGAGTCCTCGTTCTCTATTGCAATCACATAAAAATCCGCAGGGAACAAGAATTCTCCTACTTGGACCAAGACATCCTTGATGATCCCCTCGGGGTAAATGATAAAGCGGTCAGCAAGTTGGATGGCGAGGTCTGTAGGCACGAGAGGCTCGAGGCCTAGACTGTGATAGATTACCAAGGGCATAACATTGATTCCCGCTCCGAGGTCACACATGGCCTTACCAATATCAACTGTTCCGATTCGGCAAGGGATTATGAACATGCCCTGGTCTTTGCATTTCGGAGGGATCCGACGCTGGATATGTGCAGACGCGCTGGCCCCTACGCTGATCTTGTTAACTTCGGCGAACTTGTTTTTGTTCGTGCATAATTGCTTCAGAAATTTGGCATAGCGAGGGACGTTTTTCACGGCCTGGAGAAGAGGGATGTTTACAACCACTTTACTGAACATTTCAAAGATATCGCGGTCCTCCTTATCTTTCTTGGTCTTGACCAATCTGTGAGGGAACGGGGGCTCGAGAATCTTATGAATGTATTCCTGTGTAAATTTAGGTAGGTTAGGGTCGTTCCTTGGTGAAACTCTGGGAGAGCGGATTCTATCCTCCATGACTTTGACAGATCTGGGTACTTTAGGGAGCTTTGGTCTAGGTTTAGGTCGAATCTCGGTCTCTGGAGAGTTTTCAACTTCGGGGGCTGGAGAAGTAGGTGCTTTCAAGGTCGTGCCACTTCGCAAAGTTAATGCACAGACATTGTGCTTGGGATTTACTTCTGTCTGAGGTGGCAGTCTGCCATGATTTGTTAACTCTTGCAGTGTGGCAGTCAGGGCACTCATTTGCTTTTTGAGTTCATCTATTTCTTTCTGCTGCTCGGGATTCTTAGGTATTTCAGCAGTCGGGGGCTGGACAAAATTCTGGTCTGGAGGATGGACTAAGGTCTGATCCTGAGGAGGTTGGCATTGATATTGGTTCTGATGAAATGTGGGTCGAGGTCTGAAATTTGGCATATTAGGAGGGGGGTTTCCATAGGGGTTCTGATGCTGTTGATGGCTAGGTCCCGAAAGCTGAGTGTTTGGGACCCATCCTTGGTTTGGTTGTTTCCAGCCTTGGTTGTAAGTCTGAGCGTAAGAGACTGGAATAAATTGGCCAGCAGCATTCACTTGTATTTCCTCCGGAATATGAGGACATGCATCAGTGGGGTGGTCCACGAAATTGCATATCTGGCAGGCCTTGACAGGTGCTGGTTGTGCTGTTATGAAGTTTTGGAATATTCCTGTAAGAGAAGATATCTGGTTATGAAGGGCAGCTACTTGGACATCCTGGCCTGGATTGTTGGCAAGGTCGTCAGAGGTGTTCTTGGCCATGAGCTCTATCGTTGCTCGTGCGGCTCTTGGGGTCATAGCAGTCAAGGATCCATTGGCGGCTGCGTTAAGTAGAGCCTTGTCATGAGCCTTGAGGCCTTCACAAAAATATTGAACCAGAGCGTGCTCGGTAAGATTGTGGGCTGGGCAACTCGATTGCATTTTCTGAAATCTCTCATAGTACTGGGCTAGAGTCTCTTCTTTTTTCTGAACAATGGAGACGAGTTGCTTGCGAGTGGTATTTGAGATAGAAGTCGGGTAATATTTCTCAGTGAAGATTTTTGACATGTCCGCCCAAGAACGAATAGATCTTGCGGGAAGGTCATAATACCAATCTAGGGCGTCATCTTTGAGAGACCACTGGAATGCGTGAAGCTTGGCCTGCTTAATACTAACGTTGGCAGGTTTCATGACCTCGCAAATAGAATGGAGCTGTTGGAGATGGCGAAGGGCATTTTCCTTGGCTACCCCTCGAAAAGTAGGCAGATGATGAAGCACGGCGGACTTCAGAGTCCAGTCATTAGGGACATTGGGCCAGTCAATGCAGCTACTGGCCATATCGGGGGTTGCATGGAAATTGTCGATGGTTTGCTGGTCTGGGGGTGGTGGATCTTCGTGGTTTTCACGGTTGTTACGGTTGTCATCGTTGGCTAGGTCATCCATTGCAGGAAAATTAAAGCGATCTGGTATGGGGTTTTCGGGGTCACAATGGAGAAAGGTCAGGTCTAAGAAAAGCTGATGTTCCTAGTCAGCCAGATTAGAAGGGGAACCGTCGAGGGCAGGATGAGGGCTCACTCTACGATGAGCAGAAGTCCCTTGAGCTTGCTTATGAAGTCCTCTTTCCGTCCTGGTCAACTCGAGGTCTAGAGGAAGTAGATCGGGAGTAGATCTCCTGGTCATACAAGAAAAACAAAACAAAATCAGTACCGCTCAATCCCCGGCAACGGCGCCAAAATTTGATCGTCACTCAAATATACTTAAATTTATCCTGATGCCTAAATGCACAAAGTAATGCGTATAAAGAAAGTCAGGGTCGAACCACAGAGATTGAAGGACTAATTTGCTAGTGAACTAGTATGACAAGGCAATATGCGACAAATCTAACCAAAGTAACAATAACAGAGGGGGGGGGGGGGGGGTTTATGTTGATTAATAAATTAATCAACGCAGAGTAGGGGAGCTAACAAAACAGAATTGGAAAGTACTTATCTAGGGCACGAAAGTAAATCGTAATCCAGGGCAAGAAATGTAAAGTGTTATCCAGAGCAAGAGATGTAAACAGATCGAATGCGGGAAAAAGTAATGAAAATGATATTAATCAAATGAGACGAGATCTTAGCGAAAGGTGCTCCCTTGGGTTGTTTTCTAGGTCGGCCAGTCATTGGTGCAGAAGTTTTCTAGACTCATGTGCAGATCTGCTATAGGGACCGCGTTTCCACACCGCATCCCCTGCTTACCTTCGTAGATAAAAGTCACCCCCCGTTTCCACATATGAGGTGACCTTGACGTTCAGCCATCCTCCCAGCTACCTTCCTTGTCATCAAAAGGTAGCCTTGACCGTCCGGCCTTTCACGGCTCGAAGTAGGGAGGCTAAATTCAGAACGCCCATGAAGGAGAGGTAAGACAGATTTAGGGCGCGATAGCTCAGCTTGTCAGACTCGTATCGCATACCCTAGATAACTGTTTACCCCTAGGTGAGGCCTCTCGCGCTGCCTCCCCTAGGTGTCTGCTCCAACTCCAGGGCTTCGCGTCAGTTATAACCCTGGAATATGACATTACTCATGCATAAATACTAAAAGATGATCAAGCTCTTAACATTTCTAGACAAGCATGTAATTAAATCGGTAAACAGTCATGTGTCACAAAAGAATATATTAAGCATGCATTAGACCTCTTAGCCAAACCCTACAACCCGTGGAACACCCTTCACCAAGAAAGGGGTATTTAGCTACTCATACTAAAGTATAAACAGTAGGTATATATAATCATACAATGATAAAACAAGAAAAGTAAAGAGGGAGTAGAGTAAACCGATAGATTAATTAATAATCAAAGAGGAAAGTTGTTGACAATGGCTGCTCTTGGAAGAGGAGATGATTCCCAGAAAATAAGCACTGAAATTAATGCAAGAAATTATCCCTTGGAACAACCGTCCTTACAAAACCCTAAAACTATGCTTATATAGCCCAAGCCTAGCTAGGAGACAAAAAACAGCTAAGAGGAGAGGAAGGATCAATGAGGGCGTGACAGTACACGTCCTTGCAAAAGGAATATTCTGGGATTCCTGGCACGTATGGTATCTTCTGGAAGCGCCTGGGATTCTGTGCGGATCTCAGAAGATGCTCTTTGGAAGAAGGCTCAGAACTGTTGAGGCCTTGGGACAGCGCACTGGTCTGGTTCGCGTCGAGGTCTTGACATCGCTCGATCTTCTAGGCCTTGAAACTGGAAATCCACAGAAATGCTCTCAAATCGCTCCTTTTCGGCCTTTTCCCTCCTTTGATGTTAATCTGCAGATAAAATTGAAATGAAGGTCAAATAGTAACATCGAGCCCCCGAAAGGGCTAGAAAGGAGGGTGAAACCGAGACTATTAAACATGCTATCAAACTCTGCACGAACAAGAGCAAGATCACCGAGGTAAATCGGATAAGTGTGGGGATCAACTTGTCTGCTCACATCCAACGTAAGATCCCTCCTAAATACAAAGATCAAGGGATGTTCACTATCCCGTGCAGGATTGGCACAATCGACATCGGAAAGGCAATGTGCGATTTAGGGGCCGATATTAATGTCATGCCCTTGACTATCTACAACAGTCTAGGACTTGGGCCCTTAAAGGCAACCAAACTGGTTATCCAACTTGCAGACCATTCCGTTGTCTACCCCGAAGGATTAATCACGAATGTTCTAGTCCAAGTAGGCAAGTTCCTATTCCCTGCAGATTTCTATGTTCTTTCCATGGAGAACCCAACGTCCACCAAATCTTCGGACGTACTTTTGGGGCGCCCGTTCTTGGCCACTGCCCGTGCAAATATTGACGTCTATGATGCCTCCATCTCCATCGAATTTGACGGGGAAATTATTAGTTTCAACATGTTGGAGTCCATGAAGTATCCCCCCGAATCTTCGAGTGTCAATTTCATTGACGTGATAGACCCCTTCATCGAGGATATTGCTGACCTAAATTCTTTCGAGCCCTTGAAGCTAGCCCTCGATCAGAGTCTCACCCCTAAGTCCTTGAACGAAATGGCATCATCAATTGCAGTCCCTGCCGAATTATGCTCGGTTGTAGCATCTCTAGAAGAAAATTTTGCCTTTACAGTCGAGCCCCCTATTGAGGCACCCAATTTCGAAGATCATATTAGACTTACACTCTCTCTAGTGCAAGCTCCTAACCTCGAACTCAAAACGTTACCCTCGCATCTGAAATATGCCTATCTAGGGGAAAATAAATCCCTCCCGGTTATCATTTCCAAAAAATTGGAGGAGGCTCAAGAAGTTGAATTGATAGAGCTTCTCAAAAGTTTCAAACAAGCTATTGGCTGGACAATCGCAGACATCAAGGGTTTGTCACTGTCCCTATGCACTCATCGCATCCACCTTGAGGAAGCTAGTAAGACAATTCGCCAGCCACAGAGGCGCTTGAACCCCCCCATGATGGATGTAGTAAAAAAAGAAGTCTTGAAGTTACTAGATGCTGGGGTTATCTACCCTATTTCTGACTCCCCATGGGTCAGCCCTGTCCAAGTGCTCTCGAAGAAAATCGGCATAACAATCATTCCAGGTCCCGAAGGTACACCTATCCCCCATCGAATCTAGAATGGGTGGCGAGTGTGCATTGATTATAGGCACTTGAACGAAGCCACAAGGAAAGACCATTTCCCACTTCCTTTTATTGATCAAATGTTAGAACGTCTTGCGGGCAAGACGCATTATTGTTGTTTAGATGGGTACTCGGGCTTCCATCAAATTTCGGTCGCCCTCGAAGACCAAGAAAAGACTACCTTCATGATAACAATTGATGAAACACCAAGGGTATATTCGTCTTCTCACCCGAAGTCAAAGCCGGATCCCTGTAGACCTTGACTGACGACAGCACCCGGCTACCGCCCGCATTAGGTCGAGGAGTCTTGGGATGGTCGACATCAGCCGGGGGGGGAGGGACCCACACGGCGTCATCCTATCCCAGGATACCCCGATAGCATCCCACTGGCGATATCCCGTCAGCTATATCCTATCCGGCTGATGCATGATGACATCATCTGGGGCGTTATCTTCCTTAGATAACGCCCACCCCTAGGGTAACATCCTTTCTTTTGCCTATAAATACCCTCCATTTTCTGGATCAAAGGTAAGACAAAAAAATTGCTACAAAATCTTTGCCAAATTTTATAGCCATACTAACTTAAGCATCGGAGTGTCTACGCCGGAGCCCCCTCTCCGGTGCTTTGCAGGAACGACGGACTGCCACAACAGTGACCTAAGACGGCCATAATCTGTACCCTGCTTCCCTTAAGAGTCCGAATCTTATAAAATTGGTGCTTTCATTGAGAGCTTTGGTTCTAATTAAGTGAGCATCCTTAATAGCCAAGCTCTATTCTTTTGGGAATTCAAAGATTATGGCTTCTGACTCAGATCCGCCGTTATCTCAGTCCTCTAGCCTTCCCTTTGATATCCGCAGGCGACTCTTTGCTTTCGCCACTTCTGACGCTTCTACCACGGTGTAGGAAATTCCCCCAGGAATGTCAGATCTTTCCTCTAAACAAACAACGGGAACATTTGTGTCCCAGCCGTATACTCCTTTATCCCAGATAGTGGGGCCCAGTAATTTTACTCCCCAGACAAGGGGATCCGTGATAGACAGCGCGAATAACCCCTTTGCGAGCTCGAATTCAGCCCTTCGCGCCCAATTGGACCATTTAACAGAATTGGCTGCTAGATTCACACCTAGTGCTTTTGGATCAGGCGTCTCATCTCAATTCATTTTTACTCCACCTATCATCATAGAACGACCGCTATCATCCCCATTGCATACGAATGTCTCTTTGACGTTGCCTGCGCTGAATGCGCCCTTCAGTCTTGTACAATTTGCTCATAGGACAGTGGAGCCGTACGTGCCTCAGACGTCTTTACTTCCTATTCCCCAAGAGGAATGGCAATGACGTGATGAGTATAGAGGTCGTTGGGACGGTAGGAGGGATGAAAACGATAAAAACATATCTCCTGGAGGGAGTGAAAGATCCAGCAGTAGGAGGCATCGAACTCGCTCGCCGAGGAGTCGCAACCCCTCTCCAAGGCGACATCATGATAGAAATCCGCGAGATCGCAGGAGTCATTTGGAGGTATCCCCACCTCGGTATGCGCGTGAGATTCTTGATGATACTTCTGGCCACCCCTTTAGCCTGCGCATAAGGCGTCACAGAGTCAGTCGACATGTGAAGCTCCCCTCAGAATCCTATGACGGCACTAGAGATCCCATCTCTCACCTTAACAAGGTGAAGGACTTTGTACAATTTCAGACTCACAATGACGCTGCTTTGTGTCAGATAATTGTAATGACCCTATCTGGGGTCGCGCGCTTATGGTTCGAAGGTCTTTCGGGTGGGTCTATTGATAGCTTTTCGCAGCTAGAATCTAAATTCAGGAGTCGATTCTGTACCGCAGTCCCTATCAGGAAGTCTGCCGCTGCCTTGTTTGACCTACACAGAAAACCTCAGGAATCCTTGAGTAGTTTCCTCCATTATTTCGACACCTAGATGTCGCTAACGCCAGGTGTAACGGTTGATTTCGCCATCGAAGCCTTAAAGCGAAACTGTTGTTATAGAAAGCTTAGAGATGCTTTAATGGTTGACCCTCTAGAAACCTTAGATGTGTTAAGGCTGAAAGCCCACAACTATGCGAGGATGGAAGAGGAAGAGAATAGGGACATGCTTCGGAACATGCCGCCAGCCATGCCTCCAGTCCATAACGCTTCTATTCCAACTACTTCTGAAGATCGGTTCATCAACGATTATGCTCAGCGAAAGGATCACATTCCCAGGACCTCTAATTGGAGAAGAGGCAACCCCTCAAAGGGAAAGTCTGGCGATTCCTCAGCGCAACGACAGGGAGATCCGTCTAAAGGACGAGTGTATGACTCAAACCTTCCTTCCCTCATCTTGCCCAGAGTAGAAATACTAGCGATAGCGGAACAACGGAACCTGCCCATCCGTTATCCAGCCCCTGTGAGACCAGGGGTAACCTTGGGAAGAAGAGAAAAAACTTACTGTAATTTTCACAAAGCTAAAGGACACTCTATGGAGGTGTGTAGAGAAATCAAATTGGCGATAGAGCGCCTGCTTGAAGAAGGTTACCTGGGAGAATTTGCCGTCAAAACACGAGAAGAGGCTAAGAGTAATCCGGCAAACAGAGTAGCCGATGACAGACCGGCAACTTCCTGCACCCTAAGTAATGACTCTGGTCTTGCAGGAAGGAATAGGGAAACACTCACGGTTGACGAGGAAGATGTGCCCATCATCAACATCATTGCGGGAGGCACACCTTATCTGGATGAGTCCGCACAGCTGACACCCGCATCGAGGGATAAGCGGAAGCATGCGGGCGTGTCTATCAAAAGTGAGGCGATAAGCGCCCTGGATCGTATGATAATATCCTTTTCTGAAGAGGACGAGAAAGGCGTGGTATATCCACATAATGATGCGTTAGTAGTTACACCCATTATCGCTAGCCATGGAGTCAGAAGGACTCTGGTTGACAACGGAAGCACCGTAAACTTGTTTTCACTGGAAGCTTACAACCTCATGAAGCGTCCTGACAACGAGCTTACACCCTGTAAAAAACCCATTATCAGAGTAGATGGAGTCCCCATTCCAGTAACTGGAGTAACCACCTTACCGGTATATTTTAAGGAAGATACCTCCAAGCGGTCAGAGGAGCTTCTATTCTTGGTGGTGGATCTAAATCTGCCTTATAACGCCATATTGGGGCGGCCATTCCTCAACCGTTTTGGAGCAGCGATATCGCAAAAGCATCTGAGGTTGAAATATCCATCTTGGGACGGTGTGGTCTCGATCCGGGGTAATTCGAAGTTAGCGGCTGAATGTTACCTGCTCATGACTCAGAAGAGTTGTGATAGGTACGTGTGCATGACAGTGGATCCCTATAAACAACATGATGAGAAGCGCACTCAACCCGTGGATAAGATGACTCACGTTCCTGTTAACGGAATAGATGGGGCCATATTCCTAGTTAGCGATAACCTCACCGCGGAAGAAAACTTTCAGTTAGCCCGATTATTGAATAAGTACAAAGGGGAGTTTGCATGGAAACCATCTGACATGTCTGGTATCTCACGAGAGGTAGTGGAGCATCGGCTTAACGTCAACCCGGACGCAAAACCGGTTCAGCAGAAACGACGTGCTTTCTCTACCGAAAAAGCGACTGCTGTTGACAAAGAAGTGGCAAAACTTCTTGACGCTGGCTTTATTCAAGAAGTACAATATCCCACCTGGTTGGCTAACCCTGTCCTGGTTCCCAAGCCCAACGGAGAGTGGCGTATGTGCATCGACTTCACAGACTTGAATGACGCCTGCCCCAAAGATTGTTACCCACTTCTTCGGATTGATCAGCTAGTTGATCAGGCTACCGGGTATGCATACTTGAGCTCGCTAGATGCCAATTCGGGGTACCATCAAATCCCTATGGCTCATGAAGATGAAGAGAAAATTACTTTCATCACTCCAAAGGCCACCTATTGTTACACGGCGATGCCTTTTGGGCTGAAAAATGCTGGAGCCACCTTCCAGCGAATGGCGAACCAAGTCTTTGAAAAGCAGATTGGGCAAAATGTAGAGGCGTATGTCGATGACATACTGGTCAAAAGTCGGATTTTCGAAGACCACCTGTCTGATCTAGCGGAAGTCTTCGAAGTAATGAAGCGATATCAAATGAAACTGAACCCCCGAAAGTGCATGTTGCCTTTCAAACGGGCAAATTTCTGGGTTACGTGGTCAGTCAAAAAGGTATTCAACCCAACCCGTCAAAGATTAAAGCCATCCAAGATATGGTATCTCCTCGAACTGTGAAGGAAATACAGAAGTTAACGGGGTGTGTTATCACTTTGGGACGATTTATATCTAAGCAAGGCGAGAAGTGTCTCCCTTTTTTCAAAATTATACGCAAGAAAGCCTTCTTCGGATGGAAAACTGAATGCGAAGAGGCGTTTACAGGCCTGAAGGCCTATCTGTTGTCCGATTTGGTGCTAACCAGACCAAAGCCTGGCGATATTCTGTATTTATACCTTGGGGTCGCTGACGATGTGGTCAGTGCGGTCCTTGTGCGAGATGACAATCATGCACATCGCCCTGTATACTTCGTAAGTCACATCTTAGAAGATGCCGAGCTGAGGTATGCCCATATTGAAAAAATAGCGTTCGCGTTGATACAAGCCACGAGGAAAATGAGTCGATATTTTCAATCTCATACCGTCATCGTGCTAACAGACCAACCTTTAAAAAGGATATTTCGGAAGCCCGAATCCTCAGGGAGAATGCTGATTTGGGCTATTGAGCTTGAACAATATGGTTTGCACTATAGATCCCGACCGTCCGTGAAGGCTCAAATTCTGGCGGACTTTATCGCGGAATGCACCTTTACGCCAGATCCGATGACGGAGTTGACTAAAAAGGAAAAAGAAGAGTTGGACCTCCCCTTCCCTGAAACCTATACCGACCTGTGGGTCATCCACGTGGACGGCGCCAAGAATCAAGAGCTTGCCGGGGCCGGAATCTTCATGAGTGGGCCTCATGACATCCTTGTGCGATATGCCATCCGAATCCTGCAGCCGCTATCTAACAAAGCCGCAGAATACGAAGCGCTGTCAGGATAGGGAAAAGTGTCTCCATAAAAGGCGTACATGATTCGGAGAGGCTGGGAGATCTACGGCTGAAAGTCTGTGGAGACTCCAAGTTGATAATAGACCAGGTTTTGGTACACTCTCAAGCTAGGGAGCCCATCATGGTGCAATATCTCGCCAAGGTAAAACGCGAGCTGATAGAAATAAAGAAAAATGGCATACAAGTCAACTTCAAGCACATTCCTAGAGAGGATAACGCTGAAGCGGATAACCTCGCCAAACTCGCGGCCAACCCGGAAGCGTCCATACCTAAAGGGGTGTACTACCGAGAGATACCCGTACCTTCCTTCATGGAAGAACAGGCAACGCTCTGCGTGGAAGAAAGTGAAAATGACTGGAGAATTCTTGTCATAAAATACTTGAAACATGACGAGCTGCCAGTGGATAACGCTGAGAAGAAGAAAGTGCTAAAGCAAGCGGCGCGGTGCACATATTTTAATGGGGAACTGATGCGGAGGTGTTTCTCTCATCCGGCTGCCAGATGCATAACAGAACAAGAGGGCCTTCATACCCTCCACGAAATCCACGAAGGAATTTGCGGCATGCATGCATCCGGCGGAACCCTGGCCGCGCAGGTCTTTAGTTCGGGGTTCTACTGGCCTACTATCCGGAAAGACTGCCATGATTACTTGCGAACTTGCCAAAAGTGTCAGGAATTCTCCAAGATTCCTCGACAACCCCCCACAAAAATTTATGACCTCATTGCTCCTTGCCCTTTCGCGAAATGGGGAATTGACATCCTTGGACCATTTCCAAAGGCGAGGTCTCAGTTAAAGTTTGTGGTCATGGCGGTAGATTACTTTACCAAATGGGCGGAAGCTGAGGCGGTTGCCAACATCACGACAGAAAAAATCTGGCGTTTCTTCAAACACCAAGTTATCATACGTTTCGGAGTTCCCCGCGTGCTAGTCAGCGATAACGGAACACAATTCACCAGCCAGTTCTTTAGAGACCAATGTGTTGAGTTCGGAATCGAGCAAAGATTCTCTTCCGTGGCTCATCCACAGACCAATGGTCAGGCTGAAGTGACAAACCGAGCCATCCTTAATGGTGTTAAGAAGAACCTAGAGGGATCCAAAAAGAAGTGGGTAGATGAACTGCCGTATGTGATGTGGGCGTACCGCATGACCACGAAAACCAGCACAGGAGAGACACCCTTCACACTGGCTTTCGGTACTGAGGCCGTCACGTCCGTGGAGATTGGTACCATGAGCCTACGAGTGGCCTACTTCAGAGAAGAGCTGAATGAAGAAAGGCTGCGTGCGAACCTTGACGCGCTGCCCGAGTTACGGAAGGAAGCTCTTCTAAAAATGACGCACTATAAGCAAAAGATGGCGCGTTATCACAATAAGCACGTCAGAGAGCGGCTATTGAAAGAAGGTGACCTGGTACTCAGGGATCAGCGAGCGACTGGTCAACGCCGGGAGAAGCTCAGCCTAAACTGGGAAGAGCCGTACCGCGTTACCCGTATTGTCGGGAGAGGAGCGTATCATCTGGAGACACTCGACGGTACCCCCTTACCTAACTCCTGGAATATCGCTCGTTTGAAATTATATCATGCCAGACTTTGATTTATCTCTGCACCCTTTACTAATGCCAGCCCTAACCTATGCTAACGCTCGAATAATGAGCTTTCTTATGTTTTGCGGCTGCGTGTATGTGTGCAGGCGATGAAAGAAAAACAAAAAGAGGTTGCCAGGAGTGAAAAGTCCTAACCTTGTGATGGTCGGTCCTGATCAGATGACTCACTAAGTGAGGGCACACCCTGGCACACCTAATATTTATTGTTGGGAGTGAAAAGTCCTATCCTTGTGGTAGCCACGAGTGGGCCATAAGACGAGGCACGTCCCGACACCCCCGGGAGTGAAAAGTCCTAACCTTGTGACGGTCGGTCCTGATCAGATGACTCACTAAGATGAGGCACACCCCGGTATCCCTGGAGGTAAAAGCTCGACCCTTATACCAACCGTTCTCGTGGAGACGGCTCGTTAAGGAAAGACACACCTCACGGAGATAGTAACTCCATCTTGGAAGTGAAAACCCTACCCTTGTGACCGGGCTAATATAGACGACTCACTAAGTTAGGGCACGATTTCGGGATGTGAGGGCAATGCCGAAAGTGAAAAATCCTAACCTTGTGACGGCCTGTCCTGATCAGACGGCTCACTAGGAAGAGGCACTTTCCGGCCGATTGTGGTAACATAGAAATGCGAAGAATCGCGAAATTCCAGCGAGTAACCAGATGCGGAATCCCTGGTGAAGTGAGCTGGTTGAGAAAGCGATAATGAGTGACACCTGTACCCTAGAATGGCGGCGGATTGGCTCCTACGGGAAACTTGTGTCTGTTATCGCATATCTCTTACTAACAAATATTAATCGAGAGTGTGCAGGATATCTCTGACTGATAGAAATCACGACACTCGAGGCGATAGAAAGATTGTGCAACTCGTCAACAAAATGAACGTGAAGCCAATTGCGTCGATTTCGACATGATTTGAGGAATAGGGCCTAAAGACCCTGTTCGTTATCTCTTTTAATCAAGGGGAGAAGGAAGAATGCTTCTTTTTCAGGAATGTCCTCTCTGACGGGGTCGAGCAGTGGTTAAGTTGAACCTGACAAAGCCCGTTAGTATAACCAAGATGATAAGAGCGCGACGGCCGCGCTGCGAGAATTTCAAAGAAAAAGAAGTACAGAAAAGGAAAACAACAACAACGAAGGTTAATATCATATAAGTGTCATTGTTCGAATACCTACGAAGGTCACAAAATATACAAAAGATGAGCAAAAAAAGGATAACGCTAAAAAACAAAAAAAAAAAAAACCTAGCTACAACTGGTCCTCTGAAATTCCCCACTCTGGGTAACATTCCAATCTGGCCAAGCGAAAGCCCTCATCATTAAGATCAGAAGAATTCTTCAAAAAGGCGTTAGAAACAACATCACCTTTGTAAAATTCTTCCCCGTGAATCTCCGCAAAGCAGTCAGCCATGATGGAAGCCGTCTTTTCAACATACCACCGACACTTGATGACTGTCTCCTCCATCAAGTGCCATTTTCTCTCCCGCCAAGGCTGCTCCCTCTTCTGCCTGGGCTATTTTCTCTCTTTCGAGGGCGATACTCTTTGACCGCTCAGCCGACAGAGCGGTGTTAGCAGCGGCCAACTGTTCCTTCGCCTTTCTTGCTTCCTCTTTGGCTGCCACCAGGGACTTTATGCATCTGTCTCGCTCTTCCAACACCCTCTGTTTATCCTCTTGCTCCTGTGAAAGCTTGGCTGCGGAAGCGGCAAGGTCAGCCGCCTTTTGCGATATGCGCTCGGTATAGTGATGAAACCGAAGGAAACCAGTGAAAAGGTTAGAGCGCAACAGGTCAGCTTGCTCTCCGTCTCCCTCAGCAGCAAAAGTGCTTCGTTCTTCAGGAGACGTTAGTATGTGGGCAGCCAAGAACGAAGCGGTGACAACCGAGTTATCGACCCCCATGGCCGTGATTCCTGCACCACGCAGCGTGGTCATATCCACTTGATGAGTGATAGGCCCAGTGGCGTTATATGAGCTTACGTCGGCCAGAAGATTGGATACTATCGTCCCCTCACCAAAACGCTTAAGTGATAACCATTAAGGCAATCCTAAGGGCATTTCTGTAATTATGACCCCTGCCGAAGAGGGAGTCCCACGAGCCTTGACGGACATCTAAGCTATCTACCGGACCTTGAAGCGTTTACTGAGATGGTCAACATCAGCCGGGGGGGGGGGGGGGGGGAGGTCTCACGCATCTCTTAACGCACGACATCATCCCATCCCAGGGACCTATAGAGATATAACCCCCCGACAGGATCATAGGTATCGCCCCCGGTACCCTCCTCGAAGACATCAACCTTGACGTTACCTCAGGTATTGCTGATGACGTCGGGTTCAGGTATCGCCCGTGACGTCATCAGGAGCGACGCCTCACCTGGATATCGCCCTTATGTCCAGCTATCGCCTCCAGTGGCCTACAAATACCCCTTAATGAAAAACATCAAGTAAGGCAGAATTCACTTACTAGAACCGCTGCTATTTTTGAACCATTTACTGACTTAAGCATCGGAGTGTCTACGCCGGAGCCCCCCCTCCGGCGCCTTGCAGGTGAGTTCGACGACAACTACAGCAACTCCGACCAACGGAAGTCACCATCCCGATCGCATAAGAGATAAAATCTTAACAAATTGGTGCTTTCATTGAGAGTCTTGGTGTATTAAGTGAGCATCCTTAATAGCCAAGCTCTGTTCTACCCAGAGATCGGAATAATCATGACTTCTGAGTCGGAGCGGACGCGACCACCATCTTCTAATGTTCCCTTCTCGATTCGTAGACAGTTATTCCCTTTTGCTACTGCTGAACTTTCTGGGACGGCACAACAAATCAGTTCAGAATCCCTAAAGCCTTTGACCAGGTCTGCAGGAGAAGCTCTTTCCTCGCAAGCGACCGTTTCATTGTCCCGAATGCCGGGATCCAGCTTCTCTACTCCTGCTTCGAGGGGATTTGTGTTAAATAGTACAGAACACCCTTTTGCGAGTGAAATAGCGGCCCTTCGTTCTCGGTTGGACTATTTGGCTGAAATGGCTGCCAGAATGACACCTGAAATCTCCGGATCGAGTGTCCCTTCCCGTGTCATGTTCACACCGTCTATTTTCACCGAGCGGCCCTTTTCGCCGTCATTAAAGGGAAATCTCTGGTCAACTTTATCCGTAGCTGATCCCTCGATTAATTTTGTGCAGCTCACTCAAGGACGAGTGGAACCTTATGTGCCGCAAGTTCCCCTAGGTCCCATCCCTTTGGAGGATCGGCACCTGGAAGAGGCCAGAAACTGTTGGGACGGTCGAAGGGAAGGAGCGAATAGGGATTTGTCTCCTGAGCGCAGTGAAAGATCCAGCAGTAGGAGATATCGAACTCGCTCGCCCCGAAGCTACAGTCGGTCTCCTAGGCGACATCCCACGCCAGATCCACGGAATCGGAGGCGTCCTGCGGAAATGTCTCCCCCACGCCAGGAGCGTGAAATTCTTGATGACACATCAGGTCATCCATTTAGCCGTCGTATAAGACGCCATAAGGTCAGTCGACATGTGAAGCTTCCCACTGAGACTTATGACGGCACTAGATATCCCATTTCACACATCAATAAGGTGAAGGATTTCGTGCAGTTTCAGACGCACAGTGATGCGGCGTTATGCCAAATATTTGTTATGAAATTATTAGGAGTTGCGCGCCTCTGGTTCGAGGGCCTTCCCGACGGATCTATTAGCAATTTCGCACAGTTGGAATCCAAGTTCCGGAGCCGTTTCAGCACAGCGATTCCAATCAAGAAATCTGCCGCCGCGTTATTTGACCTACGTCGAAGGCCTCAGGAAACTCTGAAGGAATTTCATAGTCGATTTGATCTGGAAATGTCACTAACGCCGGGCGTTACCATTGATTTTGCTATAGAAGCCTTAAAGAGGAACTGCCGTTATAGTAAATTGAGAGATGCACTAATGGTGGACCCTTCAGCGACTCTGGACGCTTTAAGACTTAAAGCCCATAATTATACGAAAATGGAAGAAGAGGAAAACAGAGATAGAACCTATGGCATGCCACCTAAGGCACCTCTGATTCCAAACGCTCCTGTAAATACCATTCTTGATGACCGCCTCACCGACGAGTATGCTCGGTGGAAAGATCATATTCCCAAAACCTCCAGTGGGCGGAAAGGTAACACTTCAAAGGGAAAGCCTGGCAGTTCCCCATCTCAATGCCAAGGAGATTCTTCTAAAGGTCGGGCATACGATCCTGATTTCCCTTCCCTTAATCTACCAAGGGCAGAGATTTTGGCGATAGTGGAACAGCAAAACCTTCCCATCCGGTACCCTACGCCTGTAAAGCCCGAAGTACTCCTAGGGAGAAGAGAAAATGCTTATTGTAAGTTCCACAAAGCCAGGGGAATTCTACAGAAGTATGCAGGGACTTAAAATCAGCAATAGAACGTTTGGTGGAGGAAGGTTACTTGGGAGAATTCGCGACCAAAGTAAGAGAAGACACCAGAAATAATCCCATGAAAAGGGTCACAGATGACCGACAAGTATCCCCTCGCGTCCCACAAAAGGATAATGCTCTCGGAGGAAGAGGTGAGGAAACTTTCGCAGTTGATGACGAGGGCTTCCCTATGATTAACATCATAGCAGGAGGGACTCCTTACATGGATGAACCAGAACTACCGACGACGGCGTTAGGAGAAAAACGCAAGCGAAATGGCGCGACAAAGAAAGGTGAAATGATAAGCGTGCTAGATCGCATGGTGTTAGCCTTCTCCGAGGAAGACGAGAAAGGCGTTGTCTATCCGCATAATGACGCACTGGTGGTTACGCCCATGATTGCCAGTCACGGAGTCAGAAGAACTCTCATAGATAACGGAAGTGCAGTAAACCTTTTCTCGTTGGAGGCTTACAATCTCATGAAACGGCCCGACAACGAATTGATACCTTACAAAAAACCCATAATTGGGGTGGACGGGATCCCAATCCCAGTCACAGGGATAACCACTCTGCCTGTATACTTCAGAGAAGACACCTCCAAGCGGTCAGAGGATCTGTTATTCCTTGTCGTGGACCTAAACTTGCCCTACAATGTTATACTCGGACGACCTTTTCTCAACCGCTTTGGAGCGGTAATATCTCAGAAGCATTTGAAGATGAAATACCCCTCCTGGGACGGAGTGGTAGCGATAAAGGGCAATCAAAAATTGGCGGCCGAATGTTACCTGCTAATGACTCAAAAGAGTTGTGATAGGTATGTATGTATAACAGCGGACCCATATGAACAAGGCGATGAGAAGCGCGCTCAACCTCTTGACAAAATGGTGCCCGTACCGGTAATCAGCATAGAAAAAGCAGACTTCCTTGTCAGCGAAAGGCTTAGTTCAGAAGAAAACCTTCAGTTGGCTCGGTTATTGAACAAGTGTCGAGGAGAATTTGCATGGAAACCCGCAGACATGCCGGGTATATCGCTAGAAATAGCCGAGCACCGACTCAATGTTGACCCTGGCGCTAAGCCGATCCAGCAAAAACGGCACGCGTTCTCTAAGGAAAAAGCCTTAGCTGTTGATAAAGAAGTAGCGAAGGTCCTTGACGCTGCTTTCATCCGCGAAGTTCAATACCCCACCTGGTTAGCCAACCCAGTCCTCGTTCCTAAGTCCAATGGAGACTGGCGTATGTGTATTGACTTCACCAATTTGAACGATGCCTGCCCTAAGGACTGCTACTCGCTTCCCCGCATTGACCAATTAGTCGATTAGACTGCCGGGTACGCATATTTGAGTTCACTTGACGCCAACTCTGGGTATCACCAAATTCCCATGGCCATTGAAGATGAAGAGAAGACTGCCTTCATCACTCCTACGGCCACTTACTGTTACATGGCGATGCCATTTGGGCTAAAGAACACGGGGGCGACGTTCCAACGTATGGCAAACAAAATATTCGAAGAACAAGTAGGGAGGAATGTGGAAGCCTACGTTGATGATATACTGGTAAAAAGCGCTAGCTTTCAGGATCACTTGCGGGATCTAAAGGAAGTCTTTGACGTAATGAAACGGCACAGTATGAAACTGAACCCCTGGAAATGCATGTTCGCGTTTCAGACCGGAAAATTCCTGGGCTACGTGGTCAGCCAAAAAGGAATCCAGCCTAATCCATTGAAGATTAAAGCCATACAAGACATGATATCTCCAAGAACCGTTAAGGAAGTACAAAGGCTAACAGGGCGCGTTATCGCCCTAGGGCGCTTTATTTCCAAGCAAGGCGAGAAGTGTCTTCCTTTTTTCAAAGTCATACGCAAGAAAACATCCTTTGGGTGGACCCCGGAATGTGAAGAGGCGTTTGTTAGCCTAAAAGATTACCTATCGTCCGATCTGCTGCTGACCAGGCCAGAACTAGGTGATACTTTATACCTATATCTCGGCGCTGCTGACGAAGTGGTCAGCTCCATCCTCGTTCGCGACGATAGCCACACGCACCGCCCCGTGTATTTCGTGAGTCACGTTCTGAAGGATGCAGAGTTGCGATACGCCCGAATTGAGAAAATAGCGTTCGCGCTAATACAAGCCACTCGAAAAATGGACAGATACTTCCAGTCCTTTTCCGTTATCGTACTTACAGATCAACCGCTGAAAAGGATATTTCGAAAGCCTGAGTCCTCGGGAAGAATGCTAATCTGGGCTCTTGAACTCGAGCAATATGGGCTGCGGTATCAATCTCGGCCATCTGTAAAGGCTCAAATCTTGGCAGATTTTATAGCCGAATGCACCTTTACGGAAGATCCGTTAACAGACGTACCCGAAGAGGAATGGGGTGATTTGGATCTCCCATTTCTGGAGACTTATACGGACCTCTGGATCATTCATGTAGATGGGGCTAAAAATCAAGAATTGGATGGAGCAGGAATCTTTATAAATGGGCCGAACGATATGCGAATACAATACGCTATCCGAATCCTGCAACCATTATCCAATAATGTGGCAGAATATGAGGCGTTACTAGCCGAACTCCGGATAGGGAGAAGCCTTTCTTCCAAAGGTAGGCACGATACCGGAAGAACAGGAGACCTGCGTCTAAAAATTTGCGGTGACTCCAAACTAGTGATCGACCAGGTCTTGGGGCGCTCTCAAGCTCGAGAGCCCATTATGGTCCAGTATCTCGCCAAAGTGATGCGGGAGCTATTAGAAATAAAGAAAGAAGGCATGCAAGTCAGTTTTGAGCACATTCCTCGAGAGGATAATGCCGAAGCTGACAACCTTGCCAAGCTGGCTGCAAACCCAGAAGCATCCATACCCAAAGGCGTGTATTACCGAGAATTACCTGTACCCTCCTTCATGGAAGAGCAAGCATCTCTGTGTGTGGAAGAACTCGAGAACGACTGGCGAGTCCCCATAATCAAATACTTAAAACACGAAGAACTGCCTGAGAATATCGTTGAAAAGAAAAGAGTGTTGAGACAGGCAGCTCACTGTACGTATTATGACGGGGACCTGGTTCGAAGATGCTTTTCGCACCCAACGGCCAAATGCATAACGGAACAAGAGGGTCTTCACACGTTATGCGAAATTCATGAAGGGATATGCGGTATGCATGTATCAGGCGGTACCCTGGCTGCACAAGTCTTCAGATCTGGATTCTATTGACCCACTATCCAGAAAGATTTCCACGACTATGTGCAAACTTGCCCGAAATGTCAAGAGTTCTCTAAAATTCCTCGACGTCCCGCCACTGAAATATCCGAGATCATCGCTCCTTGTCCTTTTGCTAAATGGGGGATCGATATCCTAGGTCCGTTTCCAAAGGCAAGGTCCCAACTAATTTTTTTAATAGTGGCAGTGGACTACTTTATGAAGTGGGCAGAGGCTGAAGCGGTCGCCAACATCACGGCGGAAAAAACTTGGCGTTTCTTCAAGCACCAAGTTATCATGAGGTTTGACGTACCCTGTATCTTAATCAGCGATAACGGGGCACAGTTCACCAGCCAATTCTTCAAAGACCAATGCTCGGAATTTGGGATAGAGCAACGATTCTCTTCCGTGGCTCACCCCCAAACCAATGGACAAGCAGAAGTGACAAATCGGAGCATCCTCAGTGGCATTAAGAAAAATCTAGAGGGGTCTAAAAAGAAATGGGCTGACGAGCTGCCATATGTGATGTGGGCGTACCGCATGACCGTTAAAACCAGTACAGAAGAAACACCTTTTGCATTGACCTTCGAAACCGAGGCTGTTACGTCGGTTGAGATCGGTACCATGAGCCTGCGAGTGGCCCACTTCCGAGAGGAGCTGAATGAGGAAAGGTTACGAGCTAACCTTGACGCGTTACCGGAGGTCCGAGTAGAAACCCTCTTAAAAATGCAACACTACAAACGAAAGATGGCCCGCTACCATAACAGGCGCGTCAAAGAACGGTTGCTAAAGGCAGGCGACTTGGTACTCAGAGACAAACGGGCGGCTGGTCAACGTATGGCTCAGCCCAAACTGGGATGGACCATATCGTGTTACCCGAGTTATCGGAAAAGGAGCCTATCATCTGGAGACACTCGATGGTACTCCCCTATCTAACTTTTGGAATATTGCTCGTTTGAAATTATATTATCCTAGACCTTGAACTATCTGCACCTTTGACTGATGCCAACCCTAACCTTAGCTAACGCTCCCTGAGAGAGCTTCCTTGGTGATAATAATTTGTCTTCTGCCGAAGGATGTATGACGGAGCAGCTCTTCTCAGATCAGTGTGCGCGACGGTCCACGGTACCTGCAATGCGCCGGAGGGGGTCTCCGGCGGAAACACTCCGATGCTCAAGTCAGTAGGTGTACTGAAATTGGCAGAGTTTTGGCCAGTCAAGTCCGCTTACCTGCCTCCTTTGTGGGGGAGGTATTTATAGAAGAAAGGGGGCGTTCCCGCCCGAGTAAACGGGTACGGAGCTATCGCTCGCGTTAGGGTCTGTGATTCTCCCTTATCGTGATACGCTACCTCGGCGGTAGGTGTTTAGGTAGATATTGCCGTGGTAGGATAATGGTCGGAGCGTTAATCCTGACGCGTGGTTTCCTCTGGGGGTGAGATAACTCTTTGAGCCAAGCAGGAGGTCCGTGAGAGGAGCCGGTAGGGCCCCGTTAGCCTCTGTAGCGTTAGCCTTTGGGGAAGGTGGCGATCTTGTCCCTACCGTGGTGGTGTGAAACAGTAGCTATGCCTCTCCCCACCGGGTGATAGGCGAAAATACCCTTTCTTTTAGGTGGATTGTTATCACTTGGGTGTTTGTGGTTGCTTTTTGTGCAGATAGAAAAGGGGGCACCTGGGAGTGAAAAGTCCTATCCTTGTGAATGCTGGTTCTAATCAGATGGCTCACTAAGTGAGGGCACGACGCAGGATGCCTTGAACTAGTATTGGGATTGAAAGATCCCGAGCGCCCCCGGGGAGTGAAAAGTCCTATCCTTGTGAATGCCGATCCTGATCAGATGGCTCACTAAGTGAGGGCACAACCCGGGAATCCATGGGAGTGAAAAGCCCTTTTCTTGTAATGACCGTTCTCGTGGAGACAACCCATCAAGACAAGGCACGCCCCAAGGAAATAGTAACTCCATTCTAGAAGCGAAAAGTCCCCTCTTAGTGACCGGACTAGTGCAGTGGGTCCACTAAGTAAGGACATTATTCTAGACGCGAGGACAACGCCTGAAAGTGAAAAGTCCTATCCTTGTGACGGCCTGTCCCGATCCGACGGCTCACTAAGTGAGGGCACTTTCCAGGCCGATCGTGGAAAGATGGAAACGTAAAAATTGTGAAATTCCAGCTAGTAACTAGAAGCGTAATCCCTAGTGAAGTAGAGCTGACGGAAAAAGCGATTCATGCAGTTTCCATACTAATGCCCTATGACGGCAGCGGAAAGGCTCCTACGGGTAATTACTATCTCTTGTAACCCGTTATGCTACTGATGGTTTACAATTGAGAATGTGCAGAATACCTTTCGAGTAGCGGAAAGATTGATGACTGCACAAACGGCAATACTATGAGGCTCGCCGGGAAAACTAACCCTATACTGACCTCAGCGATATCTGTTGATGAAACGCTACGGGCGTATTCAAGAAAATAAACATATTATATCGCCCGGATGGTAGCGATGCCTGGGAATTTCAGAAGGTAAAAGCTAAAGAAAGAAAAAAGGCAGCAGCAAAGATATAAACTGTTTAAATGCACAAAAGTGCCTTAGAGAGGTCACAAGTTCCAAAGACCAAAACACTAATGCCGATCGTGGAAAGATGGAAACGTAAAAATTGTGAAATTCCAGCTAGTAACTAGAAGCGTAATCCCTAGTGAAGTAGAGCTGACGGAAAAAGCGATTCATGCAGTTTCCATACTAATGCCCTATGAGGCAAAAAAAAAAAAACAAAAAGCACGATGGCTGCAGAAGAGGCGGCAATGCTTGGGAATGTGTCAACCCTCGGTGTTCCTCTGTTTCCAACCCTCCACCTTAGCTCGGCGAAAACCCGCTTCATTAAGGTCGGCAGACTTCTGCTTGAAGGCCTCTGTGACCTCGTCACCTTTGTACGCATCTGCTCCATGAACCTCTTCAAAGCATTCAACCAAGATAGTGGCCGTTCGCTCGACGTGCCACAGGCTCTTATCGGCTGAGTCCTCCGTCAGAGTGACTCTTCCTTCCTCCAGGGCAGTTTTCTCCCTCGCCAAGGATAACTTCTCTCCTTCTAGCACGACATTCTTTGCATTAAGGGTGGACACTTGCCCTGACAGCTCCTGCTGAACTAGTAACAAGCGAGTGCGTTCCTCCAGTAACTTATTCTTTTCATTTCACTCTCGTGAAAGTTCAGAAAGGGACGCAGTAAGAGAAGTAGCCTGACGCTGTACGTGCTCTGTCCAGTAGTAAAATTTCACAAAATTGGAAAAGAGATTAGAGCGTAGCGAATTCGCCTTATCATCATCTGTCTGCGAGAGGAAGGCTTACCGCTCAGCGGCGGACGACAGTATTTGGGCTGCCAAGAAAGCCGAAACCTCAACTGAACCATCACCCCCAAGAGCCGCTAAGCCTGTATTGCGAAAATCATATAAGCCCACTTGGTGAGTCACAGTACCAGGCTCACTCGAGGAACTTAGGTCCGCAGCATAGTCGAAGGTGGAGGCCCCTTCGCCACAACGTTGTGATAAAGGAATGCTTGAGGGCACAAAGGCCAAAGGGACAAGAGGGTGGACTTGAGAAGAAGAACCCCCTTGGACGGCATAGGAACCGTGAGGGTGGTAGCTCGAAAAGTCCTGTAAACCTTCTTGATAACCCGAGTTAGGACCGTATGTATGAACAGACCCACCGAAGGAATTGGGTAAAGTCCCGAAAGTCTTAGCCGTACCCAGAAGGATGAGTCTGGGGAGCATCCATAGAAACAAAGGTGCTGTCCGGTCTGACTTCCGCCTCGGCAACAGTAGAAGATAAGCTTCCATCCTCACCCTCCGGTCGGGATCTCTTCTTAGAGCCAACCAGCACATAACCCATGTCCATCTCGCCTAGGGGGGGGGGGGGCGGAAGTAGAAACAGTAGCAGTATCCTGCAAGGAACCCAGCAGAAACACTGATAAGAGAAACGGGTAAAATAACGCCCGACATCAAGGTATAACGTATTATGGATAAAAAGCACACTCACAACAGTTGTGTCAAGAGGAGGCACTTTAGAAGAAGCTGCCGCGTCTGGAGAAGGAGTGAGAGCAGCAACACTCCTGGTTCTTCTCTTCCTCTTTCCTTTGTCAGGAATCCTAGGGGCTTTAAAAGGAGACGGCCGAGCGGAACGGGCAGCGGCGGTTACAATAGGAATACCCAAAGGGATGTTGGTATTCCCCTCACCGGCTGAGGAAGAAGATACTTGAGCAAGGCTCACGGAAATAGCAGGTAGAACAGTTGAGTTATCGGCAGCTTCCGTAGAGGTGGCCTTCTCTTTTTCTTCTCTTTCCTGGGCTCTTTTCAGTCGCCTCCTAATGCTTTCAGGCTTGTAGTTGGGATCTGTCGCTGCATGATGACAAAATAATGTTAGCATTAGTATCAGTGATAACAAAGAAGGAAGCGACTCGACACTCACGTCTAACTCAGTCCTTCATAGCGACTCTGCACGCCACATAGCGGATATGAACGCTGATTTCCAGTTGAAGAAGTTTGTCTAACCAGCCTTGTTTGCGCTGAGGAAGAGTCTCCGGCCGACCCCAGACGTTGTCCTTGACGTCTTGGTTAAACCCAGACCGCCACCAGGAACTGGGATCTTCAGGAAGATCTATCACAAAGAACTCTTTCTTCCAAGCATCGACAGAGGACTCAAGGTGGAGAAGTTTCCAAGTGAAGGACTTGAGTGAGTCATCGTCATAACGGGGCGATATCGTTATCACTCCCCGACACTTCATCAGCTTAAGAACTAATTTAAGCAGTAAGAGGGAAGGGGAAGTGATCCCCTTATATTTACAAAGTTCTAAGAAGGCACAAACGCAACAGTATGCATTTGGGGCTAATTGAACAGGATTCAAATCGCAAACAATGAGCAACTGTTTTATGAAAGAGTTGATGGGAAGCTGGAAACCATAACGGAACATTTGTGTATATAGGACCCTACACTTGCCCGTCAAAATGCTATTTAAGCGTACCGACTCAGGGGCAACGGTGGCCTTATAACCATCAGGGATAACAACATTATGTGTGGCTAAATGCTCACTTAGAGTGACCTCAGAGGTGATACTACTAACTGTAACATCCATCTTTTTCTCATCGGTAGATCTCGACTCAGAACGGCGAGTCTTAGCCATGGCAGAAATAAAAAAGTAAAGATGAAGAAGACGACGAAAGAAAAGAGGAGGTACCTTTAGAGAGAAAGCGCTTCGAGAACCTTGAATGGTGGAAAGAAAATAAGACGGCTAGAGAAAGTATGAAGAAAGCAGAACGGCCAAAGTAAGCAAAAGAAAACAAGTATTGGGTTTTATAACCCTAATAGCCAAAGAAACGACAGACGTTGCAGTCGTTGCGTGAGAGGATCACAAGGAAAAGACTCAAGCAATGAGTACAATTCTAGAAGAGCACGGCAACGCTTTGATTTTGCTAAAATTATAGAGCACGCTAGCTCATGGCGCCATAAAAAATGGACACGTGTGTCTATGCCAGGACGACTTTTATCCCGCATCTATGACAAGATCGTAAGCATTAAATGCTCTGAAAAGAAAGGATTTTTTTTCAAATAAGACAAGAGCGATACTACACTAGAGAAGATAGCGCGGAATGGCGTTAACCAAGCCGGTATCCTCCGGGATAACGTGGAGAAGCAAAGCAAAGATTATTTATTATCTAAAAATGAAGTACAAATATCGTTTCGCAAGGAAAGGCGTTATTACAATACAGAAAAAGTGAATAAATGGGAAAATCTTCCCAGAGGATCAACCTTGACCAGTCGATGATACTTGAAAAGCGGTGCAGACACTTTTGAGGCATTTTCCTCTGCCTCTTGTGTCCCCGCCGGCGAACGAACGACCTCCACGGAGGCGACGGAGGAGGGTTGTCTGAGTTCGGCGAAGTCGGAGGAGTTGGCGGAGAATCCCGCGCCGCTGTATCCAAGAAATAAGAGTCAGCCATGAGATCACAGGTGATCTGCCAAGAAGAAAAATAAACAAGAAGATGACCAGAAAGGAGGGAAAGGATCCCTTTAAATAGCCAAAAGAGGGGGAAAAGCTTTTGATCTCCCAACACGACTTTTGAGAACTGACACGCGTACAACCTGGAGTACGAATCTAGATTTACAGTCATGCCTGTTGAAATCTCCCCCAGATTGAGGAAAACTGAAAATTGGCCCAATCGGCGGACAAGGAGGTGGCGACGCAGAATTAATGTGGAACGATTAGTGGGGAAACCGTCCAGTGACTGACTCGTTTTCAGTTGGGCTGAGAATGCCTCCAATCAAAAAAAGACAAAGGACGCATTAAAGAAGAAGAACAGTGATTAAGGGCACAAGGAAAACAATTTATTTATTATGGCCTAATGGCCTAAAGGTACAGCCGCATAACTAGGAGAAAAGAAAAAAGACTCAAAGGGAGCCACCGCCGTCAGGCATCAGAGCCAGCGTCCTCGGGAACTTCGAGAATGTCTCTCAGAGAGTCCATAACTAGAGTTAGGTCAGCAGAGGTGACCCTCATCCCTTTCAAGCAACACCCCAGCATGTCCTTGCGCTGCTACAGCATGGCGATTACCACCTGAATCCGAGCGATGGAGGTGGCCAACCTCAACACGCTCTCTAAAGGACTGAAATCCTCCAGAGACGTGGCTCCCAGCCTGGAATGGAGTGGGGTCAGCATCCCTTGCAGCTCCAGGATGTCCTCGGAAGTCTTGACCAGCATGTTCTCCAGGAACCCAACGTCACCATCATTGAGGTTCTTGAGAGTGTGGCCCTTGGAAAGGAGAATTTTTTTAGTCAAATGATCCATGATGCGAATTTCCAAAGATGAGGAGAGTGTGGGTGGAGAAAGCCCCATGATTTATAGGCTCCGAGAAAAGGGCCTTGGGAAAAAAGGAGGTCCTCAAAAGACGAGCCATCCCGTTACCCTCGAAGGCCGATGGACCTGAAACGGAAACGAAGGTCGATGTTCGTATACTACCAACGATGCAGATATTCGACGGGGTACGAGATAGAATCCTGAAAAATGCCAAAAGGCACGATATTACAGGTGGCCATGACGTAAAAGCCATACGGTTGTCGGTATCCACAGTATAAGGCCGCGTCGATGTCGCGGGTAGCTCCTAGCAGCGTAAAGCCTCGTCGATATCTCAGGTATCTAGTGGTATAAAGCCGAGCAAATCGTAGGCAGCTGATGGCATAAAACCACGTCAATATCGTTGTTTCCTTAAGCGGAAAGGAAAGACAGAGCCCGCGTTATCTCAAAATCCCTGTAAGTACAAAGTTTGTTAATTCCTCCATGAATACCTATCTCCTCTATATGTTTGCAGTTCACCCAAAAGGATTGATGGACCCGAAACGTATGCAAGCCTATGATATGACCTAGTCGCCATCCGCGGCGGTGTCGAAATTGGCCCGTCAGTAGCTCTCCTACAGCACGAACAAATTTACAACCTTCTAAGCCCTGCTGATGGATCAGGCAGAATAATATCGCTAGGCGAAAGTGACGCCCTAACGGCTACAGGCGGGATAGCGGCGTCTCTCGCTGGTTCCTTGATAACCTGTGAGGGCAGGACCCTCACCTAAGATTCTAGACATGGACAGGGAATGACAGCCCTTGGTAAAAACTCGGGCTCGTTTTCAGTTGGGCTTATGATAACCATTAAGTCAATCCTAAGGGAATTTCTGTAATTATGACCCCTGCCGAAGAGGGAGTCCCACGAGCCTTGACGGACATCTAAGCTATCGCTACCGGACCTTGAAGCGTTTACTGGGATGGTCGACATCAGCAGGGGGGAGGTCTCATGCATCTCTTAACGCACGGCATCATCCCATCCCAGGGACCTATAGAGATATCGCCCCCGACAAGATCATAGGTATCGCCCCCGGTACACTCCTCGAAGACATCAACCTTGACGTTACCTCAGGTATCGCTGATGACGTCGGGTTCAGGTATCGCCCGTGACGTCATCAGGAGCGACGCCTCACCTGGATATCGCCCTTACGTCCAGCTATCGCCTCCAGTGGCCTACAAATACCCCTTAATGAAAAACATCAAGTAAGGCAGAATTCACTTACTAGAACCGCTGCTATTTTTGAACCACTAACTGACTTAAGCATCGGAGTGTCTACGCCGGAGCCCCCCCTCCGGCGCCTTGCAGGTGAGTTCGACGACAACTACAGCAACTCCGACCAACGGAAGTCACCATCCCGATCGCATAAGAGATAAAATCTTAACATTAAGCGTGAAAGCATCGGAAGGAACAAAGACTACGGCGGGAGGAGAGGGAGGCTGGTTAGAAGTGGAACCTCCCTAGGGCCCGAGTGTTTCATGAGGCTGATAGGAGGAGAAACCCGATAGCTCGTCATTGTAGACCACGTTAGAGGAAAAGCGAGGCATTTCTGAACCAAATGAAGGCGGAGAAGTCTCAAAAGGCCCAGGCATGGCCATGTTCTCAAAGATGCTAACAGTTGGGCCTGGGGGAGGTGCTGAAGAGTCAAGAGCGATTTGAGGCCCTCCCCGACATCAGCTTGACTTGAGGACCTGCTCGTGCTTGCTCCATTAGACCTCTGCCTCTTCCTTGGTTGAGTCAGGATATGCCTCAAGTCCACATTGCCCCGCGATAGTAAAGGAGTAGAGGCACCAGAAGTATCCTATGAAGAAAAACAATCAAAAATAAAAGAAAATGCAGAAAGGCATTGGAAAATAGTGCAAGAGGTATCGGGCAGCAGTTACACTTACCGTCTCAGCGGTAGGTGCTTCCGAAGAGCCAGCCACATCCGAAGAAGGCGGAATTGGTGGCTGGAGGGTGGCAATGCTTCTCGTCCTCCTTTTCTTCTTTCCTTTTGCGGAAGCCTTGCGAGTGACTGGCTGTACAGGAAGGGCAGCAATTGATATGACAGGAATACCAACAGGAATGGTGTCGATTTCCTCGTCCACCGAAGCAGAAGACGTGTGGGGAGGAACTGAAACGGTAACGGGTGGAACAAGTGAAGTAGTGGCGATATCAGCGGCCACGACCGTTGGCTCAACCACCACTCTTTGTCGTAGCCTCCTTAAGCGCCTCCTGACACTCTCGGGAAAGTACTTGGGATCAGTCGCTGCAAGAGCACAAGACAGCGTTAACGTTAGTACTGATGCCGAAAACCAAAAAATGACGCGATACTCACGTCTAATGCAGGCTTGGATATCGGTCCCGCAGGCCAGAAGACGGGTGTGAACACTGATTTCTAGTTCGAGTAACTTATTAAACCAGCCTTGTTCTCTCTCATTAAAAGCCTCCCGGCGCCAAGCGTTATCCTTGACGCCCTGGTTGAAACCAGAACGTCACCACGGATCCGGAACCTCGGGAGTCTCGATAACAAAAAACTGCTCTTTCCATTTATCGATGAAAGACTCTAAATGGAGGAGTTTCCAGGTGAATTTCTTGAGCGAATCGTTATCATAATAGGGTGATATCGCTATCACACCCCGACGGTTATACATCCGAAACAAAGATTTGAGTAATGCAAGGGAAGGAGATGTAATTCCCTTGTACTTGCAGAGTTCTAGAAAGGTATAAACGCCGCAGTAGGCATTTAGAGCCAATTGAACAGGGCTCAGATCTAGAGAAGTGAGCAGCTCTTGGATAAAAGGGTCCACCGGAAACCGGAAACCATAACGGAACATCTGGGCATACAAGATTCTGTGTTTGCCAGTCAGAAAACTGTTTAGGCGTAAAGACTCAGGGGCGACAGAAACCTCGAATCCCTCCGGGATTTTGGCACCATGATCGGACAGATGTTTATTGAGAATGGTAGAAGAAGTAATAGTACTGGCTATGATCTCTAATTTTTCTTCATCAATTGATTTAGACCCAGAAGCACGAGTTTTTCTTTTGGCCATGGTGGAAAAAGAAAATAAAAAGATGAAGAAGATAGCAAAGGGAATAAAGAAGTACCTTTTTTGGGAAGAAAATTGAAGTACCAAGGAGACGAAAACCAGAAACGCAAGACGATTCGAGAAGATGCAGAGAAACAGATTATCGAAAGTGGAAAAAAGAAATAAAGTGTTGGGTTTTATAACCCTAAGAGGCTGAGAGAAATGACTATTGGAACAGTCGCCACGCGCGTGACAGGCGAGAGCAATGAGTACAACCTTAGAAAGGCGAGAAGACGCTTTGATCCTATCAAATCACGCTAGCCCTAGCGTCCTGATGAGCAGACTCGTGTCTCTGAACCATCCTGATCCCTCACTCACATTAATGAGGGGATCCTGAGCATTAAATGCTCCAAAAAAGTAGAATCACTTTATCAAAAGAGGTTAAGCACGATGACGTAATCAACAAGGTAACGCCGAAAAGTAAATTAATTGTTATCCAGAGTGGAATGATAGTCGTTATTATGCAAGCGTTATCAATTATTACAAGCCAAATGAAACTAATGTTGGAAGAAAAGTAAACACTTTCAAGCACTGCCTTAGGCCCATCACGGAAGAACTCCTTTGTTGCCCCCGACATCTATATCCTTCAACCTCTCGAAGGCATAATCAACTATCTTGGCAGGATCGAAAGCCTTGCTGCGGTAATAATCTAGGAATCCAGCGGCAAGGGCTTGTATCGCCTTGTCCTTCCAGCGTGATATCTTATTGGGCACCTTCGCTAGCTTCACGTCACGGGCCGATATCTCCTCATGAAGGAGAGAGTTTCTTCTGTCGGCAGCCACCAGTTCTGCCTCCAGAAGCTCTATCTTGGCCTTCCCTATCGACTTCTCTCTGGACAATTCAGCACGACAGTCATTAAGCTCTACTTGGGTGTCGTTCTGGAGCTGCGTCAACTCCGCCACCTTAGCGGGGGAACCTCGAACTTTGTCACCATAGATATCGAGAAAGTAATTCAGCATGCGAAAGCTAGCCAGCACGTCATTCAAAGCGCGTTCGCGATGAACCTCCAGAGGAAGCTCTGACATCTCCTCCCTATCTTCAGGAGAGCCAAATATCGCACCTACAATAGAGCCCACCGGCTCGCTTCACCATAGCGGGTCCGATATTCCCAGTGCGTGGAGTCCGTTGGTGCCAAAGGTAGATAGATCTAGGCGATAGGAGGCGGCTCCTTGAGGACCTTGAGAGGACAAATTGGCGGTAAAGGGAGGAGAGCAATTTTCAGCGGAACCGCCGACTCCCGAGATAGAAGTGCAGAATAATGGCGGAAGGCCCTTTAGTAGAGGGCCAGGAGTAGCGGCAGGTTTAGGATTCGGTGCAGCAACGTCAGGAATGAAAGAAGATATAGGAGATTCAGGAGTGGCAGTTGAAGGAGGAAGGTTAATCTCTGGCGGAACCTCATAAGTATCAGGAGCAGTGTCGGCTGACGCCTCAGCTGCTGCCACCGCTTTGGAAGTACTCGCGCCACCAAAAGAATCAACCCCAGTAGCAGGAGGTTCGTTAACCTCCTTCGAGGCAGCCTCAGCGATTGGGTTGCTATTTCCCATTCTCAGCTTCTTCTGCTGAGCCACGGAAGCATGACGAAGCCCAGAATCGGTATCCATGTCCTCGCTGATGATTCGGAGTCACTCCTTTCTGAATGGGTAACTAGTTCTCGAGAAAGCGGGAGGTGTAGTCGGAGATACCACGCCTGGCAACAGTCTTGAATCTCTTTCTTTTTGGTGGAACGACAGGGTGACTGAAACTCTCAGGCGGAGGAGATGGCGACAGTGATTGAAGCGGCCTCACGTTCAGGGGAACGTCGCGCGACGGTTGATTTCCAGTGTCACCTGCCAGCAAGGCATATTAGAACAGTGAATAAGCTGAAGTGATAACGAGGGAAAAGAGACTTACTTATAGTACACTTCTCTATAAGCCTGTACAAGGCAAACTCTCAAATGCGAAAGGATGAGCTCAACTCTAACAGCATGTTCGTTTGTCGAAGTTCTTCCTTGGACACTGTTGACGGGTTTGTCCAAATGGAGTCATCAAGACACTGATTGAAGCCCCTAGTCCAAGGGCGGAAAGGCAACTACACGATGAAGAAACCGCTCTTCCAATCAGCCACGGTCTCTTCAAAGCCTTGGAATTTCTGCCAGAATGACTGTACTAACGCGTCATTCCACCTTGGGGTGATATCTACCACACAGTTGCGGTACCTAAAACTAAAGAACTTGCAAAATAAATTTACAGACGGGACAAGGACACCCCGCAACTCGCAAATACGAATGAAGGCATGAATCCCGCACCAGGAAGAAGGCATAATCTGACCCGGGTTGATGTCATATCGAACTAATAATCCCTTCACCGCTTCGTGAATGGGAAAGCGAAAGCCATAGAGGAACATGCTAAAATATACCATCCTATCGCCCCCCGATAGAGGGTCATGAAGCCGATGACCGACATCAGGAATTCTAACGGAGTAACCAGGGGGGGAAAAGATACCATTTTCCTCCAACTCTGCCTCCAATACCGCTTGATCAACAAAAATACTGGGTGTTCTCTTAATTTCTAAATCTATGGGCCGCTGGAGACTCCTCAAAGACCTATTTGTGGCCAGAGGCCACTGAGAATCCTTGGGTATCCTAGATGTACTCATAATGAATCGGCAAGAAGAAAATATGAGGAAAAAGAAGTGAAATACCTTGAGCAGAATGCGGTGGACAAAACCTTCGGCGACGGCGAACGGTGGTCGTGACTTCCTTTGAAGCAAAAATCTAGAGAGAGAGGGAGAAAATTTCGAAGCGCAAGCAAAGAGTATTAAAAGAGAGCAGTTGCTCCCTTTTAAAGGCTGAGTTCAAAAATTGAACAGCCTGTAAAAATGGGACACGCCCCAAAGCAAAAGCGACACGTGTAAAAGACCTCAGAAGGATATTTATGTCCAAGCATTTATATCTTCTGGAGGAGGTAGTTACTGACAATCAGTTGCAAGCGGTTAATCGAAGCAACAGTTAGTTTCTCAGCGATAGCTATCCAAAGAGGAGCTAACGCTCGAGCATGCAAGACTAAAAAAGCAAAGCAGCATTTCATTTAATAATGAGCCATAAGGCATCTACAAAGGTTACCCGGGGCGGAATCAATCATCATCAGACCAGTAAGAGAACTAGTAGCAATATTCCTCATCTGAGGGCAGAAGCTCCTCATCAGCGAAAGAAGGGGATTTGTCAGCCTTTCGCTCTGGGCTTGGCATTAACGGTTTGGATCCCCCCTTTGCAGCAGAGGATGCCGCCTTTGTGATGGTATCGCCTGAAAGAACCTCCTCTTCAAACCAGTCAGCAGGAGGAAACAATTCTTTGCCCTTACAGGACGGAGGGGCTGAAAAAGAAGAAAACCAGCCAGTGGTTTCAGAATGTGCTCTCTTCTTTGATCTCTTCCAACCTCCACGGCGGGGCAATCGCCTCTTCCGGCACGGCGGTGAAGGAGGATTGTCAGAATCCGGTGTAGTTGGAGGAGTCAGACGAGATTCTCGCTCATCGGAGACCTGGCCATATGAATCAACCATGAGAGACGAAAATCAGTAGCAGCAGGAAAATTCAAAGAAGAAGATGAACAGGAAAAGGGAGAAGAACTCCCCATAAATAGTTAAAATGGTGAGACTCTTGGGATACTCCACAAGTGAGAGAAGAATAATTTAATGCATCTCGAGAAGATCAACCATAATAGCAAAATCAAATTCTTTGATCACACCTGTTGGGATTTCTTGATGATAAAAAAGCACCGAAAACCACCCAATCAGTAAATGCTAAAGAAGTGACGCATGATTAGTACAGAACGGTTCGCCAGAGCAACCGTCACCACCTGGCAGAAAAAGAAGAATAAATGCTGCAGAAGTTTGGCCAATGGCAGACTCGTTTTCAGTTGGGCTGACACAGCCCTCATCCGAAGCAAGGGCTAACGCCCTAAAAAAGGAAGGAAATCGCAAGCTCAATAACGGGAAAAGTTTATTTACATCCTAACGGCCTAGACATACATCCGTATACATAATACAAATAAAGGAAAAACAAAAAAGAAGGCACAGCGGCAAGCCTTCAAGCCCGAGACCCGGCATCATTGTCATCATCCACCAGCAGGGTGGGGATATCCCTCAAGGCCTCCACCACAGAAGTCAACTCCGAAGAGGTACTTCTCATGCTCTTCAGGCAGCAGTTCAGTAGATCCTTCCTCTGCTGCAGCATGGCGATGGCTACCTCGATGCGACAGGCGACGATAGCCAACTTGGAGACATTCCCGATAGGATTGAAGTCCTTCATGGTAGCAGCCCCGATCTTGGACTGAATGGGCGTCATCATTCCCCGAAGCTCCAGCATATCCTCACCAGTCTTCGTCAGCATGTTCCCCAGAAAGCTAACGCCACCCTCAGTAAGATTCTTGAGGGTTAAGGCTTTGGAAATCAGAAAGTTTCTAGTGAGATCGTCCATGAAGAAATGGTAGATGAGAAGCAGAAAGAGTGTGAAGAATCTGCGAAGAAAAAAGGATCACATTTATAGATCCGAAGTAATAGATGCTCACCAAGGAGTGTGCCTCGAGATTTGGGCCATCCCGTTATCCCGAAGCAGTCAGGGGGAAAGGCTAACACGGAACTCTTGGTAAACGCCTGAGATACTCAAGTGAAGTACGGATTGAAGTACAAAAGAACGTAAAAACTGCACGATTTGTAGGTGGCCCACAGTGTAAAACCGCGTCAATATTACCGGTAGCTCCGAGCAGCGTAAAACCGCGTCAATATTGCGGGTATCTACGGCATAAAACTGCACAAATTGTAGGTAGTTCATGATGTAAGACCACATCAATACTGCGGGCGACATACAGCAAGGCCGGATCCAACAAGCTTGGATGGAAAAAACAACATCAATAACACCCCTATATGTGCGGGAGAAAGCCTCTAAGGATAACTAGTACTTGTCATTTCATATTATTTTACTAACATGACGAAACCACATTCGAGAATATGCAGGAAAAATGAGGAAATATTGCTCTCAGAACGGTATTAGCAGCTTCGGAAAGTTTTGATTGGGGATCTGCGTTATCACAAGCGATCGGTTCCGGTTACCCGCTTTGCTATCATGTAACCGGTACAAAAGAACAAACAAAGGAGTCAGAAAAACTCGGAGACTTCTCAAGAATCTGACGCGGCGCAAAGGGAGTAATGTCCCTTCAGAGGCCAGGAAAGGAAGCCCTTGGTGAACACTCGAGCTCGTTTTCAGTTGAGCTTATGATAACAATTGATGAAACACCAAAGGTATATTCGTCTTCTCACCCGAAGTCAAAGCTGGATCCCTGTAAACCTTGACTGGTGACAGCACCCGGCTACCGCCCACGTTAGGTCAAGGAGTCCTGGGGGGACCCACACGACGTCATCCTATCCCAGGATACCCCGATAGCATCCCACTGGCGATATCCCGTCAGCTATATCCTATCCGGCTGACACATGATGACGTCATCTAGGGCGTTATCTTCCTTAGATAACGCCCACCCCTAGGGTAACATCGTTTCTTTTGCCTATAAATACCGTCCATTTTCTGGATCAAAGGTAAGACAAAAAAATTGCTACAAAATCTCTACCAAATTTTATAGCCATACTAACTTAAGCATCGGAGTGTCTACACCGGAGCCCCCCCTCCGGCGCTTTGCAGGAACGACGGACTGCCGCAATAGTGACCTCAGACGGCCATAATCTCTACCCCGCTTCCCTCAAGAGTCGGAATCTTATCACTTCACATGCCCCTTTGGTATGTTCGTATACCGACGCATTTCTTTTGGGCTATGTAATGCCCCCGCTACATTCCAAAGGTGCATGGTGAGCATTTTTCTGAATTCGTGGAGGATTGCATTAAGGTATTTATGTATGATTTTACAGTTCATGGTAATTCTTTTCCCGAATTCCTCTCTAATTTGAAAAAATATTGCAAAGATGCGTTGAAACTAACCTCGTGCTCAACTTTGAGAAGTGCCATTTTATGGTAGATCAAGGCCTCATTCTAGGCCATATCGTTTCCAGCAAAGGCATTGAGGTGGACAAAGCAAAAATTCAGGTAATCGAGACATTGCCTTACCCCCTTAATGTTCACGATGTGCGTTCCTTTCTTGGCCATGCAGGTTTTTATAGAAGGTTTATCAAGGATTTCTCCAAGATAACTCAACCTATGTGCCGATTGCTACACAAGGATGTTGAGTTCGTATTTGATGAAAAATGCAAGGTCGCCTTTGAGACCTTGAAAGCAAAGCTCATTTCCGCCCCAATCATTCGAGCCCCCGATTGGTCACTCCCATTCGAGATCAAGTGCGACGCAAGAAACCAGGCCTTGGGAGCAGTATTGGGGCAGAAAAAGGACAAGGAAACCTATGTCATCTATGATCGGTTGTCGAACCCGTCAAACATAATAATATAAGGAAACCTATGTCATCTATGATCGGTTGTCGAACCCGTCAAAAATAATAATATAAACCTAAACTGTGTATAATGGTAGCAGGGTCGAACACAAGGATTAAGGGATCAATACTCAATTCAATCTGACAAACTAAGTAATCCAAGTAACAAGTAACAAGGGGGTTTTTGAATGGTTGTTTGATTAATCTAATTATTAACTACGAAAGTAAATAACAATTAATAGCAGAGAGTGATAGAAGTAATAAGGAATCAGAAGAGACAAGGTTCCCAGTAAGAGTCAGTATCCGGTTGCGATTGTGGTCAACCGGTCATTGGTGCAAACATTGTCTACCCCGAGCTGATAGACGCACTATAGGGACCAGGTACGCTTAGGTCCCCTGCTTACCTTCGTAATAGAAGCTATCCCAAGGTACGCTTATGGGTTAACCTTGACAGTCCGCCGTCCTCCAAGGTACGCTTATGGAGGCAACACTCGGATGCCCATGTGCCCATGAAGAAGAGGTAAGATGCGTCTAGGGCGAGACACTCAGTACGCTCGAGGCTCTGCCCTAACGACTTGTTCAATCCAACTAGGGGATACCAGGTTTCCAGTCAGGACCAGTATGGTTATCTGCTTTACCCTGCAGCTTCGCGTTAGGTATAACTACAAGGACGATTGTAATTGATAACAATTGATGAAACATCAAGGGTATATACGTCTTCTCACCCATAGTCAAAGCCGGATCCCTGTAGACCTTGATTGGCGACAGCACACGGCTATCGCCCGCGTTAGGCCGAGGATTCTTAGGATGGTCGACATCAGCGGAGGGGGGGGGACCTACACAACGTTGATCGCGGCATCGAACACGTCAAATATAATAGTGAAATAGGTATGGAAAAGGGGGGTAGAAATACAACTTATCACTGTCCACAAGAGTTTGTAGATGATGGTAAGAGGATCGTCCACAGAGACCTCTAGGATGTGTAATTCTTGAGTTGACTTCCTCGTCACTGAGTTTTGGTTTGGTTGACTCTGAAACTAATAGACAAAACAGAAAGAAGTGAAAACAGTTTAAAATAGTATTGGCCAAAGTCTTGGCCAAGACAGGGGTCTAGATTGAGATAAGTCTAGTGATATGGAATTCCAGGTAAGGGCGATATGAGAGCTTCCGTTCTTATGCTTCGATCATTGACTGAAGTATGTTCATCTCTTCGTTCATAGCACTGTTATAGAGTGGAGGTACTCCTGTTCACTTCTGTCTTCCCTCCTCTTCAAATTACCTGGCTGGTGCTCCCTTTCCTGATAATCCTAGCCAAGGGACACCTTGCTGGTTAAAGGGTTTATCCGTTTGACTGCTGTCTTGAATGGCGGTTCGCTTCCTCAATGGTACAGGGGAAGACAGTACCTAGGCCAAGGTGTCTCCCTATGGAAACCCTAGGTTGTCAATCTGGTCTTGACCTAGATTACTTATTTCTTCTAGTCTGGCGCGAGACTAGTCACCTACTTTGTCTAGCCGACGAGTAGTCCCTTTCCTTCTAGACTGGTTGCAACTCTTCTCTACTAGTGTACAAGGATGATCAAACCTTGTCTCTAGTGAGTAAGCGATAGATTAAGTTCAAGAAATAAATAAATACAAAAGAGGAGATTGTGAAGTACGAATTGGCCTCACGATTGCATAAGGACTTCAACTCATCAACCCTTACCAAGAATGGGTGTTTAGCTACTCATACTCATGGATAAAAACATAGAATATTTAATTGCATAAATATATTAAATCCGAGATAAAAATCCGGAGCAAAGTATAACAATGTCGAATCAAGGAGAGAAGAGAAGGAGATTGCGTGAACGATCCTCCTCGACAGAGGGGAATAATGTTCGGCTAAATAGCCCTAAAACCCTCTGTCCCACTCCAACTCTAATTCCTAGAAAATCTCCTAAAAGATTACTACAATAAATTGTTCTAAAAATAGAAACTAAATCGCAATTACAAGAAGAGGGAGATCCCATGCGGGATTCTTCAAGAGATTGGCTTCAGATCCCTCTAGAATTGCGGGACAGCTGCTACGTGCCAGCTGTAAAGCCCAATGTGGGAAGCGGTACAAACGATCCGCTCAACTGTCTTTATCGCGAAAGTGTCTTGGCCGCAGTCTTGGCCAAGACGATTCTGGTGCGCGCTGCTTTGGATGTGAACATGTCTAGGCCAAGGTCTAGGCCTAGACTCAGGTAAATAGCTCCAGCTCTCTTCAGATCAGGTTCCTCAATATTTTGCCTCCAGACCAGATCTGCTAAGATGTGGGAAATACAAGGATAAATCAGTAGATTTACTGCCCAAAATAACAAGTAAATGGACAATAAAACATGATGAAATGCAATGTAATCAGCGTCATCCTATCCCACGTGACCCCGACAGTGCCTCGCTGGCGATATCTCGTCCGCGATACCTTATCCGGCTGACGCATGATGACGTCATCTTGGGCGTTGATAACAATCCACCTAACGACAATGGCGTTTTCGTCTGTTTACCCCATATGGAAAGGAAGAATCACTGTTCCTACCGCCACGGTAGGGTCAAGTCTGTCATTCCCCTCTACGGGACTAACGCCAGGAGGGCTGACGTCTCGTTGGGGGTCCCCGCATGGAGCTTCTAGATGACCAGAGGTGCCATCCCACCTCAAGGGAAACGCACTAACCGTTACCTTACCGGGGTAACAACTACCCCATACCTACTGCCATGATGGTACATCATAACACGGGCAAACCACAGCCCCTGACGGGACCGGTTGCTCCCTAGCGATCCCACTCGCACAGACAGGCTTATTTCGTCTATAAATACCTCCCCCACGAAGGAGAAAGGTAAGCAGAATTCACTGGCCCAAGCTCTGCCAATTTTACCACTCATACTAACTTAAGCATCGGAGTGTTTCCGCCGGAGACCCCCTCCGGCGCATTGCAGGTACAACGGACCACCGAGGATACTGATCTGGAGAAGCATTTTCCCTTTCTACCCTTCGACCGAAGACAAATTCTTATCAAATTGGTGCTTTCATTGAGAGCTTTGGTTATATTAAGTGAGCATCCTTAATAACCAAGCTCTCTTCAGATTAGGTTCCTTAATATTTTGCCTCCAGACCAGATCTGCTAAGATGTGGGAAATACAAGGATAAATCAGTAGATTTACTGCCCAAAATAACAAGTAAATGGACAATAAAACATGATGAAATGCAATGTAATCAAATTTCCCACACTTAAACTATGCTTGCCCCCAAGCATACAGACTCAAAGACTCAGCAAAATAAAAACAAAAACACAACAAAACAGAACAAGCATCCTGAACCCCCTGGACTTTCTCAATTTCAGACTGCTTACTCCTTCACTGGATCTGCCAAGACACTTCACTAAGATATCCAATACTAGAATAACAAGGAATAATCAATACCCTAAACATACCCCTTCCACATGGTATCGTGACACCCTACTAGATTAGATTGGTAAGGTATAGGGCAACAGAGTTCACCAAAAATTTGAGTCCCACCGAGTGTCGTCTATCCAAAAGTGCCTAAAGACTGGTGCCATTTAAATCACTTTGACAGAATTTTTTTTTTCTAGCAATTTTTCTGACAAATCAAGTGTCCTATTTATTTTTAAAGACACGGCACATGGACAGAGCTTGTCCTTTTCTGCGGGGACTTCCACCTTTGCTATGTCTGTCCTATGACGTTCCAACACCTTTATTTGTCTCACACTACAGACAGATAGAACGACACACTCAAATCAACAAACCCCATCATCCTAAAAAGAGTTTAAGGTCCTAGCTAAGTGTCCTTACGACCATATGGATGGTTAATGTTTGGGAAACATTAGATAATATGCCCCTTAGGCATTGATCATTTACGCTCATTCGCTTCCCTGTTACTAAAGCATTGTATCCCCTAGAAAAGTGTCTACATGCAGTCCCACCGAAAGACTAAACAATCTAAGCAAGAAAACAGGGGTTCGGTCCTGCACTCACAAAACAGACTCAAAACATGCGGCAAAATACCAATAAAAATCATACAATTTGATAGACTCTAAACTGGACAAACTGACTTAAAAATAAAAATAAAAACACGCAAAATTGACTCAATATTCTCAATGACCAATCAATATTCACAAAAAATAGAAGAAGACATATGAACACCCTCCCCACACTTAAAAGACACAATGTCCTCATTGTGTGGAGAGACAAAAATAAAAGACAAAACAGAAAAATTAAATGGAAGGACAGAAATAACCTGGGGGCAGAAGCAACTCAGGTTGCTGGGGTCGGGGGATCTTGGCCTGAAGCTTGGCCTAGATCAGGGGTAGGAGCGTCCTTCGGTTTTGGATCTCTTGGAGCAGGAGGAGGCATCGACGGATGTGGTGTCGTTGCCGGCTGCGCTGGTGGCTTGGGCTCATCCTCCTCATCAGATGAATCGGAGTCACTCTCGGAGCTCAAGTTGTCGTACAGGGCTTTGAGGTACTTGAAGTGGGCCTGGAGATGTTGATAAACATGGAGGGCGTTTGTCTTGGTGAGCTTCATCTGCTCAAGGAGGACGTCCTGCCGGTCATTAAGTACTTGGGCCCATTGAGGCACCGCTGCACTGGTGGATGCTTGGGTCTGGTCTTGGTCCTTATCTTGGCCTAGACGGTCCAGGATGATCTTCTGCTGCTCAAGGATGAGCAGCTGGTGAGCTTGGAATTCCTTGGCCCACGCTGGAGGTTTATTTGTGCTATTGGCTGGGGGGTCTTGGCCGGCGTCTTGGCCTAGATCCTGGGCAATATTGCCCTCTGCTTCTTCTCTAGGGATTTGTACTGGACGCAGCTTGTACTTCCCTGCATTTTTCTTCGAGAAAATGTGCTCCGCAGCTGGTGTAAATCCTGTATTACAAGCAACAAACTCTCCTTCCAAATGGAAATGTCCCATTTGGTCGAAGGATCTAAAATCCAGTATTTTGGGGGAGCAACATTTATGCAAATCAGCAGTGGTAGGATCTAAGCTAGCAGTTTGAATAGCAAGCCAAGTTATCAAGGACCCAAAAATCAGTTTGGTTTTAGACTCACGGACATGCAACACTTGAACCAAATATAAGCCTAAGTTGACCTTTTTCTTGTGCAAAATACACCAAAGCAAAAACAATTCAGACTTGGCTAGATTCCCAGAAACCTTTGTCTTCCCCAAAAGGTTAATAGATAAGGTTCTATGGAGTATTCTAAGTGCAGGGTTCAGAATAACATGTGCCTTAGAGTTCCTATCAAACTTAGCATCTGGATCACCAGTGATCTCTCTAAAAGCAGCGTTATTATCCCATTCAGTGGGATAGTAAAAAATGGCCTCTTGACTAAACGGAAATCCTAGCAATGAATTGAAAGCATCAACAGATAAGTGACTCCATTTATCACACAAACGAAAATTAATCACATCAGGCGTAGCAAAATCTGGTTTGTCTCTACCCCTAACATACAAGGCTTCCTCATCAAACCAGAAGGATTTGTGGAACTCTAAGCACAGTTCAGTGTAGGCATCACATTCAACAAACATAAAAGGGACCCAACCAATTGCATATACAAACTCCCTAATTTTATCTCCTAATCCCATAGCATTAAGAAAATCAAACTCCAATCTAGCAAATGCAGGGATAGCACAGGAATGTAAATCACGCAATTTGGCCTTAAGGTCTGGTGTATCAAATTTCAACCGGCCTTTGAGTGTGTGCAGGGGAGGAAGAGAGGGTACCTTAGCAGTCTTGGCCGGAGTTTTGGCCAAGACTGAATCGTCTTCATCATCCTCAAATGGTTCTTCCTCGATCACCTTTTTCTTCCCTTTGCTCTTGGCAGTGGAAGGAGCAGTACTGGACTTAGGGTTCGGGGGAGGTGGCGATGGAATTGGGGTCTTCGTCGGCTTCTTAGTCGGTGTCTTCTTGTGGGCCACCTGCTTGATGCGCCCAGATTTCTTTGGCGGTGCAGTGGTGACTGGTTTCTTCGTCGGAGGTGGTGGTGGTGGTGTGGGTGTTGCAGCGGCGGCGGGAGGCGTAGGTGCAGCGGTAGTCGGAGCTGGGTTTGATGCTCCGGCTGCTGTCATCTTCTTCGACAGCCTGCTCTCCCGTCTGCTCTCTCTCTCTCCAGCAGACGCAGGGACAGTCGGCTTCATTCTTTTCGTGAGAGGAACCTCGTCGGAGTCCTCGTTGCTCACGACCACAGCTCGGTCGGCTCCCTTAACACTCTCCTCTGATTCTTCTGGCAAATCGTCTTCGGAGGACATGGAATCTTCGTTCTCCAGCGCTTCGAGTAGTCGTCTCGCGGCTGAGATGCCGTCGGTCAGAATGACAGGCGGCGGAGCTCCACGGAGGTCGTCGCTAGCCTCTCGGTTGTCGGATGGTGACGACGGATTGGGTGCAGTCATGGTTGCGAGAGAAGAAAGAAGAGATAATGGTGGGTTTTTTTTTTAGAGTTTGGGTTTTGCTGGAAAGCTCGTGCGATTTGGGGAAGAAGAAGGAGAAGGGACTGTTGCGTTTTAGCTCAGGAGAGGGGGCGAATTTTTGTTAGTTCGTGGGGAGATCGTGTCAGAGTGGGAGGAGGAATATGCAGACGTGGTAGTTTTATTTTCCCACGCTGCCAATTAATTCCTTTTAATTGCTTTTGAATTTGTCCGTTCCAAAAAGCAATTAAAGGCTTTAAAAGACGGCGCTGACACGTGTCCCACTAACTCTCAAGAGAGCGGCTCCGCTCAAAAGAGTCTAGGCCTAAGGCTTGGCCAAGCTCTTGGCCAGCCTGCTTCAATTTCCCTACACTTAATTTCCTGCACAAAATCAAAAACAACCCAGCGAAATCAACTGTGACAAAAATAAAATAAAAATAAATATGTCCTAAAAATAAAAGAAACAAGGGTTGCCTCCCTTGTAGCGCCCTTATTTTAAGTCCTAGGCTTGACTCTGAATTTTCTTCATTTGTTTTCTGGTGGCACGTCCACCTTTTCAGAAATTTTCCCTTCTTAGAAACTTTCATAGAACGGTTTCAATCTTTGTCCGTTCACCTTGAGCTCGACACCTATTTTCTCATTCCTAATATCTACTGCACCATGTGGGTAAATATTAGTAATAACAAAAGGGCCTTCCCATCTTGTTTTTAATTTACCAGGAAATAACTTAAAACGGGAATTATAAAGAAGAACCTTCTCCCTGTGTGGAGAGGTTTTCCAATAATTCTCTTGTCGTGGTAGGCTTTCATTCTGATTTTGACAATCAGCTGATTGTCATAGGCTTGGTCTCTCAACTCCTGTAGCTCGTGGAGTTGTAACTTCCTTTCTTGGCCAGGTTCGTCATAACTTAGGTTGCACTTACATATAACCCAATATGCTTTGTGTTGCAACCCTACTGACAAGTGGCATGCCTTCCCATAGACTAGTTTGTATGGTGTCATTCTGATTGGACCTTTGTAAGACGTTCTGCAGGCCCACAATGCGTCATCTAACCGCTGGCTCCAATCGCGTCTATCTAGGCCTACTATCTTGGCCAAGACAGATTTCACCTCTCTATTCGACACTTCTGCTTGGCCGTTTGATTGAGGGTGATAGCCTGTGGATACTCTATGTGTGATGCCATATTTCCTGAAAAGAGAAGATAAAATCTTGTTGCAGAAGTGTGTTCCTCGATCACTAATGATCCCTCGAGGAATTCCAAATCTGTTCAAGATGTTAGATTTAATGAAGGAAATAACAGTTCTAGCATCATCATTCTTGGTGGCTTTCGCCTCTATCCATTTAGATACATAATCTACAGCCAAGAGAATATATCTATTGCCAAAAGAAGTAGGGAAGGGTCCCATAAAATCTATGCCCCATAAATCAAAAATTTCACAAGAAAGAATAAAGTTCATAGGCATTTTATTTCGGGAACTAATATTCCCTACTTTTTGACAAGCAGGACACGTTTTACAAAACAAGAAACTGTCCTGAAAAATATTAGGCCAATAAAAACCGGCCTCTAAAACCTTTAGAGCTGTTCTTCGTGCTCCAAAATGGCCTCCACACGCTTGAGAATGGCAAAAGGTCAGAATAGATAAAGTCTCATTTTGAGGGACACACCTCCTTAGCAATTGATCAGTACCTATTTTCCATAAATAAGGGTCATCCCAGACATAATACTTACTGTCATGCTTGACCTTTACCCTCTCATAGGTAGTCATATCTCCATAGTGTTTACCTGTTGCGAGGTAGTTCGCAATTTCAGCATACCAAGGTCATGGGTTTGGCTGAGGTCTTGGCCTAGACTCTGGGCTAGACAGCGCGACTGAAAACAGTTTCTCATCAGGAAATTCTGCTCTTACTGGTTCCAGATCTCCTTCTGCTAGGCAGCGGCTCAGATGGTCTGCCACAAGGTTTTCCCTGCCGCTCTTGTCCTTAATTTCCAGATTGTACTCCTGCAAGAGAAGAATCCATCGGATTAGTCTAGGCTTGGCCTCATGCTTGACCAAGAGGTACTTTAATGCCGCATGGTTTGAAAATACAATAATTTTAGTCCCCAATAAGTAAGATCTAAATTTCTCCAGGGCAAAAACTATTGCAAAAAGTTCTTTTTCAGTAGTGGTATAATTTCGTTGGGCATCGTCTAGTATTTTTGATGCATAATAGATCACATGCGGATCTTTCCCTTTCTTCTGCCCAAGAACGGCTCCCACAGCAGCGTCACTTGCGTCACACATCAGCTCGAATGGCAAGCTCCAGTCTGGCGCTTGGATGATTGGTGTTGAGGTCAGTCGTTCCTTCAACTCATCGAATGACTTTTGACATGCCTCATTGAAGTCGAACTCTACCTCCTTTTGAAGAAACTTACACATCGGTTCAGCTACCTTCGAGAAGTCTTTTATGAACCTGCGATAGAAACCTGCATGTCTAAGAAAGCTCCTAACCTCACGCAAGCATGAGGGGTAAGGCAAGGTCTTGATAATGTCAATTTTCGCTTGGTCTACTTCAATGCCTTTCTTTGAAATCACATGGCCAAGGACAATTCCTTGGTCTACCATAAAATGGCATTTTTCAAAGTTTAGGACTAGACAAGTATCAACACATCTCTTTAAAATATTTTCTAAATTATGTAGACATTGTTCGAAATTACCGTAAACGGTAAAATCATCCATGAACACCTCGATGCTCTTCTCTACATATTCGGAAAATATACTTAGCATACACCTTTGAAAGGTGGCAGGCGCATTACACAGCCCAAATGGCACGCGTTTGTAGGCGAACGTTCCTAATGGACAGGTGAACGTCGTCTTTTCTTGGTCTTCGAGTGCAACGGGGATTTGATGAAACCCCGAGTATCCGTCCAAGAAGCAGTAGTGAGACTTCCCAGTGAGTCTCTCTACCATTTGGTCGATAAACGGTAATGGGAAATGATCCTTCCGAGTGACTTGATTCAGTCTTCGGTAGTCAATGCATACCCTCCATCCGTTTTGGATCCTTGTTGTCCTTTGGGCTCCATCTTCTCCTTCGATGACTGTGATCCCTATTTTCTTCGGGACTACCTGCACAGGGGACACTCAATTACTATCAGAAATAGGATAAATTACACCCGAATCAAGCAACTTAATTATTTCTTTTTTAACTACTTCCAGCATCGGAGGGTTTAATCTCCTCTGGGGTTGCCGAATAGGTTTCTTATCCTCTTCCACATGTATTTTGTGGGTACATATGTTGGCCGATATCCCTTTGATGTCTGCCATGGTCCAGCCAATAGCTTCTTTGTACATCTTCAAGACTGCCACCAATTTTTCTTCTTCATCCTCCGTTAATTTGGCTGAAATTATAACGGGTAGGGTGTTGTCTAGGCCTAGATAGGCGTACTTCAAATGGTCTGGCAGAGCTTTTAGTTCCAACTGTGGTGCCTGCACAATAGAAGGCTGAAATTTAGAAAGGTTGGATTGCACAAATTGACAATTTACAGTTTCCTTCCCAATTTTCGCAGTCTTGGCCTGCGCCTTGGCCAAGCTCGAGGCCAAGACTGGTTCTGTTTCTTCTGGTTTGGTCAAACTATCCAGAATTTCCTAGAGTTCCTTCTGATCTCCAGTCCTGTCTTCCAATTCTTCTAGAGTTCTTGTGGAAATCCCCCTGCTCAAAACGTACTCAAGGGGGTCGTTAATATAAATGTCAGCAATTTCTTCAGTAATTGGATCTAAAACATCAAGAAAATTAACACAATGTAAATCATTAGGATGTTTTATAGCCTCAGTAATGCTGAATTTAATTGTCCTTCCACAAAATTCTAGAATTATGCTTCCCTCATAGCAATCAATTTTTGCTTTAGACGTCCTTAGGAATGGTCTCCCCAATAAAATATCAGTGGTACAAGAGGGAAGTTGCACATTCATTTCAACTATATAAAAGTCCACTAGATAAATAAAATCATTCACCATTACCAAGACGTCAGTCACCACTCCTTTAGGTCTGATGACAGTTCGATCAGCCAGCTGAATTACCAAGTCGGTCTCCTTCATTGTCCCTATCTTCAAGGTCTCAAACTCACTTAGGGACATCACATTGATGCCAGCCCCTAAGTCACAAAGGGCTTTCTCAATGATTTTGTTCCCTATTTGGCATGGAATTGTGAAGGTCCCTTGATCTTTGCACTTGTCTGGAAGTTGTTGTACTGCCGAGACATTGTGTGCTAAATTTACCCTCTCTACACCTGCAATTTTCTTTTTATTATTGCACAGTTCCTTAAGAAATTTAGCATATGAGGGGACTTTTGCAATTAAGTCCAACATAGGAATATTCACAGCTATTTTTCCGAAAACTGCCATAAAGTCTCTCTTTTCATCTTCCCTCTTCTCCTTCGAAGATCTAGGAGGGAATGGTGGAGGAATTTCTATAATTTCTTCCTTCTGGTCAGTCTTGGCCTGAGGCTTGGCCAAGACAGGTTCTGCTTTTTCTGGTCCTGCGATAACTTCAGTATTGGCCTGTGTCTTGGTCAAGACTACTTCAGCTTCAGCTTCCTCTTCCTCATCTTCATCCAGGCCCTCCGACTGGATTTTTCGCAATTCCTCGTCTGTTTTTGCTCCTTCCCTCTCTGGTAGCACAACTCCACTCCTCAAACTAATGGCACTAACATTGTGTTTTGGATTATCTATGGTTGTGGAAGGCAATTTCCCTTGATTTGCCATCTGATTAATCTGCTTTTGCATTTCAGCCAAAGTAGATTGAGTTGATTGCATCAGGTTCTTCTGCATTTCCATCAAATTTTTGATGGTATCCTCCATAGATGGCCCAGTAAGTTGCAAAGGCTGAGGTACTGGCGGCAGTTGAGGTACAGCGGCTTGACCAGGAGGTTGGCCAGGATTAAGGTGTGAAGGACAAGGGATGAAGTTTTGAAAGTTAACGGGAGGTTGGCCAGGGTGTTGCTGCAAAGGGGCATTCTGATTCGGGTTCTGGTTTGGAGGGATTGGATCTCTCCACCTAAAGTTCGGATGTGCTCTCCATGAGTACTGATTACTCCCTTGTGGGAAGTTTTGCATACTTCCTTGGTTTTGACCATAGACTGCATTTACTTGTGTTACTTCATCAGGAGGGTGTTGCACCATGTAGCAATTGTTTGTTTGATGGTCCTGCTGCTGGCAGATTCCACAAATAGAGGCTACCTGCTCTTGGCTAGGATTCCCTGTGGTCATTGCTCCTGAAATATTGACAGAAATATTCTTTACCATGTCAGTTAGTTCAGCTAATTTTTGTTCAACATCAATAGAACAAAGACTAGAAGGGGTAGAGTTTCTTTCAGAAGAAGTATTATTTTGGCAGTTGTCTGCCATGGTCTGAAGTAGAAGTTTGGCTCTCGTTATAGTCAAGTCTTGCAATGCTCCACCCGCTGCTGAATCAACCTTTTCTTTTGTAGGTAGGAGCATTCCATCATAGAAAATATTGGATCATGGTCTGATCCGCAACTCCATGTGTAGGAAAAACTTCTTGCAATTCCTTGAACCGTTGGTTATATTCGCTCAGTCCCTCATTGTTCCTTTGCTAGATGACAGCCATATTTTTTCTAGCTGACCCTGCTTTCGTTGCATTCCAGTATTTATTGAGGAATAGGGTGGACATCTCGGCCCACGTGTTGACCGTGTTGTGAGGTAGGCTGTAGAACCAGTTCTGTGCAGCCCTCTCAAGAGAACAAGGGAAGGCTTTTAGCTTCGCTCTCTCCATACTCACACCTGCTGGCTTCATCATATCACACTGGACATGTAAATTCCTCAAGTGTTTGAATGGGTTCTCATTTATATGACCGTAAAACCTAGGAAGGTTGGCCACCATGTTGGTCTTGATCGACCAATCATTTGCCACTGGCGGCAAAGCGATGCAGGAAAAGGTTTCCTGCTCAGCTGATTTGTTCAGCTCCCTCATCGTGGGTTCTTGCTGATTTTCTGCCATAGCTGGACCAAAGAAATCATCTTGGTCTGAATCTAGGCCAAGATCGTGGTATAGACTATGGTCTGATTCGGAATTAGAAGCTTCCGATTCACTTTCTTCTGGGGTTTTTCTTTTTCTAGCTATCTTCCGGAGTTGTGCTTCGATCTTAGAGAGATTCGGATTGTATGGTAGCAAATCTTCTTCTCTACAAGAGGACCTGGTCATCAACTATCAAAAACAAAAATAAAACAAAAACTACAAATACCGTTAGAGATCCCCGGCAACGGCGCCAAAATTTGATCGCGGCGTCGAACACGTCAAATATAATAGTGAAATAGGTATGGAAAAGGGGGGTAGAAATACAACTTATCACTGTCCACAAGAGTTTGTAGATGATGGTAAGAGGATCGTCCACAGAGACCTCTAGGATGTGTAATTCTTGAGTTGACTTCCTCGTCACTGAGTTTTGGTTTGGTTGACTCTGAAACTAATAGACAAAACAGAAAGAAGTGAAAACAGTTTAAAATAGTATTGGCCAAAGTCTTGGCCAAGACAGGGGTCTAGATTGAGATAAGTCTAGTGATATGGAATTCCAGGTAAGGGCGATATGAGAGCTTCGGATCTTATGCTTCGATCATTGACTGAAGTATGTTCATCTCTTCGTTCATAGCACTGCTATAGAGTGGAGGTACTCCTGTTCACTCCTGTCTTCCCTCCTCTTCAAATTACCTGGCGGGTGCTCCCTTTCCTGATAATCCTAGCCAAGGGACACCTTGCTGTTAAAGGGTTTATCCGTTTGACTGCTATCTTGAATGACGGTTCGCTTCCTCAATGGCACAGGGGAAGACAGTACCTAGGCCAAGGTGTCTCCCTATGGAAACCCTAGGTTGTCAATCTGGTCTTGACCTAGATTACTTATTTCTTCTAGTCTGGCGCGAGACTAGTCACCTACTTTGTCTAGCCGACGGGTACTCCCTTTCCTTCTAGACTGGTTGCAACTCTTCTCTACTAGGGTACAAGGATGATCAAACCTTGTCTCTAGTGAGTAAGCGATAGATTAAGTTCAAGAAATAAATAAATACAAAAGAGGAGATTGTGAAGTACGAATTGGCCTCACGATTACATTAGGACTTCAGCTCATCAACCCTTACCAAGAATGGGTGTTTAGCTACTCATACTCATGGATAAAAACATAGAATATTTAATTGCATAAATATATTAAATCCGAGATAAAAATCCGGAGCAAAGTATAACAATGTCGAATCAAGGAGAGAAGAGAAGGAGATTGCGTGAACGATCCTCCTCGACAGAGGGGAATAATGTTCGGCTAAATAGCCCTAAAACCCTCTGTCCCACTCCAACTCTAATTCCTAGAAAATCTCCTAAACGATTACTACAATAAATTGTTCTAAAAATAGAAACTAAATCGCAATTACAAGAAGAGGGAGATCCCATGCGGGATTCTTCAAGAGATTGGCTTCAGATCCCTCTAGAATTGCGGGACAGCTGCTACGTGCCAGCTGTAAAGCCCAATGTGGGAAGCGGTACAAACGATCCTCTCAACTGTCTTTATCGCGAAAGTGTCTTGGCCGCAGTCTTGGCCAAGACGATTCTGGTGCGCGCTGCTTTGGATGTGAACATGTCTAGGCCAAGGTCTAGGCCTAGACTCAGGTAAATAGCTCCAGCTCTCTTCAGATCAAGTTCCTCAATATTTTGCCTCCAGACCAGATCTGCTAAGATGTGGGAAATACAAGGATAAATCAGTAGATTTACTGCCCAAAATAACAAGTAAATGGACAATAAAACATGATGAAATACAATGTAATCAGCGTCATCCTATCCCACGTGACCCCGACAGTGCCTCGCTGGCGATATCTCGTCCGCGATACCTTATCCGGCTGACGCATGAGGACGTCATCTTGGGCATTGATAACAATCCACCTAACGACAAGGGCCTTTTCGTCTGTTTACCCTATATGGAAAGGAAGAATCACTGTTCCTACCGCCACGGTAGGGTCAAGGATGTCATTCCCCTCTATGGGACTAACGCCAGGAGGGCTGACGTCTCGTTGGGGGTCCCCGCATGGAGCTTCTAGACGACCAGAGGTGCTATCCCACCTCAAGAGAAACGCACTAACCGTTACCTTACCGGGGTAACAACTACCCCATACCTACCGCCATGACGGTACATCATAACACGGGCAAACCACATCCCCTGACGGGACCGGTTGCTCCCTAGCGATCCCACTCGCACAGACAGGCTTATTTCGTCTATAAATACCTCCCCCACGAAGGAGGAAGGTAAGCAGAATTCACTGGCCCAAGCTCTGCCAATTTTACCACTCATACTAACTTAAGCATCGGAGTGTTTCCGCCAGAGACCCCCTCCGGCGCCTTGCAGGTACAATGGACCACCGAGGATACTGATCTGGAGAAGCATTTTCCCTTTCTACCCTTCGGCCGAAGACAAATTCTTATCAAATTGGTGCTTTCATTGAGAGCTTTGGTTCTATTAAGTGAGCATCCTTAATAACCAAGTTCCATTCTTCCCGAAGCTAGGAGGATTATGGCTTCAGAGTCAGATCCCGCGCTGTCCCAAGCCTCCAGCATTCCGTACAACATTCGCCGACGACTTTTCGCTTTTGCTACCTCCGACATCTCCACCTCAGTGCAAGAAGTCACTGCGGGAGGATCAGATCCTCCCTCTGGGCCAAGGACAGAAGCAACAGTATTCCAGATTTGTTCCCCTTTTTCCCACATAGCGGGAACCAACTATTCTACTCCCCAAGCAAGGGGACCTGTGGTGGCTGATGCAGACAACCCTTTCACGAACTCTATAGCGGCCCTTCAAGCCCAACTGGATCAGTTGACAGAGTTGGCTGCTGGGTTTGCGCCTCATGCCTCAGGACCTGGCGTGTCCTCCTAGATAGTTTTCACTCCATCTATTGTCCATGAGCGACCGTTTCGCCCCGACAATCAAGAGGGCTCCCGTTTTCCCTACCCTTGTCATCGGCCCCCATGAATGTCTCACAGCTTGCACACGGACCTGTGGACCTCCCTGGGCAATACAAGGGAGAAGTCCCCATCCATGAAGAAGGCAACTGACGCGACGAATATAGAGAGCATTGGGATGATAGGCGCGACGAAATGTTCAGAGAACCATCCCCTAGATACAGTGAGAGATCCAGTAGCAGAGGACGACGAACTCGAACTCCGAGAAGCCGCAGTCGATCTCCCAGGCGGCATCACGAATATGACCCCCAGAACCCCAGATATGATGTCGAAATTCCACACCCGCATCACCCTCAAAGAGTCCCCGATGGCAATGCTAGCCACCCGTTCAGTTATCGTGTGCGGCATCACAGGGTCCATCGACATGTAAAACTCCCTTCCGAATCGTATGATGGCACGAGAGACCCTATTTCTCACCTTAATAAGGTGAAAGATTTTGTGCAATTCCAAACTCGTAGCGATGCAGCGCTATGCCAGATCTTCGTCATGACACTATCAAGGGTGGCACGTCTCTGGTTCGAGGGACTCCCAGCTGGATCCATTGATAACTTCTCCCAGCTAGAAGAGAAGTTCAGAAGTCGGTTTAGCACCGCAATCCCTATCAGAAAGTCAGCGGCTGCGCTATTTGATATCCATCGGGGACTGCAGGAATCATTGAATGGATTCTTAGGTCGATTTGATCTCGAAATGTCTTTGACACCGGGGGTAACCATCGATTTCGCAGTAAAAGCCCTTAAGCGTAACTGCCGTTACGAGAAATTGAGAGACGTATTAATGGTGGACCCACCATCGACCTTGGATGCGCTAAGACTAAAAGCGCATAATTATGCGAGGATGGAAGAGGAGGAAAATAGAGAACGGATGCGGGACCTATTGGCAGACCCATACCTGGCCCCTAACGCTTCGTATAGTAGCACCCCCGACGCGCGGCCCAATGATGATTATAGCCAACGGAAAGAGCACACCGCCAAGACCTCTAATCGGCAGAGGTAATTTTTCTAAAGGGAAACTCGGAGGGTCCCCCACCCGGAAACAGGCAGATCCGCCAAAGGGCCGTATATATGACCCTGACCTTCCTTCCCTCATACTCCCAAGGGTGGAAATCCTAGCGATAGTTCAGCAGTGAAACCTGCCCATCCGTTACCCAGCTCCTGTGAAACCTAGAGTAGTCATGGGAGGAAGAGAGAATGCATATTGCAAGTTCCACAAGGTCAAAGGACACTCGACCGATGTGTGTAGAGAACTAAATCTGGCCATAGAACGGTTAGTTGAGGAAGGCTACCTCGGAGAATTTGCCACAAAGACAAGAGAAGGAGCTAGGAATAACCCAACTGAAGTGGTAACTGATCATAGGCAAACGCCTTCCCGCGCAACGGGTGCTAACGCCATCCCCCTCGGGCAAAATAGAGAAGCTCTCACTGTTCACAACGATCAGATGCCTATGATTAATATCATAGCAGGAGGAACGCCTTACTTCGAGGAAACTATGCAACAAACCCCCAGTTCCGGGGAAAAACGCAAACGAGAAAGCGCGCAGGTGAAAATTAAGGCAATAAGCACTTTAGACCAGATGGTATTGTCCTTCTCAGAGGAAGATGAAAAAGGCATTGTTTTCCCGCACAATGACGCGTTGGTGGTAACACCCGTCATCGGCAGCCACGGAGTAAGAAGAACCCTCGTCGATAACGGGAGCGCGGTAAATTTATTTTCACTAGAAGCATATAATCTGATGAAACGACCTGACGGCGAGCTGGCGCTTGCAAAAGACCAATTGTTGGGATTGATGGGGTACCGATCCCGGTAGCGGGAATCACATCATTGTCAGTATATTTTCGAGAAGACACATCCAAACGCTCTGAAGAGCTATTATTTCTGGTCGTAGACCTAACGCTACCTTACAATGCCATACTGGGGCGACCGTTCCTCAATCGCTTTGGAGCCGCAATATCCCAAAAACACCTGCGGATGAAATATCCCTCGTGGGATGGCGTGGTCTCAATTAAAGGAGACCAGAAGCTAGCCGCTGAATGCTACCTGCTCATGACTCAAAGGAGTTGCGACCGGTACGTATGCGTAGCAGATGACCCCTTCGATGATAAAGAAGAAAAGCGCACTCAGCCGCTGGATCAGATGAGGTCAATACCTATCAGTGAAGACAGTGACGCGAACCTCTTGGTCAGTAAGAAGCTAAGTCCCGAAGAGAACGCGCAATTAACCCGACTGCTAAGAAAATGCAAAGGAGAATTCGTGTAGAAACTGGCAGACATGCCTGGAATTTCACGAGAAGTCGCGGAACACCAATTAAACGTTAGCCCTGATGCTAAGCCTATTCAACAAAAGCGGCGCGCTTTCTCACCGGAAAAGATAGCAGCCATCGAGAAAGAGCTACTAAAGCTCACAGACGCGAGGTTCGTCCGAGAAGTCCAATACCCAACCTGGCTAGCTAACCCTGTGTTGGTTCCAAAGCCTAACGGGGATTGGCGCATGTGCATCGATTTCACTGACCTGAACAACGCCTGCCCCAAAGATTGCTATCCTCTTCCTCGAATCGATCAGTTGGTCGACCAAACCGCTGGATACGCCTACCTAAGCTCCCTAGATGCTAACTCTGGGTATCATCAAATTCCCATGGCCATAGAAGATGAAGAAAAAACCGCCTTCATCACCCCGAGGGCTACTTACTGCTACACTGCAATGCCGTTCGGGCTGAAAAATGCCGGGGCAACATTCTAATGCATGGTGAATAAGGTTTTCCAAAAGCAAATCGGGAGAAATATAGAAGCTTACGTGGACGACATCCTAGTCAAAAGTCGAAGCTTTAAGGACCACCTAACCGACCTGGAAGAAGTCTTCAGGGTGATGAAAGAATACAAAATGAAGCTGAATCCGAGGAAGTGCATGTTTGCGTTCCAAACGGGAAAATTCTTGGGATACGTGGTCAGCCGGAAAGGTATCCAGCCCAACCCGTCAAAGATAAAGGCCATCCAGGATATGATACCCCCTCGAACTGTCAAAGAAATACAGAAGCTCACTGGGCGCATCATCGCGTTAGGATGGTTCATATCTAAACAGGGTGAGAGATGCTTACCTTTCTTCAAAGTCATTCGAAACAAGCCCCCTTCGGATGGATAGAGGAATGTGAGAAAGCGTTTGCGGGACTAAAAGCTTACCTGTCATCCGATCTAGTGTTAACGAGGCCTGAATTTGGCGATGAGCTATACCTATACCTGGGCGTCGCTGACGAGGTAGTCAGTGCCGTCCTTGTACGAAGTGAAGGGCACATGCATCGTCCGGTATTTTTTGTCAGCCACATATTGAAAGACGCTGAGCTGCGATACGCCCGCATCGAGAAGATAGCGCTTGCCCTAATACAGGCAACGCGAAAGATGGACCGATACTTCCAAGCCCACCCCGTCACCGTACTCACTAATCAGCCGTTGAGAAAAATCTTTAGAAAACCAGAGTCCTCGGGGAGAATGTTGATTTGGGCAATCGAGCTTGAACAATATGGGCTGCAGTACAAAGCTAGACCGGCTATTAAAGCCCAAGCGTTAGCAGACTTCATAGCAGAATGCACATTCACAAAAGACGCGTTGACAGAATCGTCAGAAGGAGAATCAGAGGATTTATGTCTCCCGTCCCCGGAAATGTACGCAGATTCATGGGTTATCCACGTGGATGGAGCGAAAAATTAAGAATTAGCAGGCGCAGGTGTTTTCCTAGTCGGACCAAACGGCATGGAGATACGATACGCCATCAGAATCCTGCAACCCTTGTCCTACAATGCAGCGGAATACGAAGCATTGTTAGCAGGACTCAGAATAGGAAACAACTTCTCTGTTGAAGCTACACCCGTCTCGGAAGCGGAACGCGGCCTGCGCTTAAAGATACGGGGGGACTCTAAACTAGTAATGGATCAGGTTCTGGGGAACTCTCAAGCCAGAGAACCCATCATGGTTCAATACTTGGACAAAGTAAAGCATGAGCTGTCGAAGATGCAGGAAAAAGGCACTCAGGTCACCTTTGAACACATCCCCAGGGAAAGTAACGAAGAGGCCGACAGTCTCGCCAAGATGGCAGCCAATTTAGAAGCCCCCATACCCAATGACGTGTGCTACGGAGAATTACCCACACCTTCTTTCATGGAAGAACAAGCATCGCTTTGTGTGGAAGAAATAGAAGGCGACTGGAGAACCCTAGTGATAGAATATCTGAAACATGATAAGCTACCGGAGGAGAACGCGGAAAGGAGGAAAATTCTGAAACGGGCGGCGCGATGCACATATTACAATAGAGAGTTAATACGGAGGTGTTTCTCCCATCCTGCCGCTAAGTGCATAACGGAGCAAGAAGGCCTGCATGTACTACGAGAAATTCATGAAGGAATATGTGGCATGCACATCGCTAGCGACACTTTGGCATCTCAAGTCTTTCGGTCAGGGTTCTACTGGCCCACCATTCGGAGAGATTGCCATAACTTCGTGAAAACCTGTCAGAAATGTCAAGAATATGTTAAGATCCCACGAAAACCGGTCGTGCAGATTTCAGAGATAGTCGCTCCATGCCCGTTTGCTAAATGGGGCATCGACATTTTGGGCCCGTTTTCGAAGGCCAGATCCCAGTTAAAATTCGTGGTCGTGGCGGTAGATTATTTCACAAAATGGGCTGAAGCCGAGGCGTTAGCCACCATCACCACCGAGAAAATCTAGCATTTCTTCAAACACCAGGTCATTATGCGATTCAGGGTACCACGCATACTGGTTAGCGATAATGGGACACAATTTACAAGCCAATTCTTCAGGGATCAGTGCGCGGAATTTCAGATTGAACAAAGGTTCTCTTCTATGACACACCCCCAAACTAACGGCCAGGCCGAAGTGACCAACCGTAGCATTCTTAGTGGCATCAAAAGAAACTTGGAAGGTTCCAAAAAGAAATGGCCAGACGAACTACCATATGTATTATGGGCCTACCGTATGACTGTCAAAGTCAGCACGGGAGAGACTCCTTTCGCATTGGCGTTCGGAACAAGAGCTGTCACACCGGTAGAAATCGGCACCGTTAGCCTTCGGGTGGCTCATTTCAAAGAAGAAACTAATGAAGAAAGGTTACGCGCTAACCTTGACGCCCTACCAGAAAAACACGAGGAAACCCTCCTAAAAACCCTGCACTACAAAAGGAAAATCGCACAATACCACAACAGGCATGTGAGAGAACGATTGCTTAAAGCCGGAGATTTAGTGCTCAGAGATAAGCGAGCGGCAGGGCAACGTATGGGAAAACTTAGCCCAAACTGGGATGGACCATATCGCGTCACCCGTGTTGTGGGGAGAGGAGCCTACCATTTGGAAACACTCAAAGGAACGCCCCTGCAGAATTCCTGGAACATAGCTCGGCTGAAGCTATATCACGCTCGAAACTAGCCTATCCTATCTGGTAATATCAACGTTTTGCTAACAGATGATTTAAATATGTTCTCCGTGCATTTGCTGTTGAAAATATGCAGGTAGTGAAGAATGCCAGGAGTGAAAATCCTATCCTTGTGATGGCTGGTCCTGATCAGACAGCTCACTAAGACGAGGCACGCCCTGGCATAACGAAGCGTTGGGAGTGAAAATCCTATCCTTGTGGTAACCGTGCTCACATAGACGACCCATTAAGACGAGGCACGACCCTAACGCATCGGGGAGTGAAAATCCTATCCTTGTGGTAACCGTGCTCACATAGACGACCTATTAAGATGAGGCACGCCCCGGTATCCTTGGGAGTAAAAATCCTATCCTTATGGTAACCGTGCTCACATAGACGGCCCAGTAAGATGAGGCACGCCCCAAGGAGAGACCAACTCCGTCCTGGAAGTGAAAATCCTATCCTTATGGTAACCGTGCTCACATAGACGACCCATTAAGATGAGGCACGATCCAGAGACGCGAGGTTACAACGCTTGGGAGTGAAAATCCTATCCTTGTGATGTCCGGTCCTGATCAGACGGCTCACTAAGACGAGGCACGCCCCAAGCCAATCTTTGACGTACGGAAAGAAAGGATACCCCAGCTAGTAACCAAGCGGTTGATACCCGGTGAAGTAAAGGTGGAAAGGTATCCATACCGCAACAACACCGTCACGGCAGGCCTAACAAGGCTAGAGGTTTCCCCCAACAACAAAGGGTGGCATGAAGTTGAGCGCAACACGGGCAGAAGTAACGCAGCAAACGCCATGGGTGAACATGTGCATAAGCAGTATTATGAAACAAGGCAGATAATGAAAGTCCATTCAAAAGCAGCTGCTTGATCAAGAAAAGAAGTAACATTGTCAATATTACAAAATAAAGTGGAGCACATCGGCCACAAAAATTAAAAAACATATAAAGAATGATATCTAAGGAATGGGTGGTGCGTTGCCTTCTCCCTGCTGAGCAGATCGCCAGCGGAAGAAGCCCTTATCAACGGCGTCGGAGGCCCTCTCATCAAAATACCTAGCAAGAAAATCAACGTCAAGGTTATCTATCCCATGCTTATGCATAAAACTGTCCGACATGATGGCCCCACCTTCCTTCAAATACCAGCGGCTCTTCTCAGCAGAAAGAGCAAGCTCGGCAGACAGCTCAACATTTCTCTGTCTTTCCTGACGAAATCCGTTCTCCTCTTGAGAAAGGCGTTCACTCAGGACAGCACTTTTCCGTTTCTCTTCCTCTAGAGCAAGCTTGATAGCCTCCATCTCCTGCTTAATAGTTGTTGCCTCCTGCGCAGCAACTACGGCCTCCCGCCTGGCAGCCTCCGATTCCCGATTGGCAGCAGCAAGGGCATCCACGTAACCCTGACACTCAAACAGTAGCCTATTCAGCTCCGCCTGCCCGTTGGCCTCCACCATGGCGTTCTCCTCTTCCATATAATGAAGATGGCAGAATGAAGAAAACACTTGGGAGCGGAGAAAGTTTATGCGTTCCTGCGGGCTCTTAGCCACGAAGGCATCCCTCTCCCTCTGAAGAGACATAATCTCGGCTGCCAAAAGAGAGGTAGACGCGAGGACAACATCAGGATCAGCATCCGCTGGAAACTGTAAATAGTTATCCCGGAAGGAGCGCAAGCTGAGCCGGTGAGTCGGTAGGATGGGGGAGTATATGAAGAGGCGTGGGCCATCAAGCTGGGGACAGGGCCACCTCTCGCGGCAGCAGGAGGAGACGCAGGAACAAAAATCAAAGTAGCAGGAGAACCGGGTCGACTGCTGCTACCTTCTGCGTTAGGGACAGAGGACCCGTCTCCCCCAAGTGCTTCAAGATTAAAGACATTTGGGTGAGAATAGATCGGAGAATCGCTCAAAATATGAGGAGCACCGCCGAAATCAGCACTTTGCAACTGCTCAGCAGGCATACTGCCACCCCCAGGGGCCACAGAAGAAGGATTAGCAGCAGACGATGAGGGGCTATGTTGAAGCTCATAGCGGGCTTTCTTCTGACGCTCTCGAAGGGTTTCCGCCATAGACATGTCTTCTTGAGAGGACGAATGAGCAGAGACAGTGGTGGCCTCCTAGACAATACAAAAACAGAATAAGAAAGCTGCGAGAAAAGAAAGAAAACCGTAAAAGGAGAAAAATACACACCCGGGTGCCTAAAGAAGCTAGAGGAATTCCAGTGGGAATCGGGTTAGCTGTTGTCGCCGAAGAGACTGCAGTCTGGGGGGAAACGGGATGCGCAACACGCGTTTGCCTAGCCCTTCTCTTCTTCGCAACACGAGTACGAGGAGGCGGTCGGGCAATGTCCGGAGCGATAACACTTGTCTCTCCTTCAGCAGTAGCAGCAGCAGCGGCCACGGCGACTCTAGCCTCGGCTTCAACCCTCTTCTTTTGCTCCCATTTCCTTTTCCTTCGAAAATATTCAGGCTCCCAACCAGGCGGAGGCACTGCGCAAGTACAAAACGTTAGCGTTAGCACTTCTTGGCAACACAAAAGGAAAGGTCAAACGCTTTTTACACTTCTCTATGTCCAACCCGTTAGCTAATTTACGGGCGTCAACACTGAAATCTAGTTGAAGCAGCGTCTTCAACCAACCGTCCTCCGGGCCAGAAAGGGGTTTCCGACTACCCCAAGCCCCATCTTTGATCTCCTCGTTAAAGCCGACCCTCCACAAAGGCTCGGGCAGATCAACTATAAAAAATTCTTCTTTCCAGTGAGGAACAGAAGACTCGATGCCCATGAGTTTCCAAGTAAAGGGCTTCAATGAGTCATCTTCATAACGGGGGGATATTGATATAACCCCCTTGCGAGAATATAACTGGAAAATATCATGAAGCAATGCCAAAGTGGGAGAAGCAATCCCTTTGAAACGACACAAAGCGGCAAATGCGCTAACAACGCAAATCGCGTTGGGGCTCAACTGAGCCGGAGCCAAGTCAGAATCAGCTAACAATAATTTTACAAGCAGGTCAAGGGGAAGACAAAACCCGTAATCAAATAACTTAGCATACAACATTCTACTATTATCAGGCAAAACGCTGTTCAGGCGAAGTGATTCAGAAGCAGCACGCACGGGATAATCTTGGTGAAATCGACCCTTACACCTGGCAAGCTTGCGATGAACTAAGGGCAATGTGCAAAGGGAAGTGGGAGTACTATCAATTTTTTCTTCCCCAACAGACCTGTGAGGATCCCCCTCCTCGACAGATTTCTCAGAATGAGTTGTAGCCATAACTAACAAAGGAGAAAGGAGGAGGAAAGAAAAGGGTGTGTACCTTGGCAAAAGAGAACACCAGGAGTCTCAGACCAGGAAAGAAGAAGCGGCGCAGGTTATTTTTCTAGAAAACAACAGCGTGCAAGAAAGGAGGTTAAAAAAGAAAGAGAAGGTAGGGAAAACATTATATATAACCCTGAAAGGGGACGACCAATCAGCAACTGACACATGGCGAAGCAGCGCGTCAAAAAGAAAGGCACGCGCGAGAAGGTTAAGTTTTAAAACAATGACGAAATGCTTCAGCATTCGCGTCTCCCTAGAAGATGCTTGATTCAAATGCCTCTCCATGAAAGGACACGTGTCCCACTTCATCATTACTTTTCAAATCACATCAAATGGGGGGACTGCGGCATTTAATGACTTAAAAAGCAGTGCTAGCCTCACCAAACGGTACGATGCGATGATACAAGGAAGATAATGAAGAAGCAACGGTAGCGTCACAATGAATCAAACAACGCAATAAGGGTTACATAACGTCAGCATTATTACAGAAGAAATAATGTCAAATGATCTTCAAGAAAGAATAAAAGAAAACAGATAACAATGAGAATAACAACAAAGGAGGGCCCAGAAATCCGTGGTGGAATTTGAGGCACCCGTCGAAGGGAAAATTCACGCACCAACGTTATCGTCAGCCCCTTTCCCCCTCTAGGGCAGAAGAACCGTTCCCACCTTTGCTAACCCCATCCATAACGGTAGAGATATAGTCAGCAACCTGGGCTGGACTAGAAGAATCACCCCTGAAACGGGCGGCAAATCCAGAAGTAAATGCCTCCAAGATCTTCTTTTTCCACAACTCATCCTTTAACGGTGCCCTGGCAGACTCCTCATCTCGAGCCAACATCTCTTCGCGGAGAAGGAGATTTCTCTTCTTTTCCAACGCCAACTCTGCCTCCAGAACCTCTATTTTCGCTTTCCCGGCAGACCTCTCTCTGTTCAGTTCCTTTTGTGACTCATCATGAAGATGCGTTAGCAGTCTCACATGGTCCGCCGATTTTTGAAGCTGCGCCTTCTAAGCACACATCGCGCTAGAGAAATTTCGTGACTCGCGATCATGAATTTCGAACAGATAGTTCAGATAACAGAAGGTATCCAGAGAGTCATTCATAACATGCCGGAGACGAGCCGTTGGAGGAAGCTGAAGAAATTTCTCTTTCTCTGCCCGGGAGCCCATCATCTCCCCTATCAAGGGCGCGGTAAACTCATCTCTGGAAAAGGGTTGGGGAACCCCGACAGCGCGTAGAGTGTCAAAGCAGAATCCTGCCGAGTTCATACGATAGCCCGGGGTCCCGTTAGGGTTACCATAAGAAAGATTGATTGACGAAACGGTAGAAGAATCCTCAATAAACACATTCGTGATAGGAGTGAAAAATAGCTCTGGAAGGGCTTTAGGCGGCAGCCCAGCAGCCGAGTCTGCAGCAGAAGATATGGTCACCATGTCAGGGATACAGTGAGAAATCGGGGAATCAGGAGCGTCAGCTGTAGGAAGAGGACATGCTGTCGGAGGGGCCTCCGCCTCGGTAGAGCAGGTAGCAGCCAGCACCTCAGTAATCTTCACTGGCTGAGAGGTCCTTGCCTCAGAAAAAATGATAGGTGTAGAAGCAGTCGCCGCATTAGCAGAAGATGCCTCGGTAGCCTGTTCGCTGACATCCACTTGAAGTTTTTTTCGACGCGAATGGCAAAGGTCTGGCTTAGCATCCATATCCTCGTCGTCACTATCAATCACCCTTGTTGCGGTTCGACTAGAGTCTGTTCCCTTGCGACGATCTGGTAGCCAATTTTCCACGAAACGAGAAGCTCGGACAGAGCCGCCGAGCCTTCGCCCTCCCCGGGCAACCGTCTTGGTTCTCCTCCTAGGGGGTTGAAGGCTTTTCTGATTAGAGCCTTCAGCGGGAGGAGAAGCTGGTAAAGTTTGGAGCGGTGCTACATTCAAAGGAGTGCCAGTATCACCTGGAAATCGACCGTTAGCATCCTCTATAAAAGAAATGTGCAAAAAATGAGTGAAAAAGAAAGAAAGAAAGTATGAAAAGAGACAGACCCACCCATAACACACTCCTCCAGAGACTTGAACAATGTGAAATCGCGGATGCGATAGCAGGTGTCCTCGTCTAACAAAGCATTAGCCTGATCCAGCTCAACTCTAGTCAGTATCACGGGATTCATCCAAACGGGGCCTATGAGCTCCTGGTTGAAATTAATGCGCCACAAATGGGACGGTAGCTCGAGAACAAAGAAACTACTTTTCCAATCAGCCACACCCTTCTCAAAGCCGCGAAACCGCCGCCAGAACGACTGCACGAATGCGTCATCCCATCGAGGAGTGATTTCGATTAAACAATTATGACAATTCATAGTAAAGAATTTTCGAAATAAATTGAGAGATGGGGTGAAAATGTTCTTCAACTCACAAGCGCGAAGAAAAGCATAAATCGCACACCAAGAAGAGGGAGTTATCTGGGCAGGATTAAGGTTGTGCTCCCGCAGCAGTGTTAGTATTGATTCATGAACGGGAAAGCGGAAACCATAAAGGAACATCTTAAAATAAAGTAGCCTACAGAAACCCCAAGCCAGATTGTGAAGCAGCATATGACCTTCAGGAATAAAGGGTTCATGCCCGGGAGGAAAGGTGATACCGTGTTCCCCCAGCTTGGCTTTTAGAACCACATCGCATGTAAAAGTACTGGGTGATTGCGTGACTTCCGGATCCATGGGTCTCCAGATAACCTGGTGAGGCCTATTCCTAACTATAATAAACCAGCAAAAAGGAAATCTGACAAGGATTAAAGGGGTACCTTAGAAGGGAAGATTTACAGGAGAATCGGCGGACGACGGCAGGCGGCCAGAAAGTTATTCGGAGAAGAAGACGAAGGAAGACGAAAGGGAAAATTCGAAGCGAAGGCAAAAGTTTTGGAAAGAGAAAATGGTCCTTTTTAAAGAATTAAAATGCCACCGCATTAATTTAGCCACCAATCATGCTAGGACGTGTGTAAAAAAGAAGTTGGCCACATGGAAAGCATTAAAAGAATACGAAAAGAGAAGTTGTTCGTCGTGATTCCCCAGAAGGGCGACAAAGTTGACTAGGTCAAAATAACCGCGAAACGGTTGCCTCAGCAAGGCTAATCCCTCGCGTTAGCTATCAACACCACCAACTGCTGAAGGAAAGATAACGACAAAGAGAAAAGATAGAAAGCATCATTTTATTCATAAAATACCCCGGGGGCATGTACAATGTGCCTAACTTAGAGACGCTACTCCTCATCAGGCCAATAAATGCCGTGGTGATAAACCCCGTCGTCATCTAGGAATGGCATCTTCCCATCAGCAGTCGGGGCAGGTTCGTTCACTTCCCTCCCTAAGCAGGACCCTGACGGTCCTGAATTTCCCTTGACACCTGACCCTGCCAATCCAAAACCGGCAGCGGTAGAGGAAATTTTCTCCAATGAATAGTCAGAGAAAGGAAAGCGTCTGTCGCCCTCTTGGGTATTGGAGCCAGAAGAATCTAAAGTCATGACGGACACCTTGGAAGTTCTTTCCCTTTGCCTCTTGCGACCCTTCCGGCGGACCGAAGGCCTCCACGGTGGCGACGGAGGAGGATGATCTGAGTCCGGCGAAGTCGAGGGGGTTGGCAAGGAGTCGCGATCTATGGAACTCAAAAAATAGAAATCTGCCATTCGACCAGCAAGAGGTACAAGAGAAGGGAAAGGACGAAGACGAACAGAAAAAGGGGAAAGACGACTCCCTTAAATAGCCAAGGAAGCGCACCGATCGTCGCGCAGGCCCCTGAAAAACAATTAAGGCGCTTGGGGAAAGTAACCGTAATTGTAGAGTCCGATCCAGCACAGGCATGCCCGCTCGATGAATGCGCCAATCAAAAGGCACCAAATAACCGCCTAGCCACCTCCCCCTGAAAAACGGCCCTGGAAACAGTTGAGACAGAGCATTCATTGCTAAATTCCCGGAACACAACCACTGCAATGGCTAGGTCCCGAGGAAGACTCATTTTCAGTTGGGATTATAGCGAATACTCCCAACCAAAGCATCAAGAAATCAAACAAGAAAAAGAAGACTTGATAAAAGCAGAAACAACCATTTATTTATGGCCCGAGCGGCCTAGCGTTCGGATATGTACAAGAAAGCATAAAAGAAAGCAATAAGAGGAAGCGAAGACAGTGGTCAAGCGTTAGACCCAGCATCATCTTCTCCGGGCATGACGGGAACCTCCCTCAAGGCATCAGCTACGGAGGTCAACTCGGCAGAGCAGGCCCTCATACCCTTCAAGCAGCAGGCTAGCAAGTCCTTCCTCTGCTGCAGCATCGAAGCGACCACATCAAGATGAGAGGTGGTGGTGGCCAGCTTCGCCAAACTCTCCAGGGGGCTAAAGTCCTCCAAAGATATCCCCAGCTGCTTAGACAAAACAGGGGTCAATATCCCCTGCAGTTCCAGAACATCCTCTGAGGTTTTGAGGATCATCCTCTCCAGGAAGCCGATGTCGCCCTCTGTAAGGTTCTTCAGGGTCTGAGTTTTGAAGATCAGGAAATTTCTGGTCAGCTCATCCATGGTGAAATACGAAAAGAAAGGACAAAAAGGTGTGAAGAAATTTGCGCAAAGAAAGCTTCAATTTATAACTTCTGGACAAGTACGATCAGGGTCAGCCCACATCCTGACAAAGAGCCGCTTCGGTACATACAAGATTTGCGCGCAAAGAGGGGCCGTTAGCCCTTGGTAAACACTCGGGCTCATTTTCAGTTGGGCTTATGATAACAATCCACCTAACGACAAGGGCCTTTTCGTCTGTTTACCCTATATGGAAAGGAAGAATCACTGTTCCTACCACCACGGTAGGGTCAAGGTTGTCATTCCCCTCTACGGGACTAACGCCAGGAGGGCTGACGTCTCGTTGGGGGGCCCCGCATGGAGCTTCAGACGACCAGAGGTGCTATCCCACCTCAAGGGAAACACACTAACCGTTACCTTACCGGAGGAAAAACTACCCCATACCTACCACCATGACGGTACATCATAACACGGGCAAACCACAGCCCCTGACGGGACCGGTTGCTCCCTAGCGATCCCACTCGCACAGACATGCTTATTTCGTCTATAAATACCTCCCCCACGAAAGAGGAAGGTAAGCAGAATTCACTGGCCCAAGCTCTGCCAATTTTACCACTCATACTAACTTAAGCATCGGAGTGTTTCCGCCGGAGACCCCCTCCGGTGCCTTGCAGGTACAACGGACCACCAAGGATACTGATCTGGAGAAGCATTTTCCCTTTCTACCTTTCGGCCGAAGACAAATTCTTATCAGGCATTATCTCCCGTCGATAACGCCCACCCCTAGGGTAACGCTCTTTCTTTTGCCTATAAATACCCCTCACTTCTAGATCTAAGGTAAGATAAAAATTGCTACTAAAATCTCTGCCAAATTTCCCAGCCATACTAACTTAAGCATCAGAGTGTCTATGCCGGAGCCCCCCCTTCGGCCCTTTGCAGGTACGACGGACTGCCACAATAGTAATTTGAGACGGCCGGAATCTCTACCCCGCTTCCCTCAGAAGTCCGAATCTTATCAAACTGGTGATCTCGTTGAGAGTTTTGGTTCTAATTAAGTGAGCGTCCTTAATAGCCAAGCTCCGTTCTTCTGAAACTTAGAAGATTATGGCTTCTGATTCAAATCCACCGTTGTCCCAGTCCTCTAGCCTTTCGTTCGATACCAGCAGGTGACTTTTCCCTTTCACCACATCTGATGCTCCAACTGCGGCACAAGAAATTCCCCCAAGAATGTCAGATCTCTCCTTTGAACAAACAACGGGAACAGTTGTGTCTCAATCGTATACTTCTTTATCCCAGATAGCGGGGCCCAATCATTTTACTCCCCAGTCAATGGGATCCGTGATAGACAGCGTGAATAACCCTTTCGCGAGCTCGATTTCAGCCCTCCGGGCCCAATTAGACCACTTAACATAATTGGCTACCAGATTCACGCCTACTGCTTCTAGATCGGGCGTCCCATCCCAGTTTGTTTTTACTCCATCCATCATCACCGAACGGCCGTTGTCGTCCCCGTTGCATGCAGATGCCCCTCTGATGTTGCCTGCGTTGAACGCGCCAGTCAGTCTTGTACAATTTACTCATAGGATAGTGGAGCCGTACGTGCCACAGACGCCTCTGCTTCCTATTCCCTAGGAGGAGCGGCAATGGCGTGACGTGGACAGAGGTCGTTGGGATGGTAGGAGGGATGAAAATGATAGAGACATCTCCGGGAGCGAGTGAAAGATCCAGCAGTAGGAGGCATCGAACTCGCTAGCCAAGGAGTCGCAACCCATCTCCAAGGCGACATCATGATAGAAATCCGCGAGATCGTAGGCGTCATTTAGAGGTATCCCCACCTCGGTATGCGCGTGAGATTCTTGATGATACTTTTGGCCACCCCTTTAGCCCGCGCATAAGGCGTCACAGAGTCAGCCGACATGTGAAGCTTCCCTCGGAATCCTATGATGGCACCAGAGACCCCATTTCTCACCTTAACAAGGTGAAGGACTTTGTGCAATTCCAGACCCACAATGACGCTACTTTATGTCAGATATTTGTAATGACCTTGTTAGGGGTCGCGCGCTTATGGTTCGAAGGTCTTCCGGATGGGTCTATTGATAGCTTTTCACAACTAGAATCTAGATTCAGGAGTCGATTCAGTATCGCAGTCCCTATTAGGAAGTTTGCTGCTGCTTTGTTCGATCTACACAGAAAACCTCAGGAATCCTTCAGGAATTTCCTCCATTACTTCGACGCCGAGATGTCACTGACGCCAGGTGTAATAGTTGATTTCGCTATTGAAGCTTTAAAGCGAAACTGTTGCTATGGAAAACTTAGAGATGCTTTAATGGTGGACCCTCCTGCAACCTTAGATGCGTTAAGGCTAAAAGCCCACAATTATGCGAGGATGGAGGAGGAAGAGAATAGAGACATAATTCGAAACATGCCGCCAGCCATGCCTCCAATCCATAACGCCCCCATTTCGACCACTTCTGAAGATCGGTTCGTCGATGATTACGCTCAGCAAAAGGATCACATTCCTAGGACCTCTAATAGGAGAAGAGGCAACTCCTCAAAGGGAAGGTCTGGTGACTCCTTAGCGCAGCGACAGGGAGATCCCCCCAAGGGACGAGTTTATGACTCAGACCTCCCTTCCCTCATCTTGCCCAGGGCCGAAATACTAGCGATAGTGGAACAACGGAATCTGCCCATCCGTTATCCAGCCCCTGTGAGACAGGGGGTAACCTTGGGAAGAAGAGAAAACGCTTATTGTAAATTTTACAAAGCTAAGGGACACTCTACGGAGGTGTGTAGAGAACTCAAATTGGCCATAGAGCTCTTGGTAGAAGAAGGTTATCTGGGGGAATTCGCCGTCAAAATACGAGAAGAGGCTAAGAGTAACCCAACCAACAGGGTAACTGACGATAGACCGACACCTTCCCGCGTCCTAGGCAGCGACGCAGGTCTCACGGGGAGAAACAGGGAAATGCTCACGATTGATGACGAGGACGTCCCCATCATTATCATCATCACTGGAGGCACACCTTATCTAGATGAGTCTGCACAGCTGACACCCATGTCAGGGGATAAACGGTAGCGAGTGGGCATGTCAATCAAGAGTGAGGCGATAAGCGCCCTGGATCGTATGGTATTATCCTTTTCTGAAGAAGATGAGAAGGGCGTGGTATATCCCCATAACGATGTGTTAGTGGTTACGCCTATTATCGCTAGCCATGGAGTTAGAAGGACTTTGGTTGACAACGGTAGCGCCGTCAATCTGTTTTCACTAGAAGCTTACAATCTCATGAAGCGTCCCGATAGTGAGCTCACGCCCTGTAAAAAAACCCATCATTGGGGTAGACGGAGTCCCCATCTCAGTGACTGGAGTGACCACCTTGCCGGTATATTTCAAGGAGGATTCCTCCAAGCGATCGGAGGAGCTGCTATTCTTGGTGGTGGATCTCAATCTGCCTTATAACGCTATATTGGGGCGACCATTCCTTAACCGCTTCAGAGCAGCGATATCGCAAAAGCATCTGAAGTTGAAATATCCCTCCTGGGATGGTGTGGTTTCAATCCGAGGTAATCAGAAGTTAGCGGCTGAATGCTACCTGCTCATGACTCAGAAGAGTTGCGATAGGTACGTATGCGTGACGGTGGATCCATATAAACAAAATGATGAGAAACACACTCAGCCAGTGGACAAAATGACTCACGTTCCCGTTAACGGGATAGATGGGGCCCTATTCCTGGTTAGCGATAACCTCACTGTGGAGGAAAACTTTCAGTTAGCCAAGTTATTGAATAAATGCAAAGGGGAGTTTGCATGGAAACCCTCTGACATGCCTGGTATCTCGTGGGAGGTAGCAGAGCATCGACTTAATGTCAACCCTGACGCAAAACCGGTTCAGCAGAAGCGACGTGCTTTCTCTATCAAAAAGCAACTGCTGTCGACAAAGAAGTAGCAAAACTTCTCGACGCTGGCTTTATTCGAGAAGTACAATATCCTACCTGGTTGGCTAACCCTGTCTTGGTTCCCAGCCCAGCGGAGAGTGGCGCATGTGCATTGACTTCACAGATTTGAATGACGCTTGTCCCAAAGATTATTATCCACTCCCTCGAATTGATCAGCTAGTTGATCAGGCTGCCAGGTATGCATATTTGAGCTCGCTAGATGCCAACTCGGGGTACCATCAAATTCCTATGGCTCACGAGGATAAAGAGAAAACTGCTTTCATCACTCTGAAAACCACTTATTGCTATACGGCGATGCCCTTTGGGCTGAAAAACGCTGGAGCCACCTTCCAGCGAATGGCGAACCAAGTCTTTGAAAAGCAGATTGGGCAAAATGTGGAGGCGTATGTTGATGACATACTGGTCAAAAGCCAGAGTTTCGAAGACCACCTGTCTGATCTGGCGGAAGTCTTCGAAGTAATGAAGCGATATCAAATGAAATTGAACCCTCAAAAGTGCATGTTTGCCTTTCAAACGGGCAAATTTTTGGGTTACGTGGTTAGTCTAAAGGGTATTCAACCCAACCCGTCAAAGATCAAAGCCATCCAAGACATGGTACCTCCTCGAACTGTGAAGGAAATATAGAAGTTAACGGGGCGTGTTATCGCTCTAGGACGGTTTATATCTAAGCAAGGCGAGAAGTGTCTCCCTTTTTACAAAATTATACGCAAGAAAGCCGTCTTCGGGTGGACAGCTGAGTGTGAAGAGGCGTTTACAGGCCTGAAAGCCTACCTATCGTCCGATTTGGTGTTAACCTGACCAGAGCCTGGCGATATTCTGTATTTATACCTTGGGGTCGCTGGCGAAGTGGTTAGTGCGGTCCTTGTGCGAGATGACAATCACACGCACCGTCCTGTATACTTTGTAAGTCACATTTTGAAAGATGCTGAACTAAGATACGCCCGTATTGAGAAGATAACGTTCGCACTGATACAAGCCACGCGGAAAATGAGTCGATATTTTCAAGCTCATACCGTCATCGTGCTAATGGACCAACCTTTAAAAAGGATATTTTGAAAGCTCAAATCCACGGGTAGAATGTTAATTTGGGCTATCGAGCTCGAACAATATAGTTTGCACTACAGATCCCGACCGTTTGTGAAGGCTCAAATTTTGGCGGACTTTATCGCGGAATGCACCTTTACGCCAGATCCAATGACGGAGTTGACCGAAAAGGAAAAAGAAGAGTTGGACCTCCCCTTCCCTGAAACCTATACCGACCTGTGGGTCATCCACATGGACGGCGCCAAAAATCAAGAGCTTGCCGGGGCCGTAATCTTCATGAGTGGGCCTCACGGCATCCATGTGCAATATGCCATCCGAGTCCTACAGCCGTTGTCCAATAACACCGCAGAATATGAAGCGCTATTAGCCGGGCTCAGGATAGGGAAAAGCGTCTCCATAAAAGGGATACATGACTCAGGGAGGCTAGTAGACCTACGACTGAAAGTATGTGGAGACTCCAAGTTGATAATAGACCAAGTTTTGGGACACTCTTAGGCTAGGGAGCCCATCATGGTGCAACACCTTGCCAAGGTAAAACGCGAGTTGATAGAAATAAAGAAAAGTGGCATACAAGTCTGCTTCGAACACATTCCTCGAGAGGATAACGCTAAAGCGGATAACCTCGCTAAACTCGCAGTGGTATACTACCGAGAAATCACCGTGCCTTCCTTTATGGAAGAACAGGCGATGCTATGTGTAGAAGAAAGTGAAAATGACTGGAGAATTCCCATCATAAAATACTTGAAACATGAAGAGCTACCAACGGATAACGCTGAGAAGAAGAAAGTACTAAAGCAAGCGGCACGATGCACATACTTTAACGGGGAGCTGATGCGGAGATGTTTCTCTCATCTGGATGCCAGATGCATAACAGAATAAGAGGGCCTTCATACCCTCCGCGAAATCCACGAAGGAATTTGCGGCATGCATGCATCCGGCGGAACCCTGGCTGTGCAGGTCTTTCGATCGGGGTTCTACTGGCCTACTATCTGGAAAGACTGTTATGATTACGTGCGAACTTGCCAAAAGTGTCAGGAATTCTCCAAGATTCCTCGACAACCCGCCACCTAAATTTATGACATCATCGCTCCATGCCCTTTTGCGAAATGGGGAATTGACATCCTTGGACCGTTTCCAAAGGCAAGGTCTCAGTTAAAGTTTGTGGTTGTGGCGGTAGACTACTTTACCAAATAGGCGGAAGCTGAGGCGGTTGTCAACATCACGACAGAAAAAATCTAGCTTTTCTTCAAACACCAAGTTATCATGCGTTTTGGAGTTCCCCGAGTGCTAGTCAGCGATAACGGAACGCAATTCACCAGCCAATTCTTTAGAGACCAATGCGTGGAGTTTGGAATCGAGCAAAGATTCTCTTCCGTGGCTCATCCGCAGACCAATGGTCAGGCTAAGGTGACAAACCGAGCCATCCTTAACGGTGTTAAGAAGAACCTAGAGGGATCCAAAAAGAAGTGGGCAGATGAGCTGCTGTATGTGATGTGGGCATATCGCATGACCACGAAAACAAGCACAGGAGAGACACCCTACGCACTGGCTTTCGGTACCGAGGCCATCACGCCCGTGGAGATTGGTACCATGAGCCTACGAGTGGCCTACTTTAGAGAAGAGTTGAATGAGGAAAGGCTGTGTGCGAATCTTGACGCGCTACCTGAATTGCAAGAGGAAGCTCTTCTGAAAATGATGCACTATAAGCAAAAGATGGCGCGTTATCACAATAGGCGCGTCAAAGAACGACTTCTGAAAGAAGGTGACCTAGTACTCAGGGATCAGTGAGCGACTGGTCAACGCCGGGGGTAGCTCAGTCCGAATTGAGAAGGGTCGTACCGCGTTACCCGCATTGTCGGGAGAGGGGCGTATCATCTGGAGACACTCGACGGTACCCCCTTACCTAATTCCTGGAATATCGCTCATTTGAAATTATATCATGCTAGACTTTGATTTATCTCTGCACCTTTTACTAACGCCAGCCCTAACCTATGCTAACGCTCGAATAATGAGCTTTCTTGTGTTTATGGCTGCTTGTGTGTGCAGGCGATGAAAGAAAAATAAAAAAGAGGTTGCCATGAGTGAAAAGTCCTATCCTTGTGATGGTCGGTCCTGATCAGATGACTCACTAAGGTAAGGCACGCCCCGGTATCCCTCGAGGTAAAAGCCCGATACTTATTCAACCGATCTCGTGGAGACGGCTCGTTAAGGAAAGGCACACCTTAGGGAGATACTAACTCCATCTTGGAAGTGAAAATCCTACCCTTGTGACCAAGCTAGTATAGACGGTTCACTAAGTGAGGGCACGATTCTGGGATGTGAGGACAACGCCGAAAGTGAAAAATCCTAACCTTGTGACGGCCTGTCCTGATCAGACGACTCACTAGGAAGAGGCACTTTCCGCCCGATCGTGGTAACATAGAAACGTGAAGAATCGTGAAATCCCAGCGAGTAACCAGATGCGGAATCCCTGGTGAAGTAAGCTAGTTGAGAAAGCAATAAGGAGCAGCACCTGTACCCTAGAATGGCAGCAGATTGGCTCCTACGAGAAACTCGTGTCTGTTATCGCATCTCTTACTAACAAATATTAATCAAGAGTGTGCAGGATATCTCTGGCTGAGGGAGATCGCGACACTCGAGGTGATAGGAGAATTGTGCAACTCGTCAACAAAATGGACGTGAAGCCAATCGCGCCGATTTTGACATGGTTTGAAGAATAGGGCCTAAAGACCCTGTTCATTATCTCTTTTAATCAAGGGAAGAAGGAAGAATGTTTCTTTATCTGGAATGTCCTCTCTGACGGGGCCGAGTAATGAACCTGGCAAAGGTCGTTAGTATGATCTGGATGGTAAGCGCGCGACGGTCGCGCTGCGAAAAATTTGAAGAAAAAGAAATACAGAAAAGGAAAACAGCAACAATGAAAATTAATATCATAGAAGCGTCATTGTTCAAATACCCGTGAAGGGTCGCAAAATATACAACAGATGAACAAAAAAGGATAACTCTCAATCCTCACAAAAAAGAAGGGGTGATGACACCCTAGCTACACCTGGTCCTCTGAAATCCCCCGCTCTGGGTAACCTTTCGATCTGGCCAAGCGAAAGCCCTCGTCATTAAGATCAGAAGAATTCTTCAAAAAAATGTTAGAAACAGCGTCACCTTTGTAAAAAATTTCCCCGTGAATCTCCACGAAGCAGTCAGCCATGATGGAAGTCGTCTTTTCAACATACCACCGACACTTGATGGTTGTCTCCTCCTCAAGTGCCATTTTTTCTCCCGCCAAGGCTGCTCTCTCTTCGGCCAAGGTTGCTTTCTCTCCTTCGAGGGCGATACTCTTTGACTGCTCAACCGACAGAGCGATGTTAGAAGCGGCCAACCATTCCTTCGCCTCTCTTACTTCCTCCTTGGCTGCCTCCAGGGCCCTCATGTATCTATCTCGCTCTTCCAGCACCCTCAGTTTATCGTCTTGCTCCTGTGAAAGCTTGTCTGCGGAAGCGGCAAGGTCAATCGCCCTTTGCGATATGCGCTCGGTATAGTGATGAAACCGAAGGAAACCAGTGAAAATGTTAGAGCGCAACAGGTCAGCTTGCTCTCCATCTCCCTCAATAGCAAAAGTGCTTCATTCTTCAGGAGACGTTAGCATGTGGACAGCCAAGAACGAAGCGGTGACAGCCGAGTTATCACCCCCCATGGCCGCGATTCCTGCACTACGCAGCGTAGTCATATCCACTTGATGAGTGATAGGCCCAGTGGCGTTATATGAGCTTACGTCGGCCAGAAGATTGGACACTATCATCCCCTCACCAAAGCGCTTAAGCGCGGAAGCATTGGAAGGAACAAAGACTACGGTGGGAGGAGAGAGAGGATGGTTAGAAGTGGAACCTCCCTAGGGCACGAATGTTTCCTGAGACTGATAAGAGGAGAAACCCGACAGCTCGTCGTTATAGACCACGTTAGAGGAATAGCGAGGAACTTCTGAACCAAACGAAGGCGGAGAAGTCTCAAAAGGCCCAGGCATGACCATGTTCTCAAAAATGCTGGGGCCTTGGACCGATGGAGGTACGGAAGAGTCAATGACGATTTGAGGCCTCTCCCCGATATCGACCTGACTTGAGGACAGACTTGTACTGGCTCCAGTGGCCCTCTGCCTCTTCCTTGGTTGAGTTAGAATACGCCTTAAGTCCATATTGCCACGTGATAGCGAAGGAGTGGAGGTACCAGAAGGATCCTTAAAGAAACACAATCAAAAATAAAAGAAAAATGCAGAAAGGAATTAAAACGCAGCGCAAGAGTTATAAGGGAGCGTTTACAGTTACCGCCTCAGCGGTAGGTGCTTCCGAAGAGCCGGTTGTATCTGAAGAAGACGAAATTGGTGGCTGAAGCGTGGCAACACTTCTTGTCTTCCTCTTCTTTTTTCCTTTAGCGGAAGCCCTGCGACTGACCGACCGAACAGGAAGAGCAGCGATTGATATAACAGGAATACCAACAGGAATGGTGTCGGTTTCCCCGTCAGCTGAAGCAGAAGATGTGTGGGGAGGAATTGAAATGCTAACAGGGGGAACAACTGAAGTAGTAGCGATATCAGCATCCGCGACCGTTGGCTCAACCGCCACTCTTTGTCGAAGCCTCCTCAAGCGCCTCCTAACGCTCTCGGGAATATAGTCGGGATCAGTCGCTGCAAAAGCACAAGGCAACGTTAGCGCTAGTACTAATGCTGAAAAAAAAAATGACGGGATACTCACGTCTAATACAGGCTTGGATATTGGTCCCGCAGGCCAGAAGGCGGGTGTGAATACTGATTTCCAGTTTGAGTAACGTATCAAACCAGCCTTGCTCTGTCTCGTTAAGAGCCTCCCGGCGCCAAGCACTATCCTCGACGCCCTGGTTGAAACCAGACTGCCACCACGGATCCGGAACCTCGGGAGTCTCGATAACAAAAAAATTCTCTTTCCATTTATCGATGGAAGACTCTAAATGGAGGAGTTTCCAGGTGAAGTTCTTGAGCGAATCGTCATCATAACGGGGTGATATCGCTATCACACCCCGACGGTTATACATCTTAAACAAAGACTTGAGTAATGCAAGGGAAGGAGATGTAATTTCCTTGTACTTGCAGAGTTCTAAAAATGCATAAATGCCACAGTAGGCATTTAGAGCCAGTTGAATAGGGTTCAGATCCAGAGAAGTAAGCAACTCTTGGATAAATGGGTCAACCGGAAACCGGAAACCGGAAACCATAACGGAACATCTGGGCGTACAGGATTCTGCGTTTGCCGATCAGAACGTTGTTCAGACATAAAGACTCAGGGGCAACAGAATCCTTGAAGCCCTCAGGGAGGGTGGCGCCGTGATCGGACAGATGTTTATCGAGAATGGTAGAAGAAGTAATAGTACTGGCTATGGTCTCTATTTTTTCTTCATTAATTGATTTAGACCCAGAAGCACGAGTTTTTCTTTTTGCCATGGTGTAAAAAGAAAATAAAAAGATGAAGAAGATAGCAAAGGGAATAAAGAAGTACCTTTTTGAGAAGAAAATCGAAGTACCTAGGAGACGAAAACCAGAAACGCAGGACGATTTGAGAAGATGCGGAGAAACAAATTATCAAAAGTGGAGAAAAGAAATAAAGTGTTGGGTTTTATAACCCTAAGAGGCTGAGAGAAATGACTACTGGAACAGTCACCACGCGCGTGACAAGCGTGAGCAATGAGTACAACCCTAGAAAGGCGAGAAGACGCTTTGATCCTATCAAATCACGCTAGCCCTAGCGTCCTGATGAGCAGACATGTGTCTCTGAACCATCCTGATCCCTCGCTCACATTAATGAGGGGTTCCTGAGCATTAAATGCTTCAAAAAAGCAGAATCACTTTATCAAAAAGAGGGCAAGCAATGATGACGTAATCAACGAGATAACGCCGAGAAGTAAATTAATTATCCAGAGAGGAAAGACAGTCATTATTATGCAAGCGTTATCAATTATTACAAGCCAAATAAAACTAATGGTGAAAGAAAAATAAACACTTTCGAGCACTGCCTTACGCCGGTCATGGAAGAACTCCTTTGTTGCCCCCGACATCTATATCCTTCAACCTCTCGAAGGCATAATCAGCTATCTTGGCAGGATCAAAAGCCTCGCTGCGGTAATAATCTGGGAATCCAGCGGCAAAGGCTTGTATCGCTTTGTCTTTCCAGCGCGATATCTCATTAGGCACCTTCGCTAGCTTCGCGTCGCGGGCCGATATCTCTTCATGAAGGAGAGAGTTTCTTCTGTCAGCGGCCACCAGTTCTACCTCCAGAAGCTCTATTTTAGCCTTCCCTATCGACTTTGGATAACTCAGCACGACAGTCGTTAAGCTCTACTTGGGTGTCGTTCTGGAGCTGCGTCAACTCCGCCACCTTAGCAGGGGAACCTCGAACTTTGTCACCGTGGATATCGAGAAAGTAATTCAGCATGCGAAAGCTAGCCAGCACGTCATTCAAAGTGCGTTCGCGATGAACCTCCAGAGGAAGCTCTGACATCTCCTCCCTATCTTTAGGAGAGCCAAATATCGCACCTACAATAGAGCCCACCGGCTCGCTTCGCGATAGCGGGTCCGATATTCCCAGTGCGCGGAGTCCGCTGGTGCCAAAGGTGGACAGATCCAGGTGATAGGAGGCGGCTCCTTGAGGACCTTGAGAGGACAGATCGACGGTAAAGGGAGGAGAGCGATTTTCAGCGGAACCACCGACTCCTGAGATAGAAGTGCAGAATAATGGCGGAAGGCCCTTTGGTAGAGGGTCAGGAGTAGCGGCAGGTTCAGGATTCGGCGCAGCAACATCAGGAATGAAAGAAGAGATAAGAGAGTCAGGAGTGGCAGTTGGAGGAGGAAGGTTGATCTCTGGCGGAATCTCGGAAGTCTCAGGAGGAGTGTCAACTGACGCCTTAGCTGCTGCCACCGCTTTGGAGGTACTCGCACCACCAAAAGAATCAGCCCCAGTAGCAGGAGTTTCGTTAACCTCCTTCGAGGCAGCCTCAGCGATTGGGTTGCTATTTCCCATTCTCAGCTTCTTCCGCTGAGCCGCGGAAGTATGACGAAGTCCAGAATTGGTATCCATGTCCTCGCTGCCTCTATCGGTTACTTCAGTCTTAGGACGATTCGTAGTCACTCCTTTCCGGATGGGTAACCAGTTCTCGAGAAAGCGGGAGGTGCGGTTGGAGATATCATGCCTGGCAACAGTCTTGAATCTTTTTCCTTTGGGTGGAGCGGCAGGATGACTGGAACTCTCAGGCGGTGGAGATGGCGGCAGTGATTCAAGCGGCCTCACGTTCAGAGGAACATCCTTATCGCTCGACGGTTGATTTCCAGCGTCACCTGTCAATAAGGCATATCAGAACAGTGAATAAGCCAAAGCGATAATGAGGGAAAAGAAACTTACTTATAGTACACTTCTCTATAAGCTTGTACAAGGTAAACTCTCGAATGCGAAAGGACGAGTTCAATTCTAACAGCATGTTCGTTTGTCGAAGTTCTTATTTGGACACCATTGATGGGTTTGTCCAAATGGAATCATCGAGACACTGATTGAAACCCTTGGGCCAAGGGCGGAAAGGCAACTTCACGATGAAGAAACTACTCTTCCAATCGGCCACCATCTCTTCGAAGCCCTGGAATTTCTGCCAAAATGACTGCACCAACGCGTCATTCCATCTTGGAGTGATATCTACCACACAGTTGCGGCACCTAAAACTAAAGAACTTATGGAATAAATTGACAGACGGGACAAGGATACCCCGTAATTCGCAAATACGAATGAAGGCATGAATCCCGCACCAAGAAGGAGGCGTAATATGAGCCGGGTTAATGTCATATCGAACTAATAATCCCTTCACCGCCTCGTGGATGGGAAAGCGAAAGTCATAGAGGAACATGGTAAAATATACCATCCTATCGCCCCCCGACAGAGGGTTATGAAGCCGATGACCGGTATCAGGAATTCTGACGGAGTAACCAGGAGGGAAAAAGATACTGTTTTCCTCCAACTCTGCCTCCAGTACCGCTTGATCAACAAAAATACTGGGTGTTCTCTCAATTTCTAAATCTATGGGCCGCTGGAGACTCCTCAAAGACCTATTTGTGGCCAGAGGCCACTGAGAATCCTTAGGTATCCTAGATGTACTCATAATAAATCGGCAAGAAGAAAATATGAGGAAAAAGAAGTGAAATACCTTGAACAGAAGGCGGTGGACAAAACCGTCGGCGCCGGCGAGCGGTGGTCGTAACTTCCTTCGAAGCAAAAATCTAGAGAGAGAAGGAAAAAATTTCGAAGCACGATCAAAGAGTATTAAAAGAGAGTAGTTGCCCCCTTTTAAAGGTTGAGTTCGTAAATTGAACAGCCTGTAGAAATGGGACACACCCCAAAGCAAAAGTGACACACCTCAGAAGGATATTTATGTCCAAGCATTTATATCTTCTGGAGGAGGTAGTTACTGACAAACAGTTGCAAGCGGTTACATCGAAGCAACAATTAGTTTCTCAGCAATAGCCATCCGAAGGGGAGCTAACGCTCGAGCATGCAAGACTAAAAAAGCAAAGCATCATTTCACTTAATAATAAGCCATACGACATCTACAAGGGATTGCCAGGGGCGGAATCAATCATCGTCGGGCTAGTAAGAGGACCAGTGGCAATATTCCTCATCTGAGGGTAGAAGCTCCTCCTCAGCGAAAGAAGAGAATTTGTCAGCCTTTCGCTCCGGACTCGGCATTAACGGTTTGGATCTCTCCTTTGCAGTAGAGGATGCCGCCTTTGCAATGGTATCGCTTGAAGGAATCTCCTCTTCAAACCAGTCAGCAGGAGGAAACAATTTTTTGCCCTTACAGGACGGAGGGGCTGAAAAAGAAGAAAACCAGCCAGTGGTTTCAGAATATGCTCTCTTCTTCGATCTCTTCCGACCTCCACGGTGGGTCAATCGCCTCTTCCGGCACGGCGGCGAAGGAGTATTATCCGAATCCGGTGTCGTCGGAGGGGTCGGACGAGATTCTCGCTCATCGGAGACCTGATCATGTGAATCAGCGATGAGAGCTGAAAATCAGTAGCAGCAGGAAAATATGAAGAAGAAGATGAATAGGAAAAAGAAGAAGAACTCCCCATAAATAGTTAAAGTGGTGAGACTCTTCAAATTTTTCACAAGTGAGAGAAGGATAATTTAATGCATCTCGAGAAGATCAACCATAATGGCAAAATCAAAATTCTTTGATCACGCCTGTTGGGATTTCTCAATAATCAAGAAGCATAGAAAAACCGCCCAATCAGTTATTGCCAAAGAAGCGACGCATGATTAGTACAGAACGGTTCGCTAGAACACCGTCGCCACCTGGCAGATAAAGAAGAATAAATGCAGCAGAAATTTGGCCAATAGCAGACTCGTTTTCAGTTGGGCTGGCACAACCCTCAACTGAAGTAAGGGCTAACGCCCTAAAAAGAAGAAAAGAAATTGCAAGCCCAATGATGAAAAGAAGTTTCATTACGGCCTAACGGCCTAGATATACATCTGCATATATAAAAAATACAGAGGGAAAATAAGAAAGAAGGCGTAGCGGCAAACCTTCAAGCCCGAGACCCGGCATCATTGTCATCATCCACCAGCAGAGTGGGGATGTCCCTCAAGGCGTCCACCACAGAAGTCAGCTCTGAAGAGGTGCTTCTCATGCTCTTCAAGCAGCAGTTCAAAAGATCCTTCCTCTGCTGCAACATAGCGATGGCTACCTCGATACGACAGGCGGCGACGGCCAGCTTGGAGACATTCCCGATGGGATTGAAGTCCTCCATGGTAGCGGTCCCGATCCTGGCCTGAATGGGGGTCATCATTCCCCGAAGTTCCAGCATGTCCTCACCAGTCTTCGTCAGCATTTTCTCCAGGAAGCTGACGTCACCCTCAGTGAGATTCTTGAGGGTTAAGGCTTTGGAAATCAGAAAGTTTCTAGTCAGATCGTCCATGAAGAAATAGAAAATGAGAAGCAGAGAGAGTGTGAAGAGTCGACACTGGAAAAAGGATTGCATTTATAGATGTGCAACAAGGCGCGTGCTTCGAAAATTGAGTTGTCCCGTCATCCCGGAGCAGCTAGGGGAAAGGATTAGCGCGGAACTCCTGATGAACGCCCGCGATACTCAAGTGGAGTACGGATTGAAACTCAAAAGAACGTAAGACCTCACAATTTGTAGGTAGCCCACAATATAAAACCGCGTCAATATTACAGGTAGCTACGGCGTAAGACTGCACAAATTGTAGGTAGTTCATGGTGTAAGACCCCGTCAATGTTACAGGCGGCATACAGCAAAGTGGAATCCAACGAGCTTGGATGGAAAAGGCGACAGCAACGACCCCCCGATATTGGCGAGTGAATACCTCTGAGGGAGTAAGGGTAACTTACGTCTATCGTTACATGATATTTTCACTAACGTGACAAAACCGCATTTGAGAATGTGCCGGAAAAATAAGACAATATCGCTTTCAGAACGATATTCGGAGCTCTGAAGGGATAACGCCGAAAAGCTCTACCATGACGATGCTAATCATATGAGCGCCCTCTCTGTGACTGATAGTTACCGCAGGAGATCGGTTCCCGTTATCCGCTTCGCTATCGCATATCCAGCACAAAGGAACTAACGAAGGAATCAGAAAAACTCAGAGATTCTCATGAATCTAACGCGGCGCAAGAGGAGTAACGTTCCTCCAGATGCCAGGGAAGGAAGCCCTTGGTGAACACTCGGGCTCGTTTTCAGTTAGGCTTATGATAACAATTGATGAAACATCAAGGGTATATACGTCTTCTCACCCATAGTCAAAGTCGGATCCCTGTAGACCTTGATTGGCGACAGCACTCGGCTACCGCCCGCGTTAGGCTGAGGATTCCTGGGATGGTCGACATCAGCGCGGGGGGGGGGGGGGCACATGGCGTCATCCTATCCCAGGTGACCCTGACAGCGCCTCGCTGGCGATATCTCGTCCGCGATACCTTATCCGGCTGACGCATGATGACGTCATCTTGGGCGTTATCTCCCATCAATAACGCCCACCCCTAGGGTAACGCCCTTTCTTTTGCCTATAAATACCCCTCACTTCCAGATCTAAGGTAAGATAAAAATTGCTACTAAAATCTCTGCCAAATTTCCCAGCCATACTAACTTAAGCATCGGAGTGTCTACGCCGGAGCCCCCCCTCCGGCGCTTTGCAGGTACGATGGATTGCCACAACAGTAATTTGAGACGGCCGGAATCTCTACCCCGCTTCCCTCAGAAGTCCGAATCTTATCAGTAATACTCTAGTTCAATTACTAGGTGATCAAGCTAACAATTAACCTAGGTAAATTGACAATTAATCATCGAACAAGGAAGATACCAACACAGAATTTGTAAAGTACAATTTGACCTCACGACTTCCCTTGCAATCTTCAATCGACTCTTACCAAGAACAAGAAGACTTAGCCGCACATATTAATAATAAAAACAAATAAATAAATAAATTGCATAATTAAATAAGAGGGATGAAGAAGAAAAAAATCCCGATTATTACCGACCGGAGCAACTGCTCCGATTTATTGAAAAGAAAAACAAAGATGCCGAAGGCAGTGGTGCCGCCAAAGGTTCAGCGGGAGAGAAGAAGAGAAGAGAGAGAAAAAACCTAATTACTAAAAGTATTTATAGAATTATTACAACTTAAATTCCTATTCCGATTTGAATTCAACTCCCCATAGGACTTCTATTGTGATTGGGACTTCTGGAGTATTAATTTAGCGGATTTGATATTTTCCTTTAATGTGCTTGCTTCCTTTTCCCGCTAGGACACTGCTGCTTTCCGCGAACGTCCAGCTGCTCGGCCTAGCTGCTCTATTACTCCCAGAAAATGATAGAAAGTGTCCTTTTCGCCAAAAAAATGCACCTCCCATAAAGAAAGAAGTTGGCTTTGTATCCCACCAGCCCAACTATCGACAACCCTTCGCGCCACCACCATACCATGTGCCATCGCCATATCAATCGCCATTTGCCAATGTGGCTCCACAATACCCCGCGCCATTTTCACCTAACCCGTACCCCACCCCACAAATGTCGCAACCCACACAACCTAGACCATACAACCCACCAAAGAACCCTAGTAACCCAGTTGCTCAAGTTAATCATTGGAGTCGGGAACCACCACCGCCTCTTCCTCTCCCCGCGGGGGAAATTTACAAACATCTCCTGACAGCTGGACAAATTGTGCCAATCCATCCCCAACCAAGGCTACCTCCTTACCCCAAGTGGTATGACCCCAATGAAAAATGTGAATACCACGCGGGAGCTCCAGGTCACACGATGGATAATTGCTATGCCTTCAAAATAAAGGTACAACAATTGATCAAAAGTGGATGGGTCTCCTTCGAAGAATTGGCCAAAGGGCCTAACACCACCACCAAACCTCTCCCAAACCATGCCCAGGGGAGCGGAGGGGTGAGCGCCATGTCCATGGAAAAGGTTAAAGATCCCCTCCCTCTCATCTTGGAGTTGCCTCGAGAAAAGCTCTTTGCAGCACTAGTCGAGAGTGGTTACCTACCACACTCATAAGGAGTTTTGAGTGTTTGTTTGTTTTGTCAACTAGTGAGAGACCATAAAATCCAAGACTGCGGTCTTTTTATGAAAAAATTGAAGCAACTCGTGGATTTCGGGGTGATCCAAGTTGAAAAGGACAGCCGCGGAATAAAGGAAATCGGTGCCATTAAGGATGGACCTCCCACCCCCTATAGCTTCAAATGCGTAGCTCAAGCTGAGACACCCATTGCAACGCCACTCAGGCTAGTCTTCCAGGTCGCTCAGAACACTCCTAGCCAAGGCTTGCAGGCCGTCCCATTCGACTACGGGTACACGGTCATCACGACTCCTCCTTTCGCTACATCGACAACCGAAACCTTTAACATTGGGGGCATGACGCACATCGGGAGTTGCTACATTTCGGAAGAGGTTGAGAAACAAAGGCTAGCCAAAGGGAAAGGCATATTGATTCCCGAAGAGGTAGAGGAAATGGCACAAGGAGTAAATGAACCCGTAACTGAAGGCGATGCGGCCGATATTGTCCACTCAGATCAACCACGGTCGGCATAGTTCCGGATTTCCATGTCTGCACACTCGAAGAAGAAGCATCATCTGAAGGCTTGGCCATTTTCGTAAAGAAGTCTGGGGGGTCGTGCTCAATTAGACCGCCATCACGCTTCTTGATGTCCACTTATAAATATATATGCATATTTTGTTGTCTTTTATAGGAACGTGTGTTCCCCTTCGGTTAAAAAGAAAAAAAAACAAACAAAACAAAAAAAAACACAAAAACAAAAAAATAAATTATAAATATATATTCATGTCTTGTTGAATTTCATAGGAACTTGTGTTCCCCTTCGGTTAAAAATATAAAAAAAAGGGGGGAAGTGTGGTGCCGGCCGCACCTAGGAGTAGTTAGGGTCACAAGAACCACATTTTGACTAACCCCATTAACCCAATGCTAAGTTTTATAGGTACAATGATAGGTGTGTGCATTCACACATGTTTCCACAGGTGAGTTTTTCTCCATACACACGAGCAAAGGTGATGAAGAGGCCATTCTCATCTAAAATACTATTCAAGAACTTAATGGCTATTCTTCAAGATGCTATGATAGAACCGTCAGAAATGTCGACAACTAATTTGGGCGAAGCGATTCACACCTCTACTTCCGCCAGTCTTGATCACATGCGTGAAAAGAAGCTTCGCCATAGTCAAGCCTCCGACTTTAAACAAGGGTGCTTCATGGGAGGCAACCCACATGTTCTTTTCAATATTTCTATTTTTCGTTAATTTTAAATTCAACATCTTGGGATACTTTTTCCATAAGAATTTACTATTTAATTGTCTCTTCAGTTCAGGTGCAATGAGACTTGTAAACTTGAGGGCAAGCGAATGAAGTGACGACCGAAGAAAGGCGTTGAAAAATATCAAAGCTCATTTTTCAAGGAAGTTGTCCTTTATGTTTACAATTTCCCCTTTCGCAATTTACGTTCCTGTAATTTATGTTTTCGCAATTTTCATTTCCATTAGTTTTACCTTTCAGGTACAACGAGATTTGTAAACTGGGGGGCAAGCAAGTGAAGTGACGACCAAAAGAACGTGTCAAAAAATGTCAGCTTATTTTTTAGGGAAGTTGTCCTTTTACATTTGTGCAATTTCCGTTTCCGCAATTTCCATTTTTGCAATTTACATTTTCGCAAATTTTAAATTCCCGCTATTTACATTATTGCAAGAGTGCGTGCGTAATGTTTGCTAAAATCTTTAGTATTTCGCTAAATTTTCTCTTCATACATGTGCTACTTGGGCTAAAAAAAGAAGAAGAAGGGAAAACAAAAAAAATTCAAAACCAAAAATCATCAGCACATTTTTGAACATTTTAAATCAAGCATATCCATCATTTTTTTACTTGTCTGTTAGCTCTTATATCCATGACATGTTTAGATGTAAGCAGTCACAAAATATATCCCTGTGAGTACTTTGGGCCTTCACACCTTATTTCTTTCATGAGTGTAAATGCTAAACTAGGTGCTAGTTAGATTTGCATAATATCCAGGGTACATGAACCATCAGACATGGGATAGCGGTAAGATGACATTGGACTTTGCTTTTGCTCTTCTTCCATATTTTCACTTTTAGCCTTTTTTTCCCTCAAAACACATATTTTGTACACAATGTACAACTCTATCAAACACCCAAAAGCCTCCTAACCAAGTGAGTAGTGCTCGACTGGGACCGCTAAACTGGAGTTGAAGTTATACATCAAGCAAGGGAATAACAAAGGAACCTTTAGAGGATCTCTGACAAAACAACGTCAGAAGAAAGCCAAAATAATCAAGACTTGGAGGCTTCTGCCAAAGACAGAGAAGAGGATAGACCAAACAAAAGTTTCACTTGCTTCACTTACTATTAGTACCTACAAGAAAAAAGGGAAAAGAAAGAGAGAAAGAAGAAAAAAGAGAAAAAAAGAGAAAAATGAAATGAAAAAAAAAAGAGAAAGAGAAGGAAGAAATACAAAGAAAAGGTGTCTCAAGAACCACCAAACCAATAAAAACGGAAGCAAGTGCAAAAAAAAAAAATCAAATCAATCAAGATTGATCAAGGATGACCATGAAGAAGAACATCCCAACAAAAGAAGAAAAACTCATGTACTTTGCTCTTCACCACAATCAAATCGTCGAGCATTGTTCGCCACAATTTGTCCTCATCGCAATCAGTCGTCGAGCACAAACTCATTAAAACCTTTCGCCAAAAAAAAAAAACACAACACTTTCTTCTACAAATTCCTCCTTTCTTCCTCCCTCGCAAAGTCCTTTCGATTATTAGCAGACCCATGCATGTGCATCTTCATTTGAAGTCTATTCACTCGGATTGACATTGCAAATTTAATTTTTGTGCTATGTTTACTGCATTTTTAGGAGTGTAAACACATAGCCCTATTTCTGAGTGTGAGCGCAAGCACTAATATCCAGTGAGGGTTGCTTACGGCTAAGTGATTGCATTGCATTTCATCATATTTTATTGTCCATTTTCTAGTTATTTTGGACAGTAATTCTATTGATATTCCCTTTTATTTCCCACATTTGATCAGGTCTGGTTTGGAGGCTGAATGAGAAGAGTTCACGAATTTTAGAGTTGAAGCTGTTTATTCGAGTCTAGGCCTGGATCTTGGCCTAGACAAGATCGTATCTGACGCAGTGCGCTAACCAGAATCGTCTTGGCCTAGACTTCGGCCAAGACTCCTTTGCGATCAGACTGCAGCTTGGAGCGATTGAAGTATTTTTGGAGATGGACTCTCACAGCTGGCACGTAGCAGCTGTTCCGCTATTTTAGAGGGATCTGAAGACAATCTTATGAAGAATCCCGAATGGGATCTCCCTCTCTATTATTTAGCGATTTAGTTTTCATTTATGAACAATTAAATTGTAATTATCTTTTAGGATATTTTAGGAGTTTGAGTTGGATTGGGACAGAGGTTCTTATGGCTATTTTAGCTGAACATTATTCTCCTCTGTCCGCATCCAATCTCTGAACCAAATAGCTACGCAATCCTTCTTTCTTAGTTTACCATTGTTAAAAACCTTGCTCCGATTTTATTTCGGATTTAAGATATTTATGCAAATTAATTTCTTCATCTTTTATCCATGAGTATGAGTAACTAAAAACCCCATTCTTGGTAAGGGTGATGAGCTGCAGTTCCTAATGCAATCGTGAGACACAATCCGTTCTTCACAATCTCTTTCTTTGTATTTATTTATTCTTGAACTTAATCCATCGCTTACTCACTAGAGCCAAGGTTTGATCATCCTTGTTCTCTAGGAGAGAAGAGTTGTAACCAGCCTAGAAGGAGAGGGAGTACCCGCCGGCTAGACGGAGTAGGTGACTAGTCTCGAGCAGACTAGAAGAATAGGTAAAATAGGTAGAGACCAGATTGACAACCTAGGAACTTAGCCTAGGTACTGTCTTCCCCTGTGCCATTGAAGAGGTGAGCAACCATTCAAGACAGCAGTCAAACGGATAAACCCTTTAACCAGCAAGGTGTCCCTTGGCTAGGATTATCAGGAGAGGGAGTACCCGCCAGATAGTTTGAAGAGGAGGGAAGATAGGAGGGAAAAGGAGTTCCTCCCCTCTATAGCAGTACTATGAAGAAGAGATGAACATACTTCAGTCTATGATCGATGCATAAGAACGCAAGCTCACCCATCGCCCTTACCTGGAATTCCGTATCACAAGACTTTTTCCCAATCTAGCCCGCAGTCTTGGCCTAGACTTCGGCCAATACTATTTTATATTTTAAACTGTTTTCATTATTTTCTGTTTTGTCTTTAGTTTCAGATAACACCCAACCAAAACTCAGTGACGAGGAAGTCAAACTCAAGAACTACGTTTCCTAGAGGTCTCTGTGGACGATCCTCTTACCATCATCTACAAACCATTGTAGACAGTGATAAGTTGTATTTCTACCCCCAATTCCATACTTATTTCACTCTTATATTTGACGTGTTCGACGCGCGGTCAAATTTTGGCGCCGTTGCCGGGGACCTCTAACGGTATTTGTAGTTTTTGTTTTATTTTATTTTATGACAGTTGATGACCAGGTCCTCAAGTAGAGAACAAGATTTGCTACCTATCAATCCCAATCTCACTAGGACCGAAGCACAGCTAAGGAAGCAAGCTCAACTAAGAGCAGCCCAAGAAGAAAGCGGATCGGAAGGTTCTAACCCCGAATCAGAATATAGTCTAGACCACGGTCTTGGCCTAGATTCAGACCAAGACATGGCTGACCAGCAACCGGAACCGACAATGAGGGAGCTGAATAAAACAGCTGAGCAGGAGACCTTTTCCTGCATCAATCTCCCTCCAGTAGCTAATGATTGGTCTATAAAGACCAACATGGTGGCCAACCTCCCCAAGTTTTACGGCCATTCCAACGAAAACCCGTTCAAACACTTAAGAAACTTACATGTTCAGTGCGACATCATGAAACCCACTATTGTAACCATGGAGAGGGCGAAGCTGAAGGCCTTTCCAAGCTCTCTGGAAGGGGGAGCTCAGAACTGGTTTTACAGTCTGCCTCATAATACCATCAACACATGGGCGGAGATGTCCACCATGTTCCTCAACAAGTACTGGAATGCCACGAAGGCTGGCATAGCTAGGAAAGATATGGCCGCTATACAACAAAGAAGCGGAGAAAGCTTCTCCGAGTATCATCAAAGGTTCAGAGATTTGCAAGAAGTCTGCCCCACTCATGGCGTAGCAGACAACACTATGATACAATATTTCTATGATGGGATGCTCCCAAGTTGCAAGGAAAAAGTTGATTCCGCCGCGAGCGGGGCATTACAAGATTTAACCGTCACAAGAGCAAAGATGTTGCTCCAGACATTGGCAGACAACTGCCAAAATAATACCATTTCGGATAGAAATGCCTCTCCTTCTTCTCTAAATTCAATTAATGTTGAACAAAAATTAGATGATTTAACCGATATGATTAAAACCATTTCTGTTAATATTTCAGGTTCAATGACTTCAGGAAATCAAGAGCAAGTAGCCTCTGTTTGTGGGATATGCCAGCAACAAGACCATCAGACCAACAACTGTTATATGGTCCAGCATCCAGAAGAGGTAACTCAAGTTAACGCCGCATATCCACAGAACCAAGGTAGCATGCTAAACTATCCTCAAGGAAGCAACCAATATGCATGGAGATCACACCCAAACTTCAGATGGAAAGACCCAGTCCCTCCAAATCAGAATCAAGGTGTACCCCAGCAGCAACAACAACCTCCTATCAACTTCCAACATTTCGTTCCACGACCCCCAAATCAAGGTCTTGGCTCGAATCTAGGCCAAGCTCCAAGCCAACCCCCTTTACCTCAACTACCACCTGCCCCTAGGCCTTTGCAGCTTACTGGCCCTTCAGTAGAGGACACGCTCAAGCAACTGATGGAGCTGCAGAAAAATCACATGCAATCCACACAGACCAGCTTGGCGGAGCTACAAAAGCAAATCACTCAAATAGCAAATCAAGGGAAGTTACCACCAACCACGGTAAATAATCCAGCCCATAATGTGAGTGCTATAAGTTTGAGGAGTGGAGTGGTGTTGCCAGAAAGGAAAGGAGCGAAGACAGATGAGGAAATAAAGAAAATCGTTTCAGAAGATGTGGAAGAGGATGAGGAAGAAGAAGCTGAAGCAGAAGTAGTCTTGACCAAGACCCCGGCCAAGACTACCGTTACCGCAGAACCAGAGAAAAAAGAGCCTGTCTTGGCCAAGCCGCAGGTCAAGCCCGACCAAAAGGAGGAGGTTATAGAAATCATTCCACCATTTCCCCCGAGATCTTCAAAAGAAAAAAGACAAGATGAAATGAGGGATTTCATGACTGTTTTTGGAAAAATAGCCGTGAATATTCCAATGTTGGATTTAATTGCAAAAGTCCCTTCTTATGCTAAATTCCTTAAAGAATTGTGCACTAATAAAAAGAAAATTGCAGGTGTAGAAAGGGTAAATTTATCCAACAACGTTTCAGCAGTACAACAACTCCCAGAGAAGTGCAAGGATCAAGGAACCTTATCAATTCCATGCCAAATAGGGAACAAAACCATTGAGAAAGCCCTCTGTGATTTAGGGGCTGGTATCAATGTAATGTCTCTAAGTGAATTCGAGACCTTGAAGATTGGAACCATGAAGGAGACTGACTTGGTGATACAGTTAGCTGATCGAACAATCATCCGACCTAAAGGAGTAGTGACTGATGTCCTGGTAATGGTAAATGATTTTATCTATCCGGTTGATTTTTATATAGTTGAGATGAATGTTCAATTGCCATCTTGTACCACTGACATTTTATTAGGAAGACCTTTCCTAAGAACCTCAAAAGCAAAGATAGATTGCTTCGAAGGAAGCATAATTCTGGAATTTTGTGGAAGGACAATTAAGTTCAGCATTTCAAATGCCTTAAAACACCCAAACGACTTGCATTGTGTTAGTTTTTTGGATGTTTTGGATCCAATTACAGAAGAAATAGCTGACATTTATCATAACGATCCCCTTGAGTATGTTTTGACCAGGGGAATTTCCACTCAAACACTGCCAGAGCTAGAAGACCGCACTGGAGATCAGGAGGAACTCCATCAAATGGTGGACAGTTTGGCCGAACAAGAAGAAGAAGACTTAGTCTTGGCCTCGATCTTGGCCAAGACGCCGGCCAAGACTGCCAACAATAGAAGAAAAGTAGTTAATTGTCAATATGTGCAATCAACGAGTCCTAAATTCTTACCTTCTGTTGTGCAGGCACCGCAGTTAGAATTGAAGTCCCTACCAGATCACTTGAAGTACGCCTATCTAGGCCTAGATGACACCCTACCCGTCATAATTTCAGCCAAGCTATCAAATGAGGAGGAAGATAAATTGGTGGTTGTCTTGAGAAAATACAAGGAAGCGATTGGCTGGACAATGGCAGACATCAAGGGGATATCATCTAACATATGTACCCACAAAATACATGTGGAAGAGGATAAGAAACCCATTCGGCAACCCCAGAGGAGATTAAACCCTCCTATGATGGAAGTTGTTAAGAAAGAAATAATTAAGTTGTTAGATTCGGGTGTTATTTATCCTATCTCAGATAGTAATTGGGTATCTCCTGTGCAGGTAGTCCCTAAGAAGACTGGAACAACAGTGATCGAAGGAGAAGATGGCGCTCAAAGAACAACCAGAGTTCAAAACGGATGGAGGGTATGTATTGACTACCGAAGGCTGAACCAAGTCACTCGGAAGGACCACTTCCCGCTGCCTTTCATCGATCAAATGGTAGAGAGACTTACTGGAAAGTCTCACTACTGTTTCCTAGATGGATACTCGGGGTTTCATCAAATCCCCGTTACTCCCGAAGATCAACAAAAGACAACGTTCACTTGTCCATTTGGAACGTTTGCCTATAGGCGCATGCCGTTTGGGCTTTGTAATGCGCCAGCCACCTTTCAAAGGTGCATGGTAAGCATATTTTCTGAGTATGTAGAGAGAAGTATCGAAGTGTTTATGGACGACTTTACCGTGTATGGTAATGACTTCGATCAATGCTTACATAACTTAGAAAATATTTTAAAAAGATGTGTTGATACATGTTTAGTTTTAAACTTTGAAAAGTGCCATTTTATGGTAGATCAAGGGATTGTCCTTGGACATGTAGTCTCTAAGAAAGGCATTGAGGTTGATCAAGCCAAAATTGACATTATCAAGAACTTGCCTTACCCCTCATGCTTGCGTGAGGTTCGTAGTTTTCTTGGTCATGCAGGTTTCTACCGTAGGTTCATTAAGGACTTCTCAAAGGTGGCTGAACCAATGTGCAAGTTACTACAAAAAGAGGTGGAGTTCGACTTCAATGAAGCGTGCAAGAAGTCCTTCGAAGAACTGAAGGAACGACTGACCACAGCACCAATCATCCAACCACCAGATTGGAGCTTGCCGTTCGAGCTGATGTGCGACGCAAGTGATGCTGCTGTTGGCGCGGTTCTTGGCCAAAAGAAAGGGAAAGACCCCCACGTCGTCTACTATGCATCGAAGATGCTAGATGATGCCCAACGGAATTATACCACAACTGAAAAAGAACTCTTTGCAATAGTTTTTGCCCTGGAAAAATTTAGATCTTATTTATTGGGCACTAAAATTATTGTATTTTCAGATCATTCCGCATTGAAATATCTTTTGGTTAAGCATGATGCTAAACCAAGATTAATCCGTTGGATTCTTCTTATGCAGGAGCACAATCTGGAAATTAAGGACAAGAGTGGAAGGGAAAATCTTGTAGCAGATCATCTAAGCCGTTGCCTAGCAAAGGGAGACACAAACGAGATCAAAGCAGAATTTCCAGATGAGAAGCTGTTTTCTGTCGCACTGTCTAGCCAGGAGTCTAGGCCTAGACTCCAGCCAAACCCGCGACCATGGTACGCTGAAATAGCGAATTACCTAGCAACAGGTAAACACTATGGTGACATGACTACCTATGAGAAGGTAAAGGTCAAGCATGACAGTAAGTATTATGTTTGGGATGATCCATATTTATGGAAGATAGGATCCGATCAATTGCTAAGGAGGTGTGTACCTCAAAGTGAAACAAAATCCATTCTTGAATTCTGTCATTCCCAAGCATGTGGAGGCCACTTTGGTGCGAGAAGAACAGCCCTAAAAATCTTAGAGGCTGGTTTTTATTGGCCAACAATTTTTCAGGATAGTGCTCTATTTTGTAAGACTTGTTCGGCATGTCAAAAAGTGGGAAACATTAGTTCTCGAAATGAAATGCCTATGAATTTTATTCTTTCTTGTGAAATATTTGATATATGGGGCATAGATTTTATGGGACCTTTTCCTACTTCTTTTGGCAACAGATATATTATTTTAGCTGTGGATTATGTATCAAAATGGATAGAGGCGAAAGCCACTAAAAATGATGATGCTAGAACTGTTATTTCCTTTATTAAAACTAATATCTTAAACAGATTTGGGATTCCTCGAGGGATCATTAGTGATCGAGGAACCCACTTCTGCAACAAGATTTTAACTTCTCTTTTCAGGAAATATGGCATCACACATAGGGTATCCACAGCCTATCACCCTCAAACAAACGGCCAAGCCGAAGTGTCAAATAGAGAGGTGAAGTCAGTCTTGGCCAAGACAGTAGGCCTAGACAGACGCGATTGGAGCCAGCGGTTAGATGACGCGTTGTGGGCCTATAGAACGGCTTACAAAGGACCAATCGGGATGACACCGTACAAGCTAGTTTACGGGAAGACATGTCACTTGCCAGTAGGATTGCAACATAAAGCGTATTGGGCAATACGAAAATGCAACCTAAGTTATGATGAGGCCGACCAAGAAAGAAAATTACAACTCCACGAGCTAGAGGAGTTGAGGGACCTAGCCTATGACAATCAGTTGATTGTCAAGGTCAGAATGAAAGCTTACCACGACAAGAGAATTATTGGAAAACCTCTCCACACAGGGGAGAAAGTTCTTCTTTATAATTCCCGTTTTAAATTATTTCCTGGAAAATTACAAACTCGTTGGGAAGGCCCTTTTGTTGTTACTAACATTTACCCACATGGTGCAGTAGATATTAGGAATGAGAAAACAGGTGCCGAGCTCAAGGTGAACGGGCAGAGAGTGAAACCGTTCTTCGAGAATTTTCAGGAAGATAAAGTTTCAGAAAAGGTGGACGAGCCGCCTCAAAACAACTGAAGAAAAATTGAGAGTCAAGCCTAGGACTTAAAATAAGGGCGCTGCAAGGGAGGCAACCCTTGTGTCTTTTAAAATTTTAGGATGTAAATACTTGTTTTTGTCACATTTAATTTCCGGGTATTTTTCGTTTTTGTGCAGGAAATTAAGTGTGGGGAAAATTGAAGTAGTCGTGGCCAAGATCTTGGCCAAGACTGAGAGCTAGACTGGCTAGCGTGTGAAGAGCCTCTTTTAAATAGTGGGACACGTGTCAGCTCAGCCTAATTAAGTCATTTAATTGCTTTTGGAACGGACAGCTCCAAAAATCAATTAAATTGAATTAATTAGGCAGCGTGGGAATTAAAACCACCACCTCTGCACATTCTCTCCCACTCTGACACGATCTTCCCACGACCAATACAAATCAAACCTCTCCCACCTGAGCTAAAATCATAAAACCTTTCTCCTTCTTCTTCCCAAATCAAAATCGCGCAGTACACGAAAAACCCAAACATCCGAAAATCCTTTCAGCTTCTTCTCCATCTCCAACAATGACTGCACCCAGCCGTCCTTCGCCTTCAACCGTCCCTGCGGAGAGCGACGACCTCCGTGGAGCTGCGCCGACTGGAATGCCGACCAACTCCACCGCCGCCGCACGTCGCCTGCTGGAGGCGCTGGAAGACGACGATTCTATGTCCTCCGAAGACGATTTACCCGAGGAATCAGAGGAAAGTGTCCAGGGAGCCGACCGAGCGGTGGTCGTTTCTGATGAGGACTCCGATGAAGTCCCTCTCGCGAAGAGGATGAAGACCTCTGCCCCGCAGACGACTGGAGACAGAGAAGCCCGTCGAGCCAGCAGGCATGCAAAGAAGATGGCAGCTGCCGGAGCCTCTAACCCAGCTCCGACCACCGCTGCAAAGAAGAAACCCACTCCCGCTTCTGCCGTTGACGACACCATTACCACACCACCACCGCCACCTCCGGCGAAGAAGAAATCAGCCACTGCGCCGCCCAAGAAGTCCGGGCGAGTCAAGCAGGTGGCTCACAAAAAGACACCGACTAAGAAGCCGGCGAAAACCCCAATTGCAGCTCGGTCCCCACCTCCGCCGAACCCTAATTCAGGCAAGACCACTGCCGCTCCTTCCACTGCCAAGAGCAAAGGGAAACAGAAGGCGGTCGTGGAGGATTCAGATGAGGACGACGAAAATGATTTAGTCTTGGCCAAAACAGCGGCCAAGACTCCTAAGGTACGATCTCTTCCTCCTCTGCACACACTCAAGGGGTGGTTAACATTTGATACCCCAGACCATAAATCTAAGTTGCGTGATATGCATGCCTGTGATATTCCTGCTTATGCTCGTTTGGAGTTTGATTTCTTGAATGAGATGGCTTTAGGGAATAAAATTAGGGAATATGTGTATGCTCTTGGTTGGGTACCTTTTATGTCTCTTGAGTGTGATGCTTATGTTGAGTTGTGTCTTGAGTTTCACACAACCTTTTGGTTTGATGAACCTGCCTTGTATGTTAGGGGTAGAGACAAACCTGATTTTGCAGCCCCCGAAATTGTTAATTTTAGGTTGTGTGACAAATGGAGCCACTTGTCTATTGATGCCTTTAATTCTCTGCTTGGATTTGCCTTTGGTGATGAGGCTATATTTGATTATCCCACTGATTGGGATAATAATGTAGCTTTTAGGGAAATTACGGGTGATCAAAATGCAAAATTTGATAGGAATTCTAAGGCACACGCCATACTAAACCCTGCGCTTAGAATGCTCCATAGGGTCTTGTCTATCAACCTCTCGGGGAAGACAAAGGTCTCTGGAAATTTAGCCAAGTCTGAATTGTTTCTGTTGTGGTGCATTTTGCACAAGAAAAAGGTCAACTTAGGCTTGTACTTGGTTGAAGTGTTGCATGCCCGTGAGTCCAAAACAAAACTGATCTTTGGTTCTTTGATAACTTGGCTTGCTATGCAAACTGCTAGTTTAGATCCTATTGCTTCTGATTTACATTCATGGTGTTCCCCGAAAATCCTTGGTTTTAGATCCTTCGACCAAATGGGACATTTCCATTTGGAAGGAGAGTTTGTTGCATGTAATACAGGATTTACGCCGGTTTCGGAGCACATTTTCTCGAAGAAGAATGGAGGGAAGTACAAGCTACGACCCATTATCATTCCAGGAGAAGAAGCAGAGGGCAATCTTGCCCAGGATCTAGGCCAAGACGCTGGCCAAGACACCCCCATTCCTGATGCTGCAGATGATCTTGGCCAAGACACCCGTCAAGATCCTCCTACCAGTAGCACCAGTGAGCCTCCAGCGTGGGCCAAGGAATTCCAAGCACGACAGCTGCTCATCCTTGAGCAGCAGAAGATAATCCTTGAGCGTCTAGACCAAGACAAGAATCAAGAACAGCCTCCCGCGTCCAGCAGTGCAGAAGTGGCGCCTCAATGGGCCCAATGTCTTAATGACAGGCAGGATGTCCTCCTTGAGCAGATGAAGCTCACCAGGACAAACGTCCTCCACGTATACCAGCACCTCGAGGCCCATTTCAAGCTCCTCAAAGACCTTCACGACAATCTAAGCTCAGACTCCGAGTCATCCGATGAGGAGGAAGTACCAGCACCATCATCACAGCCCGCAAAGTCACCGCATCCATCAATGCGCCCTCCAGCTCCGAGAGATCCAAAGCCGAAGGACTCTCCTGCCTCTGATCTAGGCCAAGCCTCTGGCCAAGATCCCAAGACCCAAGCAACATGAGTTGCTTCTGCCCCCAGGTCGTGCTTTTCCTTTCTTTTACTTCTCTGTTTAGTTTTTCTTTTGTTTCTCTCCACACAATGAGGACATTGTGACTTTTAAGTGTGGGGAGGGTGTTAAATATGTCTTGTGTTTTTGTGAATATTGAATGTTTGTTTGTGTGTTTTGTGTCTGTTTTTGGGAGTCAAATTAGTGTGTTTTAAATTTTTAATTTTTAAGTCAATATGTCCAGTATAGAGTCAGTCATTGCATGATTTTTATTTGTATTTTTGTTGCATGTTTTGAATCTGTTTTGTTGTGACATCCGAATCCCTGTTTTCTTGCTTAGATTGTTTAGTCTTTTGGTGGGATTGCACGTAGACACTTGCTAGGGAATACAATGCTTTAGTAACAGGGATGCACATGAGCGTAAATGATCAATGCCTAAGGGGCATTTAATCTGTTGTTTCCCGAACATTAGTCATCCATATGGTCGAAAGGACACCTAGCTAGGACCTTTATCTCTATTAGGGTGATGAGGTTTGCTGCCAGATTTGAGCGTGTCGATCTATTTGCTTGTAGTGTGAGACAAATAAGGTGTTGGAATGCCATAGGACAGACATAGCAAAGGTGGAAGTCCCCGCTGAAAAGGACAAGCTCTGTCTATGTGATGCCGTGTCTATAAAACAGAAAAATATATCATATAAAAGACACATGATTTTTTTTCAGAAGAAAAATAAAAGAAAAAAAAAATATATATTTTGTCAAAGTGGTTTAAATGGCACCAGTCTTTAGGCACTTTTGAATAGACGACATTTGGTGGGACTCAAATCTTTGGTGAACTCTATTGCCCTATTCTTTATCCATCTTTTCTAGTAGGGTGCCTTGGTACCATGTGGAAGGTATACGTTCGGGGTATTGATCATTCCTTGTTAGTCTTACATTGGGCACTCTAGCAAAGTGTCTTGGCAGTTCCAGTAGAGGGGTAAGCAATCTGAAATTGAGAAAGTCCGGGGGGTTCATGATGTCTGTTTTGTTTTGAAGTGTTTTTAATTTTTATTGAGTCTTTGAGTCTATATGCTTGGGGGCAAGCATTGTTTAAGTGTGGGGAGTTTGATTGCATTGCATTTCATCATGTTTTATTGTCCATTTTCTAGTTATTTTGGACAGTAATTCTATTGATATTCCCTTTTATTTCCCACATTTGATCAGGTCTGGTTTGGAGGCTGAATGAGAAGAGTTCACGAATTTTAGAGTTGAAGCTGTTTATTCGAGTCTAGGCCTGGATCTTGGCCTAGACAAGATCGTATCTGACGCAGTGCGCTAACCAGAATCGTCTTGGCCTAGACTTCGGCCAAGACTCCTTTGCGATCAGACTGCAGCTTGGAGCGATTGAAGTATTTTTGGAGATGGACTCTCACAGCTGGCACGTAGCAGCTGTTCCGCTATTTTAGAGGGATCTGAAGACAATCTTATGAAGAATCCCGAATGGGATCTCCCTCTCTATTATTTAGCGATTTAGTTTTCATTTATGAACAATTAAATTGTAATTATCTTTTAGGATATTTTAGGAGTTTGAGTTGGATTGGGACAGAGGTTCTTATGGCTATTTTAGCTGAACATTATTCTCCTCTGTCCGCATCCAATCTCTGAACCAAATAGCTACGCAATCCTTCTTTCTTAGTTTACCATTGTTAAAAACCTTGCTCCGATTTTATTTCGGATTTAAGATATTTATGCAAATTAATTTCTTCATCTTTTATCCATGAGTATGAGTAACTAAAAACCCCATTCTTGGTAAGGGTGATGAGCTGCAGTTCCTAATGCAATCGTGAGACACAATCCGTTCTTCACAATCTCTTTCTTTGTATTTATTTATTCTTGAACTTAATCCATCGCTTACTCACTAGAGCCAAGGTTTGATCATCCTTGTTCTCTAGGAGAGAAGAGTTGTAACCAGCCTAGAAGGAGAGGGAGTACCCGCCGGCTAGACGGAGTAGGTGACTAGTCTCGAGCAGACTAGAAGAATAGGTAAAATAGGTAGAGACCAGATTGACAACCTAGGAACTTAGCCTAGGTACTGTCTTCCCCTGTGCCATTGAAGAGGTGAGCAACCATTCAAGACAGCAGTCAAACGGATAAACCCTTTAACCAGCAAGGTGTCCCTTGGCTAGGATTATCAGGAGAGGGAGTACCCGCCAGATAGTTTGAAGAGGAGGGAAGATAGGAGGGAAAAGGAGTTCCTCCCCTCTATAGCAGTACTATGAAGAAGAGATGAACATACTTCAGTCTATGATCGATGCATAAGAACGCAAGCTCACCCATCGCCCTTACCTGGAATTCCGTATCACAAGACTTTTTCCCAATCTAGCCCGCAGTCTTGGCCTAGACTTCGGCCAATACTATTTTATATTTTAAACTGTTTTCATTATTTTCTGTTTTGTCTTTAGTTTCAGATAACACCCAACCAAAACTCAGTGACGAGGAAGTCAAACTCAAGAACTACGTTTCCTAGAGGTCTCTATGGACGATCCTCTTACCATCATCTACAAACCATTGTAGACAGTGATAAGTTGTATTTCTACCCCCAATTCCATACTTATTTCACTCTTATATTTGACGTGTTCGACGCGCGGTCACTAAGTGTCATGGGAAAGTCTTGTTCTTGATGTCGTTATTTCCTGAACAAGACGCAGACATTATCTAGACTGGAATCAATCATGTTTATGTAATGAAAACTGAACGAACATTTTTTAAAGAATATGCTTGAATTTATTTTCTTAAACAAAGAAATCATTTTCAACAAAAAAAACTTGGGGGCAAGCCGAGTTTTAAATGTAGGAATATGCGATATTTCTCAATTGCTCTCTCCTTTGCTGCTTTGTGTTTGCTTCCTTCCTATTTGTAGGATACAGGTAAGCTTCAGTGGAATCACACCTCAAATTGGGTCTTCGATGAAGGAATCGTTGTAAAGCCCTCACCTTGGATTTTCATTAAAATCCAATCAACAGCGAATGGAGAACGTTACCACTCCTCGAATTGGGTCTTCGATGAAGGAATCGTTGTAAAGCCCTCACCTTGGATTTTCATTAAAATCCAATCAACAACGAATGGAGAATGTTACCACTCCTCGAATTGGGTCTTCGATGAAGGAATCGTTGTAAAGCCCTCACCTTGGATTTTTATTAAAATCCAATCAATAACGAATGGAGAATGTTACCACTCCTCAATCATGGGTCTTCGATGAAGAAATCATTGTAAATCCCTCGTCATCTTAGATTTTTGTTAAAATCCAATCAAAAAATCGAATGGAGAACGTTACCACTCCTCAACCTTAGGTCTTTGATGGAACGTCGTTGTAATACCCTCGCCACGGATTTCATCAAAAGAAAGTCCAAATCAAGTTGTGAAGAGTGGAATGGTCGTCCAAGACAACCATTCGCGAATTCACGTTGAGCCATCGGAATGCTCAAGCAAAGGTACGCCGCCCCGAAGCAAAGGTACGTCTCAAACTCTCATTTACCTTTTTGTCAAAACGTATGAAGCGCGAGTGCTACCCTCACTTTATATAATTCTACATTTCTGCATAATCTCCTCCTTGAGCGACTACTTTTCTGCCAACCAAAATCTCCTCCTTGAGCGACTACTTTTCTGCAAACCAAAACCTCCTCCTTGAGAGACTACATTTCCGCATAATTATTATCTCCTCCTTGAGCGACTACCTTTCTGCATAATCTTCTCCTTGAGCGACTACATTTCTGCATAATCTCCTCCTTGAGCGACTACTTTTCTGCCAACCAAAATCTCCTCTTTGAGCGACTACTTTTCTGCAAACCAAAACCTCTTCCTTGAGCGACTACATTTCTGCATAATCTCCTCTATGAGCGACTACTTTTCTGCAAACCAAAATCTCCTCCTTTGAGCGACTACTTTTTTGCAAACCAAAATCTCCTACTTGAGCGACTATATTTCCGTATAATTATTATCTCCTCCTTGAGCGACTACCTTTCTGCATAATCTCCTCCTTGAGCGACTACTTTTCTGCAAACCAAAACTTCCTCCTTGAGCGACTAAATTTCTTGCATAATTCTACATTTCTGCATAATTATTACTCCTCCTAGAGCGACATCATTTACCTTTTCGCAATGCATTTCCCAAAACCGTGGTAACGACATGGGGCAACCGTCTTTACTACTTATCAAAATTTTCAGCTACACTGTATTTTTGATCAGACAGTAAAGAGGGGGCAACTGTTGCTACCCAAATTTTGACTTACGTCGCAACTTTTTTTGTTTTATTACATGTCGCATTAATAGCCCGTTTACGTCAAATTTCAATCGATTTTTGATCAAGGACTATTTGTTTTAATATTTCACGTCATTTCACGCCTTTTGAATTTCTCGTATTTTTCTCGTATTTTCAACTAAACCGTATTTTTCGGTTTTCGTCAACGCATTTACGTATTTTTATGATTACCGCATTTGATAGCTCGTCTAGGTCAAATTTTCGTCGATTCTTGGTCCTAGGCTAGTTTGTTTAATATTCCGTGTCATTTCGTGCCGTCTCATTTTTTTCCGTATTTTCGACTGTCTTTTTACTCGAACTTTTCTCAGTCCCGAGTAAGTTTCCCGGGATCGAGCGTCGAATGCGTTATTTCTTTGTTTGATAATTACGTACTATTTTTCTCTTTCACACAATCAAGTTTGGTTTCATTCAATTTTTGTCGTAAGGACATTTATTTTGCGTCCGAACTTTTAACATTTCTGAAAGAGAAAATAAATACTTTAAATCAAGTTTTGCATTTATTCACTGTATACTAATTTTCTCGTCTTATTTTTCTACACGTCGTGGTTTCCTCGGTTCGGGTTTATTTTCATTTTCGAACGATTTCGCTCGTACCAAAAATATCCCGTTCGTGCCCAAAAATAGGATAAATACCACATAAATGCCATTCAATGCTTTCTTACCCTCCAACTCGGCTCCAACTCACTTAGATTACTCTTGGCCACACAATCAAACTTGCTCACCACCCGCCCACAAGCTTCCCTCCCCTAGCTCACTATTCCGGCCTAGAGCTCATCATCATTCTCTTGATATTTCTCCCATCGGTTTGCAACCACATGTGCAAACCGACTCCACCTTGATCTTTCCTCTATAAATAGCTTGCTTCAAGCAACAAGAAAAGGGCACCAAATCCTCCTCTTAATCTCTATTTCTTGCACTACCTTCTTGGCAAATTGCTCTCCCGGACAAGTAAGTTTCTCTCCCTAACTTCTCTCTTTAATTTTCATTTTTCCTCCTAATGCATGAATAAATTGATAAAACTTGCCTCATATGCTTAGTTTTCATGTTAGCTATGCTTCTCTTGCTTCAATTTAATTGCTTGCTTGCTCTAGCTAATTAATAGCTATATATGCACATTAATTAGCTTATTTTTGCTTGTTAAAATTGGCCACTATTTTGCTTAATTTTGCTTGCTGTTTTCGTGGGGTTGAGCTGTGGGAGAGTTAAGGGATTTATTGGGTGCATTTTTGGCCCATTTGGCCAAGCTTGAGCCACCTCAGTCGCCGACCATGGTGCCGGCGACGTGATAAGGAAGAAGAAGAAGGTTGGCGGGAAAGAGGAGAAGAAGAAAGGTGGTGGGCTTCGGCCCACCCTTGTTCTAAAATTAAAACTTTCCAAGCCCATTTTTTAATACCCAAAATTCAAACGTGGGGCCCGACCCATTTATTTTTCGTCAAATTGTGTAAAACGTTCGTATGCTTTTATAACGTGTTCAAATTAGTTCAAATGTTCGTATGCTTTTATAACATGTTTAAATCAGTTAAAATGTTTGTATGCTTGCATGATTCAAATAATTTGTTTATGCCATGCTTTATTTAATTAAATGCTTGCATGATTGAAAATAATTTATTTATGCCATGTTTTATTTAATTAAATGCTTACATGATTTAAATAATTTGTTTATGCTATGCTTTATTTAATTAAATGCTTACATGATTCAAATGATTTGTTTATGCCATGTTTAAATTATTGTGAAATTTTAATATGCTTGCATGTTATAAATAAATTAATTATTAGTTATGCCATGCTTAAATTGTTATAAATTGCTCATATGAAATAAATGAATTAATTGATTACTCATTAGTCATGTCTAATTAATTATTTACTTGTTTCCTATGTCTAATTAATTATTTATTTGTTTGGCATGAAATAAATTGCTTATTTGTTCATCATGTTTATTTAAATATTTATTTGTCAAATTAAATAAATATTGCATGCGCTCTTTATTACTTATTTATTATTTTCGAACCATCGCTAACATATTCAATTTGCAAGGTAGATCAAGATCACGCAACGCAAGTATGTCCCTTCTAAAGTCTCTTTTATTTATTCGATGCTTTCCGCAAATATTACTCGTATGCATAGTATTTAGAAATGTTAAATCGTATGCATGATAAAATCAACGCACATGCTTACTTGTTTAAATCACTTGCTTTTTATGCCATGAAATTAATTGCTATACATTGATATGTGAGCATGGTGGCTTCGATCCCACACGGTTATGTGCATTCATTAAAATGGTACGATGTTAGTTTTTATCTATGATAGGATCACGTAGTAATTAATTAATCATGTATGGGCCGATGATGATAAAAAGGGGAGAACGTCCGCTCTAGCACACGAACAAACGGTAACCCCGTCCTTCGGTCCCGATCGGAGATAACAATGTCCCTACGAAAATGCTAAGATGTAACGTCACCTTTAAGGGCCAAACTTACGTGCTAAAATGTTTTTAAACACTTTTTTACCGGTAACCTTTTTAAGGATGTGACTTGGGTGCCTAACACCTTCCCAAGTCAATAATACGACCTCGAACCTTCGTTCTTTGGTTTAGACCAATTGTGCCTTAGTTTTTTTATTTTTATGCCATGACGCTTAGGTTCCCTAAACCTTAGAAAATAGGGTGGCGACTTCATTGCATTATGTGAGGCATCCATTTATGCTTAGCATCCGTCCCGAACCTTAAACTCATTTTCAACGAAAAAGGGGGTGCGACACCATGGATGAGGTGCCATCAATCCTCAAGTTCTGCCATTCAGCTAAGAAAACTGCACTCAAGGTCTTGGGAGCCGGTCTCTATTGGCCATCAATTTTCAAGGATAGCTATTTGTTTTATGCCACGTTCCCGCGATGCCAAGCAATGGGAAATATAGGAGCAAGAAATCAGATGCCCTTGACGAGTATTCTTTCTTGCGAGATCTTTGATATTTGGGGTATCGATTTCATGGGGCCCTTCCCGAACTCATTCGGGAACACGTACATCCTTCTTGCAGTTGATTATGTCTCTAAATGGATCGAGGCCAATGCCACAAAAATAGATGATTCAAAACTAGTGGTCGACTTCCTACAGACTAATATTTTCAATCGATTCGGGACACCTAGAGCCCTCATCAGTGATCGGGGGACACATTTTTGTAATCGAATGGAGTAACTCATAGAGTGTCTACAACTTATCACCCTCAGACCAACGGGCAGGCCGAGGTCTCAAATCGAGAAATCAAGGCCATCTTGGAAAAGACAGTCAACCAATCCAGGAAGGATTAGAGCCTTAAGTTGGGAGATGCTCTATGGGCGTATCGCACCACATTCAAGACCCCGATCAGTATGACACCGTATCGATTAGTCTATGGCAAGCCTTGCCACCTCCCAGTCGAGATAGAGCATAAAGCCTTTTGGGCAATCAAGAAGGTCAACATGGACTTAAATACAGCTGGCAAAGATCGTTGTCTCCAGATTCAAGAGCTCGAAGAACTTCGAGGCGATGCTTATGAAAATTCCATGATTTACAAGGGCAAAATAAAAGCCCACCACGATAAGCATCTCATCCTTAAAACTTTTACAATAGGATAGATAGTTTTATTGTACAACTCTCGTCTGCGTATATTTTCAGGGAAACTTAAATCAAAGTGGACAGAGCCATTCAAGGTCACAACTATTTTCGACCACGGAGCTATCGAAATTCAAAATCTGGACACTGGAGAACCTTTCAAGGTCAATGGCCACAGATTGAAGCAATTTTATGAAGGATTTGAACCCTCGACCGCCGAAGAAATGAAGGTGATTGACCCAACCTTCGAGACCTAGAATCCGGAAGTAACGTTGAGGCCTGGACGTTAATCAAGGCCAAGTGTGGGAAATCCTATATTTTCTTTATGCGTACTTTTTATGTCAACTCAGCTTTTTATTATTCTTTATGAGTACTTTTTATGTTCCCTAGGGTAGTTTTAATTATCTTTTGTCTCCTTTATTCCATTTAATTCTCTTGTCCCCTCCTTTTTAAAATCCCATTAATTCCTTTTGTTTTGCCTTCCTTCCTTCTCTTTCAAAACTCAAAAAGTGAACTCACTTTTCTGATTTTTGCAGGTGGCAGGCGCATGGCTCCTCGGACACTTCCCTTCCTCTCCTAGCACGCCACGTGGAGCCAAGAACCGAGTGAAATGAAATCATCACCCTCTCTCCATCTTTTCCATATCCCACTAAACCTACTACCCATGCAAACCCTTCACTTTCATCAGTTACCTAGCCAACGCCTAGCCAACATATCTTCTTCCCTCAACCTCTCACTCAGACCCATCACTTTCTGTCAACTAAAAGAAAAAAAATAATAAAGCCTTTCTTTAATGGCGAAAACAAAAAGCCCCACATCCACAAAAACCCATCAAAGCTCCCCCACTCCTCATTCTGGTACACAACCACCACCAAACCCTCAAACGGCAGCAAACCGATCACCACCGCGCTTTCCTCCCCCATTTTTTCCATCTCCTCCATCATCACCTTCGGCCTCGGATCCATTCCTATCGGAATCCTCAGGATCCTAGGAGGTCCAAAGCCACCCCAACTTTGATTCCGACGATCTCCACATCCTCGGATCCAAACCCCCAACATCCACAATGACTAGATCGGGACGAGTCATCCGATTACCTCTAACCACCACCGCCGGCAGCAAAACCAAAAAGAAAATGAAAAAACCCTAGGTAGAAGAAGAAAACCTCAAACCATTGGAGGTTGAGCCTCTTGCCTATGACGGATACAAAGGGGAGCTGAGACCAGACTATCAAGACCCCGAAGTTGACATGGAGGAGGAGGAGGATGAAACCAGTGAGAGCCTTGAGGAGGCAAGAAGAGTCGAGATCGAAAACCTGGAAGAGGAGAGAACGGAGAGAGAAAAAGCTGAGAAAGAGACGACTGAGAAGGCTGGAGAAGAACAACCAGAGTAGGAAGATCAAGCCCCCGAAGGAACCCAAGAAGAGGAGGCTGCAGCTGAGGTTGAGGCCCCGAAGGAAGCAATCCCTAACCCTAAAAAAAAGAAAGGAAAAACTCCAGCCAAAGCGGAGAAACCAATGACAGAAACTCCGTCCACCAAGAAGAGGAAACTCTCTGCAGTGGAGAAAGGGAAAGGGAAAGCCTTGGTGACCCCACACAAAACACAAAACGTTGAGGAAGACCCGCCATTCGAGGCCTTGACACCTGTTTCTACTTCGGGACCCCAAAACCAACAACGGGTAACATTTGACCTTCGCACTTTAAATGCTTTTGTCAAGTTTCTTGATAAACCATCTCTAGATAGGTTGAGCCTGCTGAATTCAAAGGGTGTTGGGCAATGTGCTAAGTTAGATCTAGAATTTTATACCAAGATGGGTATTGGGTCCCGAATTAGGGAATTGTTTAGGGGAATAGGTTGGGAGAGTCTGTTTTTGATTGATAAGCCAACCTACATAGAACTCACCCTCAAGTTATTTACTACTTTCTGGTATGACCCCGAACTCTTCAAACCCAAGGGTAAGCAAGGTCCCGACCTCTCCGCCATAGGTTGTCTCAATTTCAGGTTGGCTGGTAAGTGGAACCAGATGTCCATAGATGATCTCAATGTTTACCTTCGCTTTGTCCGCTGAGATGAAGTGCAAGATGATGACTACCAAAATGCCCTGACTTCCATTCTAACAATGATGCGGCACTTCAGGAGCTTTCTGGAAACCCCAAAGCAGTGTTTGACTCTCGTCAGACCAAGGCTCATGAGATAGAGGACCCCTCACTCCGTATTTTGCAGCGCTTTCTATCCATCACACTCTCGGGAAAATTCGAGACCTCGGGCTAGTTATCCCAGAGTGAGTTGTTTTTCCTTTGGGTCATGCATCACAAGAAAAGGGTCAACCTCGGGTACTAGATCGCCTCTGCAGTTCACAATGTCTCGAGTACCCCCCAGGGTCGCTCACCTGTTCTCGGGTCGGTCATTACTGATTTAGCCCTGCACTTGTACTCCTTGAAGCCTAAAGACCTAAACTTGCACTTGCATCCCTCACCCTTCAAGATTCTAGGCCTCAAGACCCTGGACTTGATGGGATTTTTATGTGTTACTGATGGTGTACTGAGTTTTAGTGCAGGAAACAAGGGCAAAATAGAAGGGAAATTTGAATACCCTGATCTTTCAAGGCCCAGACTCCAAGCTCGAGCTCCCGCTACTCATGCCAGAACTACCACTTCAATTGTTCCAGAGCAGAATCCAATTCCTCAAGCTCCCGAAAGAATGCCAACTGATGAAACCACGCACCGACTCCTCAATGCCATCATGAGTACAAATCGTGCCATCTTGACAGAACTTCAAGCTCTCACCACGGAAGTTGCCAGGCGCAACCTTCCCCTATCCTGATCAAGACCCCGAACAATATTATCCCTTGCCCCTGCGTGGGCAGTAAAACATTCTCTTATATTTTGTTGAACTATGTCCTTTCTATTTATTTTGAACTACTGCTTTTAATTTATGCCCTTCTCGCATTGAGGACAATGCGAAGCCTAAGTGTGGGGAGGGTTTTGTCTGCTTTATTTGTTTACTTTGCTTGAACTGTTTTTATTTTATTTTTGGATTTTCATCTTTTTATGCTGCCCAGTTTTGAAAGCACCCCAATGTTGGACACACACACTTGAGTTGTGCACATAGAATGAAAATGCTGCCATATAGTCAAGGTCCCGATTATTTCATCTTCTGCCTGTTGATAAGATCTGGGCTCTTATTGGAGGGCAGAAGGGGAAAATGGCTTCTTGAAGTCACTGTTCACCTCTGTCCGATGCACTTGCAAAGCGCCGGAGGGGGGCTCCGGCGTAAACACTCCGATGCTTAAGTCAGTGAGGGTGGTGGAAATAGTAGAGTTTTGGCCAGCAATATTAGGCTTACCTCAAATCTCGCATACAAGGGTATTTATAGGCAAAATGTGAGCGTTATTTCTAGGAGGTGGGCGCTATCTAAGGAAGATAACGCCTAAGTATCTTGAGTGACTTTATGGCCTGCTTGGGATGGGATAACGCCGTGCGTGTGGCTAGATAACGCGTGAGACCCACCCCCTACCCCTCCGCTGATGTCGACCATCCCAGGGTCTGTCGCTATGTGGGTGAGAGGCGGTAGCCACAGAGGCTGTCGCCTAGCGGTAGCCCTAACGCTAGGTGTAAGGACGAAAATGCCCCTAACGTTACATTATAGTTATCACAAGCCCAACCAAAAATGAACCCGAGTGTTCACCAAGGGCTACCGCTCCATTTTCGGCCTCGTCTGTTTCATGTTCTATGAGATAACGAGGTGACACGATTATCGAAAGACACGTCTTTTCAAACCGCCAGTCCCTTGGGTCTATAAATTGGATTTTCCATTACACTAATTCTTCTCATTTCTTCTCCATTTCCTCTGCCATTCTCATCATGGATAATTTGACAAAAAATTTCCTGATTTCCAAAGCTCATACCCTGAAAAATCTCACTAATGGCGACGTTAGTTTTCTAGAGAGCATGCTGACTAAGACCTCTAAGGACATCCTAGAGCTTCAGGGGATGATGACCCCTCTACTGTCCAGGCAAGGAGCTGCTTCTATGAAGGATTTCAATCCCATAGGGAATGTGTCTAAGCTGGCTGCTACAGTCTCTCGCATCGAGGTGACCATTGCTATGCTACAACATAGGAAAGACCTACTGGTGTACTGCTTGAAGGGCATAAGGGTGTCTTCCACTCAACTGACCTCGGTGGCGGATGCTCTAAGGGAGATTCCCACTGCCCTCGAGGATGACGATGCTGGGTCCCATGCTTGACCGCCGGTCGTTGTCATTTTGTTTTTTCTTTTATGGTTTACTGTACGCGCTTAGGCCATAAATAAAAATGCCTTTTATGTTATCTCCTTTGCTGTCTTTTGTTTTTGGTGTCGTATGAACCGTCGAGCCGGTTGGGGGGTTGCAAACCCAACCGAAAACGAATCCTCTGCTTGACGTATTTTCGCAATACTCACGTTTCTTATCCACCACATGGACAATAAATGTTTTACTCAACCATTTCTTGTATTTGACTTTACGCTGCACTCCCAATGGTGAATGATTGGGCGGTTTTTCGGTGCCTCTTGATTAGCGCGACTTTTCAGCAGGTGCGATCACGCAAGATCGGATTCTGTAATTATGATAATTCTTCCCGAAATGCATTAATTATCCTAGTGCGAAAAGGCAGGAAAGCCCCTTTGCCACGACTATTTAATGGGGGTTTCCTTTCTTTTCTCTGTTCATCTTCATTTTCATTTCACTGTTGAAATTACTTGCCATTTCATGGCTGACTCATATTCCATGGATGTTGCCGATCATGACTCCCCTCCGACTCCTCCAACTTCTCCAGATTCTGATGACCCTTCTCCCCCGTGGCTGAAAATGCGACTCTCTCGTCGTAAGAATCACAAGAGGTCAAAGAAGAAGATCTCTAAGGCTGTCGATATGTCTTCTGATCTCTACGTCCCTTCTGTGCGGAAGAGTGATGAACTATTTCCTCATATTAGTCGTTTCTTGGAAAGAGATTCTACTAATGATATCGGCTCTAAAGTTACGGCCTCTGCCGTCAAGGAGAATTCGGATATGATTCCTCCAAAGGTTGAAGAGGCTTCAGAGGGTTCTTGGTTAGAGCAAGGCAAAGAGAAAAAGCCTGAGGATCCTTTTCCTTTTCTTGACGTGGAGCTGCCGTCTTCGGATGGAGATAAGTTTTACTGGCCTTCTTACTGGCTTGATGAGGACTGACTTTGCGTTAGGTGCCTTGCAGATGTCGTATGGCTTTATAAATCATTTGCAACTATCCTTTGTTACCGTTCTCGCGTTTTCTCCTGACTTTCTTTAATAGTTAACGCGAATGCCTCCGTTATTTTGTAGCAACTGTGTTGTAACCATCTGACTCGGTCAAAAGTAACCGCGCTTTGAAAAGACGTGATGAGTAACTGTTTGGTCTTAAATTCTTCTTTAATATGATTCCACGTGGCTATTACGTGTCTTCGTATGATTGGTTGTTCAATTAATGTGGTGGCACTTAGTTCTTTAAAAGGAGACTTCTTTCTCTTCTATACTCTTTTTGCCCTCATTTCTAATTTCCTTTTTCCTTTTCCTTCTACTTTATCACGAAGAATTTCTCGCTTGTCCGCCGTGCGCCGCTGGCTCACCTGTAACTCTTTTCTTTCGAGGTATTTTACTTCATCTTCTTCAGATTTTCTTTTCGCTGGTTCATTATGCGTATGATAAGATCTCCTAGGGGTCTTCAGAGACCTTTAGATCCAGAAGTCGATAAAACACCCAGTATTTTTTCTTGTGACACGATTCTGAAGGCTGAATTAGAGAGTCATGGTATCTCATTTCCCTCTAGTTATTCTGTTACTATTCCTGAGGATGGTATGCGTCTTTATGATCCATTATGGAGAAACTATAGAATGGTTTACTTTAAGATGTTTCTTTATGGCTTTCGTTTCCTAATCCATACTTCTGTAGAGAAATTGTTGCGCCAATATGATATTAACCCGGCTGAGATAACTCCTTCCTCCTAGTGTGGAATTTACGCCTTTCTTTGTGTAAATTCTTTAGTTTAAAATGTCGTCACTGTTTGGTCGAAATTACCCCGAGGTGGGATGACGCGTTCGTGCAACCATTTTGGCAGAAGTTTTTAGGGCTTTGAGGAGACTGTGACTGACTGGAAGAGCGGTTTGTTCATTATCGAGCTGACTTCGCATTTGTGGCGCGGGGGTTTTAATCGGGAGATTACTAGTGTCGTGATATGATCACGGACCCCTCCAAGACCAAACTTGACATTCAAGACTTGTTGCCTCAAGTTCCGATCACACGAAGCAAAGCAAGGGAGTTTTCACTGTGGTTTGAAGGCAAAATGAGGGCGAAAGAATGTATCCAAGTCCAAGAAAAGGCTGTGCACGTGACCCTTCAAGTCAGACCCATACAAGTCAGAATTGCATTACGTATCCGCAACAAGTATATGGGCAAGAAAATGGAGTCTGGTTGGAGTGAACAGATGCTTGATGGAAACTTCAAGATCTTAGCTTTCGTTTGGGACACGTTGCAGCCCAATCGTACGGTTGGATCGGAAGTTATGGGCGTCGACATTTTGGCGCGCAGTGTGGACGCGAGAAATGAATTAAATGAATTATTTTTGGTTTGCTCCAAGCGAAGCAAGCGGCATGCCGCTAGGGCCAAGCCTCCTGTAGCGGCATGCCGCCAGCTACAGTACGTTACTGTAGCTACAGTGACTTTTTGTATAAATAGCTATTTCCTTTCATTTTTCTAGAGCTTAGACATTTGGTTGATATTTGTAAAGTGAGAGTACTCCTTTCTCTTATCACCTAAGCCTTAGGCTCTTCATCTCTTCCTTGAGAGAGATCATTTGAGTTAAGAACACTCCTCTTGATCTTTCTCCGGGAAATCCATATTTGTAATGGTTGTGAAGACTTTTGTTTGAATGAAATATATGTTTTATTTGGTTGATCATCCACAGAAACGAGTCCCTACTTGACCCTCGGATTATATCTTGATCAAGCAATTGTTCGTGTGATATTTGCTACTTCATTTGTGTTCATCTTCGTCCTTTCCATCCATCTTCTAATTCCTGGGTAATTTCGTTCCTTTCCTCCACTCTTTTGTGTTTCTTCCTCCGCTGCACCTCTATATCTTGTTGTTTCTTCCTTAATTGGTTTGAGTTTCCCTAGTTAACTCCTCCGGCTAGATCCTCTAAAGCTCCATATATCATTCGGCTTACTTACACTAGGCCGGATCATATCAAGTGGTAGCGGAGCTTTTGGCGCCTTGGAGTTTACTTGTTGAACTTCTGTTTTGTGTCACCTTTCATGAATAGCATTCTTGTGTTGTCAACTCGTTTTCTAATTATCTTGGGTCAAAATTGTCTAATGTTGCTGCCTAAATCAAGTGATAATAAGTGTGGATGTTATGCCAATTTTTGCTAGCACAAAATATCAAAATCTGAAAAGTGTGTTCTTGGTGTTCATCTTTGTGTTCTTGGTGTTCTTACAATGCTTGAATGAAGGGAAAATTTGATCCAAAAATCTTTCAAAAAGCTGAAGTCAAATGGTTTTCCCTTTAAAATAATATTTTTCCTACACCAAAGTGGCCAACAAAAGAACCAAGATTCTCACAAGTGGCAAACATTCAATCTTTCAAGAAGAATTTTCCCATACAAGTGGAATACTTTGTTCCCTTGTCCACGTCCATTCTCACTTGAATGTCCAGCAGTCTTTTACTCATTTCCAAGTCTTAAACTCAAGTCCTAGACCATAAAACTCTACACTTGAGTTTTAAGCTTCTTGAGTCCTAAACTTAAGTTATTTTGAGTCCTAAACTTCCAAGTCTTTTTCTTTGAGTCCTTAACCTTTCCTTGAGTCTTTTACTCATTTTAGTCATTTCTTTTCAGTTCTTCCTTATTTCCCACCGAATTTCAGAAGTGAAACTCAAGTCACTGTCTCTAGCGGCATACCGCCAGCACCTCCTCTGCTGGAGCGGCATACCGTTAGGTTCAATTTCCTCACCTTCTGAAATTTTCTTCAGTTTTCTCTTGAGTCTTTGTAATCTTCTTGAGTCCTTTGTTGAGTCTTTCCTTCTTGTTCCAATCTCTTGAGCACTTGCGAAGGTAGTTGTTGATGAATTGCTTGGTTAGAATCACAAGTTTGATTGCGGCAAAGAGTTGTGTGGTGAGCAAGCTTTGTGGAGTTTTCTTGAGTGATTTGTGAGGCTATCTTTTGCGAGTGATTAAACACGAGTGTTTAAACACGTGAGGGAGAGATTATTTACTAACATATATATATATATTTTAGTTTGTTCAATTTTTCAGGTACAATGTCACAAGATAGTGATTGTGAATCTTGTGACCAAGGAGAGTTCTATGACGACGTTGATTCTCAATGCAATGATGGCAGTGGTTATGAATCATATAGTGATGCTAGCTGCCATTCCAATGATGATGAGAATTTTGAACCGTATGGTGAAAGCGGTGATGAATATATCATTGATAGTGAGGACGAGTACGAGTACCAAGATGAAAGTGAAGTAAGTTGTAGTGAGAATGACGACTACGAAGATTTTCCAAGTCATCAAGTCTCAAGCTATGGCCTCGGTTCCATTGCACACCAAAGCCTTGGCCATGGCCTCGATCCTAAACTCCATGTCTTCTCCTCAAGTGTACGAGTCCGAACTAGACATGAAAGAATGCAGAGCCGAGCACCTCCTCCAAGGGTTCGACCTTACCAAGGCCGAACTGTCCAAGAACTTCAGCAACACTTCAGTTCCACATCCTTTCCTTCCGCTCCTTCCAAACGAGCAAGCGACACATTTTGCACCCTATGTACGGGTAGAGGACACTTGTGTGACATGTGCCCCAATAATAGAGTGGACAAAGTGAATGTGAAAATCAAGAAGCATGAGAAGAATGATCATGCTAAGAAAGGAGAGAGTGAAAAGAAAAAGAAGAATGCTGAATTTTCGAGTGGTGTTATGGATGATGCTTGGTGGGAAAGAATGTATGGGCTAGTGAAGAGTATTTCTGAACATAAACGTAACAAGAAGTCTTCGTCTTCCTCTCCCTTGAAGCAAGACAGTAGCTCCTCCCAAGTTTGTCCAAGTCAACAAAGTTCTTCTTCCACTATGGCATTCAAGTCCAAGCCGGAAGTGGTGCAACCTACACAAGTCACTCCATGACAACAACCCACACCTTTTCAATCTTTTGGACTATCTTGTCAATCGATTGAGAGGAATGTGGCCGAGCACCAAGCTATGGAAGCTAAAAAGAGTGAAAAATGTGAGGTTATAAATGGGGGAGAATGAGCATAGGAGACAAGGTGGGGGAGACAAGAGGGGGGGGGGGGGGGGGGGGGGGGGAGAGGGGGGGTGGAAGACAAGCTTTAGACAAAAGGAGACAAGTGGGAGGGAACATTTGACCAAATACCTAAAAGAATGTGTGAGTGGGATATTTGTTTATGTTAGGCATGGGAGACAAGGTGACAATGGAGAGAATATTTGTCTCTAAAATTAATAAACAAATGGGAAACACCAAACACATTCAGCCAAAGGCAAAAGATGGATCAAATGGACTCCTCTCTTGTCTTCCAACCAAGACAACTCAAGAACACAAAGATGAACACACGAAGAACACGAAAATAAAAATTTTGCACACCTTCGGCTAGGATGGCAAAAAATGCACGAAATTTTCACAAGACATGAAGAAGACACACAACAAGATTGACACTTTGGATTTTTGTGAATTTCGGACAGAAAATCGACACTTTTTGGAAAGACACACAAACTAATATGAACACACTCAAGAACACGAAGAACACAAGAACAAACCTTGACTGCTTCCACCGGCGATTCTGTCAAGATCCATTTTCGTGGTCAACACATGTCATCAAGTGTGACACAACAAAGATCACAAGAATTGAAACAACTCAAGAACACAAAAACGAACCTAACTGCCTCGGTCGGCGATTCTGTAGGGCTCGAGTTGTGGCCGAAACGAATCTCAAGTGAATCAATTCAAACAAGCAGACTCAAGGAAATAAAGAATCAAGATGATTTTCGGACAGAAAAATCACCTCAACAACAACAACACAAAGAAACACGGATTTACAAACCCAAAAGCCCAGAAGCTCCGCTACCACTTGATATGATCACGACCGAGAATCGAAAGAGAAATTCGGCCGAGATGATATGAAACAGAAGGGAGGATCTAGCTCATGAGTTTGTACACACAAACAATCACAAAAACAGTAGGAAACATGGATAAACGGAGGGAGGCACGCAACGGAAAGGATGAAAACAAATACCCGGATTAAGAAGGCGGTGGGAGACGGGAGTGAGGATTGAACAACGAACGATTGAACTTGAGTTCGGATTGTTGAACGGCTTGAACACGGGCAGATTGTTCAAGAACATAAACACACTCAAATTCGGATTCATTGTTCACACAAATGGAAGCAATAACAGATTACACATTTAAAGGATTCTTGTTCTTTTTACTTGACTCAAGCCATGGCGATCCAAGACCAAGGCAAGCCCCAAGATGGAGCCCCGGATGAATGAATGAGGAAGGAGTGTTCTCACTTAACATTCATTCATCATCCAAAGCTTCTAACAAAAGAAAGAAAATAACTATTTATACTAAGTTACAAAAGACCTACACTATTACAAAAATGACCCTGAAAAATAGGCTTGGAAGCCCAAAATTCGGAGACAAAGCAGGGGCAAAACGCTATGGCGTTTTGGGCAAAACGCTATGGACAGTTGCGCGCGCTAAAATGTCGACGAGCATAACTTTTGATCCACCCGTCCGATTGGCCTGAAACTTGTCCCAAATGAAAGCTAACATCTTGAAGTTTCCATCAAGCCTCTGATTTCTCAAATCGGACACCATTTGCTTGTCCATATGCTGCATGGGCTTGGCTTGCACGCGGGTCTCCTTCCCTTGCTAGGTCAAGGGCGAAAATGTTTAAAAAGGGGTTCCGTGATCATATCAAACCCTTTCCCTTTTTAAACATTTTCGGCCTTGACCTAGCAAGGGAAGGAGACCCGCGTGCAAGCCAAGCCCATGCAGCATATGGACAAGCAAATGGTGTCCGATTTGAGAAATCAGAGGCTTGATGGAAACTTCAAGATGTTAGCTTTCATTTGGGACAAGTTTCAGGCCAATCGGACGGGTGGATCAAAAGTTATGCTCGTCGACATTTTAGCGCGCGCAACTGTCCAGTAGCAAAACGCCATAGCGTTTTGCCCAAAACGCCATAGCATTTTTCCATAGCGTTTTGTCCAAAACGCCATAGCGTTTTGCCCCTGCTTTGTCTCTAAATTTTGGGCTTCCAAGCCTATTTTTCAGGGTCATTTTTGTAATAGTGTAGGTCTTTTGTAACTTAGTATAAATAGTTATTTTCTTTCTTTTGTTAGAAGCTTTGGATGATGAATGAATGTTAAGTGAGAACACTCCTTCCTCATTCATTCATCCGGGGCTCCATCTTGGGGCTTGCCTTGGTCTTGGATCGCCATGGCTTGAGTCAAGTAAAAAGAACAAGAATCCTTTAAATGTGTAATCTGTTATTACTTCCATTTGTGTGAACAATGAATCCGAATTTGAGTGTGTTTATGTTCTTGAACAATATGCCCGTGTTCAAGCCGTTCAACAATCCGAACTCAAGTTCAATCGTTCGTTGTTCAATCCTCACTCCCGTCTCCCACCGCCTTCTTAATCCGGGTATTTGTTTTCATCCTTTCCGTTGCGTGCCTCCCTCCGTTTATCCATGTTTCCTACTGTTTTTGTGATTGTTTGTGTGCACAAACTCATGAGCTAGATCCTCCCTTCTGTTTTATATCATCTCGGCCGGATTTCTCTTCCGATTCTCGGCCATGATCATATCATGTCGTCTGGGTAGAACTAGTGGTGCTGACTAGAAACGAGTTAGCTCAGGCTAACGCTCTGCTAGAGTTAGATACGTCCTTCCGTATTCAGGAGTTCACTTTGTATAGATGCTTGGAAGAGTGAGTTATTGGTGAGTTTTCCTCTTTTCGCGTTATCGCTTTGATTTGCTTGTCGTTCTAACCCAGTTCTTTGGCAGAAAACACTAAGGGTCAATCATCCGGCGGGAATAACGCTCCCTTAAACGTGGTGCCACTCCAAACGCTGCCAGCTTCTCCACCATCTGGGAGCTCCAGTCATCAGGATGTCCCGTTAAAGAAGAGAAGAATCAAGACAGTCGCCGAAAGAGGGCGGGGTATTTCTGCTCAAGCTTCTCATTTTCTTGATAATTGGTTACTAGTTCGGGACAGAGGAGTAAATTTGGGCCCACCCATGACTAGGATAATTGACAGCGATAGCGAGGATATGGATGTTAAAACAGATCTTCGTCATACTTCCTCAGCCCAACGAAAGAAACTCAGAGTAGAGAAAGATGAGCAGGCTGCTAAGATTCCTGCTAGAGATGCCGACGAGGTCCCTACCATGAGGGCTGGCATTCCTACTATGGTGAGTACTTCTCAAACGCCCAAGGTTGCTGAGGCGTCGACTATCGTTCCTCCAGCTGCTGCTGAGGTTCCGCCAGCGGCAGATTCACCTCCACCGGTTAACGCCACTGACTCTCCTATTTCTTGCTGTATTCCAGACGTGGCAACAACGACTTCCCATGTGAGTCCACTTTCTGAGTCATCGCCCAAGGCCCCTCAACGGTTATTTTTCACTTCCGTTACTGGAGCAGGTGATAAATATTCTTCTTCGGCTTTAATGGTCAATCTTTCTTCTGAAGGCCTTAAAGGAGTCCCGTCCTATCGCCTAAATTTGGCAGGGCTTGGATTCGATGGTCTTCACATTGCAAGGGTGTTAAACCCTTTCTCTGGAGACGAATTAACGCCATCTTTGATAGGCAAGATGATGAGCCTTTCCGAAGAAAGAAAAGTTTCTGCAACTTTCTCAAAAGGCTCGATATGCGCGCGTTATGAATGATTCTTTAGACACCTTCCGCTATCTGGACTATGTTGTCGAGGCTTATGAGAGCCAATTGCAGGATTTTTCCAACGCGATGTGTGCTCAAAAAGCGCAGCTTGACCGAGTATTAGGCCAAGTGAAATTGCTGAAGCAACTCCAAAATGAAATGTGAAAGGAGTTGAGTAGAGAGAAATCCAAAGGGAAAGCAAAAGCTGAGGTTTCGGAGGCAGAGTTGGTGCAGAAATGAAGAAGAACTCTCTTCTTCATGAAGAAATACTGGCTCGAGACGAGGAGCTTGCCAGGGTTCCGTTAAAGATAGAGTGGTGGAAGAAGAAGGCCATGCAGACCTTTAACTCTGGTTTTGCATATTACCATAGGAGTAGTTCTTTCGATCTAGCTAAGATTGCCGACTATACCTCCGCAATAATGAATAAAATTGATGGAAGTAAAGAAGGTCAGCTTTCTTAAGAGGAGGAAGACGCTGGTGATAGCCATGGCGCTTGACGCTTGATTTAATCCTCGCTTATTTTTCCTTTATTTTTTCAAAGGTTGTAACGTAAAACCATTTAACGCTATTTATTTGTAATAACGCGCATGCTGCGAAACCGTTATTTTCTTCTTGTAGACCTTGAATCTTGGTTTGTTTTGTTGTTAATGCCGACCATGTCGATTAACGCCCGCTCGCTCTTATAGCGTTAGTGTTGGCGTTATCTCGAGCTTACTCGGAAATCACGTGCTAAAAGCTAGTGTTGCTTTTCAGAGCATTAAATGCTAGGAATCTCCTCATTAATGTGATTTGAAGAAGTCATGATAAGAAAGGACACGTGTCTTTCCTTTTGGGAGGCGTTTGAAGCAAGCGCCCCCTAGGGAGTAACAAGAACTGAAACGTCTTCTTCTTTTCAAAGGTTATATCCTTAGAGTGCGTCGTGTCTTTCTAACACGCCCCCTTGCCATGTGTCGATTGCCCACTGGTCACTTCTCTTGACCCCTTTAGGGTTATATATAACATTCGCCTCGCCTCCTCTTTTCTTTTTTTATCTCCTTTCCTACAATACCACTTCCAAAAACAACTTTCATCGCTCTCTCTCCTTCATCTGGACTTCCTGGTATTTCTTGACAAAGGTAAACTTATTTCTTCTCCTTCTAATTTCTTGTCTGTGTTTAATCATGGCAAAATCTCGTCGTTCTAAAAAAGCCATTGTGGAAAAAAAGATTAAAAACACCCCAACTTCTCTTTATTCCTTGCCCATGCTCCAGCAGGGGTTAGATGAATTCAATGCACGATTTCCTGCTGGTTGCTCGATTCAGGTTGCTTCTGAATCCCTTCGCCTTAATAGTGAATTACTTGATAACAGTAGAATATTGTATTCCAAAATATTCAATTATGGGTTTCGTCTTCCTCTCGACCCATTAGTAGAATAGTTGTTAATCGAATTTGACATGAACCCTGCCCAACTGAGTCCCAACGCGTTCTGCATTGTCTATGCTTTTATAGCATTATGTAGATTTAAGGGAATTGAGTCCCCTTCTATTTTGTTGCTTCAAAACCTTTTTCAACTGTATTCCCGTAGAGGGGTGATAGCGATAGCACCCCGCTACGACGACGAGTCCTTAAAACTGTTCACTTGGAAACTCATACACCTCGAGTCTTCCATTGCTGGTTGGAAAGAGGGGTTTTTTGTTGTTGACCTACCCGGTCCCTGGTGGAGGACGGATTTTAATCATAAGATTAAAGATGGTGTCTGGGGTAGTAGAAAACCACTTTCTTCTCCAGAGGATGGCTGGCTGCAGAAACTACTCCAACTGGAATTTAGTGTTGATACCCGTGATGTGGCCAACGGGGTGGATATTCAAATGTGTAAAGTTGGTGAGTGTTTAACCCACTTTCTTTATATTTCAGAGAAGTACTAACACTGACGTTATTTCGTGACTATGCAGTGCCTCCGCCCGGTTGGGAGCCAGAATACATAAGAAGAAAGAAGAGACGGACCCAGAAGCAAAGAGAAAAATTCGTTGTTGCTGCCGCTGCTGCGCCTTCTAAGGGAGGGGCTACTATCGTTACTTCGGTCCCACCGTCTTCTCAGGAGGTTGTTATTTTACTTGACACTACTCAAGCGTCTTCCTCACGGGTGTGTGTTATGAGGAAAAAGAGAACTAGAAACGTAGGCAGCGTACCTTCTACTCTCTCTCAGGGTGCTACTGCCTCAGAAGTGACAGTTGCTGATGCAGTTCTCAAAAGAATTCCTCTAGTTTCCACATCTACTAAAGTACTTTCGCTCATTGCTCCTATCATTTTTTTTTCTATTCCCTCGCTGTTTTCTTAGTGCATTTTTGTTCCTTTAGGAAACTAATGCCGCTTCCGCTCTTTCCCCTCCCAGCAAGAATATTGATAAGAGTTGATCTACTGTGGGAGCGGGGTAGAGATTACGGCTGTCTGGGATCACTGTTGCGGCAGTCCGTCGTACCTGTAAATCACCGGAGGGGGGGCTCTGGCATAGACACTCTGATGCTTAAGTTAGTATGCTGTGCAATTTGGAAGAGATTTTGGTAGAAAATTTGATCGTACCTTTGATCTAGAAATGAGTGGTATTTATAGCCAAGGAAGGTCGTTATCCCTAGGGGTGGGCGTTATCGCGGGGAGATAACGCCTGGGATGACGTTAGCACGCGTCAGTATGATAGGGTATCGTTGGTGAGATATCGTCTGTTAGAGGTTGTCGGGGCGGCTTGGGATAGGATAACGCCGTGTGGGCCCCCCCTCCCCCCTGCTGATGTCAACCATCCCAGGATTCCTTGGCCTAATGCGGGCGGCAGCCAGGGCGTTGACGCCAGTCAAGGTATACAGGGTCCTGGCTTTGACTTGGGGTGAGAAGACAGATTTACCCTTGGTGTTTCATCAATTGTTATCATAAGCCCAACTGAAAATGAGCCCGAGTGTTCACCAAAGGTTTCCTTCCCTGGCATCTAGAGGAATGTTACTCCTCTTGTGCCGCATTAGATTCGTGAGAATCTCTGAGTTTTTCTGATTCCTTCGTCAGTTTCTTTGCGCTGGATATGCGATAGGGAAGCGGATAATGGGAACCGATCTTCGGCGGTAACGATTGGTCACAGAGAGGACGCTCATATGATTAACATTGTCATGGTAGAGCCTTCCGGCGTTATCCCTTCAGAGCTTCGAATATCATTCTGAAAGCGATATTGTCTTGTTTTTCCTGCACATTCTCAAATGTAGTTTTGTTAGTGAAAATATCATGCTACGATAGACGTAAGTTACCCTTACTCCCTCAGAGGCATTCACTCGCCAATATCGGGGGGTCATTACTGTCGCCTTTTTCATCCAAGCTCGTTGGATCTAGCCTGGCCGTAAGCTGCCTGTAACATCGAAACAGTTTTTTGTCAGAACTACCTACAATTTATGCGGTCTTACGCCGTAGCTACCTGCAATATCAACGCAGTTTTACGCTACTCGGAGCTACCTGCAATATTGCGCGGTTTTACGCAGTAGGCCACCTACAAATTGTGCGGTTTTATGTCGTTATGGATCTCAGCCCATATTCCACTTGAGTACCTCGGGCGTCTTCCAGGGGTTCCGCGTCAGCCTTCCCTCCTGACGACGTTGGGTTAACGGGACGGCCCCATTTTCGAGGTGTACGCCTTTATGAGCAGCTATTACTTTGGATCTATAAATGCGATCCTTTTTCGGTGCAGATTCTTCACACATCCTCTACTTCTCATCTACTATTTCCTCATGGACGATCTCACTAGAAATTTTCTGATTTACAAAGCCTTAACCCTCAAGAATCTCACTGAGGGTGACGTCAGCTTTTCTGGAGAACATGCTGACGAAGACTGGTGAGGATATACTGGAACTTCGGGGAATGATGACCCCCATTCAAGCCAGGATCGGGGCCGCTTCCATAGAGGACTTCAATCCTATCGGGAATGTCTCCAAGTTGGTTGTCGCCGCCTGTCGCATCGAGGTAGTCATCGCCATGCTACAGTAGAGGAAGGATCTGCTGAACTGCTGCCTGAAGAGCATGAGAAGCACCTCTTCGGAGCTGACTTCTGTGGTGGATGCCTTGAAGGACATCCCCATTCTGCTGGTGGATGACGATAACGACGCCGGGTCTCGGGCTTGAAGGCTTGCCGCTGTGCCTTCTTTTTTGTTTTTCCTTTATATGTATTATGTATGCGGACATATATCTAGGCCGTTATGCCGTAATGAAACTTCTTTTCGGTATTGGGCTCGCAATCTCTTTCATTCTTTTCAGGGCGTTAGCCCTTGCTTCAGGGGAGGGTTGTGTCAGCCCAACTGAAAACGAGTCTGCTATTGGTCAAATTTTTCCTGCATTTATTCTTCTTTATCTGCCAGGTGGCGACGGTTGTTCTGGCGAACCGTTCTGTACTAATCATGCGCCGCTTCTTTGGCAATAACTGATTGGGCAGTTTTTCTATGCTTCTTGATCGTTGAGAAATCTCAACAGGCGTGATCAAAGAATTTTGATTTTGCCATTATGGTTGATCTTCTCGAGATGCATTAAATTATCCTTCTATCACTTGAATCATTTGAAGAGTCTCACCACTTTATCTATTTATGGGGAGTTCTTCTTCTTTTTCCTGTTCATCTTCTTCCTCATATTTTTCTGCTACTACTGATTTTCTCCTCTCATGGCCGATTCTCATGATCAGGTTTCCGATGAGCGAGAATCTCATCCGACCCCTCCGACGACACCAGATTCTGACAATCCTCCTTCACCGCCGTGCCGAAAGAGGCGATTGCCCCACCGTGGAGGTTGAAAGAGATCGAAGAAGAGAGCACATTCTGAAACCACTGGTTGGTTTTCTTCATTTTCAGCCCCTCCATCCTATAAGGGCAAAAAATTGTTTCCTCCTACTGACTGGTTTCAAGAGGAGATTCCTTTAGGCAATACCGTTGCAAAGGCGGCATCTTTGGCTACAAAGGAGGAATCCAAGCCATTAACGCTGAGCCCGGAGCGAAAGGCTGACAAATCCCCTCCTTTTGCTGATGAGGAGCTTCCGCCCTCCGATGAGGAATACTGCTACTGGTCCTCTTACTGGCCTGACGAGGACTGATTCCTCCCCTGGCAATCCCTTATAGATGTCGTATGGCTTATTGTTGAATGAAATGATGCTTTGCTTTTTTAGTCTCGCATGTTCGGGCGTTAGCTCCTCTTTGGATGGCTATCGCTGAGAAACTAACTATTGCTTCAATGTAACCGCTTGCAACTGATTGTCAGTAACTACCCCCTCTAGAAGATATAAATGCATGGACATAAATATCCTTCTGAGGTTTTTACACGTGTCAATTTTGCTTTGGGGCGCGTCCCATTTTTTACAAGCTGTTCAATTCTCGAACTCAGCCTTTAAAAGGGAGCAACTGCTCTCTTTTAATACTCTTTGCTTGCACTTTGAAATTTTCTCCCTTTCTCTCTAGATTCTTGCTTCGAAGGAAGTCACGACCACCGCTCACCGGCGCGGCTGGTTTTGTCCACCGCCTTCTGTTCAAGGTACTTCACTTCTTTTTCCTCAGATTTTCTTCTTGCCAATTCGTTATGAGTACATCTAGGATACCCAAGGATTCGCAGTGGCCTCTTGCCACAAATAGGTCTTTGAGGAGTCTCCAGTGGCCCATAGATTTAGAAATTAAAAAAACACCCAGTATTTTTATTGATCAAGCGGTATTGGAGGCAGAGCTAGAGGAAAACAGTATCTTTTCCCCCCTGGTTACTCCGTTAGGATTCCTGATGCTGGTCATCGACTTTCTGACCCTCTATCGGGGGGAGATAGGATGATATATTTTAACATGTTCCTTTACGGCTTTCGCTTTCCCATCCATGAAGCGGTGAAAGGATTATTAGTCCGATACGACATTAATCTGGCTCAGATTACGCCTCCTTCTTGGTGGGGGATTCATGCCTTCATTCGTATTTACGAGTTGCAGGGTATCCTTGTCCCGTCTGTCAATTTATTCCGTAAGTTTTTTAGTTTTAGGTGCCGCAACTGTGTGGTAGATATCGCCCCAAGGTGGAATGACGCGTTAGTGCAGTCATTCTGGCAGAAATTCCAGGGCTTCAAAGAGACTGTGGCCGATTGGAAGAGTGGTTTTTTCATCCTAAAACTGAAGTAACCGACAGCGGCAGCAAAGACATGGATACCGACTCTGGGCTTCGTCATGCTTCCGCCGCTCAGCGGAAGAAGCTAAGAATGGGAAATAGCAACCCAGTTGCCAAGGTTGATTTGAAGAAGGTGAACGAAACTCCTGCTACTGGGGCTAACGCTCTTGATGGTGCGAGTATTTCCAAAGCGGCTGCAGCAGCTGAGGCGTCAACCTCCTGATACTTGCGAGGCTCTGCCAGAGGTTAACCTTCCTCCTCCAACTGCCGCTCCTGACTCTCCTATCTCTTCTTGTATCCCTGATGTCTCTGCACCGAATCGTGAGCCTGCCGCTACTCCTGACCCTCTAATAAATGGCTTTCCGTAATTATTCTGCACTTCTATCTCAGGAGTCGGTGGTTCCGCCGAAAATCGCTCTCCTCCCTTTACTACCAGCCTGTCCCCTCGAGGTTCTCAAGGAGCCACTTCTTATCATTTGGATCTGTCTAACTTTGGCACCAGCGGACTCTGCGCACTGGGAATATCGGACCCGCTATCGCGAAGCGAGCCGGTGGGTTCGATAGTAGGTGCGATATTTGGCTCTCCTGAAGATAGAGGGGAGATGTCAGAGCTTCCATTGGAGGTTCATCGCGAACGCGCTTTGAAAGACGTGTTGGCTAGCTTTCGCATGCTAAATTACTTTCTCGATATCCATGGTGACAAGGTTCGAGGTTCCCCCTCCAAGGTGACAGAATTGACGCAACTCCTGGGCGATACCCAAGCAGAGCTTAGCGACTGCCGCGCTGAATTGTCCAGAGAGAAGTCGATAGGGAAGGCCAAGATAGAGCTTCGGCCCGCGAAGAGATATCGGCCCGCGACGCAAAGCTAGTGAACGTGCCGAATGAGATATCGCGCTGGAAAGATAAGGCGATACAGGCCTTTGTCGCTGGATTCCCAGATTATTACCGTAGCGAGGCTTTTGATCCTGCCAAGATAGCTGACTACACCTTCGAGAGGTTGAAGGATATAAATGTCGAGGGCAACAAAGGAGTTCTTCCGTGATTGGCGTAAGGCAACGCTTGAGAGTGTTTTATTTTTCTTCAAACATTGGTTTCATTTGGCTTGTAATAACTGATAACGCTTGCATAATAACGATTGTCATTCCACTTCCGGATAACAATTAATTTACCCCTCGGCATTATCTTATTGATTATGTCATTACTCTTGACCTCTTTTTGATAAAGTAATTTTGCTTTTTCGGAGCATTTAATGCTTAGGATCCCCTCATTAATGTGAGCGAGGGATCAGGATGGTTCAGAGACACGTATCTGCTCATCAGGATGCTAGGGCTAGCGTGATTTGATAGGATCAAAGCGTCTTCTCTCCTTTCTAGGGTTGTACTCATTGCTTATGCCTGTCACGCGCGCTGCGACTGTTCCAGCAGTCATTTCTCTTAGCCTCTTAGGGTTATAAAACCCAACACTTTATTTCTTTTTTCCACTTTCGATAATTTGTTTCTCTGCATCTTCTTCTCGAATCATATTGCATTTCTGGGTACTTCGATTTTCTTCTCAAAAAAGGTACTCCTTTCTTCCCTTTGCTATCTTCTTCATCCTTTTATTTTCTTTTTTCACCATGGCAAAAAGAAAAACTCGTGCTTCTGGGTCCAAATCAATTGATGAAGAAAAAATAGAGACCATAACTATCACTATTACTTCTTCTACCATTCTCGATAAACATCTGTCCGATCACGGTGCCACCCTCCCTAAGGGCTTCAAGGCTTCTGTCGCCCCTGAGTCTTTACGTCTGAACAACGTTCTGACCGGGAAACGCAGAATCATTTACGCCCAGATGTTCCGTTATGGTTTCCGATTTCTAGTTGACCCGTTTATCCAAGAGTTGCTTACTTCTCTGGATCTGAACCCCATTCAACTGGCTCCAAATGCCTACTGTGGCATTTATGCGTTTCTAGAACTGTGCAAGTACAAAGGAATTACCTCTCCTTCCCTTGCATTACTTAAGTCTTTTTTTAAGATGTATAATCGTCAGGGTGTGATAGCGATATCGCCCCGCTTTGATGACGATTCACTCCAAAACTTCACCTGGAAGCTTCTTCATTTAGAGTCTTCCATCGATAAATGGAAAGAGCAATTTTTTGTTGTTGAGACTCCCGAGATTTCGGACCCGTGGTGGCGGTCTGGTTTCAACCAGGGCGTCAAGGACAGTGCTTGGAACCGGGAGGCTCTTGACGAGACAGAACAAGGCTGGTTTGATAAGTTACTCAAACTGGAAATCAGCGTTCACACTCACCTTTTGGCCTGCGGAACCGATATCCAAGCCTGCATTAGACGTGAGTGTCGCGTCATTTTTTTTGATTTTCACCATTAGTACTAACGTTAACGTTGTCTTGTGCTTTTGCAGCAACTGATCCCAAGTACATTCTCGAAAGCGTTAGGAGGCGCTTAAGGAGGCTTCGAAATAGAGAAGCGGCCGCGGCTGTCAATATCGCCACCACTTCAGTTGCTCCTTCTACTACCGTGTCGATTCCTCCTCAAACATCCTCAGCCCCAGTTGACGAGGAAACCGACACCATTCCGGTCGGTATCCTTGTCATATCAATCGCTGCCCTTCCTGTTCAGTCAGTCGCTTGCAAGGCTTCCGCAAAAGGGAAGAAGAAAAAGAAGACAAGGAACATTGCCACCCTCCTGCCACCAATTTCGCCTTCTTCAGACAAAGCCTGTTCTTCGGAAGAACCTTCCGCTGCGACGGTAAGTGCAACTGTTGCCCGATACCTCTTGCACTATTTTTCAATGCCTTTCTGCCTTTTCTTTTGTTTTTGATTGTTTTTCTTCATAGGATACTTCTAGTGCCTCTACTCCTTCACTGTCACGAGGCAATATGGACTTGAGGCGTATCTTGACTCAACCAAGGAAGAGGCAAAGGTCCAATGGAGCAGGCACGAGCTGGTCCTCGAGTCAAGCTGATGTCGGAGAGAGACCTCAAATCATCCTTGACTCTTCCGCTCCTCCTCTGGGCCAGTCTGCTAGCATTTTTGAGAACGTGACCATGCCTGGGCCTTTTGAGACTTCTCTGCCTTCGTTTGGTTCGGAAATGCCTCACTTTTCCTCTGATGTGGTTTACACTGACGAGCTATGGGTTTCTCTTCCTATCAGCCTCATGGAATATTCGGGCCCCAGGGAGGTTCCGCTTTTAACCAGCCTCCCTCTCCTCCCGCCGTAGTCTTTGTTCCTTCCAATGCTTCCACGCTTAAGCGCTTTGGTGAGGGGACGATAGTGTCCAATCTTCTGGCAGACGTAAGCTCATATAACGCCACTGGGCCTATCACTCATCAAGTGGATCTGTCAATACTGCGCAGTGCAGGAATCGCGGCCATGCGGGGGTGATAACTCGGCTGTCACTGCTTCGTTCTTGGCAGCCCATATGCTAACGTCTCCTGAAGAATGGAGCACTTTTGCTGCGGAGAGAGACGGAGAGCAAGCTGACTTGCTGTGCTCTAACCTTTTCACTGGTTTCCTTCGGTTTCATCACTATGGCGAGCGCGTGTCACAAAAGGCGGCTGACCTTGCCGCTTCCGCAGCCAAGCTTTCACAGGAATAAGAGGAGAAGCAGAGGATGCGGGAAGAGCAAGACAGGTGTGTAAGGGCCCTGGAGGCAGCCAAAGAGGAAGCAAGAGAGGCAAAGGAACAGTTGGCCACTTCTAACGCTGCCCTGACAGCTGAACAATCAAAGAGTACTGCTCTCGAGGGAGAGAAAGCAGCCTTAACGGAAGAGAAAGCAGTTTTGATAGAAGAGAAAATGACACTTGAGGTGGAGATAGTAATCAAGTGTCGGTGGTATGTTGAAAAGACCGCTTCTATCATGGCTAACTATTTTGTGGAGATTCACGGGGAAGAATTTTACGATGGTGATGCTGTTTCTGACGCCTTTTTGAAGAATTCTTCCGACCTTAACGACGAGGGCTTTCGCTTGGCTAGATTGATAGGCTACCCAGAGCAAGGGATTTCAGAAGACCAGCAGTAGGCAGGGTATTATCGCCCCCTTCTTTTTGTGAGGATTGAGCGTTACCCTTTTTGTTCATCTTTTGTGTATTTTGTGACCCTTCATGGGTATTTGGACAATGACACTTCTATGATATTAGCTTTCGTTGGTGCCATTTTCCTTTCCTGTATTTCTTTTTCTTTGATTTTTTCGCAGCGCGGCCGTCGTGCCCTTATCATCCTAATCATGTTAACGGGCTTTGTCAGGTTGGACTTAACCACTGCTCGCCCCCGTCAGGGAGGGCACTCCCAGAAAAAGAAGCATTCTTCCTTCTTCTCTTGGTTAAAAGAGATAACGAACAGGGTCTTTAGGCCCTATTCTTCAAGCCATGTAAAAATCAGCGCGATTGTCTTCACGTCTATTTTGTTGACGAGTTACGCAATCCTTTTATCGCCTTGAGTGTCACGATCTCCGTCACTTAGAGATATCCTGCACACTCTCAATTAATATCCGTAGGAGCCCTTCCGTCGCCATTCTAGGGTACAAGTGTCACTCATTATCACTTTCTCAACCAGCTCAGTTCACCAGGGATTTCGCATCTGGTTACTCGCTGGGATTTTGCAATTTTTCGCATTTCCATGATCAACTGGAAAGTGCCTCTTCCTAATGAGCCGTCTGATTAGGACAGGCCATCACAAGGTTAGGATTTTTCACTTTCGGCATTATCCTCACTTAGTGAACCGTCTATACTAGCTCGGTTACAAGGATAGCATTTTCACTTCCCAAATGGAGTTAGTATCTCCCTAGGGTGTGCCTCTCCTTAACGAGCCGTCTCCATGAGAACAGTTGTCATAAGGATGGGGCTTTTTCACCTTCAGGAATCCCGGGGCGTGCCCTCACTTAGTGAGTCGGTGGATCAGGACCGACCATCACAAGGATAGGAATTTTCACTCCCAGGGGTGTCGGGATGTGGCTCATCTTATGGCCACACACACGGCTACCACAAGGATAGGACTTTTCACTCCCGACGCTAAATATTTGGTGCGCTAGGGCGTGCCCTCACTTAGTGAGCCGGTAGATCAGGACCGACCATCACAAGGATAAGACTTTTCACTCCTGGCAACCTCTTTTCCATTTTTCTCATCGCCTGCACACACACACAGAGCCGCGAAACATAAGAAAACTCATTATTCGAGCGTTAGCATAGGTTAGGGCTGGTGTTAGTAAAAGGTGCAGAGATAAATCAAAGTCTAGCATGATATAATTTCAAACGAGCGATATTCCAGGAGTTAGGTAAGGGGGTACCGTCTAGTGTCTCCAGATGGTACGCTCCTCTCCCGACAATACAGGTAATGCGGTACGGCCCTTCCCAATTAGGACTGAGCTTCCCCCGGCGTTGACCGATCGCTCGTTGATCCCTGAGTACCAGGTCACCTTCTTTCAAAAGGTGTTCTCTGACGCGCCTATTGTGATAACGCGCCATCTTTTGCTTATAGTGCATCATTTTCAGAAGAGCTTCCTCTTGCAATTCGGGCAGCGCGTCAAGATTCGCACGCAGCCTTTCCTCATTCAGCTCTTCTCTAAAATAGGCCACTCGTAGACTCATGGTACCAATCTCCACGGGCATGACGGTCTCAGTACCGAAAGCCAGTGCGAAGGGCGTCTCTCCTGTGTTGGTTTTTGCGGTCATGCGATATGCCCACATCACATACGGTAGCTCATCTGCCCACTTCTTTTTGGATCCTTCCAGGTTCTTCTTAACACCGTTAAGGATGGCTCGGTTTGTTACCTCAGCCTGACCATTGGTCTGCGGATGAGCCACGGAAGAGAATCTTTGCTCGATTCCAAACTCCACACATTGGTCTTTAAAGAATTGGCTAGTGAATTGTATTTTGTTATCGCTGACTAGCACGAGGGGAACTCCGAAGCGCATGATAACTTGGTGTTTGAAGAAATGCCAGATTTTTTCTGTCGTGATGTTGGCAACCGCCTCAGCTTCCGCCCATTTGGTAAAATAGTCTACTGCTACGACCACAAATTTTAACTGAGACCTCACTTTTGGAAATGGTCCAAGGATGTCAATTCCCCATTTCACGAAAGGACAAGGAGCAATGAGGTCATAAATTTTTGTGGCGGGTTGTCGAGGAATCTTGGAGAATTCCTGACACTTCCGGCAGGTTTGCACGTAATCATGGCAGTCTTTCCGGATAGTGGGCCAGTAGAACCCCGATCTAAAGACCTGCGCAGCCAGGGTTCCGCCGGATGCATGCATGCCGCAAATTCCTTCGTGGATTTTGCGGAGGGTATGAAGGTCTTGTTGTTCCGTTATGCATCTAGCGGCTGGATGAGAGAAACACCTCCGCATTAGTTCCCCGTTAAAGTATGTGCACCGTGCCGCTTGCTTTAGCACTTTCTTCTTCTCAGCGTTATCCGCTGGCAGCTCGTCATTTTCACTTTCTTCCACGCAGAGCGTCGCTTGTTCTTCCATAAAGGAAGGTACGGGTATCTCTTGATAGTACACCCCTTTCGGTATGGATGCTTCTGGATTTGCTGCGAGTTTGGTGAGGTTGTCCGCCTTAGCATTATCCTCTCGAGGAATGTGCTCGAAACTGACTTGTATGCCGTTTTTCTTTATTTCTATCAACTCGCGTTTTACCTTAGCAAGGTATTGTATCATGATGGGCTCCCTAGCCTGAGAGTGTCCCAGCACTTGGTCTATTATCAGCTTGGAGTCTCCACAGACTTTCAGCCGCAAGTCTCCCAACCTCCCTGAGTCATGTATTCCCTTTATGGAGATGCTCTTTCCTATCCTGAGCCCGGCTAATAGCGCTTCGTATTCTGCGGCGTTATTGGACAACGGCTGTAGGATTCGGATGGCATATCGCACATGGATGCCATGAGGCCCACTCATGAAGATTCCGGCCCCGACAAGCTCTTGATTCTTGGCTCCATCCATATGGATGACCCACAGGTCGGTGTAGGTTTCAAGGAAGGGGAGATCCAACTCCTCTTTTTCCTTTTCTGTCAGCTCTGTCAGTGGATCCGGCGTGAAGGTGCATTCCGCGATAAAGTCCGCTAAAATTTAAGCCTTCACAGACTGTCAGGATCGATAATGCAACCCATATTGTTCAAGCTCAATGGCCCAAATCAGCATTCTCCCCGAGGATTCGGGTTTCCAAAATATCCTTTTTAAAGGTTGGTCCGTCAGCACGATGACGGTATGAGCTTGAAAATATCGACTCATTTTCCGCGTGGCTTGTATCAATGCGAATGCTATTTTCTCAATACGGGCATATCTCAGCTCGGCATCCTTCAAGATGTGACTCACAAAGTATACAGGGCGGTGCGTGTGATTGTCATCTCGCACAAGGACCGCACTGACCACTTCGTCAGCAACCCCAAGGTATAAGTACAAGATGTCGCCAGGCTCGGGTCTTGTCAACACCAAGTCAGAAGATAAATAGGCCTTTAGGCCTGCGAATGCTTCTTCGCATTCTGCTGTCCATCTAAAGACGGCTTTTTTGCATATAACCTTGAAAAATGGGAGGCACCTCTCACCTTGCTTAGAGATAAACCGTCCCAGAGCGATAACACGCCCAGTTAGCTTCTGTATCTCCTTTACTGTTTGAGGGGATATCATGTCTTGGATGGCTTTGATCTTTGACGGGTTGGGTTGAATGCCCTTTTGACTGACCATGTAACCCAAATATTTGCCCGTTTGAAAGGCAAACATGCACTTCCGAGGGTTCAGATTCATCTGATATCGCTTCATCACTTCGAAGACTTCCGCCAGATCAGACAAGTGATCTTTGAAGCTTCGACTTTTGATCAGTATGTCGTTGACATACACCTCTATTTTTCAAAGACTTGATTCGCCATTCGCTGGAAGGTAGCTCCAGCATTTTTCAACCCAAAAGGCATCGCCGTGTAGCAATAAGTGGCCTTTGGAGTGATGAAGGCCATTTTCTCTTCATCCTCGCGGGCCATGGGGATTTGATGGTACCCCGAGTTAGCATCTAACGAGCTCAAGTATGCGTACCCGGCAGCCTGATCAACTAGCTAATCGATCCAAGGGAGTGGGTAACAGTCTTTGGGGCAAGCGTCATTCAAATCTATGAAGTCAATGCACATGCGCCAATCTCCGCTGGGCTTGGGAACCAGAACAGGGTTAGCCAACCAGGTGGGATATTTCACTTCTCGAATAAAGCCAGCGTCGAGAAGTTTTGCAACTTCCCTTTCGACCGCCATTGCTTTTTCGGTAGAGAAAGCACGTCATTTCTGCTGGACCGGTCTTGCGTCAGGGTTTACATTGAGTCGATGTTCTGCCACCTCTCGTGAGATACCAGGCATGTCAGATGGTTTCCATGCAAACTCTCCTTTGCATTTGTTCAATAGTTGGGCTAACTAAAAGTTTTCCTCTGGGTTGAGGTTATCGCTAACCAGAAATACGGCCCCGTCTAACCCGTTAACTGGGACATGAGTCATTTTGTCTATAGGCTGAGTGCGTTTCTCATCATTTTGTTCATATGGATCAACTGTCACGCATACATACCTATCGCAACTCTTCTGAGTCATGAGCAGGTAGCATTTAGCCGCTAACTTCTGATTACCCCGGATTGAGACCACTCTGTCCCAGGATGGATACTTCAACTTCAGGTGCTTTTGAGATATCGCTGCTCCGAAATAGTTGAGGAATGGCCGCCCCAATATGGCGTTATAAGGCAGATTTAGATCCACTACCAAGAATAAAAGCTCCTCTGACCGTTTGGAGGTATCTTCCTTGAAATATACCGGCAAGGTAGTTACTCCAGTCACTGGGATGGGGACTCCGTCTACCCCAATAATGGGTTTTTTACAGGGCGTAAGCTCATTATCCGGACGCTTTAGAAGATTGTAAGCTTCTAGTGAAAATAAATTTACGGCACTTCCGTTGTCAACCAGAGTCCTTCTAACTCCATAGCTAGCGATAATGGGTGTAACTACTAACGCATCGTTATGCGGATATACCACGCCTTTCTCATCCTCTTCAGAGAAGGATAATATCGTATGATCCAAGGCGCTTATCGCCTCACTCTTGATCAACATGCTCGTTCGTTTCCATTTATCCCCTGTCATGGGCGATAGCTGTGCGGACTCGTCCAGATAAGGTGTGCCTCCAGTGATGATGTTAATGATGGGGACATCCTCATCATCAATTGTGAGCATTTCCCGGCCTCCTCCCGTAGGACCAGTGTCATGGCATGGGGGGCGGGAAGGTGTCGCTCTGCCATTGGCTACTCTGCTTGTTAGGTTACTCTTGGCTTCTTCTCGTGTTTTCACAATGAATTCTCCCAGATAGCCTTCCTCTACCAGGCGCTCTATTGCCGATTTGAGTTCTCTACATGCCTCGGTAGAATGCCATTTAGCTTTGTGAAATTTACAATAGGCGTTTTCTCTTCTCCCCAGGGTTACCCCCGGCCTTACAGGGGCTGGATAACGGATGGGTAGATTCCGCTGTTCCACTATCGCTAGTATCTCTGCCCTGGGCAAGATGAAAGAAGGAGGGTCTGAGTCATGTACTCGTCCCTTAGGGGGATCTCCCTGTCGCTGCGCTGAGGAATCACCAGACTTTCCCTTTGAGGAGTTACCTCTTCTCCGGTTAGAGGTCCTGGGAATGTGATCCTTTCGTTGAGAGTAATCGTCGATGAACCGATCTTCAGAAGTAGAATGAACGGGAGTATTATGGACTGGAGGGATAGCTGGCGGCATGTTCCGAATCATGTCCCTATTCTCTTCCTCTTCCATCCTCGCGTAGTTATGGGCTTTCAGCCTTAAAGCATCTAAGGGGCGCTCGCCTGCAACGGGGACGACAATGGCCGTTCCGCGACGATAGGTGGAGCAAAAACAAACTGGGATGGGGCGCCTGATCCAGAAGCATTAGGCGTGAATCTAGCAGCCAATTCTGTTAAATGGTCCAACTGGGCACGAAGGGCTAAAATCGAGCTCGCGAAAGGGTTATTCGCGCTGTCTATCACGGATCCCCTTGACTGAGGAATAAAATGACTGGACCCCGCTATTTGGGATAAAGGAATATGTGGGTAGGACACAAACGTTCCCGCTGCTTGATCAGAGGAAAGATCTGACATTCCTGGAGGAATTTCTTGCACCGAGGTGGGAGCATCAGAAGTGGCAAAAGTGAAAAGTCGCCTGTGGGTATCAAATGGAAGGCTAGAGGACTGAGTCAACGGCAGATCTGAATTAGAAGCCATAATCTTCCAATTCCCAGAAGAACAGAGCTCAGCTATTAAGGATGCTCACTTAATTAGAACCAAAGCACCAATTTGATAAGATTTGATCTACTGTGGGAGCGGGGTAGAGATTACGGCTGTCTGGGATCACTGTTACGGTAGTCCGTCATACCTGCAAATCGCCGGAGGGGGGCTCCAGCGTAGACACTCCGATGCTTAAGTTAGTATGGTTGTGCAATTTGGCAGAGAATTTGATTGTACCTTTGATCTAGAAATGAGTAGTATTTATAGCCAAGGAAGGTCGTTATCCCTAGGGGTGGGTGTTATCGTGGGGAGATAATGCCCGGGATGACATTAGCACGCGTCAGCATGATAGGGTATCGCTGGTGAGATATCGCCTGTTAGAGGTTGTCGGGGCGGCCTAGGATAGGATAACGCCGTGTGGGTCCCCCCCCCCCCCGCTGATGTCGACCATCCCTGGATTCCTCGGCCTAACGCAGGCGGCAGCCAGGGCGTTGACGCCAGTCAAGGTCTATAGGGTCCTGGCTTTGACTTAGGGTGAGAAGACAGATTTACCCTTGGTGTTTCATCAATTGTTATCAAATATGTCCTTCGTCGATTTTCTTACGAGCCATAAAAAGAAGGCCCGTCATGACTTTCAAAGTAGCCCGGTTGGTCAAACGTCGTCCGGTGCTAACTCTTACCCGAGAGTTTCTGTGGAAGGCGGTCCGCTTCCTCAATCATCTCGGGGTATTAACGTTGATGATGAATTTCACCCTTTTGTTGAGTCCTCTCCTCTTCACTCTTCCTCTACCCCCGTGGGTTTTTCGTCGGATGTGATGGGCTCTGATTTTGAAATGTTTGCTGCGCCTGAGTCTTTTGTTCCTGAACTGGGAGGTTCTTCTCATCACCCTCCTTCTCCGACTGCTCTGTTTCTAGTTCCTGTGTGTCCAGCTTCCAAGGAAAGGGGCAACGCCACTTCCGACATGATGATCAGTTTGAGTTCGTTCGCTTCTTCTGGGCCCGTTACCCATCAAGTTAATTTGGGTGGTCTTCGGGAGGAAGGCTTTCAGATTTCAGGAGCGGAAGGTGACAACAATGCTCTCACCTCTTCATCTCTTTTAGCGGCTCGCGTAATGTCACATCGAGGAGAAAGAGATGTGTTTTTGGCCAAGAATCGTCAAGAGCGTATAAGCTTCCTCCATTCTTGCCTGTTTTCTTCGTTTTGCAATCTTCATTATTGGGATGAGGATAACGCGAGGGTAGCAGCGGAGAAACATGGAGAAATAGACAAACTGATGATTGAGCGTCAGGGGCTATTAGATGCTACGGCAGCTGCCCGGAAGGAAGCAGAGGATGCCCGACTCGCGCTAGATAATGAGAAACAAAAAGGGGTCACTTTGAACACTCGTCTTTCTGAGGAAAAGGCTAGGCACATTGTCGAGCTGGAGGCGGAAAGGCGTAGAAACGCGGAGTTGTCCGCAGAGCTCAATCTTTCTGCCGAGAAGTGTCGTTGGTATATGCGGGAGGGTGCGGGAATCATGACGGATGCTTTCCTGAAATTTTACGAGACAGAAACCCTCCGAGTTGACGACCTTTCTGAGTACTACTTGGAGAAGTCCCAGCACGTAATTGACGAAGATTTCCACAAGGATAGGGCCCCGGGGTAAAAAAGGAATGATGCAATAGCTCCTTCATGAGCGTTATGTTTCAATTCTCATTTTTTGTTATTAACACACCTTTTGCCTGTCCCTCGCGGATGTTTTGTAATATTGACAATGTCAAGATTGCCCTGAATAGTTGCTGCTCCTTTCTCTTAGAACTTTGCTGGTTAATTTTATTCCGTGGTGCTTCTGATATAATTAAAAACAATATTACAATCAAAATATTATAATTATCATACCTTATTCGAAGGATTAATCATTGTGGCTTTAGTGACACAGTTTCGAGATGACACGCCGCATATGGGGGTGTTAAAATTCTTCTGCCTTTGAAGATGCGCATATATGATAGTGTAATATCCTTTTGAAGACATGTCGCTGAGAAGAGAGGATATTCCAATGGACAAGTCTCCATACTGATCATAACTTTACCATAGTGAATACCCATTGTAGTAGATGGGTCTTTTCGCGAACCATATAATAATGGGCCTTGATATCGTCTCCTTTTGAGGAAGATATAACAATTTGATGCATTTACGTATATGTCCCAAAGTCTGGTTGGAAACAGATATCTTTCACCGAATCATATGGTGTTTATAGAGGTAGGATTCTTTACAATATCTTTCTTCGCATTTCTCTCTAGTGAGAACTAGGAGTTGATCTTTGCATATCATATGGCTGACGCTCCTTTAATACCATCCCTTTGATGTTGCTAGGGAGATCTCATTAACACCGCCCTTTGTTGTCAGGGGGATCACATCAACACCGCCTTTTTGTTGTTATGGGGATCACATCAATGCCGCCCTTTGTTGTTAGGGGAATCATTCAGCCTCGTTGAATATGGCATTGCCAGGGCATTACTTTATCATTCAGCAAACTCGGGGCATTACTTTATCATTCGACTTTGCTGAATCCGGCCTCGCCGGGGCATTTCTTTATGTTACTTTCTTTCCAAGCTTGTTGGATCCGGGCTTGCCAAGGCATTGCTTCTGCCATAGGGATATCTCTCCAGCCCCACTTCACCAGGTATTTGTCGTCCGGTTACTAGCTGGGATATCCCTTGTTGTTTGAAGTGTCGACGATCAGCCTGGAGCTTGCCTCATCTTAGTGAGTCGTCTGATCAGGAGCGGTTGTCACAAGGATAGGATTTTTACTTCCAGGCGTTGATTTCTCGCATCCCTGGAGCGTGCCTCGTCTTAGTGTGCAGCCTGTATTAGCACGGTTGCCACAAGGATAGGATTTTCACTTCTAGGGTGGAGTCCTCATTTCTCTGGGGCGTGCCTCGTCTTAGTGAGCCGTCTGTATTAGAACGGTTGTCACAAGGATAGGATTTTCACTCCCAGGGGTGCCAGGGCGTGACTCCTCTTAGTGAGCCGTCTGTATTAGCACGATTGTCACAAGGATAGGATTTTCACTCCCGGCATTGAATCTTTATGTATACCAGGGCGTGCCTCGTCTTAGTGAGCCGTCTGATCAGGAGCGGTTGTCACAAGGATAGGATTTTTACTCCTGGCACCCTTCATTATCTGCACGTTATCAACCACAGAGTGCATAAGAAATATTCCCGATTTGCTTGTTAAAGCATATTATTAATATTACCGCATATAGGAAATATCAGACTCTAGCATGATATAATTTTAAACAAGCTATGTTCCAAGAGTTTGGTAAGGGAGTACCGTTGGGTGTTTCCAAGTGATAATGCGGGTAACGCGGTATGGGCCATCCTAATTTGGACTGAGTTTCCCCATGCGTTGTCCGACCGCTCGTTTATCCCTGAGCACTAGATCTCCTACTTTGAGTAGTCGTTCTCTGACTCGTCTATTGTGATAACGTGTCATTTTCCTCTTATTATGTAGCATTTTTAGAAGAGTTTCCTCTTGTAACTCTGGTACCGTGTCGAGGTTAGCCCATAACCTCTCTTCGTTTATCTCTTCTCTGAAGTATGCTACCCTCAAGCTCAAAGTGCCAATCTCTACTGGCATGACGGCCTCGGTGCCGAAAGGTAGCGCGAAGGAGGTTTCTCCTGTGCTGGTTTTGACGGTTATGCGATATGCCCACATCACGTATGGTAGCTCATCTGCCCATTTCTTCTTAGAACCTTCCAAGTTCTTCTTGATGCCACTAAGGATGATGCGGTTGGTTACCTCCGCTTGACCATTAGTCTGCGGGTGTGCTACGGAAGAGAACCTTTGTTCGATCTGAAATTCCGCGCACTAATCTTTAAAAAACTGACTCATAAATTGTGTTCCGTTATCGCTGACTAATATGCGAGGTACACTGAATCGCATAATGACTTGGTATTTGAAGAAACGCCAAATCTTTTCCGTGGTGATGTTAGCTACCGCTTCCGCTTCTGCCCATTTTATGAAGTAGTCTACCGCCACGACCACAAACTTTAGCTGAGACCTGGCTTTTGGAAATGGGCCTAAGATGTCAATTCCCCATTTAGCAAACGAGCAAGGAGCAACAATCTCGGAGATTTTTGCGGTAGGTCGACAGGGAATCTTAGTAAATTCTTGACATTTCTAACAAGTTCGTACAAAGGTATCACAGTTTCTGTGAATGGTGGGCCAATAGAATCCCGTCCGAAAAACCTGCGCGGCTATAGTGCCGCCCGACACATGCATGCCGCATATTCCTTCGTGGATTTCTCGCAAAGTGTGGAGGCCTTCTTGCTCTGTTATGTACTTGGCGGCAGGATGAGAGAAGCATTTCCGAATCAGTTCTTCGTCATAATACGTGCATCGTGCCGCTTGCTTCAAGACTTTTCTCTTTTTGGCGTTATCCGCAGGTAACTCGTTGTGTTTCAAGTATTTTATCACAGGGATTCGCCAATCATTTTCAATTTCTTCCACGCAAAGTGACACTTATTCTTCCATGAAAGAAGGCACAAATATCTCTCCGTAGTACACACCCTTAGGTATGGATGCTTCCGGGTTTGCTGCAATTTTGGCGAGGTTGTCCGCCTCAGCGTTATCCTCTCGAGGGAAGTGCTCAAAGCTGATCTACATGCCACTTTTCTTTATTTCTATCAACTCGTGTTTCACTTTAGAGAGATATTGAACCATGATGGGTTCTCTGGCTTGAGAGTTTCCCAAGACTTGGTCTATTATTAATTTGGAATCTCCACATATCTTCAGTCGCAAGTCACCCATCATTCCAGTGTCATGTATGGTTTTGGTGGAGAAACTTCTTCCTATTCTGAGTCCAGCTAGCAACGCCTCATATTCTGCCGCGTTGTTAGATAACGATTGTAAGATTCGAATGGCGTATCGTATCTGTATGCCATGTGGCCCAGTTATGAAAATTCCAGCTCTGGCTAGCTCTTGATTTTTGGCCCGTCCACATGGATAACCCATAGGTCAGCGTAGGTTTCTGGGAACGGAAGATCCAAGTCTTCCTTTTCCTCTTCCGGTAGGTCCATCAGTGGATCTTGTGCAAACATGTATTCCACTATGAAGTCTACTAGTGCTTGAGCTTTTATAGATGGTCAGGCCTTATACTGTAATCCATATTGCTCAAGTTCAATGGCCCAAATTAACATCCTTCCTGAAGACTCAGGCTTTCTGAAAATCCTTTTCAAAGGTTGATCTGTAAGCACAATGACGGGGTGGGCCTGAAAGTACCGGTCTATTTTCCACATTGCCTGCACTAACGTAAATGCTATCTTTTCAATGCGAGTGTATCGTAGCTCAGCATCTTTCAAAACATGACTAACGAAGAATACGAGGCGATGAACATGACTGTCATCTCGCACGAGGACAACACTGACCACCTCATTAGTGACGCCCAAATATAAATATAGAGTATCACCTAGCTCTGGTCTTGTCAGTACCAGGTCAGAAGAAAGGTAGGCTTTTATGCCACCAAACGCTTCTTCACACTCTTCTGTCCATCCAAAAGGAGCCTTTTTGCGAATAACTTTGAAGAACGGCAGGCATCTCTCGCCTTGCTTGGAAATGAATATCCTTAGAGCGATAACGCGCCATGTAAGCTTTTGTACTTCTTTGACTGTTCAAGGAGATACCATGTCGTAGATGGCTTTGATTTTTGACGGGTTGGGCTAGATGCCTTTTTGACTGACCATATAGCCTAGAAACTTACCTGTCTGAAATGCAAACATTTCTTCCCAATTTGGTATTCTCTCATTACTTCGAATACTTCCTCTAAATCCGCTAGGTGGTCCTCAAAGCTTCAGCTTTTTACTACTAAATCATCCACATATGCCTCTACTTTCTTCCCAATTTGCTTCTCGAAAACCTTGTTTGCCACGCGCTGAAACATGGCTCCAATATTTTTTAAACCAAACGGTATCGCCGTGTAACAGTATGTGACTTTTGGAGTGATAAAGGCAGTTTTTTCCTCATCTTCCATAGCCATGGGGATTTGGTGGTACCCAGAGTTGGTGTCTAAGGAGCTTAGATATGCGTACCCGGCAGTCTGGTCGACCAACTAGTCGATTCGAGGAAGAGGGTAGCAATCTTTGGGACAGGCGTCGTTTAGATCAGTGAAATCAATACACGTGCGCCAATCTCCGTTAGGCTTTGGAACTAGAACAGGGTTACCTAACCAAGTCGGGTAATGAACTTCCCGAATAAAACCTGCATCCAAGAGTTTCGATACCTCCTTCTCAATGGCCATCGCCTTTTCTGTAGAGAACGCTCGGCGTTTTTGCTGAACTGGCTTGACGTTAGGGTCAACATTAAGTCTATGCTCTACTACTTCTTATGAAATTCCAGGCATATCCGCAGGCTTCCAAGCGAATTCTCCTTTGCACTTGTTTAATAATCGAGCTAACTGCGCATTCTCGTCTGGGCTTAACTTTTTGCTGACCAGGAAGTTTGCTTCTCTGATTCAGCTAACGGGAACTGGCACCATCTTATCCACATGTTGTGTACGCTTTTCATCTCTTTATTCAAAGGGATCATCTGTCACACACACATAACGGACGTAACTCTTTTGTGTCATGAGTAGGTAACATTCGGCCGCTAGCTTCTGGTCGCCTTTGATCGAGACTACCCCATCCGAGGAGGGATATTTCATCCTCAAGTGCCTCTGAGATATCGCTGCCCCAAAATGGTTGAGGAATGGTCGTCCAAGTATGGCGTTATATGGCAGAGTTAAGTCTATGACCAAGAATAACAACTCCTCCGACCGCTTAGACGTATCTTCTCTAAAGTACACTAGCAACAATGTGACCCCGGTCACAGGGATTGGAACTCCGTCTACCCCCATTATTAGCTTCTTGCAAGGTGTCAGTTCGCTGCCAGGACGCTTCATGAGGTTGTACGCCTCTAATGAAAACAAATTTACCGCGCTTCCGTTGTCAATAAGAGTTCTCTTAACTCAATGATTGTCGATAACGGGCGTAACCACTATCGCATCGTTATGTGGGAAAACAACACCTCTCTCATCCTCCTCAGAGAAGGACAACATCATTCGATTTAATGCACTTATCGCCTCACTTTTTATTAACGTGCTTTCTCATTTATGCTTCTCCCTTGAATTGAGCGTTAACTGCACAGGCTCGTCAAGGTATGGCGTGTCACCAGCAATAATATTGATGATAGGAATGTCATCGTCGTGGACCGTTAACGTCTCTCTCATTCTTTCGCTAGGGATGTCATTATTTTCAGGGGGTAAGGGGGTGCTTGTCTGCTGTCCGACGTTTTACCTGTCGGGTTGCCTCTAGCTTCTTCTCTCACCTTAGTGGCAAACTCTCCGAGGTAACCTTCTTACACCAAATGCTCTATTGCTAACTTCAACTCTCTACACACATCCGTGGAGTGTCCTTTGACTTTGTGGAATTTACAAAAAGCATTTTCCCTTCCTCCCATGATTACTCCTGATTTTACAGGAGCTGGATAATGGATGGGCAGGTTCCGTTGTTGGACGATCGCTAATATTTCCGCTCTCGGAGCTATGAGAGAAGGAAGGTCAGGGTTATACACTCGGCCCTTTGGTGGATCCATTTGGCGTCTAGTTGGGGAATTACCAGGCCTTCCTCTCGAAAAGTTACCCTTTTGCCGATTTGAAGCCCTAGGGATATGATCTTTCCGGTGGCCGTAGTCGTCAATTAGACGAGTGTCCGAGGTCGTGTTAGCATGAGCGTTAGGAGTAGGATGTGCGTCTTGTGGCGCGTTACGAATTCTGTCTCTATTTTCCTCTTTCTCCACCCTCGCATAATTATGAGCTTTCAGCCTTAACGTATCCAGAGTCGGTGGGGGATCCACCATTAATGTAGCTCATAATTTCTCATAACAACAATTGTCTTTCAGGGCTTCCATCGTAAAATCAATGGTAACGCCTAGTGCCAACGACATTTCGAGATCAAAGCGACTAAGGAAGTCCTTCAAGGACTCCTGAGATTTTCGATGGATATTTCCGCTGTAGATTTCTTGATAGGGACAGCCGTGCTAAATCGGCTCCAAAACTTAGCTTCCAGCTGTGGAAAACTATCAATCAATCCCGCTGGGAATCCTTCAAACCAAAGACGCGCTACCCCTGACAGTGTCATGACAAATATCTGGCACAAAGCCGCGTCACTATGAGTTTGAAACTACACTAAGTCCTTTACCTTGTTAAGGTGGGAGATGTGATCTTTCGTGCCATCATACGACTCTGCAGGAAGTTTCACTTGCCGATTGACCCTGTGGTGTCTTATGCGATAGGTGAACGGGTGACTCGCGTTATCATCGGGAATTTCGTGAGGATGACGGGGTGGAGAAGCTTCTAAATGATGCCTTTGACCTCGAAGATCATGCTCATGATGTCGCCTGGGAGATCGGTTGTGACTCCTGGGTGTCTGGGTTCGATGCCTTCTACTGCTCGATCTCCCGCTGTGTCTGGGGGATATGTCCCTAAACATCTCATCTCGTCTGCCATCCCAACGATCTCTGCACTCGTCATGCCATTGTTCCTCGAGAAACAGCAATTTCTCGCATGCGCTGCGCAGAAGGTTCTACTTGTCCATGAGCGAGTTGCATGAAATTGACAGGGACTGTCGTTACGGGCATGGTCAGGGGGATGCTCCTAGGCTTCCGAGGTGATAGTGGTCGATCGGTGACAATGGATGGAGTAAAAACTATGTGAGAAGGAACTCTAGGTCCTGAGATATTGGGCGTAAATCCTGCGGCTAACTCAGTCAAGTGGTCTAGCTGAGCACGAAGGGCAGATATTGAATTCACAAGAGGGTTGCTTGCACTATCCATCACGGATCCCCTTGAAAGGGGAGTGGAATAGCTAGATCCAGCCATCTGAGAAAGAGGAATCTGCGTCTGGGAAAAAGGTGTTCCCGTTGTTTGCCCGAAGGAGAAGTTTGACGTTCCCTGAGGAGTTTCCTGCATCGCGGTAGAAACAGCAGTACTAGCAAAAGGAAAAAGCTCTCTGCGGGTAGCAAAAGAAAGGCCAAAAGACTGAGGTGGTGTAGAATCTGAATCAGAAGCCATGATCCTTCGATCTCCTGGAAAAACAGAGCTTGGCTATTAAGGACGCTCACTTAATAGAACCAAAGCTCTCAATGAAAGCACCAATTTGATAAGATCTGGACCCTTGTTGGAGGGCAGAAGGGGAAATGGCTTCTTGAAGTCATTGTTCACCTCTGTCCGATGCACCTGCAAAGCGTCGGAGGGGGGCTCCGGCGTAAACACTCCGATGCTTAAGTCAGTGAGGGTGGTGAAAATAGCAGAGTTTTGGCCAGCAATCTTAGGCTTACCTCAAATCTCGCATACAAGGGTATTTATAGGCAAAATGTGAGCGTTATTTCTAGGGGGTGGGCATTATCTAGGGAAGATAACGCCTAAGTATCTTAAGTGACGTAATGGCCTGCCTGGGATGGGATAACGTCGTGCGTGTGGCTAGATAACGCGTGAGACCCCCCTACCCCCCCCCCCCCCCCCCCCCCCCCCCCCCCCGCGCTGATGTCGACCATCCCAGCCTCTATCGCTATGTGGGTAAGAGGTGGTAGCCACAGAGGCTGTCGCCTAGTGGGAGCTACAGTTTTTCGGCCCTAACGCTGGGTGTAAGAATAAAAATTCCCCTAACGTTACATTATAGTTATCACCTATTAACCCTTATGATTGTATCTAGGCCAAGATATGAATAGTCACAAGCACTCTGTGAGCACTTGAGCTAAACACTTACAATTCTTTCTTACGCGATTCAATGCTTAACTAGGCACAAGCTAGGTATGCATGATACCCCTGGGTATAGGTACGATTAGACATGGGAATGCAACAATTAGATACAGACTTTGCATCAATTTCTATTTTTATTCTCTTTCACTTTTCTTTCTTTCTTTCATTCTATTCTCTATCATCTTGCCCCTGAATTCCACCCTCGACTCCTCCTCTATGTTTCTTCTTTCTAAACCACTTGAACTAATCTCTCTTTGACCCTTTTTTTCTTGACAGGTGAGCAGTACCGAGGGATATCGAGGGCTAGACGATTAGTAAGGCCAAAGTGTGGGGATTCCCCCAAGAAGCAAGATTCAATGCCAAAAGCAGATTAAGGGCAAGATGAAAGAAAAAAAGAATCTTGCCCCATAAGCCACAAGTCAAAAAGGTTCGCCCCCCTTTTCAAAAAAAACATATATATAAAAATAAAAATTAATAAAAAAAGAGAGAAAATAAAAGAAAAATATTTCTCAAAAGTAAAAAGAAAAGGGGGTAAAAAAGTGTGAAAAGAAAGAAAGAAATCTGCCAGCAGTCGCTCAAGGTCCCGACCCCGCCAGAAAATGAGAAGCCTATCTAGCCCTCCTCTTCGAGCCCTTGACGGTACTGTCTTACCACACCCGAATCATTACTTTTGTCAAGGGAGCATTCCAGGTTTGAGATTGGTTTCATTTCCCACTCTTCTCTTCCCTTCCAACTTTTCTCCATATTTCTACTCTCCATACCTTCTCTTTTCTTTCTACCTCCTTCCTCCACCCTTCCTATTTTTGCTACTTCTGTTTCTATTCTTACCCCCGATGTAATGTCTTTTGAATGTTTGATTGCCCATGCATGTTCTCTTTAACTCGGATTGATATGCATGCTCTGTTCCGTGCTACGTTACTTGCATTTCTTTGAGTGTTAAACACTTACCCTTGCTTGCGAGTGAGAGTGTAAACAAATTCCAGTAAGGATTGCTCATGTCAAGGCCTAGTGTAGAAAAGTCTTTTCTTAAGGGTCATTATCCTTCTGATCTGATGCAGGCGTTTATCTAGGCAGAGGTTGTTTCAATTGAGGTTCTAACTGTTGAAGTAGAATGTTTATTCTCTATGCTATGGTCAAGTGTGCTAGTTCTATTTTGGGGGTTATTTTTAAATTTTGTGAATGCTCGAGGGCGAGCATTGGGTAGTGTGGGGATTATTTGATAGCGTGTATTTATGCATGATTTTCCCCCTATTATTCCATTGATTTAAGGCATGATTCTGCTAATATACCCTTGTTTTCATCACTATTGTAGATCTAGGCCTAGAAAGGGAGTTTATTCGAAAATACGCATTTTAGGAGCATTTTTGTGCGAATCCGAGCTTCAAGACCAAAGTCGAGGTCCTGACACCAAGATAGCCTTCAAGGTCTCGACAAGAATTCTTGATTCGAGACCCCGAAGGGTAAAGAACGACATTCCCACGTGTCCTCTCGCCGAAGCTTCCACGTGTCCCCTCCGATACTTTTGAGAGGGTTCTGCACAAGTCCCAGATTGTATCTCCATCTCTCCACGTCAGACCTCGAGTCAGCTAAAGCCTGCTCTCGATCAACCAAAGTTGGGCAAATCAGACTACTGCCACCAGCTTTGTACTTTTTTGTTTTGTGCTTTAGGAACACGTTTGCTTTGTGCTAGGCTTTTCTTAAATGGATTTTGTCCCCTAGTTGGGCTGGAAGATATTTTGTACTTGTAATTTCTAGGTTAAATAGGACTTCTAGGATAGAAAGAAGGAGGTTGGCTGTATTATAATTAATCTACATACTCTAGACTTCTCTTTAGTTTTATCTCTGTAGTTCTTGTTAGCATCCTTCTCCTTAGCCGTCGAGCTTGAAGTGTTTTTGTAGCAAATCGGAGCATTGCTCCGGCCTTTAATAATCAAGTTTTCTTTCCTTAAACCTATCTCTTTACTTATTATGTTCTTTATATTTATGATTTATTTCTCTTCATGCATGAGTAGCTAAATCCTTAGTTCTTAGCAAAGGTAATTCAAGGGTTGCAAGGGTAGATTCGAGGCCTAAACATGCTTAATATACTCTTGCTTCCATATTCAATTGCTTATCATTTTAATTATATTTTCACTTGGGATAATTAGAGGCTTGATCAACTGATAATTTTTTTGTGTGATTGATGTCGTCCATGTGATGGGAACGTGTCGGGAAGTTGCATGGTACAAGTAGGCACCTAGTCTAAGGGTCATCGTGTTGAAATGGTCTCGCCTAGCTAGGGTAAGTAGTTGATTAGAGCGGGGTCACGAGCCTGACAAACTGAGGGACCTTCAGCTCTAGATGTGTCTTTTCTTATCTTCATGGGTAGCCTGAGTATTGCCCACCCGCATTCGTGCTTGGAGGGATGGTTTCTCTTAAGAGGAAAGTAGGGGATATCCGAGGAATCTGGTCCCTATGTCATATCTATGTCACATGAATAGAATATCCTTGCGTTGATGACGATCGAGCCCCCGAATGCAACCTAAGAATATCCTTTGCTAAGATCTTTCTCTCTATTTAACTTATTGTGTTTACTTGTCTCTCTGCCTTATTGTTATAACCTTGATCATTGATTTGCCATCTTTTACCTTTCGGGACCTCGATTCAAGTTTCACTATCGAGGCCCCGATCATTGCTTTCATAGTTAGAATTGTTAGCTCCAAATCTCTCTTGGCTAACTTGCTTAGTCAACTAAAACCCCCATTTTGTTTGTTACATTTCTATGCTTTTATTCTGTGTTTTAATTCAAGACCTTGAATCAGTCTCTCCCAATCCCTGTGTTCGACCCTGACTACCACTGTACACATATCAATTGTGCACATATATTCAGGCATTATAAATTGTATTTGAGTGACGATCAAATTGGCGCCGTTGTCGGGGATTGTTTCAAGACTAATTTCTTTCTCTTGTTTGTATGACCAGGAGATCTGCACCAGACCTACTACCCCTTGATCACGAGCTCACTAGGACAAAGAGAGGACTTCGAAGACTAGCATAAGGATTTATCATCCATTATCCTGCCCTCGACAGAAACCTTTTCGCTCTGGACGATCTCGATAATCAAGACCTCGACAACATACCACCTGTCCACCCAGACGGACCTGAAATGGAAGATCTAGGCCCTGAAGGGAACGATGTTCCTCCAGTAATCCAGACTATCGATGAATTCAATGCTGCCCCCGAGGCCCCGACCAGTTGTATCGTCTGGCCAGCAGTCACGAATGACTGGGAGCTCAAATCTGCCGTCATGCACCATCTACCCCTCTATCGAGGGCTGGCCAAGGAGAACCCCCACCGTCATCTCCAATAATTGCACTCCATTTGCGACGCCATGAAGCCATACGATGTTAGTATTGAGCATGCCAAACTCCGCGCCTTCATGTGGTCTCTTAAGGATGATGCCCTCGATTGGTTTTACGACTTGCGTCCTCAATCTATCAATTCAAGTTTCACTATCGAGGCCCCGATCATTGCTTTCATAGTTAGAATTGTTAGCTCCAAATCTCTCTTGGCTAACTTGCTTAGTCAACTAAAACCCCCCTTTTGTTTGTTACATTTCTGTGGTTTTGTTCTGTGTTTAAATTCAAGACCTTGAATCAGTCTCTCCCAATCCCTATGTTCGACCCTGACTACCACTGTACATATATCAATTGTGCACATATATTCAGGCATTATAAATTGTATTTGAGTGACAATCAAGATCCCATAAAGAAGGTTCATATGGGTAATAACAAGTCATTTGTTAATTCTATGGTGTGAGAAGTGTTAGACTGTTGTTGCTACCCGATTTTTGATTTTAAATTTTTCGTCAAAACGTTTTTACATTTTTTATCATCAATCGTACTTCCATTTATTTTCCTCCAACTGATGTTTATTTTTACACTTAATGTCATCTAAATTGTATTCCGTACTTTTTTCTCATTTTTATCACTTTTCCCGTTCGAACTTATATCGGTTCCGAGTAAAATTCTCGAAACTGATGGTCAAATAATTTTGCTCATTAGCCATTTATTTTTTATTATTTTTCTAACTCGCGCTATCTCATTGCGCTTCGTGCAATTTTAATTTTAGCATTTTCTTTTCTGTTCGAACTTTTGTTGTTTTAGCGAAATTTTATAGAGCGATACGGCGAACTTTTCGTCGCTCACTGTATGCTTTTTATTTCAGCTTATTTTACTATACGTTTTAACATTTTCAGTTCGAGTTTATATACATTTTCTCACAAAATTGCTCGTACCATCGTCTTAAACTGAATAATCAAATAATAAATCAAGTTTTTCATCTTCACCATTGATCTAGTTGACTTTTGAAAGTCAACCTGGATCAATGGTCCTCCTATTTTCCACGTAGGCATGCATCTTCTTTATTTAGTTCATGTAGGAACCCAAGAAAGCAAGCTCATCCTTATCTGTTCTAGCCTTGCCCCTCACGTTCAACCTCGATCATCACTCGGTGAGATCAATACGACATCCCATCGTTGCACTGCTCATCGTCCTTGTCACCATTTCTGACATCATCAATGCTGACATCATCCTCTCCTCCACCGCCTCAAGCATGCTATAAATAACATGGCTCACATTTTCTCCCGAGGAGGAGCATGAACACACACGAGCACGCCCACACATAAGCACACACACATGAGCCCACAAATTTCATGAAGGAACAGAGAGGTGGCCATACAAATTCGCAAGCATTTCTTCTCTCAAATCTCTTGGCAACAAGCAAGGCAAGTAGTAGTTTATTTCCATTTAATTTTTGTAGCTTTACTTACTTGCTCTAACTCTCCGTTTTTCCATTTCTTGTTCCTTGTTTTCATTTATTGGTCCCTTTGAATCGCCGGAGTCGTTGGGATTATCGTTTGAACCGCCGGAACTAACATACGGAAGCCGCTCGCCGCTGCCTCGCCTTGCTGATTTGCTACCGTGCTACTCCTTGCTCCACCGCTCCATCGCTGTGTGTATGGTTCTTCGTTTCTAAAGGAAGAAGAAGAACAGTGTGAGGGATGAGGAAGAAGATGGGCTAGTCATTCATTTTCTTATTGGTCATGGGTCTGGCACAAGCCAAGCCCAAACGGGGAAGGGAAGAAGAAAGGGTTGGGCTGCTAATGAGCCCAATTGCTAGGCCCACTCCAATTTTTCAGCCCATCACATTCAGTTTTTGTACCAATTTCTCTTATGTGTGTACTGTTTATTTATTTGTTCGCACTTGTACTGTTTATTTATTTTCGTATACTTGCATGTTTAATTATTTTTGTACGCTTTGCATGTCTAGTTAATTATCGTGTTTGCGTTTGCTTGTTCAAATTAATTATCCTCACTCGAACATAATAATCGTCAAATACTCATTGTTCATCAATCATCCTCTTCAATCTCGATCAAAGGGTAAACCAACTGATGCCCTTCACAAGTAAACATTTCTTACCCTTTTATTTATTTCACGCTTTTCGCATATATGTTCGTATGCATGATATTTAAAATTTAATTTATCCATTGGGCATGATCACATAAATTAGGACTTTTATATTTCAAACATGATTAAACACCTCTTTCTATTCGGTAACCTTTCTAGGATGTGACTCGGGTGCCTAACACCTTCCTGAATCCATAAATCGACCCCGAACCGTTGTTCTCGGGTTTAGACCCATTTTGCCTTAGTTTTTATTTTTTATGCCATGATTTTAGATTCCCTAAACCTAGAAACAAAATTAGGGTGGCGACTTCATTGCATTATGTGAGATGAGTCCGATTTCGTCTCACATCTCGTCCCAAACCCGCGTCGCGCAATTAAATCCAAAAATGAGGTGCGATAGTTTGGCGACTTCACTGGGGACTAATAGGGTCGAAGCCGGATTTTTTTTGAGGTGTTTGTCTTTTTGTACATGATTAATTGTTTTTCATGTATTATCATTTGATTTTTTCATGATTAATTGTTGTTCATGTATTTATCCGCTTTGATAAATTGTTTATACCTGATTTGTTACTATGTGTTACTCGCTTTGATAAATTGTCATTGCATACACATTTTCACGCATAATCCCTATCGCCGGGCATCTCCAAATAGGTTTAGGTCGGTAGTAGTGAAGTCCTGGGGCCCACGCCTTGGTAAGCTTTCACGAACCCTCACTTGGACTTGAACCCCTAAATGGATTGAGCACCCTGGATCCATTTATGATTCGGTAAACACTCTCATATCCATTTACTGAGGGACCACATCTATGGTATCGTCCGGGAGCCTTCCAGCCAGTTTAGAAATAGTTGGTGTCACCCGAGCATATGCATCATATTGCGTATATTGTGACTGTGTTTCACTTCTTCCACAACTGATTTCTCAATTTTTTCCACACTTATAACTGATTTCGCAATTTTTTTACATTTATAACTGTTTTCCCATGTTTACAATTTACAAATTTTTCGCAAATTCTTTCACATTTACAAATTTTTCCTCAAATTTTCTACATTTACAAAATTTTCCACAAATTTGTCCTGTTTACAAATTTTTCCATGATTCTTCCACATTTACAAATTTTTTTCCTATTTACAAATTTTTTCCGCAAACTTTCCACATTGGCAATTATTTCCGCAAAGTTTCTATATTGGCAAATTTTTTTGTAAATTTGTCACCTTTGCAAATTTTTACAATTTCTCGATATCTATAAATTTTTCCACAAACTTTCACATGTACAATTTTCCGCAATCTTTCACGCTTCCAAAATTTGTCAGCAATTTTCCTACGTGTGTTAAATTTTTCCGCACATTTTTCCACGTGTCAAATTTTTCCACGTGTCACATTTTTTCACGTGTCAAATTTTTCCACGTGGCAAATTTTTTTGTAAATTTGTCACCTTTGCAAATTTTTACAGTTTCTCGATATCTATAAATTTTTTCACAAACTTTCACATGTACAATTTTCCGCAATCTTTCACACTTCCAAAATTTGTCAGCAATTTTTCCACGTGTCAAATTTTTCGGCACATTTTTTCACGTGCCAAATTTTTCCACAATTCTTGCCATGTTTGCGATTTATTTCCATAATTGTTTCGTATTTTACTCTTCTGATGTATTTAATCCTTATCTATTAAAGATTTAGATGCTACTGGTCCATTTCTTTTCTTCCTACCTACAGAACCAAGGCGAGAAGGGAAACTTTGCACATTAGTCAGGCCTACGACTATAAACTAGGGCACTTCTTGTGTGGCAACCCAATTGTTCTTCTCAAATATCTCTATTATTGTCCATTTAATTTTTAATTCAGAATTTTGGATATCTTTCCCTCCAGACTTATTATTTAATTCCCTCTTTATTTCAGGTGCAATAAGACTTGTAAACTGGGGGGCAAGCAAGTGGAATGATAACCAACAGAAGGTGTTAGGGAATATCAATGGTGGAGTACATTATTACCGGGGGGCAAAGCGAAGAGAGCATTAATTCGCAACGATGAGCTTTGTGCGTCTATCCCACCTTTGCTTTCAAATCACTACTACAATGGGCCAGAGGATCCCTCCTTCTACCAGTTCCCAATCAACACACTTAACGCAGTCTTGTTCTGCAATATAATGACATTTGTGCCCCACACGGCTCTCGACTGCAAATTCAAAGTTCAACTATGGTCAAATCCTTCATGTTTTGAATTTGATCATCACAACCATTCTCCACAAGATCTTCCCGCGTACATGCACGATGACCATACGGTGAAGATAAATCCTCCAATTTGTGGGCTAGTAAGCGAAGATATTGATGGGATTGCATTCACTTATTTTATCCGCAATCCCATGCTACAAAAGCTGAAGCGTTAGAGCCTCCCCTCTAAGAAACGATTGGTTAGCTTCCATCTCTAGCTGACCAAGGGTTCTCTTCTATCACTCCCAATGTTGATCAAGCCATGCTTCCTGATCAAAATCATCAGCAATTGGTCATCCCCAACATAAAGGATGTCTCCCCGTCCAGAGCAGTCAAGGAGTGAATTAGGAAAAAATTTAAGATGGTTCATCATTCGCTACAGTGAGCGAGTTTCTTTGCAAAACATCAATACATTTTGCAAATAACCAGTCTCAAGGTTCATTCTGAACCCATCTTTCCCTGGAGATCTAACCAAGTCTAGAAATGATTCAGCGTTCCTAAGACAGAATCTAAGGAGAAATCGTGCAACAATACTATTATCTAGTTTGACTGCGAACGATGCTGGATCAGAATCATGAAGCTGATTCCCCGCTGGTGAACCTGTCAAATCATTTAGATGCCGCTTGTTATACACATATCTAGAGAAGTCCACTTTCCTCTCTGCCTCTTTAAATTTTGTATAAACATTCTGCACTCATTCCCACATTGGGGGGCAACTTTTAAAATTGGTCATAAATTTCCGTGAGTGGTCATGCCCTCACATTTTGTTTATAAAATTGATAAAAAACGGTTAAGATTTGTTGTGGTTGTGAATAAAATTCTTTGAATAAAATCCACACTATCCTCAAATTTTTCAAACCTTCCCTAAATGGAGCATGTTCATCATTTTATTGCATCATGGATAACTTATGCATCCATTTGAAATTATATGACATGCATGATCTCGCCTGCTAGCTCTTATATCCGCAGCATGCCTTAGACGTAAGCAGTCATAAATACATCCCTGTGAGCATTTTGGGCCTTCACGCCATACTTCGTTCATGAGTGCAAATGCTAAACTAAGTGCTAGTTAGATTTGCATAATATCCAGGGTACATGCACCATCAGACATGGGATAGCAGTAAGATGACAGGGGACTTCTCTCTTTGCTTCCACCTTTCTTTGGTCTTCACATTCTTTTACCTCTCAAACACTTATCTTTGTTCATTGTTCCATTCATTTCTTCCTAAACCACTTCTAAAAGCTTTCACTTCCACTTGAACTCCCTAAATAATGAGCAGTGCCCAACTGAGGTTGTTAACCAAAGGTAAGGTGCACATCGAACTTGATTCGCGCAAGAGGGAATGCGAAAACTTCAAGGATTGTTGATGATCAACGCTAGGAAAAGGACCGAATAAATAAAGACTTGAAGGCCCCCGCCAAAGACAAGACGAAATTGTACTTGCTTTGCTTGTAAAAAAAAAAAAAAAAAAAAGAAAAAAAAAGGAAAAAAAAGGAAAAAAGAAAAAGAAAAGGCAAGAAAAAAGAGAAGTGTTCAAGGAACACAATCAACGAAAAGCAGAAGCGAGTACAGAAAATGGTTCTAAGTCAATCTTCCAAATGAGGGGAAGGCTACTTGTTCTTGCAGCAACCAGAGCAATGGTAAAGCAGTGGTGGTGCACGACAGTAGCAACTGGTCCGGCCAATCTTAAACCCAGAAAGGGAAAACTTCATCGTCTTGGGTTCATCAAGATTCAAAAACCTAGTTGGGTATTTCGAAGAAGGGGTCTCAGCTTGTATTTAAACAACAATTTGTGGAGAAGAAGACTGACATTTCAAAGGAAAAGCTTTAGGGTTTCACCAAACTCTCGCAAACTACGCTCGATGTGCACCTTACCTCCGGTTAGCAACCTCAGTTGAGCATCGCTCATTAAAAACTCTTTCTTCTTCTGCCAAAAAGCACTCTCTTCCTAAAATAGATTCTTTCTTCTCTTCTTCTTTTTGTCTATCCACTACATATTTCTGTTCTCCTGCAAAGTCCTCTCGATTATTAGAATGCCCATGCATGTGCATCTTCGTATGAAGTTTATTCACTCTGATTGACATTGCAAATCTGATCTATGTGCTATGTTTGTTGCATTTTTATGAGTGGAAACACATAGCCTTGTTTCTGAGCATGAGTGCAAACACCAGTATCTGGCGAGGATTTCTTACATTTACATGATGTGGGAAAGTCTTGTCCTTGAGGTCGTTATCTCCTGGGCAAGATGCAGATGCTTTTCTAGGCTTGCATCAAGCATGCTTGTATGACAGAAAACTGGATGACATGTTCTCCAGAAATGGATTAAATTTGTTGAACCTTCTCTTGATAGGGAAGTTGTTTTTATCTTGAAAAATTCTAGGGGCAAACCTTAGGGTAGTGTGGAATTACTTTTACATACAGCATATACGATTTGATCTCTTTGTTTTCCCATTTATCAATTGCTCTTTCTATTTTCCAGCCGTTGTTGCTCCGTGTTTGTTTCCTCCCTATTTGCAGGATACAGATATACTTCGGTGGAATCTCACACTACCAAGAATCTCCGCCAACAAATTTAATCAAAACAACCGAATGGAGCACGTTACCACTCCACCATCAATTTCGTGCGGCGGTCCATTTCCCCTACTATCCGAACATCCGAATGGAGCATGTTACCACTCCACCATCAATTTCGTTCGGCGGTCCATTTCCCCCACTATTCGAACATCCAAATGGAGCACGTTACCACTCCACTATCAATTTTGTACGGCGGTCCATTTCCCCCACTATCCGAACATCTGAATGGATCACGTTACCACTCCACCATCAATTTTGTGCGGTTGATCACGCTTCCCCACTATCCAATCAACATCCGAATGAAGCACGTTACCACTCCACAATCATTTTCGTGTAGCGGTCCATTTTCCTCCACCATCCAATGAACATCTGAATGGAGCACGTTACCACTCCTCAATCAACTTCGTGCGACGGATCATAATCCTCCACTATCTTCGATGTCCGAATGAAGTACGTTACCACATCCAATCTACTCTGCATCGCCGACGAGAGTCATCGATATCAGAGCAAAGCTACATCAGCATCAACCTCCAACGGGCAGCAGCGTCCAAAAGGATTCCAGCAACATCCTCGCTATCAGAGATGTTATCAGAGACCAACAATGACCTCGCTATCAGAGATCACCAACGTCATCACTATCAAAAATTGACCTGGCTATTAGAGATCCTCCCTCGCTATTAGAGATCACTCCCTCACTATCAAAGATATCCTTCCCCAAAATATCTGAAAAGACCAACGATTCCCCTACATCCGAGCAAAGGTACGTAACAATCAACCAAGCATACGAGCAAATGTACGTTCTAATCCTCTTTTACTTCTCTGCAATTTATCTCCTCCCAGAGCGACTTTAGTGCATGTGTCTTTAGATGTTGTAAACGGTTCGTCCCCACAACATATGTCTTTCTAGGTCCCATAAGCGGTTCGTCCCCATGCACTGTCTTTAGATGTTGTAAGCGGTTCGTCCCCATAACATGTCTCTTTAAATGTTATAAGCGGTTCGTCCCCACAATATGCGTCTTTAGATGTTGTAAGCGGTTCGTCCCCATAACACGTGTCTTTAAATTTTGTAAGCGGTTCATCCCCACAACATGTGTCTTTAAATGTTGTAAGCGGTTCATCCCCACAACATGTGTGATCGCGCGTCGAACACGTCAAATATAAGAGTGAAATAGGTATAGAAATGGGGGTAGAAATACAACTTATTACTGTCCATAAGGGTTTGTAGATTGTGGTAAGAGGGTCGGTCCACAGAGACTTGTAGGGGATTGCAGTTCTTAGTTGACTTCCTCGTCACTGAATTTGGTTGATAGAATCTGAAAATAAAGACAAAAACAAAAGAAGTAAAATAACTCAAAGTAGTCTTGGTCGAAGGTTAGGCCAAGACAGGGGGTCTAGATTGAGATAAATCAAATAAAATGGGAATTCCAGGTAAGGGCAATATGAGAGCTTTTGTTCTTATGCTTCGATCATTGACTCAAGGATGTTCATCTCTTGATTCATAGCACTGCTATAGAGTGGAGGTGCTCCTGTTCACTCCTGACTTCCCTCCTCTTCAAATTACCTGGCGGGTGCTCCCTTTCCTGATAATCCTAGCCAAGGGACATCATGCGCGTTAAAGGGTTTATCCGTTTGACTGCTGTCTTGAATGGATGTTCGCTTCCTCAATGGTATAGGGGAAGACAGTACCTAGGACAAGTTGTCTCCCTGTGGAAACCCTAGGTTGTCAATCTGGTCTTGACCTAGATCACTTATTTCTTCTAGTCTGGCGCGAGACTAGTCACCTGCTTCGCCTAGCCGACGGGTGCTCCCTTTCCTTCTAGGCTGGTTGCAACTCTTCTCTACTAGGGTACAAGAATGGCCAACTCTTGTCTCTAGTGAGTAAGCGACTAAATAAGCTTAAGAAATAAATGAATACGAATAAAGATATTATTAAGCATGGTTTGATCTCACGAATGCATAAGAACTAAGCTCATCAACCCTTACCAAGAATGGGTGTTTAGCTACTCATACTCATGGATAGAAAATAAGAATACTTGATTGCATAAATAAATTAAATCTGAGATTTTAAGAATTAAATCCGAAGCAATAGTATAAAGTGGTGGAAGAGAGAGAGGCTAGGAGAAGAGGAGGACAAGTTCAGCTATAAGTAAGCTAAAACTCCTCTGTCCTTCTCCAACTCAATCTCCTAAATAATCTCCTAAATAATCTCCTAGAAAATCTCTCCAAATAAATTATCCTGATTTGTTTTGAATAAAAATAGGAATTTAAAATATACGAAGATAGAAGGAGATCCTTGATAGGATTCTTAAATAAATATCTTCTTGATCCTTCTGATCGTGCTGGACAGTTGTAATTTGCCAGCTCGCATCTTTTGTCAAAATTCTCCAGCTGCAGCCTGTTTCGTGATCTTGGCCAAACCTCCGGCCAAGACTGCGGCCAAGACTGCCTGATTTATGCTCTAGAAAACTGGTTTGGCCAAACCTCTGGCCAAGATGCTCCGAAAATCAACTTCACCTCCAATAATCAGCCTCCAAGCTAGTACTGCAAAAGCATGGGAAATTAAAGGGAAATCAGTAGTTCTACTACCCAAATAACAAGTAAATGGACAATAAAAATATGATGAAATGCAATGTAATCAAATTCCCCACACTTAAACTATGCTTGCCCCCAAGCATACAGACTCAAAGACTCACTAACAAAAATAAAAACACAACAAAAATAGAAAAGACACCAAGACCCCCAGAGTTCTTCTTTCAGCTGTCCACCCCACCACTGAAATTACCAAGATACTTCCCTAACCGACCCAATGCTAGACTAACAAGGGCAAATCAATACCCTAAACATACCCCATCCAAATTGTATCAAGACATCCTGCTAGATTTTATTTGATAATGTATAGGGGACAAGACTCGCCACTGATTTGAGTCACACCGAAGTGTTGTTCTATCCAAACGTGCCTAAAGACTAGTGCCATTGTAATCACTTTGACAGATATTTCTTTTTTCTATGTCCTTGAATTTTTACAGACATATCTCATCATTTTTTTTCATGCCCTTTGTAATTTTACAGGTATCGCACATAGACAGAGCTTGTTCTTTTTGGGCACCCAGAACTTCCACCTTTGCTATGTCTGCCCTATGACGTTCAAACACCTTTTTATGTCTCACACTTAAACAGATAGAACAAAGCACACTCAAATCATACGCAACAAGCCTTGTCACCCTAATGTTGGCTAAGGTTCTAGCTAGACATCCTTTAGACCATGTGGATAGTGTTTGTTTGGGTGACATTAGATAATATGCCCCTTAGGCATTGATCAAGTTACGCTCGTTTACTTCCCTGTTACTAAAGCATTGTTTCGCCTAAACAAGTGTCTACATGCAATTTCAGTGGTACACTAAACAACCTATTATTGAAATCTGGGTTTCCTGGTGTGCACTCAACAAGACAGACTCAAACATACATAAAAAAGAAGAATAAAAAATCATGCAAACAGTAGACTCAAAAGAAAAAAGAAAATGAAAAAAAACTGACTCAAAAAGATCAAAAATCAAACAATATTCACAACAAAAATACAAAACAAACTCTCACAACTGACACCCCTCCCCACACTTGAAAGACACAATGTCCTCATTGTGTGGAGAGACAAATAAAAACAGAAAAGAAAGAAAAGAAAAGAAAAACATGACCTGGGGGGGTGGGCAGATCAGGTTGCTGGAGCGGCAGGATATTGGCCTGATGGTTGGCCTAGATCCGCAATTGGAGGGGGCTGCTTAGCTGGTTCTGGAAAAATATCTTGGCCAAGGGCTTGGCCAAGACAACCGCCGAAGCTAAATTTTTCCTCTGATTTGAATGCCTTCCTAGTGCTGCAGCAGCCCTGGAAACAAGAGTAAAGAAGGATAAACGGATCAACAAAAAATAGAAAAAAGAAAGATGGAAATAAATGAAATAAAAAACATGGGTTGCCTCCCATGAAGCGCCCTTATTTATTGTCTTGGGCTCGACATTGCCATGAATTTCTTATCAAGAAACTTTTCCAAATCCCCTCCATGCGCTAAATATGTTAGGATCTTTGGGTGGTATTCCTTGGACAGCCCCTAAAGGTATAAATTTGAATGGGTCGCGAGGCCGTCCCAGCTCATAATTCTGTTGTCCCTGCATCACAAACGGTGAGTTTTGGCTACTGTGAATAGTAGAAAGCAGCTGGAGAAGATTATCAGTCCACCACTCCATGGTTTTGGGGGGGCTAACTGGCAGAGATGAATCTTGGCCTACGGCTTGGCCAAGCTCGAGGCCAAGACTGTTTTCAAGTTCAATTTTTGGTGCCTGCACACTTAAAGGTAGAGGGTTAGGATTAACTTTGGGAAATTCGTGGTTGTTAAAAATATCAAAATCTGGCTCAAAAATAGGATTAGAAACAGTGTCCACGAATTCTCCTTCCTTCAACTTTTCACATGGGATTTCTCTGCTAGGAGCATGATCAAAAGAGTTAGTTCCATTTAATTCAGAATCCTCATTAGCAGCGTGCCCAATGACGTCCACAAACCTAGGAGGGAAAGGTGGAGGAATCTCTATCACTTCCTCTAGTTCTTTGAACCTTTCATCAGGTTTGGCCACAGGTTTGGCCAAGACTGGTTCTTCCTTCACTGCCTTAGTGGAAACTGCGGGTTTGGTCTGAGGTTTGGCCAAGATTGGTTATGTCTGAATTTCCTTATCGTCTAACTGCTTTTGTGCTATCAGAGTGATTTATTTCTGCATCTCTACTAGGCTGGACCGGGTCTCTGTCATGAATTTTTGGAGTGTCAATTGAGTGATCTGTCTCTGCATATCCACCATGCTGACCATCTATTTCTGCATCTCCATTAGGTTGGTCTGGCTCACCATCATGAACTTTAGGAGAGTCTCCTCTTTAGGAACACTAGTGGGCAACATTAGTTAAGGTGCAGGTGGAAGTTGTGGCATGGGGACCTGATTTGGAGGGGGTATTGGCACAAAATGCTAGAAGTTTATGGGGTATTGTTGTTGTTGGTAATGTTGTGGCGGATCTTGTTGGACAAAGGGGTGGAAGTTTTGCTGTCCCTGGTTGTACCTTGCAGAGAGGTCATGAACCATGTTAGATAATTCAGATAATTTATGTTCAACATTAAATGTATTCGAATTATGAGCGATAGAATTATGGAACATGATTTCCTGCTTGGCCTACGGTTTGGCCAAGCTCTCGGCCAATACTGCAAAAAAAAACAAAAAATAGAACTACAAAACACCGTTAAAAGTCCCCGGCAACGGCGCCAAAATTTGATCGTGCGTCGAACACGTCAAATATAAGAGTGAAATAGGTATGGAAATGGGGGTAGAAATACAACTTATCACTGTCCACAAAGGTTTGTAGATTGTGGTAAGAGGGTCGGTCCACAGAGACTTCTAGGGGATTGTAGTTCTTGGTTGACTTCCTCATCACTGAATTTGGTTGATAGAATTTGAAAATAAAGACAAAAACAAAAGAAGTAAAATAACTCAAAGTAGTCTTGGTCGAAGGTTAGGCCAAGACAGGGGGTCTAGATTGAGATAAATCAAATAAAATGGGAATTCCAGGTAAGGGCGATATGAGAGTTTTTGTTCTTATGCTTCGATCATTGACTCAAGGATGTTCATCTCTTGATTCATAGTACTGCTATAGAGTGGAGGTGCTCCTGTTCACTCCTAACTTCCCTCCTCTTCAAATTACCTGGCGGGTGCTCCCTTTCCTGATAATCCTAGCCAAGGGACACCTTGCTGGTTAGAGGGTTTATCCGTTTGACTGTTGTCTTGAATGGATGTTCGTTTCCTCAATCGTATAGGGGAAGACAGTACCTAGGCCAAGTTGTCTCCCTGTGGAAACCCTAGGTTGTCAATCTGGTCTTGACCTAGATCACTTATTTCTTCTAGTCTGGCGCGAGACTAGTCACCTACTTTGCCTAGCCGACGGGTGCTCCCTTTCCTTCTAGGCTGGTTGCAACTCTTCTCTACTAGGGTACAAGAATTGCCAACTCTTGTCTCTAGTGAGTAAGCGACTAAATAAGCTTAAGAAATAAATGAATACGAATAAAGAGATTATTAAGCATGGTTTGATCTCACGAATGCATAAGAACTAAGCTCATCAACCCTTACCAAGAATGGGTGTTTAGCTACTCATACTCATGGATAGAAAATAAGAATACTTGATTGCATAAATAAATTAAATCCGAGATTTTAAGAATTAAATCCGGAGCAATAGTATAAAGTGGCGGAAGAGAGAGAGGCTAGGAGAAGAGGAGGACAAGTTCAGCTATAAGTAAGCTAAAACTCCTCTGTCCTTCTCCAACTCAATCTCCTAAATAATCTCCTAAATAATCTCCTAGAAAATCTCTCCAAATAAATTATCCTGATTTGTTTTGAATAAAAATAGGAATTTAAAATATACAAAGATGGAAGGAGATCCTTGATAGGATTCTTAAATAAATATGTTCTTGATCCTTCTGATCATGCTGGACAGTTGTAATTTGCCAGCTCGCATCTTTATCTTTTGTCAAAATTCTCCAGTTGCAGCCTGTTTCGTGATCTTGGCCAAACCTCCAGCCAAGACTGCGGCCAAGACTGCCTGATTTATGCTCTAGAAAACTGGTTTGGCCAAACCTCTGGCCAAGATGCTCCGAAAATCAACTTCACCTCCAATAATCAGCCTCCAAGCTAGTACTGCAAAAGCATGGGAAATTAAAGGGAAATCAGTAGTTCTACTACCCAAATAACAAGTAAATAGACAATAAAAATATAATGAAATGCAATGTAATCAATGTGTCTTTCGGTCGCGTAAGTAGTTCGTCCCCACGCACTATCTTTAGATGTTGTAAGCGGTTCGTCCCCACAACATATGTCTTTAAGTGTTGTAAGCGGTTCGTCCCCACAACATGTGTCTTTAAATGTTGTAAGCAGTTCAAACCCACAACATGTGTCTTTAAATGTTGTAAGCGGTTCGTCCCCATAAGTTATGTCTTTAAATGTTGTAAGTGGTTCGCCCCCACAACATGTGTCTTTAGATGTTGTAAGCGGTTCGTCCCCACAGCATGTGTCTTTAGATGTTGTAAGCGGTTCATCCCCACAACATGTGTCTTTAAATGTTGTAAGCGGTTCGTCCCCACAACATGTGTCTTTAAATATTGTAAGCGGTTCCTCCCCACAACATGTGTCTTTAAATGTTGTAAGCGGTTCGTCCCCACAACATGTGTCTTTCGATCGCGTAAGCGGTTCGTCCCCACGCACTGTCTTTAGATGTTGTAAGCGGTTCGTCCCCACAATATGTGTCTTTAAATGTTGTAAGCGGTTCGTCCCCACAACATGTGTCTTTAGATGTTATAAGCGGTTCGTCCCCACAACATGTGTCTTTAGATGTTGTAAGCGGTTCGTCCCCACAACATGTGTCTTTAAATGTTGTAAGCGGTTCGTCCCCACAACATGTGTCTTTAGATCTTGTAAGTGGTTCGTCCCCACAACATGTGTCTTTAAATGTTGTAAGCGGTTCGTCCCCACAACATGTGTCTTTCTAGGTTGCGTAAGCGGTTCGTCCCCACGCACTTTACTTTCCGCACCTTACTTTACTTTTCGCAAATTACTTCAAGTCTGCATTTATATTCCTATAAGTCGCATTAAGATTTATGCACTACATCCCTTTGAAATTACTGACATATCATTCTACAAGTCACCAGCGACGGCCTACGAGTACGACCCTCAACGGAGCTGAAGTTTAATTTTCTGCATCAATCAGCGATGGCCTACGAGTACGACCCTCGACGGAGCTGAAGTTTAATTTTATGCATCAATCAGCGTCGGCCTACGAGTACAACCCTCGACGAAGCTAAAGTTTAATTTTTCCTCATCAATCAGCGATGGCCTACGAGTACGACCCTCGACTGAGCTGAAGTTTAATTTTCTGCATCAATCACCGATGGCCTACGAGTACGACCCTCGACGGAGCTGAAGTTTAATTTTATGCATCAATCAGCGTCGGCCTACGAGTACAACCCTTGACGGAGCTGAAGTTTAATTTTTCCTAATCAATCAGCGATGGCCTACAAGTACGACCCTCGACGGAGCTGAAGTTTAATTTTCTGCATCAATCAGCGACGACCTACGAGTACGACCCTCGACGGGGCTGAAGTTTAATTTTCTGCATCAATCAGTGACGACCGACGAATACGACCCTCGACGGAGCTGAAGGTTAATTTTTCCGCATCAATCAGCGACGACCTACAAGTACGACCCTCGACGGAGCTGAAGTTTAATTTTTCTGCATCATCAGCAACGGTCTACGAGTACGACCCTCACCGGTGCTGAAGTTTATATTTTTTGCACTGTACTTTCAACATCAACCTAGGGACTACGAGTACTACCCTCTCCCAAGTCAAAGTTCCCCAATCACCCACTTCAAGGTAAGTCTGCATTTACATTTCACATTTTCAAAACCATTACTGGTTCGAGAGCAACCATCTTTACTGCTCATCAAAAATCTCAGTTGCACCAGATTTTTGATAAGACAGTAAAAAGGGGGAAACTATTGCTACCCGATTTTTTTTTTTAAATTTTTCGTCAAAACATTTTTACATTTTTTATCATCAATCGTACTTCCATTTATTTTCCTCCAACTGATGTTTATTTTTACACTTAATGTCATCTAAATTGTACTCCGTACTTTTTTCTCTTTTCTATCACTTTTCCCGTTCGAACTTATATCGGTTCCCAGTAAAATTCTCAAAACCGATGGTCGAATAATTTTGCTCATTAGCCACTTATTTTTTATTATTTTTCTAACTCGCGCTATGTCATTGCGCTTCGTGCAATTTTAATTTTAGCATTTTCTTTTCTGTTCGAACTTTTGCTGGTTTAGCGAAATTTTATCGAACGATACGGCGAACTTTTCGTCGCTCACTGTATGCTTTTTATTTCAGCTTATTTTACTATATGTTTTAACATTTTCGGTTCGAGTTTATATACATTTTCTCACAAAATTGCTCGTACCATCGTCTTAAACTAAATAATTAAATAATAAATCAAGCTTTTCATCTTCACCATTGATCTAGTTGACTTTTGAAAGTCAACCTGGATCAATGGTCCTCCTATTTTCCACATAGGCATGCATCTTCTTTATTTGGTTCATGTAGGAACCCAGGAAAGCAAACTCATCCTTATCCGTTCTAGCCTTGTAATACGATCTGACTATCTAGGCCGAGCCTTCTGTCTAGGCCGAGCCTGTTCTCTAGACCAAGACGTTCGTCTAGGCCAAGCTATGCGTTTAGGTCAAGTCGTGCGCCTAGGCCAAGTCATCCGTCTAGGCCAAGCCTTCCGTCTAGGCCAACCCTTCTGTCCATCGTCTAGGGTAAGACTGGCGTCCATCGTCTAGGGCAAGATAGGCGTCCATCTTCTAGGCCAAGCCGCGCCTAAGCCAACTTAAGCCCACACCCAAGGCCGCGTGATCGTCAGTCAAATAAAGATTTATAGTGCCTGAAAACGTGTGTGCACAAGAGATAAAGTGTACAGTGGTAGTCAGGGTCGAACACAGGGATTGTGAGAGACTGATCTAAGGTCTTGAATGTATTCGGGGGTGAAATGCACAAAAAGTAACAATCAGGGGGGGTTTTACTTGGCTAAACAAGTTAGCCAAGGCAGATTTGGGAGCTAACAATTGTTACCTAGTAAAGCAGTATTCGGGACCTTGAGGTGTCAATTTGGGGGCCCCGAATGATAAAATAAAGCAAGTAAGTGAACCAATCCAGAAATAATAAAACAGGGGTGAAACAAGCACAAATAATCAGATAGAGAAGGGTTTTCAGCAAAGGTATTCTCGGGTTGCATTCGGGACCAGATCGTCATCGACTCAAGGGTATTCTATTCAAGACATCATAGAAATGACATGAGGACCAGATTCCTCGGATATCCCCTACTTTTCTCTTAAGAGAAACTACCCTCCGTTTCCACATATGAGGTAGTCTTCACAGTTTGCCATCCCTCCAGGCACGAATGCGGGAGGGCCATACTCAAACTGCCCATGAAGCTAAGAAAAGACAGATCTAGAGCTGAAAGTCCCTCAGTTTGTCAGGCTCGTGACCTCGCTCTAATCAACTACCCACCCTATCTATTCGAGACCACTTCAGCGCAGTCAAGACTAAACAGATGCCTACTTGTTCCATGCAATTTTCCTTCCGTATTCATCACAAAGATGGCAGCATTCACACAAAATAGCAATCAGTTGATCAGACCTCAAATTATATCATGTGAAGATGTAATTAAAATGATAAGTAATTGAATATGGCGTCAAGAACATATTAAGCACATTAAGGCCTCGAATCTGCCCTTGCAACCCTTGAATTACCCTTGCCAAGAACTAAAGATTTAGCTACTCATGCTTGAAGATAAACACATACTAATTAAAGGAAGCATAACAAGTAAATAAATAGATTAAGGGAAGAAAACTTTGTTACTAAAATTCCATTTAAGGCCCGGCGGCAATGGTTGAGGATGCTAACAAGAACTAGAGAGGGAAACTAGAGAGAAGTCTAAGCTATTTTCTAAATTATGCTAAGTGATCTAAAAATTAGGAAGAGATGTCTAAACTATTCTTGGATGCCCTTTATATAGTAGAGCTCCAAGCACAAAATATCTTCAGCCTAAAACTAGGGACAAAATGCATTAATTGAAAGCCTAAAAAAATGGATCCATGCTCCTCAAAGCACAAAGCTGAAAAAACATAAAGCTGTCTAATTTTTCCAGCTTTGGCAGGTCTGGACTGGGCTCAAGGGTTGAGATGGTCAGAGCGGTAGGTATTTGGTGGTCAGTGCAGACTACAGGAACAGTGTCAGAGGAGGCACATGAAAGCTCTGGCAAGAGGACACGTGGAAATGTCATTCTTCGCCCTTCGGGGTCCCGAATGGGGAATCCGATTCGGGACCTTGAACGCTGCTTTGGACTCGGGACCTCGACTCTGGGTCTTGAAGCTCAAAACTGCACAAAATGCCCCAAAAATGCTTCTTTTCGCATAAACTCCCATTTTAGGCCTAAATCTGCAAAAGTAATGAAAACAAGGGTAAATTAGCAGAATCATGCCTTAAATGGGTGAGAAAATGGGAAGAAAATCGTGCATAAAAACATGCTATCACCGCGCCATCCAAAGAAGGAAACCCTTTGTCCAAGGGTGTTTTTAGTATTTTCCTCTTTTGTAATAATTTCCCTATAAATAAAAGGTCTTAGTCTCTTTTATAGGTTGTCTTTGAATTTGCTTATGATTAATCATCATAAGTCCTTAAGGCCAAACCTTTAATTAGGTAATAGTAGGTTCTTGAAGCCGGGCTACTCAACCCAAATCCATTGTTAGCTAGGTATTTCGGATCTTAGTATCCGGGGCTGTTTCAGCCAAAAGCCATTGTTTATCCCTATCTTTTCTTGTAATCAAACGGGTCATTTTTATTGAAGAGAGATCCTTAGTTTTTGTATAGGAAGGTTGCTTGGCCATTGTTGCTAAGAGGGTTTCCTCGGATTCTAAGTTCATTATATTGCATCCGTTCCATCTTGTTGCTACCCGATTTTGGATTTTCTAAATAAACATTTTGTATTTCTTGTCATCAATTTCTTAAAAAATCTTACTCCTGTTTATTGTCGTCGATCTGTTATTGGTTGTTACGTTCTGTGTCATTTAAATTTTATTTCATAGTCTTTTCATATTTTTATCGTTTTTCCCATTCGAACTCGTATTGGTTCTGAGCAAAATTCTCGAAACCAATGGTCTAACATTTTCTCTCATTAGCTACTTATTTATTATTATTTTAACTCGCGCCATCTCTTGGCCTTTCGTTCAATTTTTATTTTAAGCATTTTTTTCTTTTGGAGCTCTTATCGCTTATAAACGAATTTTTATTTAGTCTTAGAATGAACTTTTCGCAGCCCACTGATTATTATTTATTTCATTTCATTTTTAATAATTTTTGGATTCAAGCTTTATTTATCTTTAGTAAAATTTTCTCGTACCATAAATACGAGCTAAAAATAATTCGCTCGTATGCATTAATTTGAATTAATGCAAATTAATGCATCTCTGCAAAATTGACCACCTTTCCTTCGTGAAAGACAGCATCCTTATCCAGCTGTGGCCTTCAAGGCTCTCTCGATTCTTCCCCAGCCAAGTGCACTGTGGTTTCTTGCCACCTCATCCTCTCCTCCACCGCCTCAACCAACTATAAATAGTTGTCCCTTGCTCTCACACACGAACACACACCAGCACACACGCCCTCTCTCATTATCGCACAATCTCACTCTTTCACTCTCACTTGCGTCTAGTAGCTCCAGCAAGCCAGCAAGAAGCTCCAACAATCAAGCAAGCCAGCTAGCGCAAGCTCCAACCGAAGGCAAGCAAAATCAAGGTCTCTTATGCAACTTTTGTTTATAGCTTTAACTAGCTAGTTAATTAGTCAAGACTGTTTTAATCACTACGTTTTCAACCTAATTTAGCTTTGTTGGTTTTAATTTAAAGGTTTACTGTTTTATTTAATTATTACCTTGATTTTAATTTAATTATAGTTGAAATTTTATCCTTGAAATTGCTTGTATTTCTAGGTTATTTTGCACTGTTTTGGTGGTGGATGAACTTCTGCTGGTGTGGGGAGCATTTCGAGCTGGGTCTAATCGGTGTTGGTCGTCGGTGGTGGCATCGTGGCGGGTGAAAGCGGCAGTGGCGAGAGGAAGAAGATGACACTGTTGGGAGGAAGGAAAGACGAGCTTGGGCTGTTGGTTTTAAATTTTGGTTGATGGGCCAAGCAAATTGCTTTGGCCCAAGAAAGGAAAAGAATAAGGGCGCTTGGTGCGCCCAGGAAAGGAAAGAAGAAAGCTGGGCCGCGCAGGCCCAGCGTGAGCAAGAGAAGGTCTTAGCCCAGCTGTGGGCCAGCTGTTGGGCCCACTTTCGGCCCAGTGGGCCGAACCTGATATTTTTGACCCGTCGTTTTTCTTGCCATGCAATCTTGTACTGTCTACTTATTTTCCCACCTGTACTATTTATTTATTTTTCGCACACGTGTACTGTTTATTTATTTCCGCACACGCACTATTTATTTATTTCTGCACTCGCACTATTTGTTTTTTTCGTATGCTTTGAATGATTAAAGGATTATCCTGCTCATGCTTGTTTAAATCAAACATTTTCGCGCGCATACAAATCGTCAAGTATTTGCACGTTAATCATCCTCTTCTCAAATATTCCTGATCAAAAAGGGTAAAATCGCCCGTACTCTTCACCAAGTAAACATTTCTTTCCCTTTTATTTATTCTACGCTTTTCGCATATATACTTGTATACATAGAACTGGTAAAATCTATTGGGCATGATCACTAAATTAGGACTTTTTTTTTCAAACATGATTTAAACACCTTTTTTTCCGGTAACCTTTTAGGATGTGACTCGGATGCCTAACACCTTCTCGAGTCCATAATATGACCCCGAACCACCGTTCTCGGGTTTAGACCCACTTTGCCTTAGCTTTTATTTTTTATGCATGAGAAATAGGTTCCCTAAACCTAGAAACAAAATTAGGGGGGCGACTTCATTACATTATGTGAGATGAGTCTGATTTCATCTCACATCTCGTCCCAAACTCGCGTCGCATTAGGAAAAATCCAAAAAAAGGGTGCGACAGTTTGGCAACTTCACTAGGGACTAATAGGGTCGAAGCCGGATTTTATTGAGGTGTTTGTTTTTTTTTATATGATTCTTGTACATGATTACTTGTTTTTCATGTATTTGATTGATATGATAAATTGTTGTATTATCACATGATTCTTTATGCATGATTAATTGCTTTTATTCGCTTTGATAAATTGTTTATACATGATTTGTTGTTATATCTTACTCGCTTTGATAAACTGTCATTCATACGCATTTCACGCATAATGCCCAACCGTCGGGCCTTTTTCCAAATAAGATTAGGAGGTTAGTAGTGAGGCCCTGGGACACGTGTCCTGGGTAGTTTTCACGAACCCCAAACTCGGACTCGAACCCCTAAATGGGTGAACGCCTAGAACTTTTGATGGTTCGACAGGCAATCACGTATCCATTTACTGAGGGACCACTTCTATGGTATCGTCCGGGAGCCTTCCAGCCAGAATGAAAATAGTTGGTGTCACCCCAGCATATGCATCATATTGAAATGCGTATACTGTGACTTTGTTTCACTTTTTCCACTGATTTCTCAAAAAAATTCCATCTACAACTGATTTCTCAAATTTTTCGCAAATAATTTCTCAAATTTTTCCACGTTTTACAAAGGATTTCTCAAAATTTTCACATTTTACAAATTGATTTCGCAATTTTTCTACATTTATAAAAAAAAATTTGCAAAAAATTTCACATTGGAAATCTTTTTCAGCAAATTTTCCACGTTGGCAAATTTTTCCACAAAATTTCCATATTGGCAAATTTTTCGTAATTTATCCATATTTGCAATTTTTTGCCATGTCTCAATGTTTGCCAATTTTTTTCACAAGTTCTCAATATCCGTAAATTTTGTCGCAATTTTTTACATGTGCACTTTTCCGCAAACTTTCACGCTGCCAAAATTTCTCCATAATTTTCCCACGTGTGCCAAATTTTTTCACAATTTTTCCACGTGTCAAATGTTCTCGCGATTTTTCCACTTGAGTCAAATTTCTCCACAATTTTTCCCACGTGTGCAATGATTTCCGCAATCTTTCCCGCGTGTGCAATTTCTTCGTAAATTGCTCCACGGGTACAACTTTTTCCCCAATTATTCACATTGACAAAATTTTCCCATGTATGCGAATTTTTCCTTAATTTTTTCCATGTATGCAAAAAAAAATCTGCAATTGTTCACATGCAAGTTCTTTTGCGATTTTTTTTATGTTTATAATTTTGTCTCAATTATTTTCGTAATTCTCCATGTTTGTGATTTTTTTTATGATACCTACATTATTGCCTTTATTGTACTTACCCCTCTGTTTCTTTTACAGCATTGAGACCTCAGGATGACATTCTGCAATCACTGCTTAAACTTATAATTATTTCACTTGTTTATTTTTCAGGAAAACATTGCTCCCAAAAAAGCAAACTATCCCTCGCAAAATCCTCGCGACCAGACGGCAAACACGAAAGATGGAAGAACATGTTAGAATGGAGGAGACATTGAAAGCAAAGATAACTGAATTGGAAGAACAAATTCGAGTCGTTGTGACAAGGGCTGAACAAGCTGAAAAAGAATGAGAAGAGGCAACAATTGATTTTGCGCTTGGTTTTTACCCCAGTTATGCTCTGATAATTATTTGTCTTCTGCCGAAGGATGTATGGCGGAGCGGTTCTTCTCAGATCAGTGTACGCGACGGTCCACAGTACCTGCAATGCGCCGGAGGGGGCCTCCGGCGGAAAAACTCCGATGCTTAAGTCAGTATGTGTACTGAAATTGGCAGAGTTTTGGCCAGTTGAGTATGCTTACCTGCCTCCTTTGTGGGGGAGGTATTTATAGAAGAAAAGTGGCGTTCCCGCCCGAGTAAACGGGTACGGAGCTATCGCTAGCGTTAGGGTCGGAGGTTCGCCCTTATCACGATACGCTACCTTGGCGGTAGGTATGCAGGTAGATATTGCCACGGTAGGATAACGGCCGGAGCGATACTTCTGACGCGTGGTTTCCTCTGGGGGTAAGATAACTCCTTGAGCCATCCGTGAGGTCCGTGAGAGGAGCCGATAGGGACCCGTTAGCCCTTGTAGCGTTAGCCTTTGGGGAAGGTAGCGATCTTGTCCCTACCGCGGTGGTACGAAACAGTAGCTAGGCCTCATCCCACCGGGTGATGGACGAAAATACCCTTTCTTTTAGGTGAATTGTTATCATAAGCCCAACTGAAAATGAGCCCGAGAGTTTACCAAGGGCTATCGTTCCTTCTCTGACGGAGAGTTCTTCTAAGTACCGTGGAGGTTTGCCTCGTCAGATGGCCCTGACGGTTTTTGTCAGAATCTATAAATCAGAAGTTTTTCTGCGCCAATTTCTTCGCATTTTCACGTTCTTTCTTTCCATATTCCGCCATGGATGAACTGACTCGTAATTTCCTGATCTCCAAAACTCTGACCCTGAAGAATCTTACTGAGGGTGATATCGGCTTCCTAGAGAGGATGATCACCAAGACCTCCGAGGATGTCCTGGAGTTGCAGGGGGTGTTAACCCTTATTCTGTCTAGACAGCTAGGAATCACTCTGGAGGATTTCAACCCCCTAGAGAGCTTGGCGAAACTGGCCACTGCCAGCGCTCACCTTGACGTGGTGGCTTCGATGTTGCAGCAGAGGAAAGATCTGCTGGCCTGCTGCCTAAAGGGCATGAGAGCTTGTTCTTCCGAACTGACCTCCGTCGCTGACGCTTTAAAGGAGGTTCCTATTGCGCCAGGGGACGATGATGCGGGGTCCAATGTCTGACCGCTGGTTTCACTTCTCGCTGTTTTTCTTATGCTTCTTGTACATATTCGAACGTTAAGGCCACCTGGCCATAAATAAATAACTTGTCTTTGCTTTTTCCCAAGTCTTCTCTTTTTCTTGCTTGGTTGCTTGCTTTATTGGTTAGAAATATTTGTCATGAGCCCAACCGAAAATGGGTCTTCCTCGGGACATTGTATTGCAGTGGTCGGGTTCCGGGATTTAGCAATGAATGCTCTGTCTTGACTGTTACAGGGCCGTCTTTTCAGTGGCAGGTGGTTGGGTGGTTCTTTGGTGCCCTTTGATTGGTGCGTTTAACGAGCAGAGGTGCCTGCGACGGATCGGATTCTGCACTTGCAGTTATCTTCCCAAGCGTCTTAATTGATTTTTCAGGGATCGGAGTGCTCCTTCGGCTATATAAGGGAGTTTGGTTTTCCTTTCCTGTTCATCTTCATCCTTTCCTTCTTTTTTGCTTTTGCAGGTCATATGGCAGATTTTTACTTCTTGAGTTCCATGGATCGCGATTCCTTACCGACTCCTCCGACTTCGCCGGACTCGGATCATCCCCCTCCTTCGCCACCATGGAGGCCTCCGGTCAGCCGAAAGGGTCGTAAGAAGCAGGGGAAACGGACTTCCCAGACGCCCTTTACAACTTTGGCTCCTTCTGGTTCTGCTGTTCAAGAGGGCAGCAAACGTTTTTCTTCCCCGAATTGCTCGCTAAACGAGGATTTTCCCATCAGTGCTGGTGCGGGGTTGGCAGATTCGAGTGCCAAAGGAAAATCATGCCCGTCAGGGTCCTGCCCCGAAAAGGAGGCAGACCAGCCTATCCCGAATGCTAACGGGAAGATGCCATTCCTTGATGATGACGGGGTCTATCACCATGACATTTATTGGCCTGATGAGGATTAGCCGTTTTGCCTTGTACCCGCCTATTGGCGTTTTATGAATAAACTGTTGTTTTCTGCTTTTTCAATTTTGTCATTATTTCTGTTAGCCTGCTGATTCTTGGGGATAGCTAACGTAAGCGGTTGTCCTGACTGAGGCAATCGCTTCGCGGTTACTTTGACCGGGTCAATACTGTCTCGCCCTTTTGGGGAGTTTCGACGAATAACTTCTCTTTTCCAAATTTCTTTAATGCGCTTCCACGTGGCCAACTTCTTTTACACGCGTCTTCGCCCGATTGGTAACTCAATTAATGCGGTGGCATTTTTATCCTTTAAGAAGGGTTATTCTCCAATTTCTCAAAACTTTTGCCCTCGCTTCGAATTTTCCTTTTTGTCTTCCTTCGCCTTTTTCCCCAAATATCTTTTTGGCCGCTCGCCACTGTCCGTCGATTTCTCTGGGATTCTTCTCCTTTAAGGTATCAATCCGTCCCTTCTCAGATTTCCTTTTTGTTGGTTTGCTATGGCTAGGAATAGACCTCGCCAGATTATCTCTAGGCCCATGGATCCCGAGGTCGCCCAATCACCGAGTATTTTTACCTGCGATGTGGTTCTGAAAGCCGAATTGGAGGAACATGGTATTACCTTTCCTCCTGGGCATGAGCCTTCTATTCCCGGTAGTGATATGAGGCTTCATAATCCAGGGTGGGGCCACAGTAGGCTTCTTTATTTTAAAATGTTCCTTTATGGTTTCCGTTTCCCCATTCATGAGTCGATACTAACTCTGCTGCGGGAGTATAGCCTTAATCCTGCCCAGATAACTCCTTCCTCTTGGTGTGCGGTGTATGCTTTTCTTCGCGCTTGCGAGTTGAAGAACATTTTTGCCCCATCTATCACTTTGTTTCGCAAATTCTTTAGCATGATTTGCTACAATTGTTTAATCGAGATTACTCCCCGGTGGGATGATGCGCTCGTGCAGTCGTTTTGGCAACGTTTTCACGGCTTCAAGAGGGGTGTAGCTGATTGGAAGAGCAGCTTCTTTGTTCTGGAGCTACCGTCACGTTTGTGGCGTATCAATTTCAATCAAGAACTGGCAGGTCCCGTTTGGACAAATCCCGCGATTTTGTCCAGAACTGAGCTGGACCAGGCTAACGCTTTGTTAGACGAGAATACCCACTACCGTATTCGTGCCTTCACTCTGTTCAAGCCTCTGGAAGAGTGCGTTATGGGTGAGCCTATTTCTTTCCATGTTTTCTTTTCTTTAGTTCTCGCACGCTTTGTTTGCTATAGGAGGCTAACGGTTGATTCCCAGGTGACCCTGGTGCACCTCTGAACGTAACACCGCTTCAAACTTTGCCAGCCTCGCCTTCGGCCGAGGGCTCAAGTCGGGGTGACGCTCCTCCTTCGAGGAAGAGAACTAAAACCGTTGCCCGGGGAGGGCGAAGGCCCGTTAGCTCTGTTCGAACTTCTCGCTTTGTGGAAAATTAGCTACCGGAGCGTCGTACGGGGACGGACTCCAGGCCTGTCGCAACGACGGTAATTACTAGCGATGATGAGGATGCGGATGCCAAGTCAGACCTTTGCCATGCTTCTTCCCTTGCTGCTTCCCAGCGTCGGAAAAAACTTCGAGTGGCCTCTAGTGGACAAGCTACCGGGATATCTCCTGTAGATGTGGCAACTGTTTCTACGCCTGCTGTTTCGTCTGAGGCGGGCGCCTCTCTGCCAACGGGAGCCGCTGAGGCGTTGGAGAAAACTTGTTCCACTGAGGGAGAGGCCCCGCCAATGGAATGTCCTCCACCCATGGCTGACGCTCCCGACTCTCCGATTGCTCACTGCATTCCTGACGTAGTGGTCACACCTCCCGTGGCGGATTCGACTGCTGAGCTACCGCCTGTGGTTACTCCGCAGCTATTTTTTACTCCTCTCAAGAGTACTTTTCCTCAGGGCTCTTCTCCGCCTTCCTCGATCAATCTTGGCCCTAACGGAGCCCCGGCCTACCGTATGAATCTTGCAGGGTTTTGCTTTGATGCCCTTCGCGCTATCGGGGTTCCCCAACCTTTTTCTTGAGATGAGTTTACTGCACCCTTGGTAGGAGAGATGCTGAGTTCGAAAAAAGAGAAAGAGGAATTTCTTCAACTTCCTCCCTCGGCACGCTTTCGCCACGTTCTGAATGATTCTCTGGACTTCTTCCGCCATCTGAATTATCAATTCGAAATTCACGATCGCGAGTCCCGCAATTTTTCCAGCGCGTTGTGTGCTGCGAAGGTGCAGCTTGAGAAGGCGGTGGAGCATTCTAGGTTGCTGACACGCCTCTGTGAATCATCCCAAACGGAATTGGACAGGGAAAAGTCTATCGGGAGAGCCAAGATAGAAGTTCTGGAGGCGGAATTGGAGAAGAAGATTCTCATTCTCCGTGAAGAGATGCTCGCTCGAGATGAGGGGGCTGCTAGGGCGCCATTAGAGGAAGAGTTATGGAGGAAAAGGGTTCTAGAGGCCTTCGTTTCTGGGTTTGCGTCCCGTTTCAAAGGTGACCCTTTGGATCCAGCCCAGGTAGCTGATTACATCTCTCTCGTGATGGGTGAGATTAGCAAAGGTGGCAGCGGTTCTTCTGACCCTTCGAGGGAGAAAGCCTAACGTTAGCGATGGTGCCTGGGCCTTTCCTTGCTTTTCTTGTTGTCGTCTCTTCTTTTATTATTTCTTGAAAACTCATTCGAACATTGTTTCTCTTGTAATAATGCTAACGCCTTGTATCCTTTGTCGTTCTGGATGGTTCCTCGTGACATTACCGTTATTCCTTCTTTATCTTCTTCGTACCATCGCGTCGTTTGGCAAGGCCAGCGCTGCTTTTTATGTTTTTTAATCAATCCCCCTGTCCCTCATTTAATGCGACTTGAAGGGTAATGATGAAAGAAGACACGTGTCCTTCTATAGAGAGGCGTTTGGAGCAATCGTCTCCTAGGGAGTTGCGAATGCAGAAGCGTTTCGTCCTAGTTTCAAATTTGCACCTTCTGGCGCGTGCCTTATTTTATGACGCGCTACTTCGCCACGTGTCTGCCGCTGACTGGTCGTGTCCTTTCAGGGTTATACTTATTGTTTCTTCTACCCTCTTTTTCTTTTTCTATCTTTTCCTTATACGCTGTTGCCTTTGGATAAATACTTTTGCACCGCTCTCTCTTTCTGGTTCAAGACTCCTCGCGTTCTCTTTCACGAAGGTACAAGGTACACGTCTTTTTCTTTTCTCCTTGTTTCTTCTTTGTTGGTCATGGCTAGGACTAAGAAATCCTCTGAATAAGGAGACCCCCAACGGTCCTCCGGGGAAGAAGTAATTGATACTACTCCCACTTCTTTGTACACGTTGCCCTTAATTAACCGTAGGCTTGCTGGGTTTTCTGCACAATTTCCCAAGGAATATCCCGTGCATCCTGCTTCTGAGTCGCTTCGACTGAACAGCATTTTGCCCGGAAATAGTAGAATGTTGTACGCTAAGCTTTTTGATCATGGGTTTCGTCTCCCTCTTGACCCGCTCGTAAAATTATTGTTGGTTGATTCTGATCTGGGTCCGGCTCAGTTAAGTCCTAACGCGATTTGCGTTGTTAGTGCCTTTGCCGCACTGTGTCGTTTCAAGGGGATAGAATCTCCCACTTTAGCGTTGCTCCATGACATTTTTCAGTTATATTCCCGTAAAGGGGTGATCTCGATATCGCTTCGCTACGAAGATGATTCTTTGAAGCCCTTTACCTAGAAACTTATGGGTATTGAGTCATCTATTCCTCACTGGAAAGAGGAATTTTTTATTGTTGATCTGCCAGAGCCGTTGTGGAGGGCTGGCTTCAACGAGACAATTAAAGATGGGGCTTGGGGTCATCGAAAACCCCTTTCCGACCCGGAGGATGGTTGGTTGAAGACGTTGCTTCAATTTGATTTTAGCGTTGATGCCCGAAAAGTAGCTAACGGGTTGCCCGTGGAACAGTGCAAGAAGGGTGAGTGTTTAACCTTTTTCTTTTGCGCTTGTCAAGAAGTACTAACGCTAACATTTTGTGATTCTGCAGTGCCTCCGCCTGGTTGGGAGCCCGAGTATTTCCGAAGGAGGAGGAAACAGGAGGCGAAGAAGAAAGCTATCACTGAAGCTAGGGCTGCTGCTGTCGCTAACGCTGAGGAAGGGGAGGCCACCGCTAGCGTTACGGGTACTCGAGTTGTGAGACAGAAAAGGCCTAGGAGAGCTCGTGCTGCCCCATCCGTTTCGTCCCAGACTGTTGTTTCTTCAGAGGCTACGGTTGGTCCGATTCCTGTTGGGATTTCTCTTGCGTCCTCCACCGCTCAGGTGAGCATTTTTCTTACTTTTGGGACTTTGTCTTTCTTTGTACATGATTTCCTTATCATGTTCTGCCTTATTTAGGAAGTCGTTGCTGCTTCTGCCCCCTCTACCTCCGAGGGAGATATGGGTATCGCAGATGTCCTTCACGAGCGTCAGAAGAAGGCTCGTTATGATCTTCAGACTAGCCCTTCTTCTTCGGCTGCCCATCATAGTTCAAGTGTTCTTGGGGGTGGGGGTATGTCTGCTGATCAACCGGAACCCGTTGATTTTGGCGGTGAACCTCATGTGCCTCCTGGCTCCCCGATTCATTCTGCGCACACCCCAACGGGCTATGATTCTGATGCCCTTAATCCTGAGGTACCCGGAGGCAATGAGGTCTCGATGCCTAACGTGGAAGGCCTCTCTAGCCGGCCAGCTTCTCCTGGTGCGTTGTTCTTTGTTCCGATGCCTCATCCACCTATCGTGAGGGGTGGGCCCGCTCCTGCCTTAATGGCCGGTATTTCTTCCTACGATCCTCCTCTCATGCCGACTCATCACGTCAGCTTGCGCTCCTTTAAGGACAGTATTCTGTAGTTTCCTGCCGATGCCGATCCTGAGACCGTGCTTTCCTCTACCGCTTATCTGGTAGCAGAGATTTTGTCTCTTCCAAGAGAGAGAGATGCCTTTGTGGCTCGGGGCGATCAGGGGCGCATCAATCTCCTTCGCTCTCAGGCGTTTTCTATGCTTTGCCATCTTCACTATATGGATGAGGAGAATGCCAGGGCTGCAGCTAACGGGCGGGGAGAGATAAGCAGGCTGTTGGAGGAGCGACAGCGTCTTGAAAATGCCCTTGCTGCTGCCAACGAAGGTATGGAGACTGCTCGGGGAGAAGTTACCACGGTGAAACAAGAGTTGGAGGCTGCTAAGTTGGCTTTGGAGGAAGAGAAGAGACAGCGTGCTGATTTGGCCCTACGCCTCTCTCAGGAGGAGAATAGCCTACGCCAGGAGAGACAGAAAAATGCCGAGCTATCTGCCGATTCCTCCCTTAACGCTGAGAAGAACCGTTGGTACTTTGAGCAGGATGGGGGAGTCATGTCAGAAGCCGTGATGCATCATTATGGAGTTGAGGAGCTCCGTATTGAGGATCTTTCTGCGTATTTCGACAAGAGAGCCTCAGCCATTAATGATAGTAGTTTCTACCAGTGGAAGGCTGCTCAGCAAGGAGGGGTCAACGCGCCGCCCAATCTTTAGGCTTTTTGTTATTTAGATGTTTTACATTTTGTGGCTGACGGGCCCATCCTTATTTTGTAATTTTAAACGATGTCGGCCTTGACTCGGCTAATCCACTCTTTTTGGACAGAAGTTCTTTATTTTCTTTTCTTCATAATGTCATTTAATCACTTGTCCGCCTGGGACGTTTGGCGTTAGGTCTCCATAGACACATAATTTCGGGTTGTATCCCGTTTGCTTTTCATCAGCTGCGTTCGAGTAGCATTACCATTATATCCTCCGATAGCATTTTTGAGAGTAAATCAACGTTGCTTCCACATCTGCTGCACTCATATTCCTACCGTCCCTCGCTGTCAGAGGGGGTTTTTCGTCTGTTTCAACGTTGTTGTTGCAGTATGGTCATTTCTCCATTCATCTTTTCACCGGGTATCGACCGCGCGGCTACTAGTTAGGATTTCTTTATTCCTTTTCGCCACAGATAGGCTCCCACGTTTCTCCGCCGGGTATCAACCGCGCGGCTACTAGTTGGGATGTCCTTGTTTCTTTCCGCCAGAGATAGGCTCCAACATCGCTTCACCGGGTATCAACCGCGCGACTACTAGTTGGGATGTCTTTGTTTCTTTCCGCCACAGATAGGCTCCAACATTGCTTCACCGGGTATCAACCGCGCGGCTACTAGTTGGGATGTCTTTGTTTCTTTCCGCCACAGATAGGCTCCAACATCGCTTCACCGGGTATCAACCGCGCGGCTACTAGTTGGGATGTCTTTGTTTCTTTCCGCCACAGATAGGCTTTGGGGAGTGCCTCGTCTTAGTGAGCTGTCTGATCAGGACCAGCCATCACAAGGATAGGACTTTTCACCCCCAAGCGTTGTACCTCGCGTCCGTGGAATCGTGCCTCGTCTTTATGGGTCGTCTATGTGAGCACGGTTACCACAAGGATAGGATTTTTACTTCCAGGACGGAGTTGGTCTCTCCTTGGGGTGTGCCTCTCCTTATGGGGTTACCATAAGAATAGGATTTCACTCCCAAGGATTCCGGGGCGTGCCTCATCTTAACGGGCCGTCTATGTGAGCACGGTTGCCGCAAGGATAGGATTTTCACTCCGGGGAGCCGTTTGGGGTCGTGCCTCGTCTTAATGGGCCGTCTATGTGAGCACGGTTACCACAAGGATAGGATTTTCACTCCCAAACGCCTTGTTATGCCAGGGCGTGCCTCGTCTTAATGAGCTGTCTGATCAATACCAGCCATCACAAGGATAGGATTTTCACCCCTGGCATTCTTCGCTACCTGCATATTACCAGTAGCAAACGCACGGTGAATATCTCAATATTCATTTATTAGAATAACTTTGACGTTACCCGATTAGCTCCTGGCGTGGTATAGCCTCAGCCGAGCGATGTTCCAAGAGTTCTGCAGGGGCGTTCCCTCGAGCGTTTCCAGGTGGTATGCTCCTTTTTCCCACAATGCGGGTGACACGATACGGTCTATCCCAATTTGGACTGAGTTTTCCCATACGTTGTCCTGCCGCCCGCTTGTCTCTGAGCACTAAATCTCCGATTTTGAGCAATCGCTCCCTCACTTGCCGGTTGTGATATTGTGCCATTTTTCTCTTGTAGTGCAGAGTTTTCAGGAGGGTTTCCTCGTGTATTTCTGGTAGAGTATCGAGGTTAGCTCGTAACCTTTCTTCGTTGTTTTCTTCTTTGAAGTGAGCCACCCGGAGGCTCATCATGCCAATCTCGACTGGTGTGACAGCCTCAGTTCCGAATGCTAACACGAACGGGGTTTCTTCCGTGCTGGCCTTGACAGTCATGCGATAGGCCCATAGCACATATGGCAATTCGTCTGGCCAATTCTTCTTGGACCCTTCCAAGTTTCTTTTGATGCCACTAAGGATGCTGCGGTTAGTTACTTCCGCTTGGCCGTTGGTTTGGGGATGTGCCACAGAGGAGAATCTTTGCTCTATCTGAAACTCCGCACACTGATCCCTGAAGAACTGGCTTGTAAATTGTGTCCCGTTGTCGCTGACTAGCACGCGCGGTACTCCAAATCTCATGATAACTTGGTGTTTGAAGAAACGCCAAATTTTTTCGGTGGTAATGGTAGCTAACGCCTCGGCTTCGGCCCACTTTGTGAAGTAGTCTACCGCTACGACCACGAATTTTAACTGAGATCTGGCCTTTGGAAACGAGCCCAGGATGTCAATCCCCCATTTTGCAAACGGGCACGGAGCCACTATTTCTGAGATTGGCACAGCAGGTTTTAGAGGAATCTTAGCATATTCCTGGCATTTCTGACAGGTTTTCACGAAGTTATGACAATCTCGTCGAATGGTGGGCCAGTAAAATCCCGACCGAAAGACTTGGGCTGCCAGAGTGCCGCTGGCGATGTGCATGCCATATATCCCTTCGTGAATTTCTCGTAACACATGCAAGCCTTCTTGTTCCGTTATGCATTTAGCGGCCGGATGGGAGAAGCATCTTCGTATTAACTCTCCGTTATAATATGTGCATCGTGCTGCCCGTTTTAGGACTTTCTTCTTCTCTGTCTGGTCTCCCGGTAGCTTATCATGCTTCAGATATTCTATCACTGGGATCCTCCAATCATTTTCCATTTCTTCCACACAGAGAGATGCCTGCTCTTCCATGAAAGAGGGTGTAGACAGTTCTCCATAGCGCACGTCTCTGGGTATTGAGGCTTCCGGATTGGCTGCCATTTTGGCGAGGCTATCGGCCTCTCCATTCTTTTCTCTAGGAATGTGCTCGAAGGTAACCAGGGTGCCTTTTTCCTGTATCTCTGACAGCTCATGTTTCACTTTGGCTAAGTATTGGGCCATGATGGGTTCTCTGGCTTGGGAATTCCCTAGGACCTGATCCATTATTAACTTGGAATCTCCTTGGATCCTTAAGCGTGTTCTGTCTTCCTTCTCCATACCGGGGGTGGCTTCGATGGAGAAACTGTTTCCGATTCTAAGTCCCGCCAGCATCGCTTCGTATTCAGCCGCATTGTTGGACAATGGCTGCAGGATTCTAATGGCGTATCGCATCTCCAGGCCGTTTGGTCCAGCTAAGAAAACTCCTACGCCTGCTAATTCTTGATTTTTTGCTCCATCCACGTGGATGACCCACGTATCTGTATATGTCTCTGAAGACGGTAGGCATGAATTTTTCGCTTCTTCCTCCAACAGGTCTATCTTTGTGTCCTTTGCGAATGTGCACTCAGCTATGAAGTCAGCTAACGCTTGGGCTTTAACGGCCGGTCTAGCTTTGTATTGCAGCCCGTATTGTTCAAGTTCGATAGCCCAAATTAACATTCTTCCTGAAGACTCAGGTTTTCTGAAGATTCTTCTCAACGGCTGATTCGTAAGTACGATGACGGGGTGGGCTTGGAAGTATCGATCCATCTTTCGCGTGGCATGTACTAGAGCGAGTGCTATCTTCTCGATAGGAGCGTATCGCAATTCGGCATCTTTCAATATGTGACTCACGAAGAATACAGGACGATGCACGTGCCCTTCACATCGCGCGAGGACGGCGCTGAGTACCTCGTTGGCTATTCCCAAGTATAGATATAGCTCATCACCGGGCTCGGGTCTCGTTAGCACTAAATCTGATGATAGGTAAGCTTTTAGTCCTGCAAACGCTTTCTCGCATTCCTCTGTCCATCCGAAGGGAGCCTTGTTGCGGATGACTTTGAAGAAAGGCAAACATCTCTCGCCTTGCTTAGATATGAATCGCCCCAATGCAATGATGCGCCCGGTTAACTTCTGTATTTCTTTGACAGTTCGCGGGGATATCATATCCTGGATGGCTTTTATCTTTGACGGGTTGGGTTGGATGCCCTTCCGGCTGACCACATAGCCCAAGAATTTTCCCGTTTGGAATGCAAACATGCACTTCCGCGGGTTTAACTTCATCTTATGCTTTCTCATCACATTGAAAACCTCTTCCAAGTCAGCGAGGTGTTCTCTGAAACTCCGACTTTTAATCAAGATGTCGTCTATGTAGGCCTCTACATTTTTCCCGATTTGATTTTCAAAAACTTTGTTTGCCATACGCTGAAACGTTGCACCAGCATTCTTTAGCCCAAACGGCATTGCGTTGTAGCAGTATGTAGCCCTGGGAGTAATGAAGGCAGCTTTTTCTTCGTCCTCTACAGCCATAGGGATTTGGTGATATCCGGAATTCGCATCTAGGGAGCTTAGATAAGCATACCCAGCGGTTTGATCGACTAACTGATCTATTCGCGGAAGGGGATAGCAGTCCTTGGGACAGGCATTATTTAGGTCAGTGAAGTCTATACACATGCGCCAGTCCCCATTAGGCTTTGGGACTAACACAGGATTGGCTAGCCAGGTCGGGTATTGGACTTCTCGAATGAACCCCGCCTCTGTGAGTTTTAGCAATTCTTTTTCGATGGCGGCTATCTTTTCCGACGAAAAAGCACATCGCCTTTATTGGACAGGTTTGGCCTCAGGACTAACGTTTAGCCGGTGTTCCGCAACCTCCCGAGAGATTCCGGGCATGTCTGCTGGCTTCCACGCAAACTCTCCCTTGCATTTCCTCAACAGCCGGATTAACTGCGCGTTCTCTTCCAGGCTTAGTTTCTCACTGGCTAAGAGATTCATTTCACTATCTTTACCGATAGGGAGTGCGTTTTTCTTCTTTGTCATCGAAAGGGTCGTCCGCCACGCAAACGTAGCGGTCACAACTCCTTTGAGTCATGAGTAAGTAGCATTCGGCTGCCAGCTTTTGGTCCCCTTTGATTGAGACCACGCCGTCCCATGAGGGATATTTCATCCGCAGGTGTTTTTGAGATATGGCCACTCCAAAACGATTAAGGAAAGGTCGCCCCAAAATGGCGTTATATGGTAACGTTAGGTCTACGACCAGAAATAGTAGCTCTTCGGAGCGTTTGGATGTGTCCTCCCGAAAGTACACTGGCAGGGATGTTATTCCTACTACCGGAATCGGTACTCCATCAATCCCAATAATTGGCCTCGTGCAGGACGATAGCTCACCGTCAGGTCGTTTCATCAAGTTGTATGCTTCCAACGAGAATAGATTCACTGCACTCCCGTTATCGACAAGGGTCCTTCTTACCCCATGACTTCCAATGACAGGCGTTACAACCATCGCATCATTATGCGGGAAAATGATGCCTTTTTCGTCTTCCTCTGAGAAAGACAATATCATTTTGTCTAAGGCACTTATTGGCTCGATTTTTGTTTGAACGCTCTCCCGTTTGCGCTTCTCTCCAGGATTGGGCATTTGTGGCATAATTTCCTCGCAATAGGGTGCCCCCCGCGATGATATTTATCTTGGGCATTTGGCCGCTATCGATAGCGAGCGCTTCTCTGTTTGGCCCGAGGGGAACTGCGTTAGCCCCTGTAGCGTGCGAGGGCGTTTGCCTCTGCTCGGTTGTATTTCCAGTTGGATTATTTCTGGCTTCCTCCCTTGCCTTTGTGGTGAATTCTCCAAGGTAACCCTCTTCGACTAATCGCTCTATAGCCGATTTTAACTCTCTGCATACATCTGTTGAGTGTCCCTTGACCTTATGGAATTTGCAGTATGCATTTTCTCTTCCTCCCATGATTACTCCTGGTTTCACGGGAGTTGGGTAGCGGATAGGTAAATTTCTCTGTTGGACTATTGCTAAGATCTCAGCCTTTGGGAGTATGAGAGAAGGGAGGTCAGGATCGTATATTCGGCCTTTCGGCGGGTCCGTTTGCTTCCGAGTGGGGGATCCTCCAGGTCTCCCCTTTGAGAAATTGCCTCTCTGCCGGTTAGAGGTCTTAGTGTTATTTTCTTTCCGCTGCCCGAGATCCTCGGTGGGTTTAGCGTCAGGGGCATTGCTGTTCAAGATGTTAGGGGCCACATATGGGTCCGCCGGCATGCCTCGGATCCATTCTCTATTTTCTTCCTCTTCCATTCTCGCATAGTTATGCGCTTTCAGCCTCAACGCATCCAGGGTCGTTGGTGGGTCCACCGTTAGCGTATCTTTCAATTTGCCGTATCGATAATTGCGTTTCAGGGCTTCAATTGCAAAATCGATAGTGACCCCTGGCGTTAGGGACATTTCGAGATCAAAGCGACCTAAGAATTCGTTCAACGATTCCTATGGTTTTCGATGGATATCGAACAGCGCAGCTGCTGACTTTCTGATAGGAATAGCCGTGCTAAACCGGCTTTTGAATTTTTCTTCCAGTTGAGAGAAATTATCGATAGACCCGGCGGGGAGCCCTTCGAACCATAGACGTGCCACTCCTGACAGCGTCATTATGAAAATTTGACACAATGCTGCGTCACTGCGCGTTTGGAATTGCACGAAATCCTTCACCTTATTGAGGTGAGAAATGGGATCTTTTGTGCCATCATATGATTCAGCTGGGAGTTTCACATGTCGATGGACTCTGTGGCGCCTGACACGGTAGCTGAACGGATGACCCACATTAGCATTGGGGATCCAACGAGGCTGACGCTGATGTGGAATTTCAGCGTCGTATCTGGGATTTTGAGGGTCATATTCCTGGTGTCTCCTAGGAGAACGACTACGGCTCCTCGGAGTCCGAGCTCGTCGACTTCTGCTGCTAGATCTCTCACTGTATCTAGGAGATGGATCTCTCACTATATCCCCCCGTCGCTCATCCCAGGGCTCTCTATATTCATCACGCTGGCGGACTGCTTCGGGGATAGATATTCCTCCCCTGTATTGTCCAGAATGATCAGCAGGTCCGCGCGTGAATGGGGGAACGTTTATGGGGACCAAGGGGAAAGGTAATGAGGACGGGAGCGCCCTAGACTGTTGGGGCGATAAGGGTCGTTCGGTGACAATGGTTGGAGTGAAAACCACATGGGAGGACACACCAGGTCTTGAGGCGTGAGGAGTAAATCCAGCAGCCATCTCTGTCAGCTGATCCAGTTGAGCTTGGAGAGCAGCTATTGAATTCATTAAAGGGTTGTCCGCTTCTCCTATCATAGATCTTCCCACCTGGGGGGTAGGATGGCTGGTTCCTGCTATGTGGGAGAAGGGAGAGCAAATCTGGAAGGTAACTTCTTCCGAACTTGACCCAGGAAGAGGGTCCAAGTCTCCTGCAGTGACGTCCTGCCCTGGGGTGGGGACATCAGAGGTAGCGAAGGGAAACAGGCGTCTGCGGGTGTTGTATGGGATGTTGGAAGTTCGGGACAGCGCCGGATCTGACTCTGAGGCCATAATCCTTCTAGCTTCGGGGAGGAGGAGCTTGGTTATTAAGGATGCTCACTTAATAGAACCAAAGCTCTCAGCGAGAGCACCAATTTGATAATTATTTGTCTTCTGCCGAAGGATGTATGGCGGAGCGGTTCTTCTCAGATCAGTGTACGCGACGGTCCACAGTACCTGCAATGCGCCGGAGGGGGCCTCCAGCGAAAATACTCCGATGCTTAAGTCAGTATGTGTACTGAAATTAGCAGAGTTTTGGCCAGTTGAGTATGCTTACCTGCCTCCTTTGTGGGGGAGGTATTTATAGAAGAAAAGGGGTGTTCCCGCCCGAGTAAACGGGTACGGAGCTATCGCTAGCGTTAGGGTCGGAGGTTCGCCCTTATCACGATACGCTACCTTGGCGGTAGGTATGCAGGTAGATATTGCCACGGTAGGATAACGGCCGGAGCGATACTCCTGACGCGTGGTTTCCTCTGGGGGTAAGATAACTCCTTGAGCCATCCGTGAGGTCCGTGAGAGGAGCCGATAGGGACCCGTTAGCCCTTGTAGCGTTAGCCTTTGGGGAAGGTAGCGATCTTGTCCCTACCGCGGTGGTACGAAACAGTAGCTAGGCCTCATCCCACCGGGTGATGGACGAAAATACCCTTTCTTTTAGGTGAATTGTTATCATGCTCAAACCAGGAAGTCATCTACTTCATCTGCGGTAGCTGTTACTTCTATGTCCCCATCATCTCCCGGTTCATAACAGTTTTTTTCTTCAAATCCCCTTCAGTTCGTCACGTCGACGGTCCCAACCAGTGAAGTTGACATCACCAGACAAGGTGATACACTCATTGGGCCTCCTCTGACTAGGCCCACGCTCGATCTCGATAAGAAAGACCGGCCTAGTATCTCAGAATTTCCCTTCGCCTCAGGGCCATTTAATTATCCGCTCAGAATCCCAATATTGTTACCCATCTTGGGGCCACTCCATTCAACTCAAGAGGCCTAAACCACCAAAACTCCAGCCTTCTAGGGGCATCAGATTCAGCCGGATCTCTCTTCTGGTAGCCCTTTTGACATGATGATCGAACCGAGAACTAAGTTGGGAGAGATTGTCGGTTCCACAACGAAAACAACACCTCGGAGTACATTCTCTAGTAAAGAAGACGTTAGCCTGGTCTCCCGTCAGCTTAGCTACAAGTGACCTCCTTCACTGCATATGCCGCAACCCGCATGACATAAACCATTTGGCCCACCAAATAACCATAAGAACCGGGAACCAGTGTCACCTCTCCCTCTCCCCACAGGGGAAATCTATGAGCATCTTTTGGCGACATAGCAAATCGCGCCAACTTACATGACCCCTTTAACTAAAATGGTACGATCTTAATGCAAGATGCGAGTACCATGCTGAAGCTCAGGGCCACACAAAAGAAAAATGTTTCGCCCTTAAAGGAAAGGTCAATCACTTACTCCAGAGCGGATGAATCTCTTTAGAAGGGTTAGCCGAAGGATTCTACCCGACCACCAGCTCTTGAATGAACGCTCTCCAAGCCCATGATGGACCCATTCAGCTTATTCATTCAGCAAGAGTATCTCCAATATTTTTATACATTAGTCGGGCATACGACTAGAAACAAGGGTGCTCCGTGGGAGACAACCCACATATTCCTCTCAAATATTTCAATTTTTATTAGTTTTAATTTTTAATTCATAATTATGGGATATCCTTCCCTCTAGACTTACTATTTATTTCCCCCTTTATTTCAGGTGCAATGAGACTTATAAACTGGGGGGCAAGCGGTTGAAATAACGACCAGAAGAAGGCGTCAGAGAGCATCAAAGGTTGAACGCAGTTTTACCGGGGGGCAAGGTATAGGGATCGGTAATTTGCCACAAAGAGCCCGTTACGTCTATCCTTCCCTTGCATTCAGATCATCGTTATTCAGCGGAAAAGAGGAGACCTTTGTTGTCACCAAATGCCATTGCCAATAAATTCTTCATCTTGGTGAAGAAACATAACAATGATAGATGTGTGTCCTCCAGGGATTCCAATCCACATAGTTAATGCATTCCGGCTCTGTGCTACAATGATATTTACGCCCTACATGGATTTAGAGTGCAAATTCAAAGTTCAACCATGATCAGACATTTCATGTTTTGAATTTGATCATCACAGACAAGATCTCTTATGTACGACATAATAATTGTACGGTGAAGATCAATCCTCCAATAAATGAGTCAGTAAGCACATGTGTTGATGGGATTACATTCGTTTGTTTTATCTGCAATCCCGTGCTACAAAAGTTGAAGTGTTGGAGCCTTCTCCCCTTAAAGGAATGACTGACTGGATTCTCCAATGACCATCTGAATCTCCAGCTGACCAAGGATTTTCTCATGTCACCCAAAATGATGTTCAAGCCATACTTCTTGAAGAAATCATCAGCCATCAGCCATCCCCAACGCAGAAGATGTCTTCTCGCCAAGAGCAGTCAAGGAGCGAATCTGAAAAAATGGTTCTTCAGTCGCTACAATGAGCTGGTTTCTTTACAGAGCATCTTACAGTTGCAAACAACCAGTCTCAAGGGTCATTTCGAGCTCATCTTCCCTTGGCAATCTGACCAAGTTCAAGAACGATTCAGCTGTTTCTAAGGGTGAATCCACATGAAGAGATCGTACAGTCAACTGCTAGCAAGGCGTTGTCATCCGATCATCTAAAAGTTATCGTCCGCTCATAAAACACCATTCAAGAACTTAACAACCATCCTTCGAGATGTTGTGGTCAACTATGACGAAACCGTTGGAAATGTCTGCAGCAACATTATCATTCAATTTTAGCACGGATGATGCTGGATCATAATCATATGGTCAATCCCTTACTGATGAACCTGTCTGATCATTAGCTGTTTGCTGCACATATCCAGAGAAGTTCACTTTTCTTCTCAGCCTTTTTAATCATACGATCATTATGCATTCATTCCAACAATGGGGGCAACATTTTAAATTGTTCATTAACTTTTGTGAGTAGTCATGTCCTCACATTTGTCTGTAAAATCAATAAGAGTTTTAACTTTATAAACTGTGAATAAAATTCTTTGAATAAAATCCACACTACCCTCAAATTTTTTAAACCTTCCGTAGATTGAGCATGTTCAACATGTTACTGCATCATGGATAACTTGTGCATCCATTTGAAATTATATGACATGCATGATCTTGCCTGCTAGCTCTTATATCTTCAGCATGCTTTAGATGTAAGCAATCACAAACACATCCTTGTGAGCATTTTGGGCCTTCAAGCCTTATTTCTTTCATGAGTGCAAATGCCAAACTAAGTGCTAGTTATATTTGCATAATATCCAGGGTACATGCACATTTAGTCATGGGATAGCTGTAAGATGACAGGGGACTTTGCTCTTTGCTTCCACCTTTCTTTGGTCTTCTCATTCTTTTATCTTCAAACACTTGCTTTTGCTCTCTATTCAATTCATTTCTCTTCTAAGTTGCTTGTAAAATTTCTTGCTTCCACTTGAATTCCCTAAATAATAAACAGTGCCCAACTGAGGTTGTTAACCGGAGGTAAGGTGCACATCGAACTTAGAGGGGATGCGAAAACTCCGAGGATAGTTGATGGTCAACGCCGGAAGAAGGCCAAAAATCAAGACTTAAAGGCCTCTACCAAAGACGAAAATGACGACGGACCAGACAAAAATTGTACTTGCTTTGCTCGCAAAAAAAAAACAACAACAATCAATAAAAAGCAGAAGCAAGTACAAAAATGGTCAAAAGTCAACAAAATAGTCTCAAAACAAAAGAGATAATCTGGGTGTTTTTTATGTTGTTACTGAGTACATTGATAATATTGGTTGGCGCCCACTATTTTTTCCCATGCATCCATGTTTCTTGGAACTAAACTTGGAGTTTTACTCCTCATTTTGGATGGTTCGTTCCAAGAAAAACACTCTGGGTGCCAAAGAGGTCAATTTTTGGCTTGTGAATCAATACACACATATTAGCATGCATGATTTGAATGTAATGTTAGGTTTTGTGACTGTTGATGATTTGAATATTGATTGGTATGTCAACTTCTTGTCTGAATATCCTGATGCCTTTGATAAAGATGAAGCTTATCGTCAATTGACAAATGATCCTACTGCTATTTTTTATGATAGTCATGCAAAAGCTCATGTTATTGCTAATTTATCTCTTAGGATTCTTCATAGATGTCTTGCTATTACTTTGTCTGGTAAAACCAAAATATCTGGTGTGGTGTCTAAAATGGAGCTGTATATTTTATGGTGCATGCTTAATAGGCGAAAGCTCAATTTAGGATATTGGTTTTCTCAACAAATTAGGACAGTAAAGACTACCATGCCTTTAGGATCGCTTATTACTGTCATCGTTGTTGATCATTTGGGTTTGGATCTTGCTAGTTCTTCACTCCTTAAGTCTCATGATTTGAAATTAATTGATTTGAGAGCGTTAGATAAAATTGGGTACTTTCACTTGGAGAATGGTGTTCTTTGCAGCTGTTGATACCCGAATTTTGACGTCATTTAAATTAAATTTAGCATTTCTGTCATTTTACTTAATTAATTGCCATTTTAAATCAATTTGCTATCGTTAGGATATTTTTAAATTCTCATCACATTTTATCATCATCGTTTTCATCGTCAGCATTCGAAATCGCATTTTTAATTTTTCGTCACGTATTTTCATTATTATTATTATTATTATTATCAGCCTTAAAAATCACATTTTTAATTATCCGTTAGTCATTTGTTAGTTATTTTTTCATTTTAGGTCATCGCATAAAATTTAGGATTTTTAGTATTTTATCACATTTTTTAGCTTTTTTATTTTTTATTATTATTTTTGTTCGAGCTTTTATTGGACCCGAGTAAGTTCGCTCGGACAATAGCTCGAACGCGTTATGTCTTCAATCAACTATTTCCTACTCTTTTTTTCATTCACGCCGACCAATTTCATTTCGCGTAGTTTTCGTCATAACGTCATTTATTTTTCATCCGAACATTTCATGTTTCCGAAAGAGAAAATAAATACGTTTAGAGAGTTGAGTTCAAATTTTCGTTCGTATCATCTCGTTCCTTGCATTTTTCTCTATAACGTTGTTGTTTTCGTTCGGATTGCTTATCAATTTTCTCATACTGACAGTTCGAACCAATTAAATAAACACTAAACCACTTCCAACTCACTCTCATCTCAGCCACTTGATCAAACCATTTGACTCCTTTATGCACATCCAATGGCCAAGAAACGTTTTCATCATCACTTTGATCTTCCAAAATCCTTGCATTTAAGGCAACCAAATCGCGATCATTTCCTTCCTGAATCCCCAGCCACACAACCAAAGATAAGTCACCACGCCAGCACTGCTCACTCACACTCGCCGTTATCACCTCGTCACCCTCGACCACGAGCATCAAAGGAGACGGGTTGACGCACCCTCTCATCACCAACATCAATCCGAGCAAAAGGAAGCAATCAAGGTGAGTTTATCAAGCTTTCTCTCTTTAGCTTCTCTCTTTTAAGTTTTGTTTATCATCCTAATCAATTAATCAATTGCTCAAATCTGTTCTAAACACTTCGTTTTCAAGTTATATTCATTTTGCTTGCTTCAATTTGAGCATACGCTGCATTGGTTAATTATTTGAGCATTTGCTTGTTTAATTATGTGTTTTCATTTTTGTTTAAATTACCACTGTTTTGGGCTGAAATTCTTGCCGTTTTGCTTGAATAAAACTGTTGTTGTGTCACGGGTTTTATTCGGGTTGGTTTGGACTTGATCTATAGAGTCGGAGCTTCCTTGGTCGCCGGCCATGGCGCCGGCGACGCAAGGAAGAAGGAGAACAGTACCATGCTGTTCTAAGGAAGAAGAAGCAAGGTGTAATATAAGTTCTGTTTTTTTGAAATTTTAGGCACCAAAAATCATCAAGTCTTTAATTTTTTGTCAAATCATCATTTAAAATTTCGTGTGCATCAAATCATCATTTAAATTTCTCACACTTATCAACTGTCATCATTTAAATTTCTCGCATGCGTCAAATCGCCATTTAAATTCTCGTATGCATCAAATCATCATTTAAATTTTCCTGCACTTATCAAATCGCCGTTTTAATTTTCGTATGCGTCAAATTGTCATTTTTATCTTCGTATGCGTCAAACCATTATTTAATTTTTTGATATATATCAACTGCTTATTTATTTTTTGAGCTATCACTAACACTCTCATTTTGTAGGTTTAAAATTTAAGCTTCGCTCGAAAGTACGCCTTTCTTTCCCTTTTATTTATTCAAAGCTTTCCGTAAATATTAATCGTATGCATGATATATAGAATTGCCAGAATTAAAATCAATCCACATGAACAACTTGTTTAATCCCCAAGCTTACAAGTCTCGTTGCACCTGAAATGTAAAACTACGAAAATGTAAATTGCGAAACCATAAATTACAAAAATGTAAATTGCGGAAGGGGAAATTGTAAAAACGTAAAGGACAACTTCCCTGAAAAATGAGCTTTGACATTTTTCAACGCCTTCCTTTGGTCGTCCCTTCATTCGCTTGCCCCCAAGTTTACAAGTCTCGTTACACCTGAAATGAAGAGATAGTTAAATAGTAAATTCATAGGGAAAAGGTATCCCAAGATGTTGAATTTAAAATTAACGAAAAATAGAATAATTGAAAAGAACGCGTGGGTTGCCTCCTATGAAGCGCCCTTGTTTAAAGTCGTAGGCTCGACTACGTGTATGGCTTCCCTTCATACCTCCATCCTGCAAGTAGAAAAGAAAAGAAACTAATCAGTAGTGTCTAAATTTAGAAATTTTGACGAAAGTGGGGGTGTGAACTGCCACACAAAATTTTGATGAAAAGTGGGGGTTTGAACCACCGCACAAGATTGAAACATGGGGTGATCATCACTCAAATATACTTAAATTTATCCTGATGCCTAAATGCACAAATTAATGTGTACAAAGCAAGACAGGGTCGAACCGCAGAGATTGAAGGAATGAATTGCTAGTGAGTATGTATGACAAGGCAATATGCAACAGATCTAACCAAAGTAACAGTAAAGGGGGGGGGGGGGTTATGTGGATTAATAAATTAATCAACGCAGAGTATGGGAGCTAACAAAACAGAATCGGAAAGTACTTATCTAGGGCACGAAAGTAAATCGTAATCTAGGGCAAGATATGTAAATTGCAATCCAGAGCAAGAGATGTAAACAGATCGAATGCAAGAAAAGTAATGAAAAAGATATTAATCAAATAGGACAAGATCTTAGCGAAAGGTGCTCCCTTGGGTTATTTTCTAGGTCGGCTAGTCATCGGTGCAGAGGTTTTCCAGACTCATGTGCAGACCTGCTATAGGGACCGCGTTTCCACACCGCATCCCCTGCTTACCTTCGTAGATAAAAGTCACCCCCCGTTTCCACATATGAGGTGATCTTGACGTTCAGCCATCCTCCCAGCTACCTCCCTTGTCATCGAAAGGTAGCCTTGACCGTCTGGCCTGTCACGGGCTCGAAGTAGGGAGGCTAAATTCAGAACGCCCATGAAAGAGAGGTAAGATAGATCTAGGGCGCGATAGCTCAGCTTGTCAGACTCGTATCGCATACCCTAGATAATTGTTTACCCCTAGGTGAGGCCTCTCGCACTGCCTCCCTTAGGTGTCTGCTCAAACTCCAGGGCTTCGCGTCAGTTATAACCCTGGAATATGACGTTACTCATGCAGAAATACTAAAAGATGATCAAGCTCTTAACATTTCTAGACAAGCATGTAATTAAATCGGTAAATAGTTATGTGTCACAAGAGAATATGTTAAGCATGCATTAGACCTCTTAGCCCAACTCTACAACCCATGGAACACCTTTCACCAAGAAAGGGGTATTTAGCTACTCATGCTATAATATAAACAGTAGGTAGATAGAATCATACAATGATAAACTAAAGAAAGTAAAAAGGGAGTAGAGTAAACCGATAGATTAATTAAATAATTGAAGAGGAAAGTTGTTGACAATGGCTGCTCTTGATCGAGAAGAGGAGATGATCCCCAGAAAACAAATGCTGAAACTAATGTAAGAAATTATCCTTGGAACAACCGTCCTTACAAAAACTCTAAAACTATGCTTATATAGCCTAAACTAGCTAGGAGACAAAAACAGCTAAGGGCAATGAGGGCGTGACAGCACATGTCCTTGCAAAAGGAATATTCTGGGATTCCTGACACGCCTGATGCCTTCTGGAAACGCCTGGGATTCCGTGCGGATCTCAGAAGATGCTTTCTTTGGAAGAAGGCTCAGAACTGTCGAGACCTTGAGACAGCGCACTGGTCTGGTTCGCGTCGAGGTCTTGACGACATTCTTTCTTCTAGGCCTAGAAAATGGAAGTCCTCAGAAATGTTCTAAAATCGCTTCTTTTCGTCCTTTTCCCTCCTTTGATGCTAATCTGCAAATAAGATTGAAATGAGGGTCAAGTAGCGACATCGAGCCCCCGAAAGGGCTAGAAAGGAGGGTAAAACTGAGAGTATGAAACGTGCTATCAAACATCCCCACACTGCCCCTATGCTCGCCCTCGAGCATAAACAAAATTGGAAAGTCACCTCATTCCTAAACATACATAATCAACTCCCAACACCTAGAATTGGCACGCCATCCTACAAGCTACACCCAACCAGAACAGATCCAGACCTAGAAAAGCACCTGCATCTGGCTGATAGAATAACGACCCTATCAACCAGACTTTTCCATATCTAGCCTATTCACCAGCAGTCCTCACAAAGGTGTGTATTTGCACTCATTCTCAGAATAAAATATGTGTTTAGGCTACCACTCATGAATACAAACAACACAACACAGGCATGGTTGCACGTCAATCCGAGTACTGTAGAACACATGCATGGGCAATCAACAATCGAAAAAGCATCGCATCAGCAAGAAGAAAGAAACGGGATCGAAAGAGCTAGAAAGGTGGAAGAGAGAAGTGGGAGATGTACAGAAGAGAAATGAGGGGAGAAAAGAAGGAAGGAAAAGAAAGAACTAGGCAAAAGTTGGTTGGATCCCTTGGCTGGGAAAAAGCGAAGTGGCGAGGCAGCTTTTATCGAGGGCATGAGTCGATTTGGGGGCTAGACAGAGGTCTTCTTTCGGGGGCAGGAAGTCTTCTTATTAAGGCTTCGGATGCGGATGCTTTTACTTGGACGTTCGGTGCCCTTCTCCTATTATTTTTGAAATCTAATTTTTTTTTTTTTTTTTTTTAAGAGGAGAGGGCACGAGATGATTCTACCAGGGCGTGAAACTTTTGATCTTCCGCTTAGCGCTTGCCCTTGATCTACTTCCCACATTGATGGTGACTTCTTTTTCGCTTCCCCACACTTGAATGTTTCTGGGGCTTGAATTGTCTGAATGGTCTAGGGCTCGAAACTCTTTCGAGCTTTTGCTTTTTCTTGCCCTAGATTCCTGCTTTCTGCTCTGAAGTCTTTTGCTTTTGTCTTCCTTCCCCACACTTGGACTTGTCTGCGCACTTTAGGTGTCTAGCCCTCGACGTTGCCCTCAATAATCGCTACCTCGCCTGCCAAGGAAAAAGATCAAGAAAAGGCGAATGGTTAGGAAAGAGTATGAAAAGAAGGGGAGTGTCGGGGGCTCAAAAAGAAAAGAGAGAAGGGGAAGAAGAGAAAGAAAGAGACATTGATGCGAAGTTTTCTGTCATTTCTAAGCTTTCCCATGTCCTAACAGTGACTATACCCAGGGATATCATGCAAACTTAGACTATGCCTAGATAAGCATTTTTTTCTCAAAAATAAAAAGGCATGAAGCTCAAATATGCTCACGGGATCAAATTATGACTACTGGTGTCGTGGCCTAGATATGGATATAAGGGCTAGCAGGTCTAAAAATGCATGTTCAGGCATAGGTGCTATGGATGTCATGCTTCTTCTATGCATCGAAAGTTGAAAAACGCATGCCAAAAATGAGGGTTTGAAAACTGATAGTGGGAAAATTTTCCTAGCAAGGCTAAAAATAAAATCCGAAGATCATGCGATCATGCAGCAAATGGGAAAATAAACATGCAATCACACAGGCAAAACGCATAAATAATTCCCTCCCCACACTTAGGCAGCGCATTGTCCTCAATGCGGGGAGAGCATAAAAAAAGAGTTCAAGAAATATAAGTACAGTACAAAGTAAAAATAGTAAAATTGTTTAGTGCCCCTTTCGGGGGCCGGAGAGGTGAAAATGTTCGGGGGTGGGTTACTGGGGTGGCAAATTTCTGCGGGCAACTTCAGCCGTCAAAGCCTGAAGTTCCCCCAGGATGAGCTGGGGAAGTCTCGTCTGGGTCGGGTCATAGACGATGAGAGGAGTCGGGGGCTGGCTTCCTGATGCCGCATTCTGGCCTTGTCGAGCTGCTTCCGTTTGGGGCACTTGCTTTTCAGGGGCTGGAGGAATGGCATTGGAGCGGGGGTCCGAAAGATCTGGATAGTCAAAGATGCCACCATTCTTGGTCCCGAAAACCTTCTCCGCTGCTGGGGCACAACCTGGATAAAAACTTAACACACCACGTGAGAGACATAAATGGCCCATGACATCCAAGGTCCGGATATCCAAATCCTTGAATGCCATGGGCTCAGAAAGGTTACTAGCAGCCAGGTCAATGTTACGCATCTTCACAGCAAATAGGGAGATAAGGGATCCAAAAATAGGCCCACGGCCACCATTTAATACATGCAAAATGCCCGAAGCTACCCAAAAACCTAGATTGACCCTACGTTTGTGTTTCATGCACCATAAAAAGAAAATTTCCTGCACATATATCTATCCCGAGGAACCAAATCTTGCTGAAAAGGTGAGGGCTAGATACCGGTGCAGGATACGCAATGCAGGGTCAACTATTTCATGGGCTTTACTACCCTTAGGATCATACTTAACAGTAGGCTTATTGGTTAGCTCACAAAAAGCAGCAGTGGCATCAAAAATAGACGGAATAACAGTTAAGGCATTCTTGTAGAGAGGGGTGTTCAGTTCATCCTTAGTGACAAATCCTAACCAGCAATTAAATTCACCTAGTGTCAGATGCTCCCATTTGGTGGCTAGTCTAAAATTGATCAAACCAGGGGTAGAGGAGTTTGGACCGACCTTACCCTTGGGCCTAAAAGTGCCATCTACCCAAAAAGTAGTAAAAAATTCAAGGGAAAGCTCGACAAAGGTCGGGTGCTCCAAATAGAACAGAGACTCCCAACCAATGTTGGCCACATACTCCCTGATCTTGGACTCAATGCCCATCTTAGCAAGAAAATCAAAATCCAGGCGCGCACATGAGCTAACGCCCTTGGAATTCAGCAAAGTTAACTTGTCAAGAGAAGGTTTATCATTAAATACAATCCATTCATGGGGTGAGGAAAGGTCAGAAGTCACCTGTTGCGAGCTGGATCTGGGGATGGATGAAGGCGCTGGGGTCTTGACCTCGACATCCTCATCTGTTTTGGGGGCCCGAAGCTTCTTGGAACTCGAGGGCTTGCCGGCACTGGTGGCTGACGGTTTCCTCTTGAGACTAACTGGTGTACCGACTGCAACTGGCTTCTCTGGCTTGGCTTCAGCTTTGGACTTCCCTTTCTTAGCCGCTGATCTTGCCGCGGCTCCTTTCTGGGCCTCGAGATCTTCCTCCTCTTCGTCTCCCTCAACTTCTCCACTTTCTCCCGTCCCCTCCTCCATAACCTCATCCTCCTGGCCAATACCCGTCTCTGCTTGGTCTTCCATGACCTTGGCTTCTTCATCAGAGACTAGGATGTCCTTGAGGACCTCCTCCACCGTTAAGGCAGGCTGAGGAGCTAGGAAACGATCGACGGCCGCGTCAAGGGGTGACTGCTTGGCTGGTGTAGAGGGCTTTTTAGATTTGGACTTGGCCGTGGATGATCCAGGGGGGAGCTTCACCATATGACCACCTCTAGTGGTCGTCATGGTCGGAGGAATGGAGCCTGTGACTTTTATATCGTCCTCCACCGGGGTGAACTCTCTGATCTGCTCCACGGTTATGAGTGAGACCGCCGTAAAAGAGGGAATGGGACGTGGCTTGACAGACGGTGGTGTGACTATTTTGTATGAAGCCGAGTTCAGTGTAGCTGACTGGGATCTAGATCTGGAAGGAACGGGGCTGGAAGTGTCCACCGGTTTAGGTCCAGCAGCGTTCTTGCGGGCAGGCGTTTTAGTTTTAGGTGCCATTGATGGTGAGGGAAGGAAGACAGTATTGGGGATGGAGATGGAGAGAGGATAGGGTTGCGTGTTTGGTGAGGGAGAGAGGTGAAAGTGATAGGTTTGAAAGTGATATGAGTGAAAATTGTGTGGGAGCGTGGGAGAGAGAGTGGAAATCACAGCTGGCAATAAATGCCGCAGCTTTTGTATTGATGAGGTCTGCCGTTACTGCACTTGTCAGGCCACGTGGCATCCTGGGCGTGGAGCACGACGGCCCATGCGTATCTCAACTGCCTGAAAAGGAGAACTTTTAAATTTCAAAAAGCGAGTCGGTTGATATAAGATATGGACAAAAAGAGAGAATAAAGGTGAGTTAATGCTAAATAAAAGGAATAAAATCATAAGTGAAAGGGATATACTATATGCAATTAACAAAACCTGGGAATAAAATCAAATAAAATCAGAGAATCCAAAAAGGTGGAAAGAAGATAAGGGAGAGAGAAATGATTCAGACGGCATATCAAATGCCTCCAGCGTGGTCCATTTACTCGTCGGGACCTCGACGTTCTTTGCTACTCTAGGTCTGGACAGGTGGGACATCCACCATAGCCTCCTCAACAACCGAGGGCTGGAAACCTTCATAGAAGGGCTTCAGTCTCTGCCCACTGACCTTGAAGATGATTCCTGTAACCGGGTTCTGAATTTCAACTGCCCCATGGGTGTAGATTGTCGTGACCACGAAAGGTCCTGACCATTTGGATTTCAGCTTCCCAGCAAAGAGTTGCAGGCGTGAGTTGTACAACAAGACTTGTTGTCCGACTAAGAATGTTTTGGGACGAAGGTGCCGGTCGTGATAAGCTTTTGTCTTGCCCTTATAAAGCAGGGCATTCTCGTAAGCATCATCCCTCAACTCCTCTAGCTCTTGAATTTGCAAGCGCCTATGTTGGTCAGCGAGGCCTAGATCTGTGTTCACTTTTCTGATAGCCCAAAAAGCCTTGTGCTCTATCTCCACTGGGAGATGGCACGGCTTCCCATAAACAAGTCTGTAAGGGGTCATTCCTATCGGGGTCTTGAAAGCTGTACGATAGGCCCAGAGAGCATCACCCAGTTTCAAACTCCAGTCCTTTCTGGACTGGTTAACGGCCTTCTTAAGAATGGATTTGATCTCACGGTTCGAGACCTTGGCTTGACCGTTAGTCTGAGGGTGATAAGCAGTGGATGTTCTATGGTGGACTCCATACTTTGTCAAAAGAGAGGACACAACACGGTTGCAAAAGTGGGTACCCCTATCGCTGATCAGCGCTCTAGGTGTACCGAACCGGTTGAAGATATTGGTGCAGAGGAAATTCACGACCACCTTGGAATCATCCGTTCGAGTAGCCTTGGCCTCGACCCATTTAGAGACATAATCGACGGCCAGAAGGATGTAGATGTTGCCAAAGGAATTCAAAAAAGGGCCCATAAAGTCTATACCCCAGATATCAAAGATCTCGCAAGCGATAATGTTTGTCAAGGGCATCTGATTCCTGGTCCCGATATTTCCAGTGGCCTGACATCGGGGGCACGAAGCGCAAAACATGTAACTATCCTTGAAAATGGTGGGCCAGTACAGACCAGCTTCCAGAACCTTCAGGGCAGTTTTCTTGGCCGAGAAATGGCCTCCTTCTAAATGGCAGAATTTAAGGATCGAGGGTACCTCGTTTATGGTTACACATCTACAAATGATCTGATCCGAACAGTGCTTCCATAGGTAGGGACTGTCCCATATGTAGTATTTTGCTTGTCTTCTGATTCTATTACACTCGGAGGGAGCGGCATCAGCTGGGTAAGTGCCTGTAGCACAAAAGTTTGAAATATCGGAAAACCATGGGGAATAAACAGCTTGGGCTACACATAATTGCTCGTCTAGAAAAGTATCCCGGATTGGCTCAAGCGAATTGTCTTCTTGGGCTAGAAGTCTACTCAAGTAATCTGCCACAAGGTTTTCTTTTCCGACCTTGTCTTTGATAGCAATATCAAATTCTTGTAGGAGCAAGATCCAACGAATAAGCCGAGGTTTGGCATCGAATTTGGTCAACAAACACCGAAGGGCAGAATGGTCAGAGTAGATGAGGACATGAGTGCCTAGTAGATATTGTCTGAACTTGTCTAGGGCATAGACTACGGCCAGGAGTTCTTTCTCTGTGGTAGTGTAGTTCTGCTGGGACGGGTCTAGCAACTTGGAATCATAATAGATGACATGGGTCTCTTTATCCTTCTTCTGACCCAAAACGGCGCCTAGGGCCTGATTACTGGCATCACACATGACCTCGAAAGGTAGTGTCCAGTCGGGGGCTCGAATAATCGGGGCCGAGATAAGTTTGTTCTTGAGAAGTTCAAAAGCGGTTTTGCAGACCTCGCTGAAATCAAAGGACACGTCCTTCTGGAGCAAGTGACACATGGGTTGGGCAATCTTGGAAAAATCCTTAATGAACCTTCGGTAGAAACCGGCATGGCCTAGAAAATACCTCACATCGCGGACACAAGATGGGTAGGGCAGGGATTCTATTACTTCTATCTTGGCTTTGTCAACCTTAATTCCCTTGGCCGAGATAACATGACCAAGCACTAGGGCTCGATCCACCATGAAGTGACATTTTTCAAAATTCAGGACAAGATTCGTCTCAATGCAGCGCTCTAGGCATCTTTTCAGATTGTTCATGCATTCTTCGAAAGAATTTCCATAGACGGTGAAGTCGTCCATGAAGACTTCGATTCCATCTTCAACTAGTTCAGAGAAAATGCTGACCATACAACGTTGGAAAGTGGTAGGGGCGTTACACAGACCGAAGGGCATGCGTCTATATGCGAAGGTCCCAAAAGGGCAGGTAAAGGTGGTCTTTTCCTGATCTTCAGGAGCAACTGGGATCTGATGGAATCCGGAGTAACCGTCTAGACAGCAATAATGGGTTTTACCGGTGAGGCGTTCTAGCATCTGATCGATGAAGGGCAGGGGAAAATGATCTTTCCTGGTAGCAGAATTTAGCCGGCGGTAGTCAATACACACTCTCCACCCATTCTGGATCCGGGTAGGAATGGATTCGCCATCTTGACCGATGGTGATGGTTATGCCTGTTTTCTTGGGTACGACCTGGATAGGGCTGACCCAAGGGCTATCTGAGATGGGGTAGATAACTCCCGCATCTAACAACTTGAGAATCTCTTTCTTCACCACTTCCATCATGGGCGGATTAAGTCGTCTCTGGGGCTGGCGAATGGTCTTGCTTGCGTCCTCTAGGTGGATGTGATGAGTGCATAATGCTGGAGACAAGCCCTTAATATCCGCAATGGTCCATCCTATGGCTTGTCTGAAGTTCCTTAGCAAGGAAATGAGCTTGGACTCCTCGAGGTCTTCGAGCTTGTTGGAGATAATGACAGGTAGAGAGTTATCGGGGCCTAGATAAGCATATTTCAAATAGGTAGGCAGTGGCTTCAGATCTAGGGCTGGAGCCTGATCAATAGAGGGAAATAACTTAGCATGGCCCGGATATTCGGGAGACTGATTCGGAGACTCATACTGAGCAATAGCGCATTCTTCAAGGTCAGCGCTGACAGAGTGTAATTCAGATGGGATAGGAAGCGTCGAGGCCACGACATCTAGAAGAGCTGGCGTCAGACTCCTGTCAAGGGCAAATTACAAGGGGTCAGTAGAATATATTTCATCAATTTCCCCCACAAGGGGGTCAACAATATCAACATAATTCACACTAGAAAATTCAGAGGGGTATCGCATGGCTTCTAGCATATTGAATTTGATGATCTCTCCATCAAATTCGAGGGAGATGGTGGCATCGTGAACATCAATCTTTGCTCGGGTTGTGGCCAGAAATGGGCGGCCTAGAAGAACATCTGTGGATTTGGTGGAGTCTTCGTTCTCCATTGAAATCACATAAAAATCTGCAGGGAATAAGAATTCTCCTACTTGGACCAAGACATCCTTGATTATCCTCTCGGGGTAGATGATAGAGCGGTCAGCAAGTTGGATGGCGAGGTCTGTAGGCACGAGAGGCTCGAGGCCTAGACTGTGGTAGATTATGAAGGGCATGACATTGATTCCTGCTCCGAGGTCACACATGGCTTTGCCAATATCAACTGTTCCGATTCGGCAAGGGATTATGAACATGCCTTGATCTTTGCATTTCAGAGGGATCCGACGCTGGATATGTGCAGACGCATTGGCCCCTACACTAATCTTGTTAACTTCGGCGAACTTGTTTTTGTTCGTGCATAATTGCTTCAGGAACTTGGCATAGCGAGGGACATTTTTCACGGCCTGGAGAAGAGAGATGTTGACAACCACTTTACTGAACATTTCAAAGATATCGCGATCCTCCTTATCTTTCTTGGTCTTGACCAATCTGTGAGGGAACGGGGGCTCGAGAATCTTATGAATGTACTCTTGAGTAAATTCTGGTGGGTTGGGGTCATTCCGTGGTGAACCTCTGGGGGAGCGGATTCTGTCTTCTTTAACTTCCACGAATCTAGGGACCTTGGGGAGCTTCGTTCTAGGTTTAGGCCGGATTTCGGCCTCTGGAGAATTTTCAATATCTTGGGCTGGAAGCTCTGGTGGGTTCAAATTCGTTCCACTATGCAAGGTTAAAGCGCAGACATTGTGCTTGGGATTTGTTTCTGTCTGGGGTGGCAGTCTGCCATGATTAGTCAACTCTTGCAATTTGGCAGTCAGGGCACTCATTTGCTTCTTAAGTTCATTTATTTCTTTCTGCTGCTCGGGATTCCTAGGCATTTCAGCAGTCGGGGGTTGGACAAAAGTCTAGTCTGGAGGATGGACGAAGGTCTGATCCTGAGGAGGTTGGCGTTGATACTGGTTCTGATGAAATGTGGGTCGAGGTCTGAAATTTGGCATATTAGGAGGGGGATTTCCATAGGGGATATGGTGTTGTTGATGGCTAGGTCCCGAAAGCTGAGTGTTAGGGACCCATCTTGGATTTGGTTGTTTCCAGCCTTGATTGTAAGTCTGAGCGTAAGAGACTGGAATAAATTAGCTGGCAGCATTCACTTGTATTTCCTCCGGAATATGAGGACATGCATCAGTGGGGTGATCCACGAAATTGCATATCTGGCAGGCCTTGACAGGTGCGGGTTGTGCAGTTATGAAGTTTTGGAACATTCCTGTGAGAGAAGATATCTGGTTCTGAAGGGCAGCTACTTGGACATCCTGGCCTGGATTGTTGGCAAGGTCGTCAGAGGTGTTCTTGGCCATGAGCTCTATTATTGCTCGCGCGGCTCTTGGAGTTAGAGCAGTCAAGGATCCATTGGCAGCTGCATTAAGCAACGCCTTATCCTGAGCCTTGAGGCCTTCACAAAAATATTGAACCAGAGCGTGCTCGGCAAGATTGTAGGCTGGGTAACTCGATTGCATCTTCTGGAATCTCTCATAGTACTGGGCTAGAGTTTCTTCTTTCTTCTGAACAATGGAGACTAGTTGCTTGCGCGTGGTATTGGAGATAGAAGTCGGGTAATACTTCTCAGTGAAGATTTTGGACATGTCCGCCCAAGAACGAATAGATCTTGGGCGAAGGTCGTAATACCAATCTAAGGCATCATCTTTGAGAGACCACTGGAATGCGCGAAGCTTGGCCTGCTCAATACTAACGTTGGCAGGTTTCATGGCCTCGCAAATAGAGTGGAGCTGTTGAAGATGGCGAAGAGCATTTTCCTTGGCTACCCCTCGAAAAGTAGGCAGATGATGAAGTACGGCGGACTTCAGAGTCCATTCATTAGGAACATTGGGCCAGTCAATGCAGCTACTGGCCATATCGGGGGTTGCATGGAAATTGTCGATGGTTTGTTGGTATGGGGGTGGTGGTGGATCTTCGTGGTTCTCAGGGTTGTTACGGTTGTCATTATTGGCTAGGTCATCTATTGATGGAAAATTAAAGTGGTCTGGTATGGGGTTTTCGGGATCACGATGGAGAAAGGTCAGGTCTATGAAAAGCAGATGTTCCTGGTCAGCCAGATTAGGAGGGGATCCGTCGAGGGCAGGATGTGGGATCACTCTATGATGAGCAGATGTTCCTTGAGCTTGCCTACGAAGTCCTCTTTCCGTTCTGGTCAATTCGAGGTCTAGAGGGAGTAGATCGGGGGCAGATCTCCTGGTCATACAAGAAAAACAAAACAAAATCAGTACCGTTCAATCCCCGGCAACGGCGCCAAAATTTGATCGTCAGTCAAATATACTTAAATTTATCCTGATGCCTAAATGCACAAATTAATGTGTACAGAGCAAGACAGGGTCGAACCGCAGAGATTGAAGGAATGAATTTCTAGTGAGTATGTATGACAAGGCAATACGCAACAGATCTAACCAAAGTAACAGTAAGGGGGGGTTTATGTTGATTAATAAATTAATCAACACAGAGTATGGGAGCTAACAAAACAGAATCGGAAAGTACTTATCTAGGGCACGAAAGTAAATCGTAATCCAGGGCAACATATGTAAATTGCAATCCAGAGCAAGAGATGTAAACAGATCGAATGCAAGAAAAGTAATGTAAAAGATATTAATCAAATAGGACAAGATCTTAGCGAAAGGTGCTCCCTTGGGTTGTTTTCTAGGTCGGCTAGTCATCGGTGCAGAGGTTTTCCAGACTCATGTGCAGACCTGCTATAGGGACCGCGTTTCCACACCGCATCCCCTGCTTACCTTCGTAGATAAAAGTCACCCCTCGTTTCCACATATGAGGTGACCTTGACGTTCAACCATCCTCCCAGCTACCTCCCTTGTCATCGAAATGTAGCCTTGACCGTCCGGCCTGTCACGAGCTCGAAGTAGGGAGGCTAAATTCAGAACGCCCATGAAGGAGAGATAAGACAGATCTAGGGCGCGATAGCTCAGCTTGTCAGACTCGTATCGCATACCCTAGATAATTGTTTACCCCTAGGTGAGTCCTCTCGCGCTGCCCCCCTAGGTGTCTGCTCAAACTCCAGGGCTTCGCGTCAGTTATAACCCTGGAATATGACGTTACTCATGCAGAAATACTAAAAGATGATCAAGCTCTTAACATTTCTAGACAAGCATGTAATTAAATCGGTAAACAGTTATGTGTCACAAGAGAATATGTTAAGCATGCATTAGACCTCTTAGCCGAACTCTACAACCCGTGGAACACCCTTCACCAAGAAAGGGGTATTTAGCTACTCATGCTATAATATAAATAGTAGGTAGATAGAATCATACAATGATAAACTAAAGAAAGTAAAAAGGGAGTAGAGTAAACCGATAGATTAACTAACTACTCGAAGAGGAAAGTTGTTGACAATGGCTGCTCTTGATCGAGAAGAAGAGATGATCCCCAGGAAAAAAATTCTGAAACTAATGTAAGAAATTATCCTTGGAACAGTCGTCCTTACAGAAACCCTAAAACTATGCTTATATAGCCTAAACTAGCTAGGAGACAAAAACAGCTAAGGGCAATGAGGGCGTGACAGCACATGTCCTTGCAAAAGGAATATTCTGGGATTCCTGACACGCCTGATGCCTTCTGGAAACACCTGGGATTCCGTGCGGATCTCAAAAGATGCTTTCTTTGGAAGAAGGCTCAGAACTGTCGAGACCTTGAGACAGCGCACTGGTCTGGTTCGCGTCGAGGTCTTCACGACATTCTTTCTTCTAGGCCTGGAAAATGGAAGTCCTCAGAAATGCTCTAAAATCGCTTCTTTTCGTCCTTTTCCCTCCTTTGATGCTAATCTGCAAATAAGATTGAAATGAGGGTCAAGTAGCGACATCGAGCCCCCGAAAGGGCTAGAAAGGAGGGTAAAACCGAGAGTATGAAACGTGCTATCATGGAGTTTTTAACCGCCGTAAAAAAAATTGAAAGGTGGGGTATCTTGAACCGCCACACGATTTTTGAAAGGTGGGGTTTTGGACCGCCACACGATTTTTTAAAAGGTGGGGTTTAAACCGCCATGCATTTTTTTGAAAGGTGGGGTTTGAACCGCCACGCGTTTTTTGAAATGTGGGGTTTTGGACCGCCACACGATTTTTCTTTATCGAAGGCAAAAGAAAAATTACAAAAAATGGAAATCATGGTAACAAGTTAAATAGAGCCACGACAAAGCAGATATGATCATGATGCATGTACTGGGGCTCTGATTTCGACTTTTCTAACTAGCTTAAACGGTTCCCGGATGATACCATGAAAAGGTCCCTAAAGTGTCGTCCAGTGTCCACCAATTCCTTGCAGAATTAGGCAACCTTTCGACTATCTTTAGGGGTTCATCCGAGTTAGGATTGGTAAACGCTACCTAGGACATGTGTCCTAGGGCGTCACTACTACCCTCTTAATTTGGTAATTGTCCCCAAGGTGTAGGGCACTATGAAATGCATATGACAATTGATATCAAAGCGAATAAATAAACAAATCAGCAATTTATCAAAGCGGGTAAATAAACAAATAAACACCTCAAAAAAATAAAACCGACTCCAATGTCCCTAGTGAAGTCGCCAAACTGTCGCGCCCCGAAAATTAAAAAAAACTGCGAGTATACGACGAATCTGAGACCTTACGATGCTCGGCGTAGAAGGACGCCTCGCAACATGCAATGAAGTCGCCACCCTAATTTTTATCTCTAGGTTTAGGGAACCTAATTTTCATGGCATAAAAAATAAAATAAATAAAAAACTAAAGGCACAAAAACGAGGGTCTAAACCCAAGAACAAAGGTTCGGGGTCGTATTATGGACTCGGGAAGGTGTTAGGCACCCGAGTCACATCCAAAAACGGTTACCCCACTAACAGTAATACCCTCCTTTCGGAGAACTTGTAGCATATCGTGTGGAGAACTTGCGGCATCTGTGGTACGTAAGCTTCTACTCTTCCTTGAGTGAACGGCACAACACTAACCGAGGGATCTCCCGCGGACAAAGGCATCTGGAGGTTTTCTGGAAACAACGGTGATAAAGGTCGATCAGCGACAATAGATGGTGTGAACATGACGCGGGGAGGGAGACTAGATCCAGAAGCACCAGGCGTGATTCTTGCGGCCATTTCAGTCAAATATTCCAACCGAGAACGAAGGGTCGCTATTTCCATTGCAAAAGGATATTCATGGCTGCGCACAGATCCCCCCAAAAGAGGAGTGGAGAAGTCAGGTCCCGCTATCTGAGACGACGAAATGCCCGTTTGCGAAGAGACAAGTCCTCCAGCGATTCCGACCGAGTGGTCCAGAGATCCAGAGGTAATTGGTTGTGACATCATGGAGAGATCAGCCGTAGCAAAGGGGAATAACTGTCTGCAAATTGAGAAAGGGATATTAGAGGATGATGATCGGATCGGCTCCGATCCTGTGGTCATGACCGTTCCAATCTTCCGACTAAACGAAGCTTGGCTATTAAGGACGCTCACTTAATATACCAAGACTCTCAATGAAAGCACCATTTGATAAGATTCAATGTCGATTTGATAGGACTTAGTGTCGTGTCTGATCGGAACGGCGGCGATCGGTGTCGGGTGTACCTGCAAAGCGCCGGAGGGGGAGCTCCGGCATAGACACTCCGATGCTTAAGTCAGTTTTGGGGTATGAATTAACCAGAGGTTCTGCTAGATGATCTCGATCTTACCTTCTGTTTGAAAAGTAGGGGTATTTAAAGGTCTTGATGGCGATACCTGGCGATAACAGTCCAGGCGATGTCTGATGATGACGTCACGAGCGATACCAGTAGGTGACGTCATGAGCGATATCTGACGGGGGTGCCAGAAGCGATAACCTCGGGGATCCCTAGGCTGGGATGGTGCCGTGCGTATAGAGACGCGTGAGTCCCCCCCTCCACTGATGTCGACCATCCTAGGAATCCTTTGCTGATCTCCGGGCGATATGAAGAGATATTACGGGACTTATGGGAATCCGTCCGGCAGGAGCCGCAAGTGTAGTAACACCTGTTAGGGTTGTCTTGATTGTTATCATAAGCCCAACTGAAAATGAGCCCGATTGTTTACCAAGGGCTGTCATTCCGTGTCCACGTCTGGAATCTTAGGTGAGGGTTCGTTCTTTCCTGAGGCGATATGTTCGCAGGACCTTCGAACTTCTTCGATTTCCCAACGCTGATCAATTTTAAGTGATGAGCTGGAGTTTAAATCTGAAGCTTTCCGCCGAACAAGCTGCTTCCATCCTTCATTCTCGTCTAGAGGCCTGTTCTCCTGAGGCGTCAAGAGATTCATGAGAGACGCCGCTATTACGTTCGTAATTACGAGGGCATTGCTTTCGCCCAACGATGTTATTCTGTTTGGCCTCTTAGCAGGGCTTATGAAGTCGCAACTTTACTCGTGTCGTGGGAGAGCTGCTGACGGGCCACTTGCGACGCCGTCAAGGACTGCAACCAGGTCATGCCGTGGGCTCACACATTCCAGGTCCATCCTCTTTCCAAGTGTACTGCAAACACATAGGGGAGATAGGTACTTATGGAGAAGTTAGCAAACTTTGTACTTACAGGGATTTGAGGTCACGCGGGCCCTGTCCTTCTTTTCCGCTTAAGGAAACAACGATATCAATGTGGTTTTACGCCATCAGCTGCCTACAATTAGCGCGGCTTTATACCACTAGATGCTTGTGATGTCGACGAGGTTTTATGCATCTAGGGCTACCTGCGACACCAACGCGGCCTTACACTGTGGATACCGGTAACCATATGGCTTGTACGTCATGGCTACCCGTAATATCGTGCCTTTTGGAATTTTTCCAGACACTATCTCGCACCCCTTCGAACATCTGTATCGCGGATAGTATACGAACATCGACCTTTACTTCTGCTTCCGGCTTATCAGTCCTTAAGGGTGACGAGACGGCTCGCATTTTGAGGACCTCCTTTTTCTTTTCCATGCCCCCCCCCCTCTTGGAGCCTATAAATCGGGGAGCTTCATCCACCCACGTTTTCCTCATCTCTGGCAACTTGCATCATGGATCATTTGACTAAAAACTTTCTCCTTTCCAAGGGTCATTCTCTCAAGAACCTCAATGATGGTGACGTCGGGTTCCTGGAGAACATGTTGGTCAAGACTTCTGAGGACATCCTGGAGCTGCAAGGGATGTTGACCCCACTCCATTCCAGGTTGGGAGCCACGTCTCTAGAGGATTTCAGTCCTTTGGAGAGCGTGTCGAGGTTGGCCACCTCCATCGCTCGGATTCAGGTGGTGATCGCCATGCTGCAGCAGCGCAAGGATATGCTGGGGTGCTGCTTGAAGGGGATGAGAGCCACCTCCCATGATCTAATTCTGGTCATGGACTCACTGAGAGACATTCCCAAAATACCAGATGACGCCAGCTCTGATGCCTGATAGTGGTGGCGCCCCTTTTTTCCTTTTCCCCGTGTCATGTAACTGTACTTTCCCGGCCATTAGGCCATAATAAATAAACTGTTTCTATTATGCCACTTCGCAACTGTTCTTCTTCTTTAATACGCCCTTTATCTTTTTTTCCATTGGAGATATTCTTGGCCCAATCTGAAAACGACTCAGCCACTGCGTAGTTTTCTGGCTGGTTGTTCTACATTAAATCTACGCCGCCATTGTCCTGGCAACTAATTGGCCGATTTTGCGGTTTTTCTTGATTCATGCGAAAGTTCAACAGACGTGACTGCAAATCCATATTTACACCCCAGGCTGTACACGTGTCTACCTTCAAGAGTTGGGTTGGAAGACCGAAGATCCCTTTTTTCCGATTTTCTGGCTATTTAAGGGGATCCTCTTTCCCTTGTTTTTATTCACCTCCTCGTTCGTTTTTTCCTTTGATAAGTAATTTGTGATCTCATGGCTGATTCTCATTCTTTAGATACGTTCGCACGAGATTCTCCACCAACTCCTCTGACTTCTCCCGATTCGGACAATCCTCCTCCGTCGCCTCCTTGGAGGCCGCCTGTTCGTCGTCGGTGTCGCAAGAGGCGGAGGAAAAATGTTGCGGAGGCATCTAGATCGTTCTTTGATTCTCTTGCCTCTTTCTCCACGAAGGGGAAAGATACGTCCTTCCTTCCTAGTGAGTCGCCACAATGGGCTCCCTCTGCCTGTTCAGTCGTTGAAGCGGTATCGCCAGCTGTCAAGGAGGGGTCAGATCGATCATCCGCTCGCGCGGGGGAGAGGGTTGAGAAACCTTTCCCTTTCGCTGGCGAGGATCCATCGCTTTTAGGTGAGGGTGATAATGATGTGGTCTACTGTTATGGTGTCTCCTGGTCTGACGGCGAATAGTTGGGCATATCATGCCTCCTTTGTAGATGCCGTATGGCTTTTCCAAAATAATAAAATGACGCTTTATTTTCTTTTTGCTCTCCGGCCACTTTTCTCCCTTCGTGTTTCCAGGATTATCGCGGAAATGTGCCTTTCGCTGGATGCAACCGCCTTTCGGTTTTTAATCCGTAACTGTCTTTTCCCAAGAGACATTGATGACTGCCCACGCGTCCTTTTCCACTCTGCACGTGTTTTATTTTCACAGGCTGCTTCTTCTTTAGGTTTTACCTTTATAAGGAGTCCGCTCTTCTCTTTTAGTACTTTTGCTAATATTTCAAAATTCTTCGCATTCTCTCTCGTCTGTGCTTTTTTCTTCTCGAGGGGTTTACTGCGATTGCTCACCGGTGCCGACGACCGGTTCACTGGTTCTCTGTTCCAGGTATTTTTGTTTCTCTATCGCCATAGCTTTACTTTTCCAGTTCATTATGTCTTGTGCTAGACCTTCTACAATTATCGAAAATCCCCTAGATCCCGAAGTTAGGAGAGCTCGTAGTGTTTTTGATTCTAATGAGGTTTTGAGGGCTGAATTAGAGGAGATTGGTATCACTTTTCCCACGGGATACCGCCCTTTTGTCCCTTTGAAGGATACTCGGCTCACTGATGCCATGTGGGGAACGTTTCGGTTGGTTTATTTCAAGATGTTTACCTACGGATTTCGTTTCCCACTTCATACTTCTCTGATGAAACTGCTAAACCATTACGATCTCAATCCCGTTCAAATAACTCCACCTTCCTGGTGTGGGCTTTACGCCTTTCTTCGTTCGTGTGAGATGAAGCGTATTTTTGCTCCATCGCTCGATCTGTTCCGTACATTTTTCACCTTGAGGTGTCACGGCTGCTTAGTGGATATTACCCCAAGATGGAATGGTACTCTTGTTCGGTTCTTCTGGCGGAATTTTCAAGGTTTCGAAGAGAACGTGGACAACTGGAAAAATGGCTTCTTCACCCTTCGCTTGCCCTCTCGATACTGGCGCGGTGGTTTCAACCGAGAGATTACCAGTGCCGCTTGGCGAGAACCAGATGTGCTGTCTAGTATGGATGTGTCCAATGTTAACGCCTTGTTAGAAATAGAAGGGCCTTTCTCCATTCGGGAATTTGCTTGATTCAGGCCTTTGTCAGAGTGTGTCGTTGGTGAGTTTTTTCTTTTATCGCCTTATCGCTACGATTTTCTTGTCATGTTGAAATATTTTATCGGCAGGTAACGCTGAGGGTCGATCCTCTGGGGAAAGTGACGCTCCTCTGAACGTGGTGCCGCTTCAGACATTACCTCCTTCTCCTCCACCTGAAGGCTCTAGTCGTCCGCCTATTCCGCCGCGAGGAAGGAGAAACAAAACCGTCGCGACACGCAATACATCTGCTCGACCTTCCCGTTTCCTTGAGAATTGGCTACCGTCTCGCGGTAAGGGAGTGGCCCCAAGTAATCCCGTGATTGAAGAGGTTGACAGTGATAGCGAAAGCATGGATACTGGTTCCGAGCTGCGTCATACCACTCTTGCCCAACAGATGAAACTTAGGTTGAGAAAAAGTGAACCCGCAGTGGAGTCAACCGAGGACGATAGCGAAGAGATCGCCGCCGAGACAGAGCGTCTCGTAAAGAGAGTTCGTAAAGAGAAATCTGACCCACCAATTCCTCCCGTGGAGGAAGTTAACGTGGTTCCTACCGAGGGAGTTAACGCTTCACGCGTTTCGGATCCCTTGCCAGTGACGGAAGTTGTCAAGGTGCCCTCTGCCATTCCTCCCAAAGTTAACGAGGCTTCAGCAGCGGTGGGCTCTCCCTTGGTGTCTGGCGGTCCTAGCTCTCCGATTCACTCTTTTATTCCTGATGTGATCTTACCGACTTCAAATCCGATTGCTCCTCCTAATCCTCCCCCACAGAAACCTCAACCTGTGTTTCTTTCTTCGATTTCGGGCATTGGTGATTCCGCAGAAAGTTGTTCTCCTCCTTATATCGCCAATCTTTCCCTTCAAGGCCTTCAAGGCCCCACCACACATCAGCTGGACTTGTCTTCCCTTGGTACCGACGGCCTTCGCGCTTTAGGGATATCAGACCCGCTATCGCGAGAAGAGCCAGTGGGTCCAATAGTGGGGCAAATGTTTACTTCTTCGAAGGACAAAGAAGAGTTCCTGCGGCATCCTCCTGAAGTACGGCATTCACGCCTTCTGACTGACATGCTGGCCAATTTCCGCGAGCTAAATTACTTTTTCGAAGATCAACGTGACAAGGTTCGGCCTTCTCTTGATTTGAAGGCAGAACTACACGCTGCCTTAGGGAAGGTAACGGAGTTGTCGCAGCTTCAGGAGCGAAACCGGGCGGAGTTGGACGACTGTCGCGCTGAGCTTGCTCGAGAAAAATCAAAAGGAAAGGCTAAGATAGAGCTTCTGGAGGCAGAATTGGTGGTGGCTGACAAAAAGAATATCTTCCTTCGCGAAGAGATAGCGTCTCGCGATGCGGATTTGGCCAAAGTACCTTCAAGGATAGCCTGGTGTAAGAACAAGACCATGGAAATTTGTATTGCTGAATTTATGAGTCTCCATCGCCAGGGAACCGTTAATTCGTCAGTGCTGGCCGATTATGCTTCCAAGAGGATGAAGTCTCTGGGCGAAGTTGAGGGAGATCTTCCTTCTAGGAATGGGGACTGCGATGTCCGCGAGGGCCCATGATTAATCGAAGTTGTTCCATTTAGAAGATTTTTCTGCTTATTTGTTTCTTTGTCTTGTAATAACGCCTCGTTGTGCGACAATATTCATATTTTACTGCTATTTGATTTTTATTCCGCCTTTTCAAAGCTGCCTTTTTTCATTAACGCCCTCTTGCGTTATCACCTTTCTTGCGATATCGCTTTTGTTTTTTCCAAGAGATGGTACCTGCTTTTCAGAGCACTTAATGCTTGCTATCCTTTCATTAGAAAAGTCGTGATTGTGCAGGCACACGTGTCCATTTCTTCTGGCGCTATGGGCTAGCGTGCTTGAGAACTTTACCTGGATCGAGGTGTTGTAGCGCTTTTCTAGAATTGCACTCATTGCCTGAGTCTGTTTCTCATGTCGCTTCTGCCTGAGTCTGTTTCTCATGTCGCTTCCACGCAACAACTGTGGCATCCGCCGTTTCGTTCGATTACTAGGGTTATAAAACCCAATATTTATTCTTTTCCTTTTTTCTTATCATCCCACTTTCTCATATTTTCTTTTAGCCGTCTTGTTTTCTCCCCACTATTCAGGGCTCTTCGAAGTGCTTTCTTTCTAAAGGTATTTCCTTTTTCCTCCATCGTCCTCTTCATCTTTTATTTCTTTAATTATTCCATGGCTAAGACTCGCCGCTCTGAGTCGAAATCTGCCGATGAGAAAAGAATGGATATTACTGCTAGTGTTATCACATCTGAGGCCGCTCTCCGTGAGCATTTGGCCACCCATAATGCTGATATCCCTGATGATTATAAGACCACTGTTGCCCCTAAGTCACTACGTTTGAACAGCGTTCTGATGGGTAATCGTAGGGTCTTGTACGCGCAAATATTCCGTTATGGTTTCCGGCTTCCTATTGACTCTTTTGTGAAAGAATTGCTTGTTGCTGGCGATCTGAATCCGGCTCAATTATCCCCAAATGTGTATTGTTGTGTTTATGCTTTTCTGGAACTTTGTAAATACAAAGGGATTACTTCCCCTTCCCTTCTACTGCTCAAATCTCTTTTTAAGCTGATGAAGTGCCGGGGAGTGATAACGATATCGCCCCGTTTTGACGATGACTCTCTTAAGTCTTTTACTTGGAAACTCCTCCACATCGAGTCTTCCATTGATGCCTGGAAAAAGGAGTTCTTTGTGATAGATCTTCCCGAAGGTCCTGGTTCCTGGTGGCGATCTGGGTTTAACCAAAACGTCGATGATACCGTCTGGAGCCGACCAGGGACCCTTCCTCCATGCGAACAAGACTGGTTAAACAAGTTGCTCAAACTGGAAATCAGCGTTCACATCCGTCAAGTGGCTTGTAGAGTGGACATTCATTCTTGTGTTAAACGTGAGTGTCGCATTACTCCCTTATTTGTTATCGCTGATACTAATGCTGACGTTATTTTGTGATCTCGCAGCGACGGATCCCAACTATAAACCTGAAAGCGTAAGGAGACGCCTGAAGAGGGCTCAAGAAAGAGAAGAAAATGAGAGGGCTACCTCCACGGAAGCTACTGATAATCCCACGGAGCTGCCGGCTACTTCCACGAGTCTTGCTCAAGTATCCTCTTCTTCGGCCGGTGAGGGGAATACTGCCATTCCTTCAGGCATTCCCCTCGTGACCATCGCTGTTCCTCCTGCCCAGCCTTCTTATTCTTCCAAGGCTCCTAAGGCCATTGCCAATGGAAAAAAGAAGAGAAAAACAAGAAGCGTTGCCGCTCTTACACCTTCTCCAGACGCGGCAGGTTCTTCAGACGCACCTCTTCCCAACACCGTTACAGTAAGGGTGTCTTTTAGCCACGATATGCTACATTTTCGATGTCTGCCGTGGTTTGATTTCTTTTTTCTATATTTCATATTGCGTTCTTGGCAGGACACTACTGTTGTCGCTACCTCCGCTCCTCCCTCAGGCGCTATGAATTTGGGCTACGTGCTGACTGGTTCTAAGAAGAGACAGCGGCCGGAAGGTGAGGGCGGAAATTTCTCTTCCTCCACCACCGGAATGGAGAACAGACCTGCAGACGATTTTGATTCCACGGCCGTTCGCCAAGGGGGGCATTCCTCTGAATTTTTGGCGAACATGGGCGCAGGCGAGACTTTCGGTGTTTCGCCCAATTCTTTTGGAGGTCCCGTTCACGCATATCCCTCCAATCTGGGATATCAAGAGGGCTTGCAGGATTTTCCAGGTTATCAACCTCATGGTGTTTACCTTGCTCCGGGGGGTTCGTCCACACAGGTTCACCCTCCTTTTCCGTTGGCGTTTGCTCCTTCGAGCATCCCCCTGTCGGACCGTTATGGCGAAGGAGGTGCCACCTTCAACTTTGTAGCGGATCTTGGTCCGATAGGTGGGGTTGGCACTGTGACCCATCAGATTGGATTGTACGATCTCCGTAACACTGGCTTGGCGGCACTGGGGGGCGATGGCTCGGATGAAGTTTCGGCTTTGCTGGCTTCCCAAGTATTGGCGTCTGCGGCGGAACGGGATTCTTTCCTTTCCAAGAATGAGGTTAATAGGGTGAACTCATTACGCTCCAGCCTTTTCACTAACATGATGAAGTTCCATTATTGGGCGGAGGAAGCGCAGCGTCAGACTGCTTTCCTTTCCTCCTCCTTGGAGTAATTATCGCGGGAGCGAAATGAGAAGAAGAAGTTGCTGGAGGAGCGCACGCAACTATTATTAGCTCAACAGGAGCTGAAGAAGGAACATTCTGACGCCTTGGCAGAAGAGAGGGCCAAAAATACTGTCTTGGAGAATGAGAAGTCATCCTTGGCCCAAGAGAAGGCTGCCGTGGAGGAAGAGTCGGCTGATAGGAGTCTGTGGCACGTCGAGCAGACTGCTGCTATTTTAGTTGCTTGTTTTGAGGAAGTCCATGGGGTCGATGCGTACAAGCCTGATGATGTTACGGCGGCTTTCATGCGAAGATCTGCTCATCTTAATGAGGAGGGTTTTCGCTAAGCTAAAGCGGCAGGCTGGAAACGGAGGAACCCCGACAGTTGACTAGATTTTTGTAATTATTTTGACCGCTGAAGTTCATAACTCCTTAAAATATTTTGGTGTAATCAGACAGCTTTTATCGCTATCTTTCCTTTCATTTAGTTGTCTCCTTACGACCTTCTTTGGCGTTGTCTTCGCCCCGTTATCCCGATGCGTTTATTTTTTTGAGTAGCTCCTTAGCAGTCCCACCAAAATTTCAAAATTCGATATCAGGTTAGTTCTCTTGGTAAGTCTTATGATATCGCTGCTTATGAGATCATTACTCCTTTCGCTGCCCGAAAAATATTCTGCACATTCCTAATTGTAAACCATTAGTAACAAAAACACGTTATGAGGGATAGTAATTACCCGTAGGAGCCTTTCCACTGCCATCATAGGGCGTCATCTTGGAACCCGCGTGAATCGCTTTCGCTATCAGCTCTATACTTCACCAGGGATTACACATCTGGCTACTAGCTGGGATTTCACGATTCTCCGCGTTTCCCTTTTTTCACGATCGGCCCGTAAGTGCCTCATCTTAGTGAGCTGTCGGATCGGGACGGCTATCACAAGGCTAGGGAGTTTTCACTTTTGGGCGTTGACCTCGCGTCTAGAACCGTATCCTTACTTAATGGCCTGGCTGCAGCAGCCCAGCCGTTAAGATAGGATTCTTGTCTCTAGAACGGAGTTTCTATTCCTTTGGGGCGTGCCTTGTCTTGATGGGCCGTCTTCATGAGAACGGTCAGTACAAGAAAAGGACTTTTCACCCCCAAAGATACCGGGTAGTGCCCTCACTTAATGAGCCATCTGATCAAGATCGGTCATCATAAGGATAGGACTTTTCACCCCCGGGGGCATCCAGGATCTTTCAATCCGACGCTAATTCAAGGTATGTTGGGTCGTGCCCTCACTTAGTGGGTCATCTGATCAAGACCGGCCATCACAAGGATAGGACTTTTCACTTCCCAAGTTACCCCCTTTTTTTTTTATCTGCACAAAGGCAACCACAAACACCCACAAAAGCTCTCTCCTCGAGCGTTAGTCATGGTTAGGGTTGACATAAATCAAAGGTGCAGATAAAATTAAATTCTAGAGTAATATAATTTCAAACGAGCAATATTCCAAGAGTTGGATAAGGGTGTACCATCGAGCGTCTCCAGATGATAGGCTCCTTTTCCGACAACGTGGGTGACGCGATATGGTCCATCCCAGTTTGGACTGAGTTTTCCCATACGTTGTCCTGCCGCTCGCTTGTCTTGGAGCACCAGGTCACCGACTTTCAGCAACCGCTCTTTGACGCGCCTGTTATGATAACGGGTCATCTTTTGTTTGTAATGCTGCGTTTTCAGAAGGATTTCTTCTCGGACTTCTGGTAACGCGTCCAGGTTAGCTCGTAACCTTTCCTCATTCAGTTCCTCTCGAAAGTGAGCCACCCGTAGGCTCATGGTTTCAATTTCCACCGGTGTAACAGCTTCGGTTCTGAAGGCCAACGCGAAGGGTGTTTCTCCGGTGCTAGTCTTTACGGTCATGCAGTACGCCCACATCACGTATGGTAGCTCATCAGCCCACTTCTTTTTAGACCCTTCTAGGTTTTTCTTGATACCGCTGAGGATGCTCCGATTGGTTACTTCCGCCTGTCCATTAGTTTGCGGATGAGCCACGGAGGAAAATCGTTGCTCGATCCCGAATTCTGAGCACTGGTCTTTAAAGAATTAGCTGGTGAACTGTGTTTCGTTATCGCTGACAAGGACACGAGGTATGCCAAACCTCATGATAACTTGATATTTGAAGAAACGCCAAGTTTTTTCTGCCGTGATTGTGGCGACCGCTTCAGCTTCTGCCCACTTAGTGAAATAGTCTACCGCCACTATCACAAACTTCAGTTGGGACCTTTCCTTTGGGAATGGGCCTAGGATATCGATCCCCCATTTAGCGAAAGGACAAGGGGCGGTAATTTCAGATATTTCAATGGCTGGTCGCCGAGGAATTCTGGCAAACTCCTAGCACTTAGGGCAAGTTTGCACATAGTTGTGGCAATCTCTCCGGATGGTGGGCCAGTAGAATCCGGATCTGAAGACTTGTGCCGCCAAGGTGCCACCTGACACGTGCATACCACATACCCCTTTGTTGATACCCGAATTTTGACGCCATTTTTAACTAATTTTAGCATTTCTGTTATTTACTTAATTTACTGTCCTTTTTAGTTAATTTACTATTGCTAGCATTTCTAAATTTTTCCATTGCATTTTAGCATAATCGTTAGCATCGTCAGCTTTCGAAATCGCGTTTTTAATTTTTCGGCACATTTTCATTATTATTATCATTATCATTTTTAGCCTTAAAAATCACATTTTTAACTATCCGTCAGTCGTTTGCTAGTTTTTTCTTCGTTTTAGGTCATCACATGATTTTTAGGATTTTTTATGTTTTAGCGCATTTTTTAGTATTTTTATTATTTTATTATTATTTTTATTCGAGCTTTTATTGGACCCGAGTAAGTCCACTCGGACAATAGCTTGACTTTAAAATGTTTTCCATCAACTAGTTGCTAGGATTTTTTCTGGTCGCAACGGTCTACAGCGATTCGTGTAATTTTCGGCGTAACGTTATTATTTTTCCGTTCAAACTGTTCACGTTTTTGAACGTGAAAATAAACACGTTAAACGAAAAATTCTTGTCATTCGCTGTAGACGGTTAAACCCGTCGTATTTTTCTCTACGCGACGGTACCTTCGGCTCGAAAAGTCAGAACGGTTGTTCGCGGGAACCAGCTCGAGGCCATTTAAATCAGATGAAGGGCCATTTGATCATGGCCATTGATCTGGTCAACCAAGGAAAGTCAACCAGATCAATGGCCCTTGATTTAATGTGCATAATGCACATGCACAGTGCACGCACGAGAGAAGCGACCGAAGTCCTCGCCCGAGCCAACTGCTCCCTAGCCCCTAGCCCGTAGCTCCCTAGCTCCGCCATCATCACGGCCAGCCCTCCTCCACGCGCAGCTCCTCCGTCCAGCCTCCACGCGACCCCTTTGGCTATAAATAGCCATCATTCCCCACGCGCAAAGGGGGCCGAGAATTTTGCAAAAAACCCGCTACTCCCTCTCCATTTTCCTGGCCAACTCATGTACTCCTAAGCCCCATTCACTCACCCTCATTCCCGTTCCTCGCCGTCGTCCGTAAGCAGCCGCAGCACGGTGAGCGTTCTTGCTCCCGTTTTTCTTTTAAGTTTCGTTTAGAACTTAGTCAATTAATTTATCACTAAAGCTTGCTGCGATCACCTTGTTTTCGATCTAATTCTACCATGCTAACACCCATCTAAATTATCTTAGCTTAGTTTAATTGTTTCATTAATTAACGCCAAAATGCACCCATTCGTTCCCCTAAAAAACCCTACTGTTTTTGTGACCCTTTTCGGGCTGTGATCGCATGGTTGCAATGGTGGAGGGGAGAGGCTCTTTCGGGCCAAGAACCAGGCGAGTTGGTCGCCTGGTTTCGTTGCATGAGTCGCCTGCCACAGCGCCGGCGACGTGGAAAGCAAGAACAGCCATGCTGTTCTTGCGAGGAAGAAGAAGATGGGAACGGGCCAAGCCCGTCCCTCTTGAAAATTAAGGCACTGATGGGCCTTGGCTTAAGCCAAGCCCATCTTGCCTTTAATTGTTGTCATGGGCTAGGATTCATTCCTAGCCCAATTTGATTTAAATCTTGCATGCGGGCCCGACCCAAACGATTTTCGTCAAGCATTCGAGTCGTTTTTAACATCATTTCATTTCATGCTCGTATGTAGTGTTTAAATTAATTCGTATGCCATATTTAATTAATTATTATTTACTTGTTCAAATTTAAATACTTGTTTATTATTTCGCTTTGCTTAAATATTTATATACCATGATTAAATATTTATGCACGAAATTAAATAGTCGTATACCATGCTTTAAAGGTTTGTACATGATTTAAATGCTCCCATGCGTCATTTCCGGGTTCATATTTTTTGTATGCTCATTCTCGCGTCAACTTGTTATTTAAACTGTTTTTATACATGAATTGCTCATTCTGTATCGTAATATTTATTGTTATCTAACCCCAGTCATTTATATCTAACCGTTTAATTTCAGTCATTTAAAATACCGCCTATATGGTCGGTCGCTTTTTTTAATTCTCGTAAATATTCAACTGTTTTAATTTTTCGCAAACTGCTGGAAATCCTTCCGCAAACTATCAACTGTTTACTTTTCCGCACTTTAAATTTTAGCAATTTACTTTCAGCAATTTAAATTCAATACCGCCTACATGGTCGGTCGCATTTTAATTCTCGTAAATATTCAACTGTTTTAATTTTTCGCAAACTGCTGGAAATTCTTCCGCAAATTATCAACTGTTTAATTTTCCGCACTTTACTTTTCGGCACTTTAAATTTCAGCAATTTAAATTTAATACCGCCTACATGGTCGGTCGCATTTTAATTCTCGTAAATATTCAACTGCTTTAATTTTTCGCCAAACTGCTGGAAATCCTTCCGCAAATTATCAACTGTTTACTTTTCCGCACTTTAAATTTCAGCAATTTACTTTCAGCAATTTAAATTCAATACCGCCTACATGGTCGGTCACATTTTAATTCTCGTAAATATTCAACTGCTTTAATTTTTCGCAAACTGCTGGAAATTCTTCCGCAATTTATCAACTGTTTATTTTCCGCAATTTATCAACTATTTATTTTCTGCAATCTATCAACTGTTATTTTTCTGCAAATATCAATTGTTTTACTTTCTGCAAATATCCAAATGCCCATTTCTGCATTATCAACTTGTTTTATTTTCTGCCAATCATCAAACTGTTTTTTATTCCCTGTAAATCACCAACAACATTTAACTTTTTTTTTCTCGATCTTATCAAAATAGCACTTAAATTCTCGCATGCCTAAAATCAATCATTTTTCGCATGCAAACAACCTAGCATTTAAATTCTCGTATGCGTAAAATCAATCATTTTTCGCATGCAATCAACCTAGCATTTAAATTCTCGCATGCCAAAAATCCATCATTTTTCGCATGAAAATCAACTCGGCATTTAAATCTCGTATGCGTAAAATCCATCATTTTTCGCATACAATCAACTGTCATCATTTTTATCAAACTCAGCATCTCACTTTCGTATGCGTAAAATCCATCATTTTTCGCATACAATCAACTGTCATCATTTTTATCAAACTCAGCATCTCACTTTCTTATGCGTAAAATCCATCATTTTTCGCATACAATCAACTGTCATCATTTTTATCAAACTCAGCATCTCACTTTCGTATGCGTAAAATCCATCATTTTTCGCATACAATCAACTGTCATCATTTTTATCAAACTCAGCATCTCACTTTCGTATGCGTGAAATCCATCATTTCTCGTATGCAATCAACTGTCATTTAAATTTTCGCACTCTTAAAATTGCTTAGTTGTTTCTCAAGCTATCACTAACACTCTCGTTTTGTAGGTTAATTTCAAGCTTCGCTCGAAAGTACGCCTCACAAGTCCTTTTTATTTATTCGATGCTTTCTGCAAATATTAAATGTAGGCATGATATATAGAACTGCTAGAATTAAAATCAACCCACATGAACAACGTGTTTAAAGACTTGCTTAAAACGCCATGTTCATATGATTTCAAATTCTCGCTTGTATTGACTGCATGTACATGGGGACTTTCGATCCCACTTCAGTTTTTCACTTCAAAAACCTATCATTTGAATTTGTACTCTGTTAGCAATCCATGTTAGAATCACGTAGTAATTAGGTTAATCATGCACGGCCCGATGATGAAATAAGAGGGCGCTCATTCAGTCTTATGGAAAATTCAGTCCCATCACGATCATAAAAAAGACTAAAGTGACGATTCCTCTGAGGGTCCCCTTTTTCAAAACGCATTTTTCAAACACCTTTTTAAACACCTCTCTCATCAACCGGTAACCGTTTTCGGATGTGTCTCGGGTGCCTAACACCTTCCCGAGACCATAATACGACCCCGACCCTTTTGTCTGGGGTCCAGACCCCTTTTTTTGTGCCTTTAGTTTTGTTACTTATTATATTTCCTATGCCATGACGATTAGGGTTCCCTAAGCCTAGCAACCAAATTAGGGTGGCGACTTCATTGCATGCTGCTAGGCGTCCTTTTACGCCGAGCATCTGAAGGTCTCAAATTTCGTTGCACACTCGCGAATTTTTAATTTTCGGGGCGCGACACCCTTCATGGATTTCGCGCAAGGTGTGAAGACCTTCTTGCTCAGTTATACATTTGGCGACTGGGTGAGAAAAACATCTTCGAATCAAATCCCCGTCATAGTACGTACAGCGAGCTGCCTGTTTCAGCACCTTCTTCTTTTCAGCGGTATCCTCAGGCAGTTCCTCATGTTTCAAGTACTTGATTACGGGAATTTGCCAATCACTCTCACGCTCCTCCACACAAAAAGATGCTTGCTCTTCCATGAAGGATGGTACCGCTAGCTAACGATAATATACGCCTTTGGGTATGGACACTTTCGGATTCGCGGCCAATTTGGCTAGATTGTCAGCTTCAACGTTTTCCTCTCTGGGAAATGCTCAAAGCTGACTTGCACGCCCTCTTTCTTTATCTCTAATAGTTTCTCGCTTTACTTTAGCGAGATATTGAATCATAATGGGTTCCCGGGCCTGAGAGTGCCCCAAGACCTGGTCAATTATTAACTTGGAATCACCACAGATTTTTAGACGCAGGTCTCCTGTTCTTCCAGTAACGTGCCTCCCTTTAGAGGAAATTCCTTTCCCTATTCTGAGCCCGGCTAGCAACGCTTCGTACTCTGCCGCGTTATTAGACAACGGCTGTAGGATTCGAATGGCGTATCGTATTTGCATGTCGTGCGGCCCATTTATAAAGATTCCAGCTCCCGCTAGCTCTTGGTTTTTGGCTCCGTCCACATGGACGATCCAAAGATCCGTATAAGTTTCCGGGAACGGGAGATCCATATCGCCCCATTCCGCTTTAGGTATGCCGGCCAAAGGGTCCTCTGTAAAGGTACATTCCGCTATGAAATCAGCCAGGATCTGAGCCTTTACGGACGGTCGAGACTGATACCTTAATCCATACTGTTCTAGTTCAAGCGCCCAGATCAACATTCTTCCAGAATATTCAGGCTTTCGAAATATTCTTTTCAGAGGCTGGTCCGTAAGCACGGTGATGGAATAAGACTGGAAATATCGGTCCATCTTGCGGGTAGCCTGTATAAGAGCGAACGCTATTTTTTCAATTCGGGCGTATCGCAACTCCGCATCCTTCAGAACATGACTCACAAAATAGACAGGGCGATGCGAGTGGTTATCGTCGCAAATGAGGACGGCACTGACCACCTCGTCCGCAGCGCCAAGTTACAAATATAAGGTATCACCCGCCTCAGGTCTTATCAACAGCAGGTCGGACGATAGGTAATCCTTTAGGCCGACAAATGTCTCCTCACATTCCGGGGTCCACCCGAACGAGGCTTTCTTGCGTATGACTTTGAAAAAAGGAAGACATTTCTCTCCTTGCTTGGAAATGAATCGCCTAAGGGCGATAACTCGCCCCGTTAACCTTTGCACCTCTTTAATGGTTCTTGGCGATATCATGTCTTGTATGGCTTTAACCTTTGAAGGGTTAGGCTGGATACCTTTTTGGCTGACGACGTAGCCCAAGAATTTTCCCGTCTGAAATACAAACATGCATTTTCGGGGGTTTAACTTCATGCGATACATTTTCATTACATCAAAGACCTCCTTTAAGTCCCGCAGGTGATCTTGAAAGCTCGCACTCTTTACCAATATATCATCAATGTATGCTTCCACATTCCTCCCTATTTGCTCTTCGAATATCTTGCTGGCCATACGTTGGAATGTAGCCCCGGCGTTCTTTAATCCAAACGGCATCGTCGTATAATAGTACGTGGCCTTTGGAGTGAGAAACGCAGTCTTTTCTTCATCTTCCAGGGCCATGGGGATCTGGTGGTATCCAGAGTTGGCGTCCAGTGAACTTAAATAGGCGTACCCGGCAGTTTGATCAACTAATTGATCTATACGAGGGAGCGGGTAGCAATCCTTAGGGTAGGCATCATTTAAATCGGTGAAATCGATGCACATGCGCCAGTCCCCATTAGGCTTAGGAACAAGGACAGGGTTCGCTAGCCAGGTGGGATATTGAACTTCGCGGATGAACCCTGCGCCAAGAAGCTTGGTTACCTCTTTGTCCACAGCCAACGCCTTTTCATTAGAGAACGCGCGCCGCTTTTGCTGTACCGGCCTGGCATCTGGGTCCACATTGAGCCGATGTTCGGCTATTTCGCATGATATACCTGGCATGTCTGCGGGTTTCCACGCGAAATCTCCTTGGCATTTGTTCAGTAGCCGAGCCAGTTGAAGGTTCTCCGCTGGGCTGAGTTTTTCGCTGATCAGGAAGCTTGCTTCCTTTATACCGATTACCGGAATGGGTACCATTTTGTCCAGAGGTTGAGCACGCTTCTCATCGCCCTGTTCATAGGGGTCCGCCGCTATACACACATACCTATCGCAGCTCTTTTGAGTCATGAGCGAGTAGCATTCCGCCGCCAGCTTTTGATCGCCTTTTATGGATACTACCCCATCCCAATAGGGGTATTTCATTTTTAAATGCTTTTGAGATATCACCGCTCCGAAACGGTTGAGAAAAGGTCGCCCGAGTACGACATTGTAGGGCAAATTTAAATCCACGACAAGGAACAGCAAGTTCTCTGATCGTTTATAGGTGTCTTCTCGAAAATATATGGGCAAAGTAATTACCCCCGTGACAGGGATTGGAACCCCATCAATGCCAACTATAGGCCGTTTGCTGGGCGTTAGCTCATTATTAGGGCATTTCAGGAGATTGTACTCTTCCAGCGAAAAGAGATTCACCGCACTCCCATTATCAATAAGGGTCCTTCTAATTCCATGGCTGGCGATGACGGGTGTAACCACCAATGCATCATTGTGTGGGTAGACAACGCCTTTCTCATCTTCTTCGGAAAAGGATAATATCATTCGATCCAAGATGCTTATCGCATCTCTTTTCTTTGTCGTGTCATCCCGTGTGCGTTTTTCTCCTTTTGTGGCGGTCGGTTGTTCTGATTCGTCCATATAAGGGGTTCCTCCCGCGATAATGTTAATCATAGGGATGTATTCGTCGTCGACCGTAAGAGTTTCCCCATCTTTTCCTCTAGGAGCATCATCCTTCTGCGGAACGCGAGGAGGAACTAGTCGTTCGTCTGCTGTCCTTTTCATGGGATTATTTTTGTCATCTTCTCTTATCTGGGTGGCAAATTCTCCCAAATATCCTTCTTCCACCAAACGTTCTATCGCCGATTTTAACTCCTTACACGCTTCTGTGGAATGGCCCCTGGCTTTGTGGAATTTACAATAAGCATTCTCCCTTCTCCCTAGAAGCACTCCTGGTTTCGTAGGCGCGGGGTAGCGGATGGGAAGATTTCATTGTTCCGCTATCGCTAAAATCTCTGCCCTTGGTACATTAAGGGAAGGAAAATCTGGGTCGTACGTCCGATTTTTATAAGAATCCCCGTGACGTCGAGTGGGGGAACCACCGATTTTTCCCTTCAAAAAATGACCCTTTTGCCTATTGGAGGCTTTGGGGATATGATCCTTCCGCCTGGCGTAATCGTCGATAAAATGGTCGTCAGGAAGGGGTTTTGCGGGAGCAGCGGTAAGTTGAGATGTCCCCTGCGGCACGTTATACGTCCTATCTCTATTTTCTTCTTCTTCCATTTTCGCATAATTGTGGGCTTTAAGTCTCAACGCATCTAAAGTTACTGGAGGGTCTACCATGAGCGCGTCTTTCAGTTTTTCATAGCGGCAGTTCCTTTTTAGGGCTTCTATAGCAAAATCAATAGTAGCGCACGGCGTTAAGGACATTTCCAAATCGAAGCGACTGAGAAATTCCTTTAAAGTTTCTTGAGGCCTTCGTTGTATGTCAAATAACGCGGCGGTAGATTTCCTGATTGGAATTGCCGTACTAAATCTGCTCCGAAATTTAGATTCTAATTGTGAGAAATTATTGATGGATCCACCAGGGAGTCCCTCAAACCAGAGACGTGCAACACTCGACAATGTCATGACAAATATTTGGCACAACGCCGCATCACTGTGGGTCTGAAACTGAACAAAATCCTTCACTTTATTGATATGCGAGATAGGATCCTTGGTGCCACCATAAGTATCAGTGGGAAGCTTCACGCGTCGACTGACCCTGTGACGCCTTATATGACGGCTAAATGGGTGGCCCGATGTATCATCAAGAATCTCATGTGCCTGACGCGGAGGAGACATTCCAGCTTGACGCCCCCTATTTCGTGGTTCTGGCGTAAGATGTCGCCTAGGAGATCGACTGCGACTCCTAGGCGAACAACTTCGATATCTTCGACTACTAGATCTTTCACTATACTCGGGAGACAAACTCCTGTTGGCTCCTTCCCTCCGTCCGTCCCACCGGTTCCTAACCCCCTCAAGTTGCCTATCTCCTTGTGGGAGGAAACCTTGCGGCATCTATGGTACGTAAGCTTCTACTCTTCCTTGAGTGAACGGCACAACACTAACCGAGGGATCTCCCGCAGACAAAGGCATCTGGAGGTTTTCTGGAAACAAGGGTGATAAAGGTCGATCAGCGACAATAGATGGTGTGAACATGAAGCGGGGAGGGAGACTAGATCCAGAAGCACCGGGCATGATTCTTGCGGCCATTTCGGTCAAATATTCCAACCGAGAACGAAGGGTCGCTATTTCCATTGCAAAAGGATGTTCATGGCTGCGCACAGATCCCCCCAAAAGAGGAGTGGAGAAGTCAGGTCCCGCTATCTGAGATGACGAAATGCCCGTTTGCGAAGAGACAAGTCCTCCAGCGATTTCGACCGAGTGGTCCAGAGATCCATAGGTAATTGGTTGCGACGCCATGGAGAGATCAGTCGTAGCAAAGGGGAATAACTGTCTGCGGATTGAGAAAGGGATATTAGAGGATGATGATCGGATCGGCTCCGATCCTGTGGTCATGACCGTTCCAATCTTCCGACTAAACGGAGCTTGGCTATTAAGGACGCTCACTTAATATACCAAGACTCTCAATGAAAGCACCATTTGATAAGATTCAATGTCGATTTGATAGGACTTAGTGTCGTGTCTGATCGGAATGGTGGCGATTGGTGTCGGGTGTACCTGCAAAGGGCCGGAGGGGGAGCTCCGGCGTAGACACTCCGATGCTTAAGTCAGTTTAGGGGTATGAATTAACCAGAGGTTCTGCTAGATGATCTTGATCTTACCTTCTGTTTGAAAAGTAGGAGTATTTAAAGGCCTTGATGGCGATACCTGGCGATAACAGTCCAGGCGATGTCTGATGATGACGTCACGAGCGATACCAGTAGGTGACGTCATGAGCGATATCTGACGGGGGTGCCGGAAGCGATAACCTCGGGGATCCCTAGGCTGGGATGGTGCCGTGCGTATAGAGACGCGTGAGTCCCCCCCTCCGCTGATGTCGACCATCCTAGGAATCCTTTGCTGATCTCCGGGCGATATGAAGAGATATTACGGGACTTATGGGAATCCGTCCGGCAGGAGCCGCAAGTGTAGTAACACCTGTTAGGGTTGTCTTGATTGTTATCAAGAGGTGTTTAAAAGATGTTTGATAAAAATGCATTTTAAAAGGGGGTCCTCAGAGGAATCGTCACTTTAGTCTTTTCCATGATCGGGACCGTTCAGGAATAATTAATCGTTGGACGGGGTTACCTTTTCAAGACCGATCGATTATTCCTGACCGAAGACTGAATGAGCGCCCTCTTTTTCATCATCAGACTTATGCATGATTAAATTAATTACTACGTGATTCTATCATAGATTGCTAACAAAGTACAAATTTAAATGAGAGATATTTTTAAATGATAAACCGATGTGGGATCGAAGCCACCAAACACACGCAGTCAATATAAGAGAAATTTAAAACAAATGAGCATGTCATTTAAAGCGAGTCATTAAACAAGTTGTTCATGTGGATTGATTTTAATTCTAGCAATTCTATATATCATGCATATGATTAATATTTACGGAAAGCTTTGAATAAATAAAAGGGAAAGAAAGGCGTACTTTCGAGCGAAGCTTAAATTTTAAACCTACAAAATGAGAGTGTTGTGATAGCTAGAAAAATAAATAAGCAGATTATGAATGCGAGAATTTAAATAAGCAGTTGATATATATCGAAAAATTAAATAATGGTTTGACACATATGAAGAGTGTTAGTGATAGTTTCTTTTCTTTTCTTTTCTACTTGCAGGACGGAGGTATGAAGGGAAGCCATACACGTAGTCGAGCCTATGACTTTAAACAAGGGCGCTTCGTGGGAGGCAACCCATGCGTTCTTTTCAATTATTCTATTTTTTGTTAATTTTAAATTCAACATCTTGGGATACCTTTTCCCTATGAATTTACTATTTAACTATCTCTTCATTTCAGGTGCAACGAGACTAGTAAACTTGGGGGCAAGCGAATGAAGTGACGACCAAAGGAAGGCGTTGAAAAATGTCAAAGCTCATTTTTCAAGGAAGTTGTCCTTTACGTTTTTACAATTTCCCCTTCCGCAATTTACGTTTCTGTAATTTATGGTTTCGCAATTTACATTTTCACAATTTTACATTTCAGGTGCAACGAGATTTGTAAGCTTGGGGGCAAGCAAGTGAAGTGACGACCAGAAGAAGGTGTCGAAAAATGTCAGAGCTCATTTTTTAGGGAAGTTGTCCTTTTACATTTTCGCAATTTCAAATTCCAGCTATTTACATTGTTGCAATAGTGAGTGCGTAATGTTGGCTAAAATCTTTAGTTTTTGCAAAATTTTCTCTTTATACATGTGCAACTTGGGCTAAAAAAAAGAAAAAAAGAAGAAGAGGGGAAAACGAAAATCCCACGTTTTGAACGTGTTTTAATCAAGCATATTCAACATTTTATCACGTCACGGATAACTTGAGCGTTCTTTAGAAATTATATAAACGTGCATGATCTTGTCTATTAACTCTTATATCCATGGCATGTTTAGACGTAAGCAATCACAAACATATCCCTGTGATTATTTTAGGTCTTCACGCCTTGTTTCTTTCATGAGTGTAAACGCTAAACTAGGTGCTAGTTATATTTGCATAATATCCAGGGTACATGAACCATCAGACATGGGATAGCACTAAGATGACATTGGACTTTGCTTTGCTTTTCTTCCATATTTTTGTTTTCCACCTTTTTTGCATACTTTGTACACCATGTACGATTCTATTAAACACTCAAAACCAAGCCTCTTATTCTCCTAACCAAGTGAGTAGTGCTCGACTGGGACCGCTAAACTGGAGTACACATCAAGCAAGGGAATGACAAGGGAGCCCTTAGAGGATCGCTGACAAATCAACGTCGAAAGAAGGCCAAATAAATCAAGACTTGGAAGCTTCTGCCAGAGACAAAGAGGATGACAGACCAAATAAAATTTATACTTGCTTTGCTTGCTCAAAAAAAAAAATTTAAAAAATCATAAAAAATCAAAAAGTGTTCAAAAAAAATGTTCAAGGAACACAATCAACAAAAACAACAGCAGAAGCAAGTACAAAAATGCTCAAAAGATAACAATGATCTAAAAAAAATGGGGGGGAGATCATTTCCAACGGAGGTTCAAAAACTAGGTGCGCTTCGTCAACAACGAGTGATGATCTCAAAATAAAAAAGAGATATCATTCCCTGCGAAAATTCAAAAGTTGGTACGGTTCGTCAAAATGGTCTCTAAATCAAAAAAGAGAGTGTTCAAGGAACACCAAAACAACAGCAAAAGCAAAGTACAAAACAAAAATGGTCAAACATCAATAGCAAAATAATCTCAAAAAGATCATCGCAAAGTTGGGCACGGTGCCCTCAAAACAATCAAGAAGAAACATCTTCAGCAAAGATTCAAAGGATTTGTGCACTTTGCTCTCACCACGATCAAATCGTCGAGCATCGTTCACCACAATTTGTCCTCGTCGCAAACAGTCGTCGAGCACAAAATCATTAAAACCTTTTCGCAAAATAAAAACACACAACACTTCTCCTTTCTTCTACAAATTCCTCTTTTCTTCCTCCCTCGCAAAGTCCTTTCGATTGTTATCAGACCCATTCATGTGCATCTTCATTTGAAGTCTATTCACTCGGATTGACATTGCAAATTTAATTTTTGTGTTATGTTTATTGCATTTTTAGGAGTGTAAACACATAGCCTTATTTTCTGAGCGTGAGCGCAAAACACTAATATCTAGTAAGGGTTGCTTACGTTTACATGTCGTGGGAAAGTCTTGTTCTTGAGGTCGTTATTTCCTGAACAAGACGCAGACGTTATCTAGACTTGAATCAATCATGTTTATATAAACGAAAACTGAACGAACATTTTTCAAAGAATATGCTTGAATTTATTTTCTTAAACAAAGAAATCATTTTCATTCCAAACAAAAAAAAAACTTAGGGGCAAGCCATGGGTTAAATGTAGTAATATGCGATATTTCTCGCATTATCAATTGCTCTCTACTTTTTCTATCTGTTGCTGCTTCGTGTTTGCTTTCTTCCTATTTGCAGAACACAGATATGCTTCATTGGAATCAACCATGGGTCTTCGATGACAACATCATTGTAAAACCCTCACCATCTTAGATTTTCATCAAAATTCAATCAACATCGAATGGAGAACGTTACCACTCCTCAACCATGGGTCTTCGATGAAGAAATCGTTGTAAAGCCCTCTCCATCTTGGATTTTTGTCGAAATCTAATCAACAACCGAATGGAGAACGTTACCACTCCTCAACCTTGGGTCTTCGATGAAGGAATCGTTGTAAAGCCCTCACCTCGAATTTTCATTAAAATCCAATCAACAAACGAATGGAGAACGCTACCACTCCACAATCATGGGTCTTCGATGACAACATCATTGTAAAGCCCTCGCTGATATGGTGCCTATATGAAAGACACGCCAATTGATGGGTCATTGCTCAGTGACAAGGATTTGAATGCGGAAATATGAATTCGTCAGAAACTCTAACCCTCCTAAGTGCAATACCTAGGCAACCTGGACAAAATCCTCAGAGGATCTTCAATAGGAGCCTGACCCTCCTAGGTGCAATACCTAGACAACCCAGACGAACTATGAATGGAGTGATAATTTCGTGTTTTACTTGAGGCTAGACGCGGCTTATCAAACCGAGTATAGAACAAGGATCTTGAAGATCAACTGAAGACGACGCTTCTTTGTTTTTAATAAACTGAACTTAACTTAAAAGATACAAAGCAGCGGCATACTCTTTTAAAGGAAAGAGATCCACAAAACCCTAATTTAGGAAGCTCACTTGTGCTTAACTACTTAAAAGCGCTCCTAATTATTTAAAATAAATTCCACCTAGATAAATAAAGTCGAATAACTTAAACAATAGATAAATATAATCATTCCAGGACATCCTAGAAGAATTCGCATCATCAGGCCAAGGTTTGGGCTGAATTCTCCAAGTTGCGGGCTGCTCCCGTTCACACTGCGCATTCAAATGTCTCATAGGTCTATCTTTCAAACGGCTAGTCCAAACGGGCTGAAACTTGTCCCATTCGATAGCTAAGACACAAAAATAGTAGGAGGGTGCTCCTCTTCCTAGTCTGGTCCTGACTGGTCCAAAGAATAGTCGTTGGCATTGACGGACGAATTTTGAAGTCCTCATCCGCGTAGGATTACTGTCAGCAAAAATGTCTTGATCGATAACAAACAAACGGCTCGGTCGTTTGATCTCTGACGATCGAGATATGGTCCGACGAAGTTGTCCATCACGTTTGCACTTAGGGCACTTGTGCATGCAAAAGTAGCAACGGGTCATCTTGCAAGCTGCTCGTCCAAATGTCCTCAAACTTGGCAGAGGCTCTCCTAAGATCCCAATCGGTCTTGTATTTATCTTGGAACCCGATTTGGAACCTTTCTTCCATGAATTGGCTCGTGTAGATGTGCAACCTTGCGCTATGCGCCTCCAAGCCACCTTCCATGTCATCCTTCGCCTAAGGACTTGATCCAGCAATGTTCCTTGCCCTATCTCCATGTCTAGAGGATGTATTAACCTCACTAAAATCTTTGCAATGTCTTGGACTCGACGCTTTGGGTTGATTGGCCTTGATCGCAAGGCGTGTGCGCGTTGTGAGTGCGCTAGGGCTAGTCTCGGGGCTAGGATCGTATCATCCCCTCCCTCTTCAAAAAGATTCACCCTCGAATTTGATTTTAGACCTGCACCACAGTACCTTAAGTTAATAATATCAAAGTAAGCACAAATCGAGCTATACCAACCTTGTAACTCCATCTTGGAGGCTATGTCTTTGAAAATGTCAATCTGATTGATAAGATCATCACTCCAAGTGGTCATCTTCACTTGAACTTGGATGGGAACCCATCCTTTGTGTAAGCACTGCCAAATCCAAGTTCTTAACTTGAAGTATTCGCTCATCCTTCCTTGATATCTCAAAATTGCCATCTTGACATGCAAAAGCATGCGGTAGCGCTTGGCTTGTCCATAGGCTGTCCAAATCATCTCAGTTTCCTTGCTGCCATCTATACTAAATAATAAACTCAAGGGCAGCAACATTAAATTGACTAATGTCATTCCAATCATACCACTACATCTCACCAAACAACTCTTAAACGCATCATATTCATTAAAATTTTGCAAAAGGTCATGTGACCTAAATAAGCGATCACGCTTGAATAGAATTCCCTCAAGTCCATTCGACTTACCCACAAATTTAAAATTAAATTCACACATGGCAGAATGATTATGTAATGTAAATACATGTGAAAATTCAATTGATTTGGTGTTAGGGAAAACATGATGTACATCTCTCGGCCTAGTCAAAACGCTAAATTGCTTGCGTCTGCGCAAGTAGTCTTTAAATACATATGACTTGGCCTTCGGCTCTTGCATATAACCATCATTAATTAAATCAATTTTAAAACCAGAATCATAATAATTAATGAGGTTAACATTCTCACACAAATCAGACTTAAGGATGGAAAGATATACCATACCGTTGCGGCTAGGGTTAGCCGAACTAGCTACCATGGATGATTCACACTCCTTAAGTTCTCTTGGCACTTTTGAATGAGACTTCTCTTCTTCCAACAGCCTTCTCTTTATCTGCAAATTAGGAGAAACAATAATAGAAGAGAAAACAAATGAGTTAAGGTTAGAACAATTTAAGCGCAATGGCCAAAAATTCAGGTTTTGGTGGCTTGCGCCAAAATATAATTTTCGCTCACATAATGCTTTCTCTCCTATTCTCTCTTGGCGTAAACACTCATCTCTCCTTTTTCAAATTCGCCACTCTCTACATGCTCTTTATTTTCATGCAAGTGTTTTGAACTCTCATCTCTTTTCGCATGCTCACTCTTTTCATGCGTGCTATTTTTGTTTTCATCTCTTTTCCCATGCTCACTCTTTTCATGGGGGTTGTTTTGTTCTTCAATTCTCTCTTTCTTTTCAACACTCAACTCTTCTCTTTTCCTCTCAATATCTCTAGCGACTTCCCATTCGGCATGAGACTTCTCTAGGTATTGTTGATCTTCAAGGATTTGAGTAGGTGTAAGTGGTGCAAGCGTAAACTCTCGGTCATTCTTCACTAGTTTGTACCGATTGCTCCTTCCTTTATGAACAGCCTTCATATCATGTTGCCACGGTCTTCCCAAAAGGATATGACTTGAAGTCATGGGTACAACGTCGCAATAGATACTACACTCAAATCTTCCAATGGAAAAAGTGACCAATACACAATGTATTACCTCTAACTCCTCGTCATTGGTCATCCATTGAAGTTTTTATGGCTTCGGCTTCTCAATCAATGGGAGATTAAGTTTGTGCACAAATAATTCACTTGCACAAATCGCCGAACTCCTAGAATCAATAACCAATGTGGCTACCTTCCCTTCAACTTGGCAACGGGTGTAGAATAACCCTTCTGTTTGTTCCTTCTCTCTCACTAAGGCTTCCTCTTTGGCCCTCAATCCAACAAGGACCTTTCTTCTCTCATCCTCCATCTCATCAAATCTTGTATTAAGCTTTCTTCCGTTAGGTCCCTATTAGGATTGGGTTCCTTTCTAGACGTCACGCCATAGACATATGGTGAACTCTTCGGGTTGCTGACTTGGGTGTACCGAGTGTGGGTCTGCCTTGTAGCGTTGGCATCCGCTCCCCTCTCCTTGGTGATCTCCTTCCACCACTCATCTATTTCGTCAAACCTCTCGGTTAACTTGCGCAACATCGTTAGCATTTCAGCTTGTGCTTGCGACTTCGTGCTCTTATCTGACATCTGAAAACACAATAACCAAAAGACAAGCATAAAATTGCCCTATCTAAATGCTCCCTCACGTGTTTAAATCTCTCGTGTTTAATCACTCTAATGCGCTCACAAGTCACTCTGAAAAATCTTCTTCAATCAATCCAAGATCCGCAGACTCAAAGAATGCCAAGGAAAAGCTTCCAATAAATTGCAAAGAAAACTCAAGCTTCGAAAGAAAAGGATGTGATATAATTGATGGACTACTTTGACAATTAATCAAACAATTATAGCACAGAATGGATAGGTCAAGTATCATAAGAGCTCAAGAAAGACAATTGTTTTTTTTGCAAAAATTCTGCACTAGTTCGGATTTGTTTTAGAACTAGTCTATTAGGTTCCCAACTTGTTTCTTTGATAACTTTTGAATGACTGATCCGTTTTTGATGATTCTTGTTGCGTTTGAACACTCTTTTCTTGCTGATTTTGATTCTGTAATGATCACAAGGTTTCTGTTTTGTTAACACATTGAAAATTTTGAATTCGCTTTCTGTTCTGTTTTTGTGCGAATGAATTCTTTTTTCTTTTTTTTTGAAATATAAATTGCAGGTACTTGAAACTAAACAAACTGACACTTTGTGGGACTTTCTTTTCTGTTTTTCTGACTCAAAGAAGATAGCAAATCAAAGGGTTTGATTTGTTACCTAAACGGACGCAACTAGATTCTAGTTTCGACTCACTAACACAATGGGGACGTAAACATGATTGGTATAAATTTGGCTAAGGAAACAAGGAAACCAATCTTAACAAACGAAAACAATAATTAAAAGGATAGTTACCAATTCGGTGAGCAGCCTTTGCTCTGCTACCAGCTGATATGGTGTCTATATGAAAGACACGCCAATTGATAGATCGTTGCTCAGCGACAAGGATTTGAATGCGGAAATATGAACTCGTCAGAAACCCCAACCCTCCTAAGTGCAATACCTAGGCAACCTGGACGAAATCCTTCGAGGATATTCAATAGGAGCCTGACCCTCCTAGGTGCAATACCTAGACAACTCAGACAAACTATGAATGGAGTGATAATTTCGTGTTTTACTTGAGTCTAGACGCGGCTTATCAAACCGAGTATAGAACAAGGATCTTGAAGGTCAACTGAAGACGATGCTTCTTTGTTTTTAATAAACTGAACTTAACTTAAAAGATACAAAGCAGTGGCATACTCTTTTAAAGGAAAGAGATCCGCAAAACCCTAATTTAGGAAGTTCACTTACGCTTAACTACTTAAAAGCGCTCCTAATTATTTAAAATAAATTCCACCTAAATAAATAAAGTCGAATAACTTAAACAATAGATAAATATAATCATTCTAGGACATCTTAGAAGCATTCGCATCATCAGGCCAAGGTTTGGGCCGAATTCTCCAAGTTGCGGGCTGCTCGCATTCACACTGCGCAGTCAAATGTCGCATAGGTCTATCTTTCAAACGGCTAGTCCAAACGGGTTGAAACTTGTCCCATTAGATAGCTAAGACACAAAAATAGTAGGAGGGTGCTCCTCTTCCTGGTCCGGGCCTGACTGGTCCAAAGAATGGTCGTTGGCGTTGACGAACGCATTTTGAAGTCCTCATCCGCGTAGGATTACTGTCAGCGAAAATGTCTTGATCGATAACAAACAAACGGCTCGGTCGTTTGATCTCTAATGATCGAGATATGGTCCGACGAAGTTGTCCGTCACGTTTGCGCTTAGGGCACTTGTGCATGCAAAAGTAGCAACGGGTCATCTTGCAAGCTGCTCGTCCAAATGTCCTCAAACTTGGCAGAGGCTCTCCTAAGATCCCAATCGGTCTTGTATTTATCTTGGAACCCGATTTGGAACCTTTCTTCAATGAATTGGCTCGTGTAGATGTGCAACCTTGCGTTATGCGCCTCCAAGCCACCTTCCATGTCATCCTTCGCCTAAGGACTTGATCTAGCAACGTTCCTTGCCCTATCTCCATGTCTAGAGGTTGTATTAACCTCACTGAAAGCTTTGCAACATCTTGGGCTCAACGCTTTGCGTTGATTGGCCTTGATCGCAAGGCGTGTGCGCGTTGTGAGTGCGCTAGGGCTAGGATCGTATCACTCGCCATCTTGGATTTTCATCAAAATCCAATCAACATCGAATGGAGAATGTTACTACTCCTCAACCATGGGTCTTCGATGAAGAAATCGTTGTAATGCCCTCGTCATGGATTTCCATCCACAAAATCCAATCTACATCCGAATGAAGGTACGTTACCACTTCACTTCAAACCTAATTGTGCGGTGACTTGCTCACCCACGTTGGTGCGATGAATTGGTCGTCCACTTTTCTGTCTAGTTGTGCGGTGACTTGGTCACCCACGTTGGTGTGACGACTTGGTCGTCCACTTTTCTTTCCAGTTGTGCGGTGACTTGGTCACCCACGTTGGTGTGACGACTTGGTCGTCCACTTTTCTTTCTAGTTGTGCGGTGACTTGGTCACCTACGTTGGTGTGACGACTTGGTCGTCCACTTTTCTTTCTAGTTGTGCGGTGACTTGGTCACCTACGTTGGTGTGACGACTTGGTCGTCCACTTTTCTGTCTAGTTGTGCGGTGACTTGGTCACCCACGTTGGTGTGACGACTTGGTCGTCCACTTTTCTGTCTAGTTGTGGGTGACTTGGTCACCCACATTGGTGTGATGACTTGGTCGTCCACTTTTATTGTGCGGTGACTTGGTCACCCACGTTGGTGTGATGACTTGGTCGTCCACTTTTCTGTCCAGTTGTGCGGTGACTTGGTCACCCACGTTGGTGTGACGACTTGATCGTCCACTTTTCTATCTAGTTGTGCGGTGACTTGGTCACCCACGTTGGTGTGACGACTTGGTCGTCCAATTTTCTGTCTAGTTGTGCGGTGACTTGGTCACCCACGTTGGTGTGACGACTTGGTCGTCCACTTTTCTGTCCAGTTGTGCGGTGACTTAGTCACCCACGTTGGTGTGACGACTTGGTCGTCCATTTTTCTGTCCAATTGTGCGGTGACTTGGTCACCCACGTTGGTGTGACGACTTGGTCGTCCACTTTTCTATCCAATTGTCGGTGACTTGGTCACCCATGTTGGTGTGACGACTTGGCTATCCACTTTTCTTTCTATGTTGTGCGGTGACTTGGTCACTCACTTTGGTGTGACGACTTGGTTGTCCACTTCTCTTTATGTCATGCGGTGACTTGGTTACCCACGTTTTAAACTTATGTCGTGCGGTGACTTAGTTACCCACATTCTCACCTATGTCGTATGACGACTCGGTCTTCCAAGTTTAATTATCTGAGAGATTTTACCACTAGCTGGCTAGTTGACTTCTTAGGAGCCTAACCGTTCACTAAGTTTCTTTAGTCGTAGCTTGTACCTTTTCATCTAATTTAAGGTCGGGTGGTTTTACAAAATTGGTATTGTCTATGTCATAAATCGGTTGGTCTATCATGTCCATCTGATCTGAGTTTATCTGACTGTTTGAATCGAGAAAATCCATGGGAAACTTAAAGGTTACAATAATTAAGTTCGGATGATCAATGTTCAATTTACTTAGTCTTAGACCAACTACCGTAAGTATATTAATTAGTTCTAATCAATATTTATGATATCTGAAAATTGAGCATGGGCCTAATTTCTTTCACAACCTGGCTTGAATCTTGGCCAGAAGTTTCTGCTCAAACCCATCGGGGTATTAGGCTTTTAAACAAAGACTCCTTATGTTTTCAGGATACTACTAACAAACAAGATAGCTTGCCAATAGATTGTTGATCCTGCACTGCATTCAAATTAAACTGATCTTCATAACATTTGATTTTCTTTCTTTTTTGGCTATCAATGGCCCTCTGCAACAGCTAATTCATTCTTGATCATTGTCAAAATATCAGATACCTGCATTAAAAAAATACAAGAAACACCACCACAACCAATCAAAAACAAATGCACCAAGGAAATTTAAAAATCAAAATTCCTATCCAAAACGGGACAATTGCAAGTAAATTTATAAAACCAGAAAAGACCCACCTCAAAATGTTGCTGCAAAACTGGTGAGTACCGATGCAATAGGGCGTAAATCTTCTCAATCAATACTAGTAGTACATCCACTTGATCACCCAATAGATCAACCTAATTCAAGAATTTGTGGACAACAGGAAAAAAAAAAGGTTACACTAAATTCTTAGGAAACTGCATTTTATGTTGAGACAAAAAAAATATATAACTCAAAACCTCAGCTTCAGCCTTTTGAAGACTCTGACATCTGCTAATAAAACCCTGTCTATAAACCCATTCCTTTCTCTTTAGCGTGCCAACTTGTTCGACTAGTGGATTTAGACGATGCATTGCATTTTCCAACCTGTAACAAGAAGTAGTGCAAGGAATGTTCTTGGTATTTTTTAAAGTATTCGAAACGATTCAGAAATGAACTAAAGAAATGAGTCCATGTAAAAGGAGCAAACCTCAAAATGTTCACCTCCAACTTTTCTTCTATTCTGATCTTAAAGTCCACAAGTTCTTGAAAAAATCCCATGATCGATGTCGATGCAATATCTGATGGAGTAATATTTACATCTTTATGGTTTTCTATGTCTAAACAACTTGTTAGTTCACGCAACTGACCCTTGCTCACTGCTAACTTCTGCAAAGCGTTCTCAACTTCGCTACTCACTGAAACGAAACTTCCCTTTATTTCAGCCAACAATTTCCGAGAATTCTTTAGCTTATCTAATTCTTTATGACTCATTCCTATATCAGGATATGAACTTTGTATCAAACCCTCCTCAGCTTTAACACAGTTGAGTAATGTACTTTGTTCATGAACCATAATCAACTGTCCACCTGCCTCTGCGCGGACATGCAAGTTTTCATCAGGAATGCAATTTTCTGAGATTCTGCAGTGATCTTGGTGTTCTGTTTCTCCACCTTCGTCCATCTTAACATGCATGTGAGTATCATTTCCTTCTATAGCCTCATTACGTTCCTCAAACATTTTCCGAAAGATGACTCCAAAGACTTCCTCCCTTACTTTTCCTTCTAGATTTGTATCTTCCAATCTATTATTTTGCGCGATAGCATCCTGACTTTCGCTTAATGAAGAGGCAAGATCAGAGGTATGTTCTTTCACTGACTCTTTCAAGACAAGATAATACATGTCTTCTCCAATCTGACTTTCAATCTTATGGCATTGCATTTTTTCTTTCCACTGACTCTCTATTTCCATCAAAATATGTTCATATATTCCTTCTCTTATCAGGATCTCTAAGCCATGAACATATAACTCGGTGCAAGATTCACCTACCGAACCTTCGAGTAGCGTAATGTATGTCTCTTCCATTATCCCGGTTAGAAAATCCGCCTCCTCCTTTTCTTGAGTCTTTATGTCATTGTACAGTTCTTCATTTTCTGCATGAGAAATGGAAATCTTGTTCACCTTCTCCCAAACATCTTCCAAAGTATCAATGTGAGACTGGTCGTGTTCTATCTTTTCGAGCTTACAAGTCCTTTTCGTAGAATTTGTTCTCTCAACTCCTTTTCCAAGTTTTGCATTCCAGTTGATTAAACTTTCCATTTTCGCGATAACATCATGGATCCTTTGTCTTGGGCTAATAGGATCCATTTCTGTCCTAGAGTATGAACTCCCTTTTCCTCTAGGAATTCCTCTGTTCTGCCTATGCAGTTCTTCGCTTTTCCTACGAATAATGGACTCATGACTCTTTATCATCTTAGCAACATAATTGTCATCGTCATCTTCTGGATCCTCGTCGCCTATTTGCTTTCTTGGATCGAGTTTTCCTACCCCTCGAATGGAATCACTGAGGTTGAGATAAGTGTCTCCCTCAGACGAAGACCTTCCTTTTGCTTTCAGAGTAATCCTGCACTCAAGATCGCTTTGGAATGTGTTGAGAGGTTCTAGTTCTTCATGCAAGCTTGTAATTTCTTTCATCAGATCTGACAAATGATTGCTCAACCCTATAGAAACTTGCTTCTCTTGCCTCCTAACTTCTTCTTCAAAATTCTCCCAAATATTCCCCGTAAAATCTCTGACCAAAATGGCAATTACATCTCTCTCAATTTTCCACCTCCATTGTTGCTCTATTGGCCCCAATTCAGTCAACAAAATAGTACTTTGCATCCTTCCAAAAGCAAGATCCATTGTCTCTTTCAATGTGTCGATGTCCGAGCTCAACTTCTCAATCTTCAGGCTGTCAGGTTCGAGTTCTTGATTTACATTCCATATCTGCTGGCCAACAGAATTCCTAAGCTCATCAGGACTTTCTTTCATATCTTCATTTTCTGTTCTTTCAAGCTCGAGATTGGCGCGTAGAGAGACTAATTCTCTTTCTTTTGTTTCCAATGCTTGCCTAAGCTTCACCTCATTCTCCAGTCTCTCAACCTACTCTCTATCTTTTTCTGAAATGGCAAGCTCAGATTCCTCGAGGCGGCCCAATAGACGATCTCTAATGTCAGTTAAGTCACCTATGGCCTCTTCGTCGCTGCTCTCGAAACCGTTGTCTGCTTCTTCTTGAACAAATTTCAAACACCCTTCCAATTGCATCACTGCCAATTCGTAGAACTTGGAAATCTCGTTCAATCGTACAATGACACCATCCTTGGAATGAACCCTTTCATGGGCTCTATCCATTGCACAATGCAGAATCCACATCATTGTGGAATCTGTAATGAACCTATCTCCCATCCTACCTAATACATCATCCATTTGTCACCTAATTACAGGAAAGCAAAGAAAAAAGGTCTTCAAACCTAGCAAAATTCTTGAATTTAGGAGAAGCTAGGAGTGAAAAAAACCATGTCAGGTTAACCAAAATGAGCAGAACATATCATTCTCCTCCTGTTCTGTTTTTGTTTTTGTTTTTGTTTTTTATGAAATCGTTAGATGGTGGAAGATGCAACAAAATGTTCTAAGAATTTGCATAGCTCCACTTGTCCTAAAAAGCAGCAATAGCTCTCCCTCGTACATCCTTAAAATTCAGTTATATAACCATCGTTTTAGGTCAGTTGGAGATTGGATTTGGACCCAAAAAAGAAGGGACGGTGCACACATAGTCATTGTAGGGGATTGTATTATTTTGATTTGCAGCAAACAAAGTTATGGACTAGGACGTGTTAAAAACACAAGTCTAGAATCATAGCAGACCTTGCCATGAGAAACGGATGAACTATAGAATAATTCATGTTTTTCATCTATACAATTTGACCCAATGGTAATTTTTTTAACAAAATGATATAAGATAAATAACCATACGCCACCATAACAACATTATTTTAATATTTTCTACGAGACGTTGATATATTTTAAGTTGACTTAATTTTAGGCCCGTAGATGACTCATAAAGATGTGGAACAACAATTACTGCATTGAAAAGGGTACCGAAATAACATTACTTTACCTAGAAACGACATTTAACCTGTAGAAATTTCGAAATTTTAAAAAATCAACTCATTGCAGTAGGATTGCTGTCGTTTAATGCTCTAAGACAGTTTAACTCGTGGCTTGACAAACAAACCAATTGAGATAAGTCCATACTCCTTACAACTTGTCCCATGAAAACCACCAAATGTTTGGTTTAGGTCGTCATCTCCAAGTTGAATATCAAAACTTACATCATCTTTCTGCTTTCGTCCTCCAAAAGGTCCGTTCTTCCTTTTATTGGTTTCAAAAGTCAGAGAATGCAGACCGTAGTCGGTACAGAAAGTTTCCCCATAATCACCAACCAACCCAATCAGAAACTCGTTCTGCTGGCAATCTACATGAATCTGTTCCAAAACAAACCAAGTACATTAAATAATTAATAAACCGAACAAGACCCGTGCGGGGGAGTCATCGTTTCTTTTCAAAATCCGACAATAATTAGAGTTGAGTATTAACCTAACTACGAATGTATTAATTATGAAGAGAGGCTTACAACAGAGAAACTAGTGCCGTCATCACTTCCGTGCAGTGGTGAAAGAAGCAAATTTGAGAGATTCCTGTGTAGCCTTTATCTTCCCAAACATCACCCTTCTTCGATCCGGCCTGGGGTTTTGATCATCTTTTGATGTTTTTAATTTAATTTCTTTAATTACAACTGTAAAATGTAGACACTATTGCACCAAATATTATTGTTTGGCCTTAAATAAGTGGTGAGGTGAGGTCCGTCCATCCGACTAATTCCTTCAACAGCTTTCAAACTCTCCAATGGAATAAAAATACTGATAATTCATTAATGCATTAATTTTTCAATTTCCTTTGTATAGTTTAAAGTGGAAATGGAGCTGGAATGCCTGCGCCTACTCATAAATTTAATGTTAACATGAATTATATCTGCAAAAATCTAGTACTATACTATGAAATGGAACGCCACTCTTGGAGAATAATTAGAAAAGTCTTCACTTCCTAGAAATCAAAACCCATAAAATTTAAGAACTAGGACATGATAAACCAACCGATCTATGAACTAGACAATACCCATTTGTAAAGCCACCTGACCTTAAATTAGATGAAAGAGTACATGCTAAGACTTAAGAAATCTAGTCAACGGTTAGGCTCCTAAGAAGTCAACTAGCCAACCACCAAGTGATAAGGTTTGTCAAATAATTAAATTTAAAAAACCGAGTAGAGTCGAAGTTATATTATGAATAAAAACTATTTACAATATTAGGGATCAAAATTCATAATCTAACTTAATAGAAACAGTTAAACAACATTTTCATGTGCTAATATAAACTCAAAATTAAAAAATATTGTATTTTATTTTCCTATTTGTAACATTTCCCAGTAAATATTGATTTAGTCAAAACAATAATATGGACAAGCACATGCATGTCAGAAATCTCGTTGTGAAAAATGGTTCTCATAATTAAAGTCACCAACAATTACATTGCATAAATCGAAGATAAGTTATCAAAAAAAATAGTAGTAGAATGTTCCATGCTTTATTAATTTAATTACTACTCCGTTAACCAGTAAAATTCCAAAAATTAAAGACGGGACCCATCATATGGAGGGTTGTTGTCGTCGTACGATCTAGTTAGGTTCCTTCTTGACCTGACCACTCGAGCTGACCAAAGGTAATCGATCTCGTAGCTTGACAAACAAACCAACTGACGTTAGTCCATACTGTTCACTGATTGTCCCATGAAAACCACCGAATGCTTCGTTGTCACCAAGTTGAACATCAAACTTAACCCGTAATTTCCGGTTTTGTAGTCCGAATGGACCGTAATTTCTAATATTGGTTGTAATCATCAAGCAAAGCACACCTTCAAACAAAGAACTCCCCCCATATCCACCCAACCCAGTCATAAACTCGGTCTGACTGTCCAAATGAATCTGCACGTACGTTACATATATTAAAAACATGAAAACCAAATATTAATTACTGGCTTAATTATCAAATTCAAGGGTGTACAATCGAACAGAATTATTATACAATTATTAATAATAAAATTATATTAACTTAAATGGGCAGAGATTATAGCGAATGAGGCAAAACGAAAAATAATATACAAGTTGTGAAAAGATTGAGGAGCTCGCAGAAGAAAAACAAGGGCCATCATCACTTCCGTGCAGTGGTGAAAGAACCAAACTTCCATTTCGATCAACAAGTTGAAATTGAACACCACAAACTTTTGTGTAGCCTTTATCTTCCCAAACTGAACCGCACTTGATTCCGACAGCAGGGGCTTTGATCATCTTTTGATTTTTTCTATAATAAAAAAAAATCAATTGTAGAACATAACTTGCACCATTGTTGGGCCTTAAGTAATACTAAGTGGTGAGTAGCTCAGTCCATCGGACTCATGCTTCAATCGACGTCAACGTTCATGGGGGACGTAAAAAATAATTAAGTTCCAAAATTGGCATCTTCTCAACCTTTTATTTGAGAGACATCATAAAGACATGGGTAACTATATCAATCAGAATTCAATTCTAGAAGTTAGCAACGGGATTGTTTTAATGTTTTCCCTACAACCAATCAAATAAGAAGACGAGCGATAATTAATTGATTTTCTAGTGATATTTTAATTTTCAGTCCACATCCGTTGTTCTCGGGTTCAGACCCATTTTACTTTAGTTTTTATTTTTTATGCCATAATTTTAGATTCCTTAAATCTAAAAACAAAATTAGGGTGGCGACTTCATTGCATTATGTGAGATGAGTCTGATTTCGTCTCACATCTCGTCTCAAACCCGCGTCGCACAATTAAATCCAAAAAGGGGGTGCGATAGTTTGGCGACTTCACTGCATTGATTGAGAGGATGAGTTTTTGAACTCTTAATGATTTCATATCCTTTATGAGTGGTGTATTGATTGCGGGTACACTTGATGAAATCATCTATATGAATGTGGAGTGGGACCTCTCCTATGAGATTGTGGCATAATCTCTAGAGCATTCATTAATATTCAGGCACATGCATGGCCAAAACGCGCACAACCGCGTTAACAACAAGAATTGTGGGAGTACCACATGATAAATAAATTCCCTACCTAATAGTTCATGAAAGTTTTAAACTTAACCATTATCTCTGCAAGGATAAAATTTATTTATCTAGGTCTGGTTCATAGTTCAAAAGATACCAGATTCGAAAAGTTATACTCTATATATTAACTCAGAAGTTCCTACCTTGAACCTTTGTAATATGTGGGGGATTGTTGTAAAAATGAGATATTACAAAGGTTTTACATTTTGGTTCCAAAAGTTGTCTTAACAACTATATTTTGAATCAGTCAACACTGTTTGTAACCACCACAATCAAAACCGAAAATCCTCTCCATGATGGCAAAAACCGAAAATCATATCCCACTTAAAGTGGAAGATTTGGCTCCAACGAAAATATCTTTTAAACCACCTTATATCTCCGAGTCTGTAAATATGTGCTATCATCCTTTTTTTGAGACACCTTAATACACCAAATGTGATCATTCTACTTCTGGGTTACTATCAATTTTATTTTTGTTGTTTTAGTACCTAACTACGAGTTAGAAGAGATCGTTATATCCTGGGGGAAATAAATTCCTTTAGGACAGCGTTTCATCGTGTCTCGATCTTTAATTTTCTTTTTGTGCAGATTTTTCTAACATCTCATTCATAGCATATTCTATACACTCACAGATAATAACTAATAAGTTTAATTTTGCAATTGAAAAATAATCATTATCATCAAAAGGCGCAACGAATTTGGTTTAGAATTCACGCTGACACTCTAAAGTTTTGTATTCGAGCTTTGGCGTAAACCATTGTTTTAAAACTTCTATAGAACCACTTAGGTGGGCCTTCAGACTTTAACACGGTAAAATGTGGATTAATTTGACACGAAAAGAGATCCAGAACACCATGTGAATACAAAAGTTTCTAGTTATATATGTTTACCAAAAATTAAATAAAAAATCTAGTTATATATTAATATTAATATAGTAAATAGTATAGTGTTAATTGTTTTTTCTTTTTGGGCCAAATGATTTTAGTCTTAGTTTGGTAGTCGATGAATTTGTCTTCTGAAAAGATGCTGCTACTAAGTTTTGTCGTAATTAATTTCCAACATGCGAATGTTTTGACGTTACCACCTGTGCTAAGCCTACATTTATTGTTCTTTTAGTTATAGTTATTAATATTAATGTTAATTAGCTGGAATTAATTAATTATTTTCCGTTTCTCGATTTCTTCTTCTGTCTTTATTTGTTTTTTGTTTTTTCTGGGACAGATTGTAGTTGCAGCTCTTGTCTCAATCTCAACCAGCCACTCTCCCTCAATCTGCTTTTCTCACTAGACCTGGCCGTGGATTGAGCTCGCCGTAAACTCGGTCAAAACCTGATGTGTATTCATCATTACCCTATTTACTGGCCGGATCATTATTTTCATAATTCATTTACATGAGATTTTCAGCGGTTTTAAAAGGAACTCTTCTGTTTTTTTTTTGTTGGGTTGGAACAAATATTTGATTCACAAATATCTAGCTAGACGTACGTAAATTGAATTATAATGTGTTTTATTGGTGGAAAAAGAAGTACTAAAATAAAATAAAGGATAAATTATATTCCCTTTGGTGTAAAACAAACGACGTTTTAGCTTGTTGCACGTGGCTTAAGAAAATGATTGGTTCGAAGAAAACGAGGTACTTTTTGACCATGATACCCCCACCCTCCCTACCTATTTACAAATGAAAACAACTCGATTCTGAAATAGGTAGGCTTGAAGCCGAGTTGGGTTGGATGCGTTGTCATATGTTTTCTGACAAATCAACTGTACATAATTCTTGACATTTGTGTTCAGATCATTTTTTTTTAGGCCAAGCCAGTGGCCTAGATCATTTGTGTTCAGATCATTTTTTCTAGGCCAAGCCAGTGGCATGAGTATTAGGCTACAATACGTACGTATATAGTTGTTAAATGATCATGTACAAGAACAGCAAGAGGACAAGCGAAATGAAATGAAAGCACACAGTAAATGTAGCCAAATTCACAATAATTATTATTTCAAAAGTAAAGTTGGGATTTAACAAAAACAAAACAGATCATCTAAAACACCAGCAATTCTGTAAAGTTGGAATCGTCTTAAAAAAGAATAGATGATCTGTACAAGATATACCAATAGCATCCACCAGCCATTCAACTTCAATTTTTTCACAATACTGCACAAATTTCCAAATTTCCAATGAGTTCCAAACGAGTTTTCTCGAACTATAGATTGAACATTTCCATCTACTTTACATTTTTATATTTTTATTTGGTATCATTTCTTTTATTCTATTTTATTTCACATTTCGGTATTTTTCATTTGAGTTTTTATCAGTTTTGAGCAAGATTTCTCGTCCTGATTAGCTCGAACAGAATAAATAAATAAAAAACTCTAATTTACCATTGTGCCATTATAATTAATTTGGCATTTCCTCCTTCTTCCTCCTCTGGCTCTCCTCAGCACAAATCCAAAATCACCTAAACCAAATCAGTCAACCACTAATCATCTGCCTCAATTAAATCCAATTCCAAGTCCCCTCCCAAATTAATTTCAATTCCAACCCCCCTGCAATCAATTAAACTCATCCAAACAGCGACCTAAACCAAAATCCAACCTAATCGCTGGCCAAACACCAAAACCAAACCAACACCCTCCATTTGGTAAAGTAGAAATTTAAACCAGTGGAGAGGGAAAATGAAAATTGAAGATAAATTTTTGTGATGCTTACAAAAGAGAGGGAATCGATGTCAGCGTTGAGCCAAGCCGAAGCCGTCGTCGTCACCAGCGCAGGCAAGGGCACCCTCGTCTTCTCAAGTGTTGGAAACCGAGAACTTCATTTATTCGGAGCCTGCTTTTGGACACTAAAACGTCATTTGTTTAGCACCAGAGGGAGTATAATAACTCTATATTTTACATAATATTCCAATTAATACTATATAGTTTAAAAACTTGCAATGTCAACCATATAATTACCTAAAAGTCTACTTTATTAAAAACAAATTTAAAAATAAATGATAAGTATTTAAGAATATTAAAAAGAACATACTTAAAAAAAATTGTAAATAAAAATTAAAGTAATTTTTTTTTTAATAATTTAAAATCAGGAACTCGAATCCACACATAAAATCATTTTTTATATATATATGAGAGTGAAGTCAAAAGCTAACAATAGAGAAACAATAAAGCACAGATTGAAAACAAAACACCTGTAATCTCTTAAGAGATTAAAATAAAGACTAAAAGGGTGGAAGAAAACCAACAATAGTGCGAATTAAGATCAAATGTCAAATTAGTCATGCCATCTGCTACCGAGTTAACTTTCTCGATGTATATGAACCACAACCTCTCACAGCAGCTGCAGGAGATGACGAATGGAGTCGACCAATAACTCGTAGGCGTGTGGAGAAGGAGAGAGCCCAGTGAGTCATTGACCACCTGTACAACACTTTTATTATCCACCAACGTAAAGAATTTCCTGAGAAAATTGAGACGGTTTCGGTGGCTTGTGTTATTTTCATGTGAAACTTGATAATACTTTATATATTTACCTGTTATGGTTATGGGCTTCCGCCAATCAGACCAGCATATGAGTCCTTCTTGTAGACTACTTTTCTTCAAGATCCCGGCATCAAAATTACCTGTTAAAAAGAACGGCCCAAGCCCATTTATAGTAGGACTCGCAGGACATTACCGTCCACAAAAGAGGGTTATAACTTAATTACGCGTTAAATTCCTGGTTTTTATTTTTAAAACATAAAAAAAAAGTTTACGAATATTAATTGTGGTCAAATGGTAAGGAATGTTCATCCTTAACTAAGAACTCGAGTTTAAAACTTAGGAATAGAGAAAACCATACTGAGAGAGCTTAAATCCTTTGAGGATCCCAGAGTAATAAATATAGGGGTTTGATTGTAATTTTTTTATGAACACAAGGATTAAATTAATCATTAAGTAATAATGGCAAGATTGATCATGCAACTGCTTCATTAATCATTAACAGTGAATTGTATAAAAACAATTAGAAAGAGTAATTATATAAGATCTAATTGGACTAAATTTTGTAAATACGAAAAAATATGAAATTCCATAAATGAAAGGTTTAATTGAAAATATTTTATTAATATGAGGATAAAACTAATCATTTAGGGTTGGATTTAAAGCTTTTTATATGAATACAAAGAATAAATTAATCATATATATTTACAATACTATATTATATATAATAATTGTAATGAAGTGCATATGATATGATACGATGCCCACTCTATGAACAATACATATAAAGCCTGGCCTTAATAAAATAGAAAAATTCCATGAAACGAGGATGGTTAATTTAATTAGCACTAGTAAGCTCTTTGTACTCTTTCTTCCCTATGATATCGTAGGCCACTAAGCTACAAGACTTAGCTTGTTAACCATATTTTGTAGATTTTTCTAGTGATGTAGGGCTCTTATTAGCTGGTTAAGGAGTTGAATTGCATGTTTTTTTTTTATAACAGATGCGAAATTCGAATATGAATTCGAATCTTTATCATATTTTATCACTAATAAATAATTAATAAATTGTACGTTTATTAACTGTATTGCATATATATGGCTTGTATTTATGTGAGTACACACTTTGGTTAATTTATCTTTTTATATATCTTATTCTTATCGATTGATTGACAAATGACAAACTGGCTCTAGCTCCCTTGATGCCAACAAAATTAGCGTTTGACAATTACAAGACAACGTGGGCACAAAACTTGTAAAAGCATAAATATTGTAGATCAGCTAAGGAATCCATAGGATGGTCCTGGGCCTGGCTATAGATTTGTTCATTATATATATGGAACAATTAATTATTGTTTCCTTGCTCCATAATTAACTTACCAAAAAAGTTGTTGGTGCTAAAGTGTGACAGCAAATATATACAAAATCGCCAGAGATCCGGCTCCTCTAATTTTTCTTTGAATATTGACCAGTTATGTTAAAGGAATCTGAACCGTTCAATAAAATTGGATGGATGAGATTAAAAATTCAAGTCATTAATGAGTTGACCAGTCAATAAAATTCAATAAGTGGTCAACTCATTAATTACTTGAATTTTTAATCTCATCCGTCAAATCTTATTGAACAATTCAAATTTTTCTAACATAACTGATCATGTTCAAAAAAAAATTAGAGCAGTTCAATCCCAAAGTCATCGGTGGACTGACATTCATTATGAATAAGAGTAATTATACAAAGAATGGAGTATTTCAACCCCGTGGAATGAGTTTGATTGCTCAAATAATCACGTGATTGCACTTGCTTGTAGGAATTTACAATAAATCATATATATATATATATATATATGAAAGGATGATTTTAAATTTAAATTAATAAAATTTTACTATTTTTTAGGATTCTGTTCGATTCAAATTTAAAATAGTCGACATTTAATATAGCAAACAAATTATTGTTTTAGATAAAAAAAAGTAAATTCAAATCAATCGGTAATGCGAAGTCAAAGGTGAATTATAGGTACCTGCTATGTAGGATTCCTATAATGCAGATAGCTCTGAAGAAATGTTCAATTCACGAAAATTATAACAAGAGCCAAAGCCTACCACCCAATGACAGAAGCTAGCCTCTCTTTTTTTTGGTTAAAAAAATAGTTGAGCTAATTAAGTTTTGAAAACCCAATTGATAAGATATATATAAAAATAAATAAATCTATATTTTAAAAAAGAAAAAAAAACTCCTAATATCCATATTTTTAGGTTTAATAATTCATCAATAAATTTATTTTTTCCAAAAATAAATAGTAAATTTCGTATTATAGAATAATAAAAGTTCAAACTAATAAAATTAATAAGACTGTTATTAAGTAACTTGTTTTATACGCAATTAAATTGTAAGATAATTAAGTTAAAAATAATTGTTGATATGGGAATAATGCCAAATTAGTACCAATCCTAATTAATTGTGTAGGATTTTGAAAATTCACATAGAGGCTTCGCCTCTGCTACCACTTCTTACATCAACTAGAAACGCTAGAGCCACTCAAAATCCATCTAGATACATAGCACAAAGTTTACAAATATATACTCCATTTTTAAATTTTAACTAACCGGAAGAAACTATTAATTTCATATTTTATTTCTTTTTAGATTATAAGAGAACACAAATTCAAATTCTAGGAATATGGTCAGTGAGATGATAATAAAATACACAAGTATTATAAACTTTTAAGGTTCGATCAAACTGTTGGATGTACGAATACAAATCTTGTATTGAATACACGAGAAATAACTTTAAAAAATATATATGAAAAGAGTTGATTTTCTACTAAAATGATATTTTTTTAGAAAATCGTGAAAATTTATGCACAAAATTAATAATCACTGATTGAACGTTAAATTCTCATACTTTTTACTATCTAATTACTTATAAATTGGGCAGTAAAGTTATTGATTTCTATGGATTCTCTCCACTTTTGCAGAATTACTTGGAAGCGCAACAATTGAAGGTCAGCAGCAATAGGAGAGGAAATCTGGCATTTGAATCTGTCTTGGCCGCGTGCTTGGCCAAGACAGTCGCGATAGAGACAGACTGTAGTAGGAGACTTGAGGATGCAAGATGGCAGTTGCAATGGCTGCGAAATTTGAGGGATTTGCGATCACGACTGAAAGAATCTCTCTTGAACAATATTTGATTTTTCTCAAACAATTATCTTTATTTTTTATCCTTATCTTTTATTTTGAAAGAAATAGAGTTAGAGTAAGACTAGAAGACAACTTATGTTAAAAGCTGTTAGAAACCCTTGTTGAAGGGGACTCTCTCTTTCTTTTTTCTCTAGACATACTTCACGTTTTGCTCTGTAATTTTTCAAGTCTGGAATTTACAGATTTTTTATTCCTTTTATGCAAATAATAAACTCATCTTTCTCCATGATAAGATCCGGCTAAACATCTCTTCTTGGTAAGGGCCAATAGAGCTATGTTTCTATGATTTGTGAGATCTAACTACTCTTAATAATTTTCATTTTCGTAATTATTTATTTTCTGACTTGATAAAATCGCTTTCTTGTTAAAATCTAGAATTGATCACTCTTGCATTATAACCTGAAAGTTGCAGTCAACCTTGAAAAGGACGAGCGAAATCGGATAGGTTAAAGTAGACAACTAGTCTCGCGTAGGCTAGAGAAAACAAACAGTATAACTCATACCAGATTGACAACCTAGGGCCTCGACTGTGAGGTAGTTTGAGGTAGGTATTGTCTTCCCCTGTGTATTTGATGATGATTGTGTTGTGTACGGTCAATTCATACCATCAACCAAATTAGTAAACCTTTTAACTAGCAATGTGCAGTTTAGTCCGGGAATTTGAAGAGGAGGGAAGTAGGATTGTATAGGAATCCTTGCATTCTATAGCAGTATTATGAAAATGAAGGTAAATATCATTGAATAAATGATCAAATTGTCAGGAACGTAGCTCATCAGGTGCCCTTACCAGGAATCTCTACTCTCTGAATTTTCAACACTGTTATTTTATCTTGGCCAAACTCTTGACTAAGCCTCAATTAATTGTTTCATTTCAAGTCTTTTGTTTTCTAGTTTTAGAACCAACCAAATATCTTTCAGTGACGAAGAAGTCAAGGAAAATCTATACACCCGAGAAGTCTCTGTAGACAATCCTCTTGCCATTGTCTATAAGTTATAATCTAATATTATTTTTAACGCTTTCGGCGAGCGATCAATCACATTTGGATCCATATCATCATATTAAAAGAGATTTGATAAAACTAAATGGAAAAGTTTGAGGTTCCATTAATAGTAATTTGCATTAGATTCAATATTGAATTATATATATCAAAGGACCCAGAGATGTCCCTAAACCAAATTTGCATCTTCATATTATGTATCTTCCACAAAAGACAAGTGTAAAAGTTATATAAACTTATAATGCTCATTTATTTCCACTCGTTGAGTAATTGATCATTTCGAAGGATCACAAATCCATTAATATAAGATTTAATATATTTTCTTGATTGCTAGCTAACTAGCATCAAGATGATGTAGGACTAGAGATCCTTCACAATGATTTTTTGAAAACCAAAAATGAAAATTATAAGTGGAGTTGGGATTAGAAGTTAAGTCTGATTCTCTGCTGATACTTTTACCATTAGTAAAACAACCAACGAGCTATTTGCCCATTGACTTAATGACTTAGCATCATCATCATCATCATCATCATCATCATCATCATCATCATCATCATCATCATCATCATCATCATCATCATCATCATCATCATCATCATCATCATCATCATCATCATCATCATCATCATCATCATCATCATCATCATCATCATCATCATCATCATCATCATCATCATCATCATCATCATCATCATCATCATCATCATCATCATCATCATCATCATCATCATCATCATCATCATCATCATCATCATCATCATCATCATCATCATCATCATCATCATCATCATCATCATCATCATCATCATCATCATCATCATCATCATCATCATCATCATCATCATCATCATCTATGAAGCAAATACGATGATAATGCAATATCCTTCCCAACTAATTAATCAAAAATTGTTCTTATCGAATTATCTCTGAAATTTCTTAAACACTAATTTTGATTCTGTCGCAAATAGTAGATCGAGTTCCTCAAGTTGCATTATTGGTAGATCTATAATTATTAATTTTCTCTTGGAAAAAAATAATTAATTAGCTTGTTTTTTTATATTATATTATTACTTATCATTATAATACTAAGGATCAAATTCATGACCTACATCACAAAGACGATATTTATTAATCACTTGAACTACAACCTCACGTGCAAATAATTAGCTAGTTATGGAAATAGCTTACAATTTTATAATTACGTATAATTAAAGTATAAGCATGTGAATTTTAGTCTATGTTACATATTAATTTCTTAGCTTGCCCATTAAAGTTAGCGTAGTTTAAAGTCATTGTAGAAATGCACCGTCACTTGTGGTGGTTTGTAACACAATTTTCTTTATAGCAAAACAATTTTGTAAATTAAAGGAAAAACATCAGTTCTTCTAAAAAGGAAAACATTAATTGATTTAAATCAATTTAATTAAATATCTATGATTTAATTAATTAAAAAAACATAACAAATACACTTAATTAATAAATAAGTAAATCATATAAAATAAAATTAATCATAACTTAATAGATCTAATTAAGTAAAAATGATCACTATCACATCACACACCACACAAACAAGCACACACGATGATGGATTCTTCAGTCCACTGACTCTCATGGCATCGCTAAAAATAAATAAAAATGCACATCCGGAGGTATTTTTTCTTCCAATTACAAGAATCTAATACCCACTCGCACTATAATATTAATTAATTATTTACGCTGTAGGACGTAAGTTGCTTGGACTTTTGCCTTGTAAGCTGATTCCATCTGCTCAGAAATCGTGGAAAGTTTCACCTCTAGTAATTCGAACATTCTGTCGACAATTTCAGTGGCAAAATGTTGTAGGAACATTCCTGTCATTGCAGCTCTTATGTGCCTTACAAATTCAGGCATGTCAATATGAACATCACCGGTTAGCCAAGGAGATGGATCGGTGCATTCCATTGCCACAATCTTGAAATACCCATTCTTTTCCACCACTGAAACAAACTCTCCAGGTGATGCAGCATATATTGCCAAGTTGAATGCATCAATCTCTTCTTCCTTCACCAATCCCTATCGTACATAAAGCATGGTTTTCAAAATCATATAGGCAACCGATCAAGGTCTCGAGTCAATGTGTCAATAATTTGACTTTGTCACTATTTATAAAAAAAAATATTAATACATGTTTAACTTGAAATTCAAAAAAATGAAAAGTAGATAAAAGTTACGGTTCAACCGGTTTAACTGACTAACCTAGATTTATCAGTTATTTCTCAAATTGTCAAACGTCTAGTTGACTTATGGCAACCAATTGGTTGGTTTGACTGATAAATCAATAAACCAATAGATCTATGATTCACTAGTTTATCAGTTGAACCAACCAATTGCATTCAACTTTTATAACTACGAACAACCGATATAAAATATTGAGAGACTTACTTTTTGGGCAATGTCTAGGAGGATGTTTGTCATACAATCGATCATGATCCCATTAGCAAGTTCTGAATAAGCCATACCATCAGGAACAGAATGTGTGACAGCTACCAAAATCCCACCACTCACAATCTCTTCACCTCTTGCATTCAAGAAATCATCCATGTCCTTACCCCATTGCTTCGCGTACGCTTCACGCACTTCCTCCGGCGCATTCGTGTAATGAATCCTCCGTTTATTCCACGCGCAAGAACCCTTTTCTTGAACTTCTTTAGGCACTCTTGACATCCAATGCAAGGCATACGAGACTTGCGCATAGTGGAGGGAAGAATTTGGGAACAACCGCCCGTAGAAAGAACCCGGTACACCGCAGGCGAAATAGTCGGTTTTGTCGACCCGGAGGGAGAGGAAGAGGGTGTTGAAATCATTTGTTGGGAGATCGTTAAAAGATACTAGGAATTGTGGGTTTGGAGAAGTGGTAGGGAATTGGGTTTGGAAAATCTTTTTTATGACATCAATTTTTTCTTGGATAGAAGAAAATGTGTTTGAACCAACTGCGCAACCTAAATCTGCAAGGTGGATTATGGTTGTGGTTGAAGTGGATAGGATGGATTTAAGGTCTAAGTTCTTGGTAATTGCTTCCTCAATCATGTCCTTTGCAACATTTGCTGCTAGTCTCTGGCAACAAAAACAAAAAACAATAAAATTACATGAATAAAACTTCTTTCTAATAATAAACCGGCAATCGTTTTTTTTAAACATTCGATAAAGTTCGAACGATACCGAGTAGATTATAATATGACATTTACGCAAGGGTGACAACATGAACAAATTGAGAAATAGACCGATAATCAAAAATTAATCCATCGTACGCAACGCGATTATATTCCTATTTTAACCGGACACAACCATCATATTATATTCCATTCGTAACATTTTAAAATATCCTTTAATTTGTCATTTCATTAGGCACCTTAAAAAATTATATTCTCCCACTCCCCTGCTTGAATTTATTTTTAGAGCAAAATTTATTCAGGCATTTAATTTTAGGTGGTTATTCCAATGTTACCCCCACCTTTTACTTAATTTTAAAATAGCATTTAATTTTTATTTAATCCAAAAATGGCTCCTAATTTTTGTTTAATCTCAAAATCACACTCAAAGAATATTAACAACATGAGTTAAACTAGCGAGAAAGTAAAAAATTTGGGATTTGTCTCTTATAATTTTTCCTAATCGACTCATTAATGATTTGAATTTTTAATCTCATTCGTCCAATTTTATTGAATAGTTCAGATTTTTTTAACATGACTGATCATGTTTTAGGAAAAATTAGAGGAGCCACATCCAAAAATCTGAGTGTGAAATTGAAAAACGGCTAAAAAGTTGGAAGTGAGGGTGCCAAAGGAAATGAGAATATGGGGGTAAAATTAAGCAACCTAAATAAAAATGAGTGCCTAAATGTCAAATCCTGGGTGAGTAAAAAATTAGAAATCATAAATTACCCTCCCTCGAGACACCAAATAATGCATCAATAACTGTGATAATTTGCAATATATAATACCATAACCGAACTCTTTTTTTTATGGAAAAAAGCTATAAAACTAATGTACATAGCATATTTTTGGTTTATAATTTGTTCAATTTAAATTATATATTTGACATTTTTTATAAATTACATCCCAATTTCGAAATTGCATCTAAATTTGTTTAGCTCTTCATAAAGGTTTTAACTTTTACTGATATGAAAAATAAATAAATTTTAAAAATGGCATAGAAAAGGAAAAATTATATTTTTCACATCATTTTTAATTAAAAATATCTTCATGTCATTTTTTAATTTTTTAATTTCCACATCATCAAAATCGAAGGTCTCTATGTGGAGTCAAGTAGATCTTAAAGTCATATAGAAATTGGAGTATGGTTTGTTAAAATTAGCAAATATGAAGTTTAAATTGAACAAATTATAAATTAAGGGTGTGATCCAAACATTGAGTACAAATAGGAAGTTGGTTTTTTTAGCCTTTTTAAATTTTTTTAATAAAAATTGAGATTGTGTATCTAGTTAGAAAGTGATTAAATGATTTCATTAATAGAACTAATAAAAGGTTTTAAAACCTGTGAAGTTACAGAAGCAGTTCTCAAGCTGCAATTAAGAAAAAGAACTATATATATATAAGCAATTAAATTGAGTACTGAAATTAATTAATTAAAAAAAATTATATACTAAACCTGGTACGAAGAGTTATTGACGTAGTTGGTAGTGGGTGAAACGCCGTTAACCAGCCAGCCGACGGAAACGTCATCAACGTGGATCGTCTGATCAGTTGCCATATGTATTGTCGATCGATGCGCTGAAGTTTTACAATAACGGGGGAATTTTCGGTGGCGATGATTTTTCTTGAGGCTACTACGCCGCTTAGTTCGCTAGATCTTTGGCTTTTATATACACAGCATGCACGTAATAATAACAATGGAACAATATTTTTAAAAAGAATAAAAAAAATATTGGGACCATATAAATTGATGATTGATTGATGCAATTTAAGAAAAAAATAGTTTGATTATTATTTAAAAGAATAAAAAAAGGGGCAAAGATGATGCAAGGTGGCCCTATTGATCAATGATGTTTCTTTTTCCCTTGATGAGTGGTCATGGTCACTCTATGATTAAAAATATATTTTGTGTGATTCTTAATTACAAATACTAGTATAAAAGCTCAAGTTGTCATTTGTTTTGTCATTAATTTTTGTTAGCTAGGAAAGGATCATCACTATATATTTTTACACAAACTAATGGGATCCCTCTTTCCCTAATTGTAAGTAGAAAATTAACAAAAATTCAAAATTAACTATCTACTCGCTTATCCAACATCGATTGTAGTCGAGCGGAGGTGAACTTGTTCACTCGAGTCCCACGTTCAAAAAATAATAATTGAAAAATTACATTTTTTTTAAGAGTCGACGTCGCATAAAATTTGTCTATTATAAGAACGTTTGTATATACAAATGAGGGTTTTAACCACTGAATAATATTTTAATCATTTTAAAATTTTATTTTTTTAAAAATTATGACATTATCTAAAACTATATCCAATACTAAAGTCCTCATTTTTATATATACATGTTATTTTTCTAAAACAACCCTATCCCGTAGCAAGAAAGGAGTAAAGACGACAACCGAGAAGACTCACCTAATGTTCAATAAAGAGAACTTAACCTGCAAGCATATTTTCGCATTATCCAACTCCAACCTAGCCCCAGTGACCAGCCAATGCCCAGGGCAATCTTGTGGGCCCTTACACAGCTGTGACGTGTCCACAACTTTCAAAAGCTTTTGGGCTTGTGCCGATGAAGGCGGCCCAGTAGGGTACACACTAGAATCCACCACCACCGCCTGCTGCTCCTGCGGCTGTTTCTCTTTCATGGCTAAGGAAGTGCTGATGGCGGAAAACAGGCCGGACTTTTGGGAGAATTGAGAAGTCCCATGGGCCCAGATGGATTGGGCTATGAAAGAATCCGACACCTTGGAGAACAAGAGGCGAAGGTGGAGGACATGTCGTTTCGTGTTGTGTTTTTTGATGTGGAGTTTTCCTCCTGTGACAATGTAGGATGCTGAGTCATCTTTTGTAGGGTTCCACGTGGGATCGTATTTGACAGGTGCCGTGCACACGTGAGAGAATTTGTTTCTGTTGGTTGCTTCGAAGTATGCTTCGTCACCTGCGAAAGCATCTTCTGAACCTCGCCAAAACGACGTGCCGTCTATCTTGTTTTCAAGCATTTTAGGGGTTGTTGATAAATGCTCAAGATGTATGGCTAATCTGAAACAAATTAAAGCCACTTCTTTTAAATAAAGAGAAATTTAAGGAAACCATGATAGGAGGAGAGAGAAAATAAAAATAAAATTACCTGTTGCATTTCATGCCTTCAAGGTAGAATCTCATTCCAGTTACTGGCCTTTTCCCGACATTAACCTGTTAGAGTCATCCGTTAGTATTGTCTCAATGCATCGCGGAGCCTCCTTTCAGTTGCGGAATTTGAGATTATAACGTGAATCAAGTTACAATACTCGAGTTTTGTCATATCAGTTAATAAAAATATTTCGTACCTGAGAAGTGTTGACGTAGAGTTTAGGGCCCATGAGACTGAAGTGAAGAGCTGGTGATGAGGTTGCCATGTTTGAGGAAGGGCCCAGAGGCAGGTCATTATGTACGGGGGCCCAAATCTTGTGAGATTGAAACTCAAGAAAGTACTGTAAGTCACTTATGGGAGGTTTGTCTGCAATTACAAACCAATTATTTTAATCTCTCACTTTGATATTTACGAATGAAATTAGAAATAAAACATATTCAATGGTAAACTAGATAAAAAAAAAATCTATATCAATCCTTTATAGTTTAAAAGTTTGCTATATCAACCTTATAGTTTTCTAAAAGTTGCAATTTTAACTTTTCTTATAATTAAAAAATTCAAAAAGATTATACAATAATTTAAAAAATAGTCAAATTTGAGAAAAAATATAATTTTTTTTTGGAGATTCCACTTTAGGGAAAAAATTGAAAAGATAAATGAGATATTTCTAAAAATATTTAAAAAGAACAAATTTAAAAATAAATTGTAAATAAAATATAAACTATTTTTTTTTTATTTTAGGTTCTACTATATGTGTTCCATTTTTGAAAAAAAAATCATAAAACTATGCTATTTTTTACTATTTTATTTAAATTTTCTAACTATTTATAAAGGTTAAAATTCAACTTTTAGGAAACTATAGGGTTGACATTGCAAGTTTTTAAACTCTATGGGATTAAGTATAACTTTTTGTAAACTATAAACTTTTTTTATATAGTTTACCCATTAAAGGTAATTTTAACAGTTCTAATAAGATTCATAGCTCACTGGTAGTTTCTGCAAAATAATAAAGATACTTAGATTTTGAGTTTTTTTCCCTGATTTGCCGATTCTAGCAATTATATTAGTAATTATTTTATATAAAAAAATAATTAAAAACTTAGTTTTTTTCTAATTTTAAAAAAATACTACTGAGCTACGGTTTGGTTATGGAGAGAGAAAAAGAAAGAGGGATGGCTTACAACGAAGGTACAGGTTGATGGCATGAGATAAGAATCCTTTGCCAGGGGTACCATGGAGGAGGGAAGTGATAGGGATGAGATTAAAATGAATTGCATCTGGTTTTGATGCAACTGTTTGTAGCCATTCACTATGATCCGTAATTGATGTATCTCCTCCCTTCTTTGCACATATCACCATAATCCCCTGCCAAACATTCAACAAACCTTTTTCTTTCAATAACACTCTACCAAATAATCACTCTATGATCTTGCGAGTATTTCTATAAGTTCTTTCTTACGATCTTGTTGAGTGTTCTTCCTATTTTTATGACTCAGAGCTATATTATACAACTCCGTATAAAGGATAATGACATTTTTTCTCTTTAGTTCTTCAAATTTGGTCTATATCGTCCCTTTACCACAAATAAACATAAAATTAAGTTCTGATTGTTTATCAAATATATTAATCTAGTCCATTGATATTAATAATACTGCAAACCTAATGATAAAGGGACGATATGCACCAACTTTGAAGAGTTGAGGGACTAGATTCGGTACAAAAGTCAATGCAATTAGAGAACCTACATCTTTGGCATTGATCGAGGAGTAGCTACTGAAAGTAAGAGGTTGTGGATCAAACACATTGAAAGCCTGTGGTCTCTGAAACAACAAAATTAAGCATTTCGAATTAATTATCAGCAAAAAATAAGTGAAAACAGTCATTAATTAACAAACAAAATTAAGATTTTAGATTAGCAACCTTATTAGATTTGTGATCTCTAGCATGTGGAGAGAAATTGCAAGTCCCTGTGAATAATTGATCTCCAAGATCATCAAGGTGTTTTTTAAGTTCTGATGGATCCAAGTTGGAAGATTTTTCTTGCCTAACAACCACAACGTCCTTCCCTCCAATACTCAACCCCACAATTATGTGCGTCCCGTATTTCTCAATGAATCTGTCACGCATTAGAAATATAGTTATCAGAATCGAACTTGGGTCAGCAGTGCAATCAATAAAATTAAAAAATAATAATATCTCAAGTTAGAACAGTTCATTTGTCTGAATCGAATAATTCAACCATCAAATTTGACTAATTAAATTGATTTTTTTCCAATTCAACCGCTTTTTAGATTCGAAACATTATATCAAACCGGTTTGAAGACAAAGTCAATAATTTACCGATCAAACTTGCTTGTCTGATCCCATTATAATAACAATAATCTCAAATTTTAATCATTTTCAAATTCATTTAAAGTGTAAAGACTATGTATGGTTCAAAACTTCAAAGAAGCTACTGCTTACCAATCCAAAACCACCCAATAAAGTTTGAACACCCTTGCAAATTCTAGCTGTCATTTTTTCTTTCTTGATTGAACAGTGTGCTTCTAATCTAACGTGTATGGAGGCAGATTGACTAAATTCGGGATATGCAATGTGAAAACTCTGTTGTTATATTTTTGTCACCTAACTGCAATGGATGATTACTGCCCAAGTGCGATGGATCTCAGTTCGTCGGAAATTGTGACCTTATGAGATTTGACGCAAACACGGTTATCCCTCAACTACCAATTTAGTCCCTAAATTATTTTTTATCACTTATTTAATCTTAGAGATTTTCTACATTCTTCACGTTATTGTCTATTCATCGGGTTTTTTCTACGTTAAGTTTTTATGTGAAAATCAAGTAAGACTCGGTTATAATTCACTAACAATTTATATTTTTTAACAAAAAATTATAATTTTACTTAAATTAATTTTAAGGTTCATTTCCAACCAAAAATACAAGAAAATCAAATAAATAATAATTCTATTTTTTTTATTTTAAATTGTTTTTTGACAGTTAATTATATTTGAGTTTAATGTGATTTTCAAACAAAATTAACTTAAAAGTCCCAAATTAATGGAGAAATAAAACCTACAATCTCTTTATATAGAATGATATTATCCTTTATTGGCTAAACTCTCACCATTTTTTTAAAATGTCTCCTTATAAGAAAAGTCCAACTCTTCTTATATATACTTTTTATTTCTCTTATCTTTTTGATGTGCTGCTTTGATTCGATAGAGGGATAACTAACTAAAGAATCGTGACCATAATTTAACGAATGATTTTAAAGTTTGTTAACTAACAGCGTTTGTCTAAAATTTCTTCCTAATAATTTGAAAAGGTCAATTAATTTCTAACAAGCTTGTTGATATAACTGACTTCAAATTAAACCAACAAGTTGACAAATTTCCGGTATATAGTTTATAAACGACTGGTCAAACAAGAAAACAGAGTATTTTTTGACGAAATTTAAAAATAAAAATGAAAAATTGGGTTGCAAACTGTAACTTAAAATAAGTTGGGACGTTAGAGTCCGCAAGCATAATAATGTATTATTTCACATATTCTTCTATCTTGACTTGGTCTGTGTAGGTTGTTTGGCCAACTAAAACTCCTTGATTGACGAAAGCACAAGAAATTTACAAGTTTTTTTTTTTTTTTTAAATAAATTATATTGTTTAATTATTATTACAATACCTGAAATTGAACTCATGGATTATGTCCGTTGGAGCTAAAAAAAAAAAAATTGGGGCTCAAATGAGGGGTGAAATTAGACTAAATTTTTTTAGGGTCTACATTCTACCAAATAAAAATTGTATTATATATTTATTCAATTTTTTATTTAATGTTTAGCACAATTTTAGAAAATTGTTAAAGTTAATATTTGACAAAAACAATTATTAAAGTTAATAAAATATGTTTAGGAAGCTTTTATTTATTTGTCATTAATATTAGAAAATTATTTAACTTGAATTTTAAATCAATTTTAGGGGTCAAATATAGAATTTTGGGTAACTAAAAAGTAGTTAATTAAAATTTTTAAAATTTTAAGGACTACATTAGAAACTTTTAAAATATTGGGGGAGAATGGAAGAAACTAAAAACTTAAACGACTAAAATGAGTATTCTGAATAATTTTAGGGGACACCCCTAGCTCCCTTGCCTCCGCCGTTGATTACGTCACAATAGAAAATATGCACTAACTAGTTAAATTGTCATAATAAAAAACATACACTAATCAGTTAAACTACAATTTTATGCGAAAAAAATTTACAAATTAGTCTCTCTTTTTTAATAAAAAATATATAATAGAAGATTTTTTTTATTAATTACGACATAATATATTGGCAAATAATTCATCAAATTCGTTGCTATAAAAGTAATGGTAGATCAAAGAATGATTAGTCAATTTTAACTTTGTTAATATGTCATAAGTAGAAGTCAAGCTTATGAGGTGAAAGTTGCTACTTCTTTATCAGTGCTCTTAGTAGCCGTTTGGCGTTCATAGTTGGGGCAGAACCAACTTTTTCAAACTTAAAAATGCATGTTTGGGTGTTTGGTAAGTCCAATGCTGAAGGACTTCTCAAGAAGTCATTTTTAAAGCAAGGCCAAATTTGGCCTTGCCTCCACTGGAGCAAAGTGGCCAACCTCTCTCTACTTTTTTTTTTTTTATAATTTCATTTTAATTTTTTTACTTTATATAACCAACAAAATAAATTAAAAACTAGCACAATAAAATCTCTACCTTAAAATAAATAATTCTAGATCCACTTTTCCTATTTTTATTAATTTTTTAAAAATGGGTTTTATATCCTTTATGGTCATTTTACATCCAAATCATAGTTTTGAAAAACTGTTTTACCAAACACCTCAAGTATCTCACATTCCATTTACCAAAAGTCATTTTCCCATAGAACTTTTTACAATAGAACTTTTCCAACTAGAACCGGAACGCCAAACAGACCCTAGTCAAATTTGTTGTGACGACGATGATGATAATAATTTTTATTTATTTAAATGCACTTAAAAATGAATAAATAAAACAAATCATTATCATTATAATGTCTAATGAGTGTGACTTTGAGAGGATTTGGGATTTATCTATAACGACTGTGTCATGATGGGAATAAAAATGTATATTTATATAGTTAAACATAATGGGAAGGAACTACTTATGAAAAAAAGGAGCGAAGAACAAGAATGGTAAGAAGTTAGTACTACCTGGCAAGAGCGCATGGATCCCAAGAGGATGGAACTGCATTTCGGACTTCATCGGAGAGAACAAGCGGATAGCGATGAATATGAATATTAAAAAGAACAATGAAGTAGCCATCAAGACCCAAATATTTTGTATTAGCTGCATCAATCGCCCATGACCCGCTATAAAATCCAAACATTCTATTAAATTGACCCGACGGAATCTTCCCCGGCACTGCCGCTCTCCGGTTGAACAATTCCGACATCTACAGCAGTTCTAATTTTCCAGGAGTCAGACAAACGAAACAGTAGATTAAATTGAACTAAGGACTAATTAATTGAGAAATGTACAAGACCTGATGGAAGTCGAGGATGTCGGATTGGTATCTGGTGCGGTCGCCTTTGTCACATTTGATATCTGGCGAGACGCCATGGATTGATCCAAACCCAGGTACGATTAGCTCTTTCTTCTCCGTTTCGTTTAGATAAACCAATCTTTCTTTGCCTTTGCAGTGTTTGAGCCTGAAATCTGATGTCAAATCGAATCCTCTACCCAAACAGAGCACAGCCCTGTTGACAATTTCATCATTGCTGCTCATCCTGTGAAGAATTCTTGGTAGTAATACTGAGAGAAATGATCAAGAAAAGAATCAATAAATGGAGAAAAAAAACCCAAGAATTGGTATAAATTGAAATTTGAAGTTCTTGAGGGAATTTCTTGATCTTTGAGTGCTCTGTTTTTGTGTTCATGTATTGTGTAATGAGAGCTGGAAGATGCCAGCGGCTTTTTATGTGAAGTTAAACCGAGTCAAGAAGAGGAAGTTTGAATGAGCAAAAATATAAGGGGTGCCGTGCTCATGAGACCATTTCTCATCTCCTTATCTTATTATTATAATTTCTATTGACAAAAAGACATAAAATAATCTTAAACTTTAATATTTTAATTAATTATAATTTTTTATTTTTTATTTATTTAATTATCCCTTAGTTATCGCAGTGATTGCTTAACTACTCTTTACCGTTATAGAAATCTGACATGGTATCGTTGATCGTTGTTATGTGCCACGTCATTCCCACCGTTGTAACGTCCGCTCACCACATCCGCAAACTACCACATCAGCCAACCAAATCTTCGGCAATAAATTGCTGGAGAAAATAATAAAAAATTTAAAAAATTGTATGCAATACATTTCTATCAATTTGAACCATAAGCATATCACTACAGATATAACCACTAGACACATGAGAGTTCAATCTTATTTCTTTTATAAGGCTATACATATAAAGTTGAAGTAAAAAATACAATATTTCTTTTAATTAGTGCAATTTTTTAATCCGTATGTAAATTCAAATAAGATTATTAAAATAGGATAGAGAGAGTAAAATGTCAAGTGATTTGCAAAATTTCTCATATACAATACCTTATTATTATTTTTCATAAGTATTGTATTTTGAGATTTTCTTTATAAAGACAAGGACATAATATTGGCGGCGATAAAAAGTTATAGGGTAAATTACATAAAAAACTTTTTAGTTTATAAAATATTTCACTTAATCTCCTATAGTTTAAAAACGTGCACTACAAATTTTATAATTTTTTAAAAATTGTAATCTTAAACTTTTAAATAGTTAAAAAATCCAAAACATATAGTAAGAAAATGAAAAAATTATGAAATTTGGAGAAAACGTATAGTAGAATTTAATATAATTGAAAAAATTAATATATAATTTTTGTTTACACTTTATATGTCACACCCCAAATTAGAGCGTGTGACCGGCATGAGAGTCTGAATGAATTCTAGTACTCATCTCGAACTCTCACTCACCTACTTAACTCCTTATCAAGATTTCTTCCAAAAATGACAAATGATTCATTTCAAGCAAACTCAAGCTTTTACGTATATTGAATTTCAAGCAATATTTACCGCAACACACACAGTCACTCCCGTCCTTTTTACCATAAATAACAGACATTAGGAAATCTATAATTTACAACTCCAACACAAACATTTACAACATCATTAATCGACTAGGCCCTAGCAAAGGAGGATGTTGGGCATACCGATCAACCTTGAAGAGTACTCCCTAGATCTGCCAACCAAAACTCCCTATCGTCTGCTACCAGCGTTGTATATGTACAGCAAGAGTCAGAACAAGCTTCCTAGGTGAGGTCGCCGATTTCGCACCTTTAAATCAACTATTCATCTTCTTCTTCTCCCCTGCTCTCTTCCGACGCTCCCTCTCTATTTTCTTTTCTTTTCTTTTTGTTTCTTATCTCTTCTCTTCAATCTACTAGTACCCATCTAACTAACCAAAATAAATCTAACTTATAATTTCTAGGGGTCTCACATTATAATCTATTTATTTTTAAATATTTTTAAAGATTATTTTTTTTAATGAATGAATTCTTCCATATTTGTTGATTTTTTTTCAAATTTGCATAATTTTTCAAATTATTTTATAATTTTTTTTGAACTTTATAAGCATTAAAAATGTTAAAATTACAATTTTTAGAAAATTATGGGTTTACATTTAGGCCGAAATGGATTTTGAGTCCCTGCAGTCTAATTGATTGACTTATTTCAGCCCTCTGACGGATTTTTGACTTATTTCAGCCCTCCACTTAAGCTCAATGATTTATTTCATCCCTCCGCCTAACGCCATCCACATTTTTTGTTTGTTTGTTGGCGTGTCGTGCCACGTCAATCGCCACTTTCAACCTTTCAAACTTTCAACCTTTTTTCAGCCCTCCACTTAAGCTCATTGATCTATGCTGCTTCTCATGTGTGGTGATGGATTAGGTTTGATGGTGTGGTTTGGTGGTCGGATCCGTTTGTGGTGGCTTGGGTGATCGGGCTGGTTTGGCTTTGGAGGAAGGAATAAAAAAGGTTGAAAGTTAATTAGTTTATTTTTTCAGCAGCATAGATCAATGTTTATTGTTTTTATTTTAGTTTTTGTTACTACTGCAACTTTGAAAGTTTGCTTGAATCATGGCTTCGATTTAATTAAATCTGTGTGGCTTGATTTTGGTTGGCTGGCCGGATGAAGGTTGGGTGTACAGAGGAAGAAGAAAGAAAGAAAAGAAAGAAAAAATAACGTGTCAATTGACGTGGCGTGACACGTCAGCAGTCGGTGATGTGGCGATTGACGTGGCACGACACGCCAACAAACAGACGGAAAATGTGGATGGCGTTAGGCGGAGAGATGAAATAAATCATTGAGCTTAAGTGGAGGGCTGAAATAAGTCAAAAATCCGTTAGAGGGCTGAAATAAGTCAATCAATTAGACTGCAAGAACTCAAAATCCATTTCGGCCTTTACATTGCAAGGTGTTAAGCTATAAAGAGTTAAAACATGCGTTAGTTTAGCCATACAAAGTGTATAGTTTTTTCTTTCAAGAATCCGAATCCCTAATCTGTCGTGTATACTTTGGGGTGATCGCTGCTGATATCTCTCTCCTTGCTCTGCAATTTATTTCCTATACTGTTGTACATGTTAGAAGAACTGTAAATGTAGAAGCTCATGCTCTCGCTACAAGAACTTTTGTTATTGGTCTGTTTAAATTATGAGATGGTTTATGTCCTGATTATTTATAATTAATGAAATTATTTATTTGCAAAAACAAACAAAAAAAAACGAAATCTGTCGTGTAGACCTGGGCTAGACTTTTTATCGGACCGTTTACACTAGCATTGGCCTCACTAAAAAAGTTCTTCCATAAACTGTCAGGTCGACAAAATCGAACGCATTTGTGGAAGGAAAGAGAAACCAACTTCGTTCCCAATTCGGACCGAACCAGCCTGGAACCATAACCAGCCAATCCATCACCGTCACCTTCGTAACCCTATGCAACCGTACATACCGCGACGTGTTGATAATTGTGAAATGACCTTGACGTAGACGTTTGTGTCGTGGATCCTTTAATTCTCTCATTTCTCTCCCTCATTCACATTGAACTCGATCCACAATGTTATTGGTCCAATATAACATTATACTCTCGATTTTTCGTTTGGGTGGACAAAAATTAAAATAATAATTTTTTTTACTCTTTTGGGAAGAGGTGCATCATTCAACCTCCCTATCTCCGAGAAATGAACCATTTATAACTCAAAAGCATGCATATTTACAACTTAGCTAGTCCCAATCAAACACACCAAGAGTTTTCCAGTTCCACAGCTCCTCTTACCTTACACGCACTATTACAACTTAGAAAACTAAAGATGAAGAAAGAAAAGAATACTGAGAGGACCAGGTGTTTCTTGCCACCACTCGATCTATAAGCTTGCACTTGAAACAGAGTTCGCTAGAGCCTATAATGTGACAGCTTGTTCTGAAACAGCCGCCAAGCCTTGCATCAACCGAACAATTTCTGCGGTGTCGTCGAGATAATACTTAGCCTTGCTCGGCTTTTTCCCAACAGTGCAAGCAAACGCTTCCGCTCGAGAACAAATAGATGGCCCTGCCATGGAGCTTATAATTGCCTCAAACATATCTTCATCTGAACGGTCATCACCAATGCAGAGCACAAAGTCAGGCGGGGTTCCCCTTTCTAGCATGGTCGTAAGTAGGCGTTTGGCAACGAGCCCCTTGCTTATGCCCTGCATAGACATCGAGCTAGTTAGGGTTCATAGACAACATTGCAATACGTAAACAAGCACACTCAAGTGCAACAGAAATTGGGTTCTATTAAATGCAGCTAATTTCCAGCTGGATGTGCAATTAAGTGAAGTACGGCAAGCCAACCTTCCCAGAGGATCCTAAACTGGCAATTGATAAGCGTTTAGATTTCTTGGCCCTAGTCAAATGTTCCATATCCGCTGTGAGTTAAACATGCATCTGCAAAATGCCTATAAACTACTAACAATATGATTCCTCCTGCAACAAACTTGGTTTTAATCCTTTCCTACTTCATATCAGACAGGTAGCAAAATAATTGTTAGTCTCGTGATTTTCTTCACCTTTCTTCCCACTCTTCATGTACTTATCACTATAATATTTTGCAATATTCAAAGGACATCTTAATGCCAAAATGGTCTTTCTCACGCCAGTAACTAGAAAGCCTAAACTTAGCCCAGGTAGTGACAACTCAAAGTGGAGTGAGATTTCTTAGTCAGATCAGAGCCAAAATGGTCTTACCACTATTAACAAGACTCTCCCATAAGCAGTCAAATAAAGGGAAACAACTGTTGACATATGAAAACAAAATTGTAGCAGGTAACAAGCAGATCCATGTGGTTTGACCAGGGAAAAGAAGGTAAATGGTCCAAACCTGGGGTTTAACCTCCACTATGTTCTGCCCACTCTTTACTGTAACAGGTTCATTGGCAAGGACACTTTCTAAATGATCAAGAAGTTCTTTAGCCTGGCACGAACCAAAGTCTGGATCTGCATCCTCATAACACCACACTAAGGCTGTTTCCTTCTTCTCAATCGTTGATCCATCAGTTGTTTCAGTATAAAGCTGCATCACTGGCTCAGCAATTTGCATCCAAGTTGTGTCTGCTACAGGGGCACACGTCTCCCACTCTTCATCTCTTGTTTGCCTGAAAACAAACAATAATCAATTTTGATTAGAACCATGTCAAACCAAATACTAATGATTCATTTCAGATCACTTATTCACCTAAAAAAGTAGCCATGCTCTGCAGCTAATCCGACCCCCTGGCACTGAGAAAACCATTCAGTAAGGGTCGTGCGGCTTCTAGCACTGACTAGATAAACCATGTTGTTCTTTTCTCTGCATAAGCTGTTTAGGATGTCAATGGTCTTTGCTGATGGGCTCTTGTCCAAAGAAGCCTGAGGCATTAGTGTACCATCATAGTCCAGAAGAATTGCCCTGGATGAGGTCCTCCTGTATGCTGAAACAATGTACTCCATCGAGAGCTTCCTGAAGTTTGGATCAAGGGCCACAACCCTGAAGCTTAGTCCAAACCCGATACCCCAGCACCTCCTCCGTGAATGATCACGGCATGTCCTCTCAAGATCCTGAAGGAAACTACGCGCCCAGTATCCAACATCATGGGTACTGACATATCTATAATGCTTCTCATGTCGTAGCTGTTTTTCAGGCCCAGCCATTTCCAAAGCATAGTCCATTGCATCAGCCACTGCATCAATGTTCCAGGGGTTTACTCGTATTGCTCCACTCAAAGATGGCGAACATCCAATAAACTCAGAAATAACCAACATGCTCTTCTTAGGAGTGGATGGCCCAAGTCCCAACACCTTATCTAACCGCTCATTACCTTGGCGACTAATAATGTATTCATAGGGGATGAGATTCATTCCATCCCTTACAGCAGTGACCAAGCAACACTCAGCAACAATATAATAAGCAACCTTCTCGTAAAACTTTAGCGGTGCCTCAATCAAGACTATGGGTTCATATCCAGGCTTCCCAAATGTTTCATTTATCCGCTTCACTGTGGAATAGGTCTCAGCCTGGACTTCTTTCACGTCTTTTCCTTTGCCCCTTGCGGGATTTGCTATCTGTACCAACACTACTTTTCCCTGCCACTCTGGGTGCTGCACAAGCAACTGTTCCATTGCCAGCAACTTCAAACTTATGCCCTTGAAGATGTCCATATCATCAACTCCTAGCAACATAATCCTATCACGATCACAAAACTGCTTGATAAGCTCTGAAACCTTCGCCTCTGTCTCTGGAAGACTCAACACTGATTGCAGCTGATCCATATGTATACCAACAGGAAGAATCTTGATACTTACAGTCCGACCACAATACTCCAGGCTTATGTATCCTCTCTTGGATTCATATGAAAGACCAAGCATCCTACTACAACAAGACAAGAAATGTCTGGCATAGTCAAAAGTGTGGAACCCGATCAAATCTGAATTTAACATGGCACGTAAAAGCTCTTCCCTAATAGGTAATGTCTTATAGATCTCTGATGAAGGAAATGGGCTATGGAGGAAAAACCCAAGTTTCACCCGGTTAAACCTTTTCCGCAGGAAAGTTGGCAGTACCATTAGGTGATAGTCATGAACCCACACAAAGTCATCTTCTGGATTAATCACCTCCATGATCCTATCAGCAAAAATCTTATTTACAGACACGTATGCTTGCCACAATGACCGGTTGAACCTGCCACCAAGGTCTGGGGACAAAGGCAGCATGTAATGAAACAAAGGCCATAACTGTTGTTTACAAAAGCCATGATAATACCGGCTGAAAAGATCAGGTGGGAGAAATGTCGCCACACATTTGAAAGTCTCCAAAAGTATTTGTGAGACCTCATCTTGTTCGCTAGGATGAACTTCTTCTTTCAAGCAACCAACATAAATAACTTCAATCTCATCATCTCCTAATCCATCTCTCAACTGGAGCAGAAGCGAATCCTCATCCCAAGTGAAAATCCAAGACTTGCTACCATCAGATTTTCGTTGTGCCCTTATCGGCAGCTGATTAGCTACAATTATTATTCTATCCTTTTGGACAGACGATGATGGGTCGGAGCACACACTCTCCGACGGGTCATCATCTAGGTCGGAAATGATGCCAGCCACCGTCATAATCCGCGGGATTCTCCGGCTCATACGGCCAAACGAAGGAGACTCACCAGAGGCAAGCTCCAAGAGATTTGAATATGACCTAGACACCATTTTTGTATGTTCTATCAACCAAACCTTCCTAAGTTAAACAGCTTTCTTTGGTTGCCACAAAGAAGAAACTCTCCTTGAGGTAAAATCTTCCAAACAGGAAGCACCTTTTTCAAGACTCACCAGAGACAAGATGTTCTAAACCCAAGCAACGAAGTGGCAACAACAAGTACAGAACAAGAAGTACAAGATGCCCACTAAAGAAATTAACTCAAACAAGATCACTAAGCAGCCGTACAGCAAGAAAGAAACACACTTTAAGAGATATTAAAGATAAATTTCAGAAATAAGAAGAATCAAAATGAAATGAATAACGAAAAGAAGGAGAAATTTTAACAGAAATGAACCCAACAAGAGATATAGAGAGCAGGAAGTTCCACTTAAAACAAAGCGATAGATATTAAAGGAATGGAATAGATTCAAGATTATGGAGGTAAAAGGAAGATATACCAGTGCAAGAAACCAGATATTCCAGTGAAGATTGGTACAAGACTTTGCACTATTTGATTTTTGGGAGAGAATTCAACCCAACATGGCAGAAGGAAAGTAGCCAACCAAAACAAGCACCACCCAAAAACCAAAGAATAATTAAAATCCAAGAATAGTTGAAACAAAAAACTTTACAATAGTTTTGTGGTGAGGTTGCTCAGTGATCCAACTCAAATCCCCATTACACACAGTGCCTCTGGTAAACTGACGATGAGGGATAACATATACTAATAGTAGCAACTAATTAATTAAGTACTAATAAAAATCTGAAACCCCATAAATAAACAAAAATATACATATGATAAATACAAATTACGAAGTACAAATGCAAATACAAATATAGTAGTACAATAATAGTATTGAAGATAATATAATTTAATTGTGGTAAGAAAAACTTTGCTTTCAAAATTTTATGATTTGAATGATTGGTATAAATAATTTAATATTTATTTTATTTAAAAAAATTGCATATTTGAAAAGGAATTAATTAATATATAAATTTTTTTTTTTATTAAATTGACTCTACATGAATAAAAATTAGTTCTTTTGGGATATCTATACCTCAAAGCCTACAATTTTAATTTATGGGCCAACAATAAAAATATGAATATGTTATACTATATAATTTCTTTTTTTAACAAAATTGATGAAGAGGGCGCGTGAGAGGTGAGGAGAAAGGAGAGCCGTTGGATGAGAATAAAGTGGGGGGATGATCGGAGGGTGGGTGGTGACTAGACAAGCAGGGAGTGATACTCTCTTCCGTTCTTATCCCTAACCCAATGCCCTTAGGCTTAGGTGAGTCCGCCATAAAGAGATCATTGCGTGGGTAATAAGTGGGGCCCACCATTGTCTGACGGATAGGCTGTCGAGTTCCTGTGAGGCCACGTGGCCATCTCTAATGGCCTTCACCGGGTTTTTTTTGTGTACCAATGCGCTTAGCTGTTCAAATAAAGTCCAAGAAAGAACCAATGAATATGGGCATAGAGATCCGAGTCATGACTTATCCGATTCATAGTTTTTTGGTCGAGAGCAAAATTTTTGGCCATTAGTAACCTTTGGAGTTGGCCGTACAGTGCACTCTTTTTAATTTCAGGTTCCGCCCCTATTAATTGCTGAATTTTCTCGGTAAGCAACTAATTAGCATTGTTGATTATCAACAGTGTCATCTGCTAAGCGTTAAAAGTTCAAATCACTAACCCATTTAATTAAATCGAGAATTTGGGCAATTCAATGATTGATTCGACGTTTTCAATAACTGTAGAAATAACTTTTTTTAACATATACATTCAAAATTCAAATCATTATATATTTTCAAAATAAGGTGACATTCTAAAAGTACCTAATAATTCAGAATAAAATGACAATATATATATTCAGGGGCGGATTCTCGTAGGAACCAGGGGTCGCAACCCTCCAAAACTTTAATATATATATTGTTGGTTTGGTTCGAGCTGATAGTACGAACAATTTCACCTAAAAATAAATAAAAACTCGAACCAAAATTGCTAAAGTGTGGAATAAAATAAAGCAAAATAATAAGTACACAGTAAGCGACAAAAAGTCCGCTCTATAGTTTGATAAAAAATCACTCGTAAGCGATAAAAGTTCGAACGTGAAAATTGCTAAAATATAAACTAAGTGAAATAAAACTAAATATGACGCGAAACAAAATAATAATAAAAAATAAACGGCTAATAAGCGAAAATGTTCGATCATTGGTTTCAGAAAATTTTACTCGAAACCGAAATGAGTTCGAACGGAAAAACGATAAAAATGTGAAAAAAGTACAGAATAAAATTTAAATGACGTGAGGTAGTTAAATAAATAGCAGATGAACGAAAATGAACAGAAATACGATTTTGACGAAAAGGTTTTGACGAAAAATTAAAAATCGAGTAGCAACACAAGTAAATATATTTGATGCTTTGTTTTCATTATTGTACTCATTTTACATTAGTGTTCATAAAAAAAATAATAAAAAATTTAACTGGGCCTTCTCGGAGAGTGCATTCAAACAAAAAAAATTAGCACCCCAAATCCCTAACCCAACCCAGCTACCCCAAATGTCAAACTTATATTTTTGTTAAGTTTATCTAAGTATTTGTTACTCCCTCCGGATTATAAAAAACGACGTCCGTACTGTAGATACGCATATCGAGGAGGCCGGATGATTCACTATTTGACCCCAAAAAAATTCGTACTTTTTTTTGAACGTACATTAATCCTTAACGTACGTTCGAGAAAAAATTCGGGGCAAAATTGTCTCAAATAGTGAGTCATTCGACCTCCTCAACATGCGTGCACAAATAGTAAAAGTCGTTTAATAAAATCCGGAGGGAGTATTTAGTGACGGATACAAATACTTTTAAGCATTTTTTCAATTTTTCGTTTAACTCACTTGCCTTCCTTTAAAATACAAAAAAAATAAAATTTGGGGGCAACAGAACCCCCGCACCCCCTGAATACAAATCCTGGATCCGTAAGTAATCTCACCCCCTCCTCCCTCAAACATCGAAGGTAGGATCCGTCACTATATATATTATATTCTATCTAGTCTCTATTTACTAAACTTTACTCTTCTTTTGTTTCTCCTTCTTCTATTTCTTCGTCCTTATGGCATCCTCATTCTCTTCATCCATTGCTCTTACCTATTCAAGAGTGTTTTTAAAAAAAAAAAATTAGTACAGATTTGCATTATAGGATGCTCAAATTGATGTTTCCTATTTTCATATATCCAATGGCATGGGGTGCTTGTATCATATTTATATATAAATCGAAAGTGGCAGCCTATAGTAAGGTAGTTTCACTAGTAACTTTATCAGCCTACCGCATCCTCCAACAAGCAACTTTGTTAGATTTTTGAACAATGCAGGGGATGGTGGTGCTAAACTGATCAAACTGCCACACTTAAACACTTAAAATCATGAGATTTTGAGAAACCCAATGATCCAGCTGAGAATGTTCACTCTAAATATGTTTCATCTCGGACAACTCAGTCAGTTTTAAGTGGTGTATGCGTGCAAGAGTGTATGCCAGACTATCGACATCATCATCGTCACCATCACCCAAATGATCAGGTTCACATGGAAATAGTTGTGTTATTGAACATCTTGAAATTACCAACTTCTCCAATTTTTGGAATCTTTTAAGGAGAATTGCAGAAACTTGGGAATCCCAACCAATAATTTTAAGTTTGCAAGGGGAGCTTTTGCGGTTGTATTCCACTCTCATGTCTCCTCTTTCAAGATGGAGTGTTCCAAGCTGGAAATAACCTGCAAATGAATCAAAGAGGCAAATTTGGTCGTGAATATATATAGGTAGCTGGACTATTTTAGGATCCTAAATAGCTTCGCAAGTACTATATTGACTTGAGTAATCTACGTTGCCTCCATGGTAATTTTTTTTTTGCCACCTATAATCTCAAAAAATACAAATTTGAATTTTAAAAAGAATAGGCCCTTGCATCTTATCGACTAGATTTCCCGTCGATAATTGAAAATTATTCTTTATTATTTTTCTCGTCACAAATTTGGTTTTTTTGTGCGCCATTGTTGGCGTGCATATTATCGATACGAGCACGTTAGCGACGGAAAACTCATCGCTATTTCAAATTTTTATTCTCACAATTTAATTAGTTTGTATTTATTATACAAATATATTAATACATAATTAAATTATTTTTCATTAGTAATTAATATATTAATTAATTTTAACTAATGTATATATATATATATATATATATATGATATGATTAAGTTTGAGGTTTGGGGTATGAATATAGCCTAGGGTTTAGGTTTAGGTTTAGGTATAGAGTATAGATTTAAGTAATTAAGTATAGGGTATGAGTAGGAGGTATGAGTAAGAGAATTTAGAGTTTAATTACTTGAATTAATAAAAATATTTAAATAATAATGAAATGCAAATCCGACTCTACCAATTATCACAAATCACTCTTTGATTCGAAAAGCATCAAAGAATTTGACAGGTCTCGACATTATTATGAATCCATTTGTGGCCCAACACAGAGCAAGCGGGCTATTAACTTTAGAAATATTACGGCTTATTATTAACCCACAGATTTAGTAATGGCCCAAAGCCTGGCTAAAATGGTGAAGTCGGTCCAAAGTCGGGCTTGAAAAAATTCCGAAAGTTAATACTAACTACATTCTTCAAGGTGTAAGAGGGAGAGACGGGAACCACTTTGTTGTCAAATAGTATCTATCACACACACATTGTTAATTTGGGTGGCAAAATGTACGGACGGATGCCCATAGATTAATCCCATTTAGTCCAATAAATAAATTCAAATCCATTTAATAAGCGGACGGATCAAACCCGTCTATCTAAATTAGCCGGGTTTGGACGGGTTCTCATCCAATAATAATTTTTTTCTGGAATATGATTTTTTTTTTTTAAAAATAAGAGTAATTTTTTGATTTTTTTTTAAAAAAAAATTAAATAATAAACGGGTAGACGAGAACCCATTGGGTTTGTCCCGTCTGTCCATGTATATAGCTGGACGGATCTAACCCGATCCGTTTATTAAATGGAACAAAAAATACTGTCCATATCCCATCTAAACTTGGACAGATGAACGGGTTATATGGACGCCGTCCATATTGTCACCCCTAATTGTTATACACTATCACTTTCAAGATAGTATATATCATTTCTTCTTTAAAAAAGGTTATTATGTATAATTTCTCTCTTAAGAACAGTTGAGAAAAAGAAAATTAAACTCAAACCTCACGACTAAGTTTAAGTTTGAGCTCGAATTGGACCATATTGGGCTCAGGTTTTATATTATACATTTTTATACTATTAAAATTTTAAATAAAATATGTTATAAACTTAATTGTCAATATTATATTTATCTTGTTCCTAGGAAGGAGTACGAAACTTGTTCGCTCGGTCACTTCAAGCCCCAAGGAAAATTCCTTTCATAACTTTTTTTCTTTCTAAGTGAGTCCCTTCCCTTTCTCTGATTTATCTTCTTGACTCGGCGAAGACTTCTCAACAAGATTATTTTTCAAAAAATTTAAATCTAAAGAAGGAGAAGAACAAAGAGAAGAAGGTGAAATTGTTTCTCCATTCTGGTTGTAAAATCTGTATTTTCTGGGTTTTAGCGGGTAAGGGTTTTAGGAATTGTAGAAAAGGTAATAAATGGTGAGATCAAACGATAGTGGGTCTCTATCGGTGGCTCCTTTCTTGAAGAAGTGCTATGAGATGGTAGATGATAAATCAACCAATCCGATAATCTCATGGAGCCAGACCCGTGAAAGCTTTCTTATCTGGGACGTCACCGAAATATCTGTTCAGCTGCTGCCCAAGTACTTCAAGCACAACAATTTCTCCAGCTTTATCAGGCAGCTCAATATCTATGTGAGTTCTCTCTCGCTTCTTGTTTATTTTCTTGTTCGCTTTCTTGGGTAGTTTTCGTTTTCGTTTTGTTTTGTTTGTTTTGGTTTCTTTGAGGTTGGTTGGTAGAATCTTGATTGTGGTCGCACATTCTCATCTTATTGACAAACTAATTTTTTTCATAATAAGTTGTTAACTTCATTTCTAACTCTTCGGGTAAGAATGTATGGTTAAAGATGCATGCTTTTCGCATCATTTATGTGAAATGTCTTTCTATTGTGTGTCAATAGAAATCATAAAAATAGAATTTATTTAGTTTTATAAGCAAATGGATGAGAAAGGTACTTATTAGGGAAATGTAGAATTGTTGCAGAAGAGTGAATCATCTGTCAAAAGCTTTGGCTCTTCTTCCTTGTTGTATTTTAACATTAGCTTCAAATATGGAAGGATGTTTTAGTAAGTGAACCTCACTGTTGCTTTCAGCGCCTCGTGTTGTCGGCAATATTATGTAGTGTTCAAACACTGCTTTTCAAGTTGTTGTCTGGTGGGGTCTAGGATGATACTTCTTGAGTCCTAACCAATTGGTGTGCTCCATTGATTTATGGCAAGCTACATCGAACACTGCACTCTTAATAGAGTGGAAAGAAACAGGTAGTGCACTCGCCACCATATAACAAGGAACAAACTTTTGGGAAGCATGGTTCAGACTGAACCGAGAGATCAAAGAAAATCTTAATATGCCTTCTATCTTTCAAGTCTTGCATATCAAACTTTTGTAGCCTGTTTTTTCACATTATTATTACTATCACTATTGTTATTGTTCTTATCATGATTTTTTTACATTAATTTCAAACATTTTATTTTTCTCCTCTATTGAGGAACAAAGTGTCACACATTAATTTATCTACATATTGAATTGCAATGCAAGGACCCGTTGCAGTCCCTGTGTTTGTATGCATTCTTTTTACAATTGACCAAAACTCTACCAGATATTTGATCTTTGCATGTAGAAGAGGAAGTGGTTCTATCTGATCCTAATTGACTGGATATCTATGCTGTTTTTTCACATTAGTATTGTGCCGTAAGCCAGCTTTATCCATTTTGGACTCAAACATTATGACTTAATTTTAATTTCATTTCACTGCTTTAACGCCATTTATTTCCATTTACTCTGTTCTACATATAGACATCCTTAGACTTACACTCAAAGATGGGCTATGAGTGTGTAATTGCTCTGTGATGTTGCCTACAAGTCATTTTAGGGTGATATGAGTTTAGTGCTCCTGTTAAATGTTTCTACTAGAATTGTTTGTTTTCCCTATTGCTTCTGATAGTAGTCATGTTATCATCTACATTTTTCACCGTATCTTGTAAGAATTACAGCTCTCTATTCTGACATCTATCAGAGTCTTAATGACAGTTATTTTAACTTGTTTCAAAGTGAATGCTAATGATAGTATAATATCTGAGTTCACTTTCTGCAACTTTGTATGTTTTGAAATTAAGTCATAATGTTTGAGTCCAAAATGGATAGCTGGCTCGAAAATTATGTTTGATTTCTACTAATCTTGAAAAATATGTTTTCCCAGTTCACCTTCTGCGTCTTGGATGTTTTGAAATCTATAATTAGTTTAAATATTGTGGCTTCCATAATTAGTTTGAGAAATGTCTTCTTCAAGTAATGTGGTTTGAGTAGTGTCTAATGAAGATGCTAGTTGTGGTTGGGTTTTTATGGCCATTCATGTCCTTGGAATGCTGATAAACTTCTGCATTCTAGTCAACATTTATACACACTGACGACATCAAGAAATGGCAGAAAACCGCTATATTCGCATACCTGGAAAATGTCTATTTATAAGTCGTACTCATCTTTAGTAACTGTAAACTTGTTGCAGGGCTTTAGAAAAATCGATACGGATCATTGGGAATTTGCGAATGATGGATTCATCAGAGGTCAAAAACACCTGCTGAAGAACATCAGCAGAAGGAAAAATTCTCAGGCGACAGAGCATCAAAAAGCTTTGCAGCAGCAGGATGACTCTGTTAAACATTGTGAAAAGGTTGAAAATGTGGGGCTATGGAAGGAAGTTGAGAACCTGAAGACGGACAAAAATATACTTATGCAAGAGTTGGTTAACCTTAGGCAACACCAGGAAACTTCAAGCAATAAGCTGTTTCTTTTGAGAGATCAACTCCAAGGAATGGAGAAAAATCAGCAGCAGATGTTGTCGTTCTTAGTGATGGTCATGCAAAGTCCTGGATTTTTGGTTCAGCTGCTTCACAAAAAGGAACACAGTTGGCGGATGGCTGAACCAGGAAGCATCATAGAAGAAGATGCTGATGATACTGAACCATTGGCTTCTGATGGGATGATAGTGAGGTACCAGCCAATGGTGGAGGAAGAAGTGTCTACGCCTGTGGATGAGCCAACAATAGTTCCAGAGAAGCCACATGATTCTGATCCTTCCGACGGGACGAAAGACTTCTCCATAAGTCCTGATTTCCTGAAAGTCCTTATGGATGAAAATTTGTCTTCATTTGAAAATCATGCTCCATTTTTTCTACCAGAATTAGGAGATGATGGTGAGTGGGAGAACTTTCTTTTAGCCAGTCCAATTTCAGGGAACGTGGATGACACTGAACAAGATACTGAAGTGCCCACCAATGATGAAGTCAGCGTGGGGACAACAATGCCTGGAGTGCAGTTGGAAAAGTCGCAGAATTTTGATCTTCTATTAGATCAATGGGAGAAATCCCAGAAGTTGGAGAACATACCAGTGGATCATGAGGCTCCTTCAGAGGACTCTCAAACCTTGGAAATTCTTACCAAGAAGTTAGGCCTTTTGGCCTCCGATAGTGATGAAAAACAGATGGAACAGTAGAAATAACCTACAGATTAGTCATATACATATATACTTCTCAATGCATCTGATTCCATTAGGTCATCTAAACAAGTAAGTGGGCTCTCATTATTGCTTGACTCTTTTGATGGGACTCATCTTGTTTAATTTGAATTTGAGATTGAGAGAAATCATGTCCATATCCTGTCAGTAGATTCCATTCACGTATGCTGATAGACTCGTTATTTGGCTCATTGATAGGTTTGCACGGTGAAGACATCATGGCTGTCTTCTGATCCATTAACCGGGAGGGAAAGGGATGTCTGTGCTTTGATTCGTTCAGTCGGTATCATACATTAGTTCCGATGGCTAGTACAACTTTTTGCTGCAATATTACCGAGTGAAATAGCTCAAAGCCGAGGCTATTGCTCTTAGCATTGAAATCCTCTACCCTCCTGTTATAGCGCAAACACTATGCGATTATGGTATAGTTTTTTTGTTTTTTGAAACTTGGTGCAGCAGACCAGATGTATGTCTATTGCACCTAGTAATGATAAAAATGAGGTGTACCGATTGATAAAACCAAATTGTTTTCGTCTATATAAATTGAGTCAATTCAAGAAAATTTCAGGCCATTGTTAAACGGCTCTTTAAAGGTTTATCAGCTGCTTTTGCTTGCTTGACATTCGGAAATAGCTTAACCCAAGAAGCCTTATAAAGCTTTTATTGTATCATTTGGCTCCAAGCTTTTCCTCAAATTTATTTTCTACTATTTCCAGCAAATGGTGTCTATGATTTTGAATGAACCAAAAGGTTCGTGAAGCAAAGTGATCTGACGCTCTGATCTCTTTTTAAAAAGAGTTGGTTTGGTAGTGGTTTATGAAGTAATTACCTAACTTGAGCACTTTACTCTTTATTGATCTACTTAATACGAACATAATTATTCTCAAAAAGAGTGAAGAAACGTCCCATAATAATTAAACTAAATAAAAGAACCACATTCTTGGGAGACAATCATCCAAGAATAATTAGAAACTACTAAGGATGGACAGCTTTGGCCAAGCCAAAAGCAGCAGCAGAAGCAATGACACCGATGAAAGCAGTTTGCAAAGCGCTTCTGAATGGTCTGTTGTCGGTATAATATCCCTTTGCATATCCAAAGATGAGCAGTGCGAAGATGGTGACAATAACAGATGCAACCACAGCTTCTTGAGCTTTTGGGATGAAAATGTATGGAAGAAGTGGTACCATCCCACCTAAAACATATGCTAACGCAATTGTCAATGCACTTTGCAGTGCTCTTTTTGGGTCTGGCTTCTCCAACCCTAGCTCGAACCTGCATCATTCAAACAAGGACAAGAATAATGCGCAAATCCGCAGAAAATTCTAGCCTACACGTGGAACGCCGAATGCGCAACTTTTACCTTTTTAGAAAAATGTTTCATATAAAATGTCGTTTTATGTTTTCTATGCATCTAATGCTGTATAATTTCGATTGTTTGGTTGCAAAAAGGAAACTGCTTTTTTTCCCTTTTGAAAAGAGTGAAATTCCTTTTTATTCCAAGTTTCAAACAAAATGGCGTATACAATCCTGAATCCAGAAAAAAATCGATCAATTATAGCTTAAACCCAGTTTAGCTTCTAATTTCGAGAGGACGAGTATGTTTGTATTAATCCCAAAAGATTAAGATTTAAGAAACTTACTTCATCATGAAATCAAGCCAAGCTTGAGGTTTCCTCCTGAGAGCGTTGACCACAGGTCCATATTCATGCGGCTCTATCCCATATTCTGCTAGTATCTCTGCTACCTCTGCCGCCTCTGCACCATTGTCAATGTTAATTTCTTGTAAATTAATGTAGATATTTCTAAATTATAATAACATTAATAATCAAATTCCCACTTCTATAATCAATGATAATAGCAATAATAAATAAAAACCTGTATCTGGAACAGCAACAATCTCCTCCTGCTCCCTCTTCAGCTCCCTGGCGTAGTGATCTGACTCGCTTTTCGCTGCTAAATATCTACACACACATCCAAATTCCTCAATCTAGTTTTGCATGTTTTATATTACTTATACGATCAGAATAAAAGCAAGAATATATTATTTAATTACTGACCACTAAAATTGAAAAAAGAAAGTGAAAAGGAGGAAATCAAGGGAAAGGTTTATATTACCCTCCGAGTCCCATGGAGATGGCGCCGGCGGCTACTTCGGCGATGCCGGCGGTGAGGACGATGGAGGAGGTTGCATTTGCTCCTGAGAGGCCGGCGGCGAGGGCGAAAGGGACGGTGAGGCCGTCGGAAACACCGATGATGATGTCACGGACGACTTCGCCGGCAGTGAAATGCTTCTCCTTATGCTGGTTCAGCAGTCTCTGCTTCTCCGGCTCTACAGCCCCCACTGCCACGTGGTTCGTCGACCCCATAATCCCTGATTACTGTAGTACTTAATTATATAATCAGTGTAATTAATAAGAAGTAGGAGATGAAAAGTTAGCTAGCGAGGATGAAAAAACGGAGAGTGTATTCTGTTTTATTTATTGCGATGAGGAAGCCCCCTTATTGTGTAGTTGTTGTTGTGTTGATGTTGATCTTCTACGATTTGCTTTCCTTTTTCTCCTTGTTCTTTTCCTTTTATTTTTAATTCATATTTTTATTTATATTCACTGTATTATTATGAATAAATAAATAAATAAAAACACAAAATTTAATAAAACTGAATATAATTATTAGAATCGAACCCGCTGATTCAATTAATAGACCGACGTGATTAGGACCTAAGCATATCTTGAAATTGACGGCATGCAAAATTCTAAGTGGCAAAACAGTAAAAGCAAAAGTACAAATTACAATTCCAATTACCCTGCTCCTGCACCTGACGAAACTGACCAAACTGTTCCGTTTCTCCTAAATTCACGTGCAACAAACAACTTTCCGAACGCTCACGGCCGGCCACCAATCCGGCCACGTAACTAACTCAGAACATAAAAGTAGTATGATACTTGAATGAGATTATTTTTCTGCGGCAAAAAGTAGATCGAGAAAAAATACAAAAAATAAATTAAAATTTAAGTCTTTTATACAAAAAATAAATTAAAATTTAAGTTTTTTATGTGATAGTTTTTTTTTTTTTAGATAAATTTACTGGTAATTTTGTGTCTTCCTATTAAGTTATTAACTACTACATATTTTTAACATTGCAATCAATGCAAAAGAAATTGCATACTATAATTAATTCTTCTAAATAGTTATGGATTGCCTTGTTGAAAAGGGAAAAATAGAAGGAGCTAGTATTATCTCAACCAACGGCGATTTTCTTTAATCTTTTATAAGTGGATAGATATTATTATACAGCATCATAAAAAGTGGTCGGAAAAAGAAAATTTCAACCGATCTTGTAATCCTCCATCTCTTTTTAGTTGTCATTTTTTTCATTTTTTACGATAACTAAGACAATCATTATATTACAATTATTGTACTCCCTCTAGTGCAAAATAAATGACTTTCTAGGTGTTTACACTCGAATTAAGGAAATGATTGGTTTACAGAAAATAAGGAAAATTTTTACCTTTGTACCCCTACCATCCAAGCCTATTTTCGAAATTACCATGGCTTCTATCTCAGTTTATACAAAGGGATGACAGGGGCAATGTTGTCTTTTCTAGCCTAAGATACCGAGAACGTCATTTATTTCGGGACTGCTTTTGGACTCCAGAACGTCGTTTATTTTGCACCGGAGGGAGTATAATTTTTAACTAAACTATCTTTATTAATTATCAACCGGTCCTCTTTAATTTCCTTTCAAAATAAATGGTTAATTTAAAATTATTTAGGGTTAATTTTATTATTCATGAAAATTGAAATACAATAACTAAATAAAAAAAACAATTTCTTGAAAAAAATGACAACTAAAAAAGTACGGAGTAAGTATAAATTTTAGGAAGTCATCAACTGACCTCAAGCTAGTAATCCCAAACTGTATTTTCGGGAAAAAAAAGAACTAACAAATTATATAAGATTATGTTTTCAAAACAAAATCAACTAGGTTAAAACCCACCATTCTCAATACATGACATTTTCTTACTAAGGTAGCGTTTGGTTCACGAAATGCTACTTTTCTCATTGGAATCACTCTCCCGGGAGAATGATACCCGGGAGAGTGATTGAGGAGAATGTTAGTTTTTTGTGTTTGGTTGAGATTTAAGATTCCCGGGAAAGTAACACTATTGTGTTTATTTTGTACTTGGGAATCCTCAAGGAAAGTAAGAAAAATAACTACTTTATTCTTTTCTATATTTGTGTCTTTGTTATCTTGTTAGGTGTATAATTATTCTTTTCTATATATATTGTGCTACATAGTTTCCTCTAAACACATTAGACTTTCTCTCTATTTAATTGTCTATCTTTCAACAATCAAAATATCAAATGAGTTTACTTTATAACTATGATTTTTTGCAGGTTAAAGAAAATGACAAATGACATAACCTTCGTATTAGAGTCCTTGAAAATTATAACAAAGTATGACACATATTGTTCTACCAATGCAAAAAAATATAACTGCAACAATAGACAAGTCTAGGATCGGGATTTTTGGATGATTTGTTCCCGTTTCTAACCGTATTTTCTTTTACCTATTATTATTTACATCATTACTATGTAATTTTTATGTGATTATTATAATTTTGCTGTAATTAAAATAATTTTTATGTAATTAATTATAATTTTTATGTAATTAATATAATTTTTATATAATTAATATAATTTGTCGAAGTTTTAGAAAACAGAGAAGGAAGAAGACGCTTTATTAGGTTATTTTTTATAATTAGTTTTGGACAAATATGTCATTTAACAAAAAAAATTAACTTTCCCTGTATGGGAGAATCACTCCCCACCCCTTAGCCCAAGAATCACTTTCTCCCATTTTTGGGAAAGTCAAGGCGGTCAAGGAAAGTTGGATTCCAGGGGAGAGTGATTCCTTGTCGCAACCAAACGTAATAAAGCTCGAAATCTCAGATTTTCGAATCACTTTCCTACTTGATTCCTCCAACCAAACGCTACCTAAGGGTAAACTAAAATTTCATTTCATGCATATATTGTACAAAAGGTAAAATGGAGATTTTCATTTCATTTTAGTTCAATTCAGTCACCATAATAGCATAATAAAGTTATTAATTAGTCTTAGCTAACTACATATTGGATCTAATTAATTAATTATTAATTAGTTAATTAATTAAAGTTTGAAAAGCTTAGCAATGGAATAGGCAGCAGTAGAAGCCATAGCTCCAATCAGTGACGGATCCAGGAATTATTTTCAGGGGGGCAGGGGTTCACGGGCAGCGCCACCGAAATATTTTTTTTGAGTATTTTAAAGGGAAGGCTAGCGATCTGAATGAAAAATTGAAAAAATACTTCAGAGTATTTGTATCCATCACTAAATAACAAATATTTAGATAAACTTAACAAAAAGGTAAATAAGAAGACAATATAGAAAAAAATTAATTATACATTAGAATTCATACAATATACGTACTTTTTACAATTGTTCTCTACGAGTTTTCATTTTTTGATATTCTTGTATGGTTCTCTCATTCTCTACACTATCAAAAATTTCTTTTTCAACAAAAGTAATCAAACAATCATTTAACGTATCATTAAAACCTACTTTTTTTAAACCTATCATTTAAAATATCTACACTATCATTTAAACCTATTTTTTTTTATTGGGCCCACCCTGGGTTGTGCATATATCTGTCACTGGCTCCAATGAAAGCAGTTTGGATGACGCTTTTGAATGGCTGGTTGCCTGTAAAATAACCCTTCACGAACCCAAATAGATGAAGCGCCACAATAGTTATTACGACGGATGCTACCGCCGCTTGTTGGGCAAGAGGAAACACCATGTACGACGCCAGGGGCACCAACCCACCAATTACGTATGAAAATGCTATTGTCATTGCACTTGTTAGTGACCTCATCGGCAGTGATAGATCTATGCAATGGCCAGGGTGGGGGCCCAATAAAAAAAAAAAAAAGGCTAAGGGCCCTAAACCACACTTAAGTCCCTAATCCTTCACCATTTCACCTCCATCTTCACCAAAACCCTAACCCCCATCTTCCTCATCCAACGCCGCACCCCATCCGCCGGACGAATGCCACCACCCCTCATTCTAATTCCAACGATTGCGAAAATTTTCAGTTTCTTAAAGAGTTCTTGAAGTTTCTCCTGAACTTGTCGCAAAGTAGTTGTGTCTGTCTTCTTCACTCCCTTCGTCAGCAGCGACGACGCTTCTCTCTGCTTTGCGGTAGGCATACTTCAATCCTTTGGATCATACTATATTCGTCCTTGTCGATTCTGTCTCTGTAAATCTTTACGTGTTACGTACCCTTGTAATAAATTTTAAAATATATAGATTTGCAAAGTTTTATTTATTTATTTATTTATATTATAATTAGCACCAACAGATAATAACCAGGGACGGATCTTTGCAGTTATAAGGGCTTTAGATTGGACAAAAATGTACTTATTTTGGTTCTCTCATAAATGTATTTCTGTAAAATTTAGCTTTATTTGTAGATTATAGTACAACAGATTTTCACTAATGACATGGTGTTGTGTTTGCTACTGCTACAAGATATTGGGAATTAGGATTTAAATAGAATGCTTGGTGCAAATGCGTACGGTGGAAATGTTATGTGATGCAATGATAGTGATTGCTCCTCTATTCAGGATATATGTATTATGTATATGCATACAATTGGGACCAATTTTGTGTGTGCATGGTAACAAGGCTGATATGATTCAAATTGAAGATACTAATGGAAGACAAAGATTGTTATGTAATGGTTAGAGAAAAAATTATCTCCTAATGTTAATATGCTAATTGTATTAATATTTTTTTTGTAGATATGGACAAATATTTAATTAAGCCATCTACTCAACCACCATCGATAATATCAAATGTTGGTCTAAATGAAAGTGAAGAACGACTTGCGAAGAAGTCAAAGAGATTTTTAGAAGTTGATTTGAAAAATCTTCCTGCTGATCCAGGTATGCGACCTAAAATTTTAGCATACCATCCTAATGATCGGGATCAAATTCGTAGAGCTTATATGTTGAAAGGTCCTTATAAACCACGAGACATAGAGTTTCCTAAAATATTAGTCGGAGGTATTCAACGACGTTTTAATCGTAAATGGTATGATGAATTTGGTAATTGGTTGGAGTTTAGTTTGTCCAAAAATGCAGTTTTTTGTTTATGTTGTTATTTGATGGGTTCAGAGATTGGAGACCAAGGAAGAAGTGGTGTTTTTATTTCTACTGGCTTTGACAATTGGAAGACGGGAAAGTACGATTACAGAAATATATTGGTGGTGTTAATAGTGGTCATACTAATGCTTGGAGAAAATGTGAAGCATTGATGAATCAAAAGCAACATATTGAAGTGACTCTTTCTCAACAATCTAGTCAAATAAAATAAGATTATCGGATTCAGTTGACTGCAGTAGTTGATTGTGTTCGGTTTCTACTTCGTCAGGGACTAGCTTTTCGTGGTGATGATGAGTCTGAAGATTCAATTAATAAAGGAAATTTTCTTGACCTTTTAGAGTTCCTTGCTAACCACAATGAGACCATTGTAAATATTTTGAGTCATGCTCGTGGAAATCTTAAGTTGGTAGCACCGAGTATCCAAAAATAAATTATTAGTGTTGCATCTAGTGAGACTACTAATATTATTCTTGAGGATATTGAAGATGATTTTTTTGCTATTTTAATTGTTGAATGTCGTGACATATCAATTAAAGAGAAAATGAGCGTTGTTTTGCGGTATGCGAATAAGAAGGGGCAAATTATTGAACGTTTTCTTAGTCTTGTTCATGTTACTGACACACGTGCTTACTCTCTTAAGAAAGCTTTGGAGTTTTTATTTGCCAAACATAACTTGAGCTTGTTAAAGGTACGTGGGCAAGGTTATGATGGAGCGAGCAACATGTAAGGAGAATTCAGTGGTCTTAAAAGTTTGATCTTGAAGGAGAATTCATGTGTATTTTATGTTCATTGTTTTGCACACCAACTTCAACTTGCACTTGTTATTGTTGCAAAAAAATAAGTTGCAATTTCATCTTTTTTTAATATGGTTGCTAATGTGTGCAATGTGGTTGGAGCTTCATGCAAAAGGAAAGATGTCATTCAAGAGAAGCAAAAGGATCATGTGGTCGAAGGATTACAAAATGGTGCAATATGTAGTGGAAAATGTTTGAATCAAAAGAAGACTATTAAAAGAGCAGGAGATACTCGATGGGGTTCACATTATGGTACAATGCTCAGCTTAATCGTTTTATTATCTTCAGTAATTGATGTGCTTGAAATGATAGAGGAAGATGGCTTGAACGTAGATAAAAGAGGAGAAACATGTGCATTATTGAATACGGTACAATATTTTGAATTTATATTTTGTTTGCATTTGATGAAGAATATATTAAGAATTACTAATGAATTCTCTCAAGCGCTTCAAAGAAAAGATCAAGACATAGTAAATGCTTTAGATTTACTCAAAGTATCCAAGTTGAAATTGCAGTCAATAAGGGATGAAGGTTGGATGTTATTACTTAATGACAAATGTGAAGCATTGATGAATCAAAAGCAACATATTGAAGTGACTCTTTCTCAACAATCTAGTCAAATAAAACAAGATTATCGGATTCAGTTGACTGCAGTAGTTGATTGTATCCGGTTTCTACTTCGTCAGGGACTAGCTTTTCTCAAGTAATTGATGTGCTTAAAATGATAGAGGAAGATGGCTTGAACGTAGATAAAATAGGAGAAGCATGCGCATTATTGAATACGGTACAATGTTTTGAATTTATATTTTGTTTGCATTTGATGAAGAATATATTAGGAATTACTAATGAGTTCTCTCAAGCACTTCAAAGAAAAGATCAAGACATAGTAAATGCTTTAGATTTACTCAAAGTATCCAAGTTGAGATTGCAGTCAATGAGGGATGAAGGTTGGATGTTATTACTTAATGAAGTATCTTTATTTTGTGGCAAACATAATATAACTCTTCCAACTATGAGTGATATGTTTGTTGCCCAAGGTAGACTAAGGCGGAAAGGTGAGCAAATTTCCAATCTACATCATTATCAAGTTGATTTATTTTATCAAGTCATTGATATGCAACTTCATGAGCTCAATAATCGATTTGATGAGAGGAATAATGAATTACTCTTTTGTGTGGCATGTTTAAATCCAAGAGACTCCTTTGTTGCTTTCAATAAGGAGAAATTGCTTCAATTGACTCAATTTTATCCTAATGAGTTTTTTTACAATTGATGTTATTGCTCTTGATAATCAACTTCAGAATTATATTTTGGCTATGCGGTCGGATGTTGGATTTTCAAATTTGAAAGGGATTAATGATCTTTCTGAAAAGTTAGTTGAAAGAAGAAAGCATATTGTATATCCATTGGTGTATTTACTCTTAAAGCTAGCTTTGATTTTACCGATTGCAACTGCGACAGTAGAAAGGACTTTTTCTCAAATGAGCATTGTGAAGATTCGACTGCGGAACCGTATGAGAGATGATATGTTAAATGATTGTGTTGATTACTTTTGTTGAAAAAGAAATTTTTGATAGTGTAGAGAATGAGAGAATCATACAAGAATATCAAAAAATTAAAACTCGTAGAGAACAATTGTAAAAAGTACGTATATTGTATGAATTCTAATGTATAATTAATTTTTTTCTATATTGTCTTCTTATTTATCTTTTTGTCAAGTTTATCTAAATATTTGTTATTTAGTGATGGATACAAATACTCTTAAGCATTTTTTCAATTTTCCGTTCAGCTCGCTTGCCTTCCCTTTAAAATACTCAACAACAAAAAAATTCGGGGGCACGAACCCCTGCCCCCTGAAAATAATTCCTGGATCCGTCACTGCTCATCGACTCTGGCTTCTCTAGTCCAAGCTCAAACCTGCAATTTGATCGATAATTAGTTAGTTAATCAAATTGGGTTGTTCAATTAAATTATGTTTTTGTTAAATTTTAGTTAATTAAGTTGCCTAATAAATGTTCAAGAAGAAATTTCAGAGAAAGGAAGTTCCACAGCCATTGGGCATCCTGGACTCGAGTTATGTGTTGGTAGCAAAATATCAATGGGTACTTAACTCTTTCAAACTAGAAACAAAAATGAACTCTTTCAATAGGGTTAAATTTAAAATTTAAAATAATAATGAATTTAACTCATTAGTTATTTTGTTGGTAAAAACTCATATTTAGGTTCGAATGTCCCCCGCTAATAAAATAAAAGAATTAAAAATGGATAATTCTCTAAATATCATGTAATTAAGGAGAAGAAGACACGTGACTAATCAAGGTTTCCTCTATCTTCTTTAATGTTATCAAATTTTAACATTTTATCAGTTTATTCCATAAACAGTTTGTTGACAAAACTTGCATCATACCTGCAACAGGTTCTGCAGCGAATAGGTACTCCAGTCAATAATGCCTTTTTTTTAAAATATATTTTAAGGATGCAACTTTCAATGGCGCAGCGATATAGGGGACCGCTGCGGCGGGGGTTGTTCTTATATTAATAACCGGTAGTTTTTAAAGTTCTATTTTTTTTATTCTAATTTTTTATATTTTTATACTCAAAATTTTATATTCTATTCTTAAAATTCTATTTTTTCTTTTATCCTTCATATTTCCTTTCAAAAAGTTTTTTTTTATAATATTATTTAGAATTTTATTTCTTTTATTTTTCTCATTATATTTGCTTCCTAAAATGTTTAATTCTCTCATAATCGTTTTTAAAATTTTATTTTTTTCATTAATCTTTCATATTTATTCCGTAAAAAAAAAAATATTATCATCGCCCCCAAAAAGCATTTTCCGGCAACTTCACTAAAGTTTGTAAAGGAAAGCTATGTCGCTTTTTAATATTTTATTTAGTTTGAGTTTAAAACAATCAACTTTCAATACAATGAGAGTAAACCAAAGAGTTTTGACAAAAAAATGATGAATTATTACAAATGATCACGTAGCTCAATAATTATTTATTAATAATAAAGTAGTAATAAAATTTTAAGTTTCGATGAGAAAAAAAAAAAAAGGCAAAGTAAATGAAAACAGAACAAAATAAAAGTTTATTGGCCCACCATACGTCGTCAGCGTATTCCCACGCCTGACCTGGTGGGGTTTATGGCACCACGGGGTTCCTAACGTTATTATTTTCATTTTAGTTGGTCCCTAACGACGATTTTAGTTCAAGTTGGTCCCGAACGTTTACTCCGTTAGCCGCCGGAGGTCTTCTTGTCATAACGGAAATAACGACCGTTATCTTTCAATTTTTTATTATTAAAACTGAAAAAACATCTAACGACTGAGACCCACAACTCAGATTTTTCTGATTTCTTATTTAAAATATTAGTTTTATTTTCAAAAAATAAATTAATAAAAAGTTAAAAAAACGAAAAGGATAAATTATTAAAATTCCAAAAAATTTAAAGTGGGACCCATTCAAATTTTACTTCATCTCCTTCCCCTCTCTTCGTCTATGCCTATCCATCATTTACTAAAATAAGCATTCCCTATTTTTTCAAACACCATAGCTTCACCATCTTCTGTAATTTTATTTCCAGTTACTTTGTTTCAACAGAAAATATAAAAAGGAAAAAGTTGTTTTAAAATTAAGGGAAAACTAATCTGCAAAATTAATTAATTCTAAAACCCAATCTGCAAAATTAGTAGCCTAATTTGCAAAATCAATTTCAAGGATCCTTCTGCCAAATCCAAATCTCCCTCATTCAACGATTACCTTTGCCAAATCTAATTAAATTTCACAAAGGGACGAAATTTACAAGAGAAGTTAGAGAGAAAAATTGATGTGAAGAAGCAAAAGCTCCAAGTTGGGTAGCTTTCAATCTTTCGAGATGCCAGAAGGAATCCAATTCACTTACATGGATCACAAGAACCATGCGGTTTACCAGCAGATGATTCCATTGCTGATTTGTCCACAAAGGTACTTAGCAGGTATTCACATTTCTGGATGCTCAACAAACTTAACAATATCCCCCCCTATATTCGTAAAACACTCTAGCAACCTGATTGAGAAACTGGAATTTGAAACATAATCCTGAACAGGTATCTGGACACTAAAGTCATCAAGGAGCTGAACATAATCTCCCTTGCGACATTAATTCGAGCAATCTGCGAATTAATTTCTGCAAATCGATTTCAATTTCAGCCTTCGCAATTAATCCTCACTGTCATCCTCAATCTAAAATCACCATTGTCAACACCAAAAATCCATTCGTTCAACACCAAAAAAATCTGCAATTAAATTAATCCAATTCAATCCTCTTGCAATTAAATTCAACCCTCCTGCAATTAAACCCAGCCGCGTCACACACCGCCGCGCCTCCAGCAAAACCCAGCCGCGCCACACGCCGCACCTCCAGCAAACCCAGCCGCACCTCACAACCGCCACTGCCAGCCAAACCTGAACCAACAAACATCAAATTAAACCTCCACCGAACCTCCTCCTCAACAAGCCGAAACAAACATCAGACCCGATCCACCATACATCGTCTCCGCCAAAACCCAATCGCCCCCCTCTCAACCAATCCAAACCAGAAAAGAAAGAAAAAGAGAATAAAGAAAGGGAGGGCAATAAGAGAAAGAAAAGAGGAAGAAGAGGAGGAAAGGGGTTTCGGCACCATGGGCAGAGAAATAAAATTAGAATTTTAAAGAAAATGTTGAACAAAAATCGTTTTGATTTGAGGAAGATGATAGAGCAGAGAGAGCGAGGAATAAATGATTTTAATTTTTGGGTTTTTTTGTTGCATAGCTTATTTGCAGTTCTTAAAACTCAATTACGGAAAAAATGGTGAAATTGAAATTTAATTAAGTATTAATAAAAGTATATAAAAAATAAAACTCAAATAATTATAATGAGAAATTAATTTAGTTTTTGAAATAATTAATAAAAAATATTATTTTGGGATTTTTTAGGATAAGATGTCAGACATGTGGGATCGGATATTGTGCACTTTTTTAATATAATATTAAAATATTAGAGATAACTGTCGTTAACCTCCGTTATGACAATAGGGACCCCGGCGGTTAACGGAGTAAACGTTCGGGACCAACTTGAACCAAAATCGCCGTTAGAAACTAACTAAAATAAAAATAATAACGTTAAAAACCTTGTGGTGCCATAAACCGACTTGGTGGGGTGGGCAAGATATACATTGTATGTACAAAATAGAAAAACAAATAAAAGATATTTAACTATATGAACTTTTTTTTAGCAACTCAAGGCTTAAAAAGCAAGATGAAGGAGGAAAATTAGCAAAAAAACAAGATCAACGAAATCTCTTGAAAGATTGATTAGTAATCCCGAAGAGAGGGGGGAAGCTTTTGATCCACACCCTAAACCCTAAAACATTTAATCCACACCTTTAGTTTTAAATAACTCGTATTAATGAGAGTATGGTTCCACATTTTTATCTTTTGAGTAAAAAGTTATAAATTTGATTTTTGTATATAAAAAAATTATTTATTGGAAATACTTTAATACAGTGAATCAACCCGGTGTGAACATTATTAATCTCAACTATAAACTTAGAAATATAAATAGTTGAGATTTAAAAAAAAAAAAAGTTAGAACTTTAAAAATTCAATATTATATTAAGAAGTTAGACTTTTTTTTTAAAATACAAATATTAAATGGGATAACCATTAGACTATTTCCCATGCTCTTCCATGTAAGGTAGTCATAGAAATAACAAATCCGCACCAAAACAGGTTTGCTATCTTGTTTTTATAGGCGTGTGGCGTATGGCAGGCACACGCCTGAAAAGAACGGATTAGAAGGAAAAGATTCTCCCTTTTGTTTTTTTGTTTATTAAAATTATTTATTCGTCTACTTTATCTTACTGTATGCATTAATCTCTATTAAAAAAAAAAGATTTACCCCAATTTGTTTTCATTATGATTTTTCATTTTATTTTTTATTAAATATTTTATTTACATAATATTCCCTCCGATTTCAATTAATTATCACTTTTTTACTGAATGTTATTTTACACATTATTTGATTTTTTATTATTTACTTTACTTAATATTACTGTTTCAGAAAGTTAATTAATAAAAATGAGTATTATTTTTAATTGTATTATATTTTAAAATAATGAGTTTTATAGATTTTAACCCAATAAATAATGTTATCACAAAGCTCGGTTATCGAATGCCTTTCTATACCTTGTGTTGCTAATGCGGAAAAGAAGAAGTGATATTGCATATATAAATAAAAAAGCATGATTTGGTTTCTTCTAGTATTTCTTTCTTGTGATTCTGCTGCTCAGTAGACTGGAGTAGTCCATGAACATGGTGTCAGTCGGCGGTTTGGGAAATATGGAGTATAGCGTAATACTCGTGAGTGTGGGGCCCAAGTCTATGGAAAGCATGACACTTTTCAGCGAAGCTATTTTGTCTCTTGTGTGTGGAGTGTGGAGTGTGGAGTGTGGAGTGTGGAGTGTGGAGGATGCGTGCTCCTTTATCCGGATCCCTCTATATGTATTCCCTCATCCTTACCGTGCTAGATCCTCTTTCCGGGAAAAAAAAGAAGAAAAGAAAAGATGAGATATAGAGATGGAGGTCGAATTAATTGATTGTTCTGTATAATTTTAAGTTTTAATTTCACTTCCACTATCATTTTATTAAAAAGCAAAAAGTTTAGAAATGAGCCATTAATAAATATTACTCTCAAATAAATAACATTTTTCTATTTTTTAAAGGTATTATATGATTAATTTATTTAATGTAAAAAATAAAAAAATGTATTTATTAATCAGTTTATTTAATATTAAAAATACTTTCAACAATCATTACCTTAATTTTAGTGATTGATTTTAAAACATTATTTATTAGAGTCCGGACAGAATAGTACTAAAAGAAAAAAAAAAGTGTACAAGTTTTACAAAAAGATTTAGAAATACTTTTGAGTTTTATAGTTTCTTAAAAAATGTAATTTTTTTAATTTGCATTAAACTACACCAACAATCTTTAGAGTAAGGCAGTATTTTCAAAAAGAAAAGGAAATACAAAGATACTTATGAATTTTGAAAGAAAAAGAACTCTTTATTTTGTTTGTTTTGACGATATCTTTTCTTCTATTATTATTTTTCTACAATCCCACCTCAGAATTTCGAATTTCTTATTTCAAGTCAAAAAAACTCTAAAATCACGTGAGTTTCAACTAAAGGTGTGTAAGATGGGCCGAGTCAGACGAAGATCTAAACTTTTTAAGATCCATTACTTTTATATGGGTTGGGCCAAGCACTTCTAGAAGGCCTATATTTTAGTTTGTCTGGCCCTTTGGACTAAACCGTGAAAGAACAGTGAAGCCTTGCTATATGATTTTTTTGATAAAAATTAATATCAAATCATATTTATGTAAAAAAAATTATATATATTAAGACTTGTTTATTTCAAAATTAATGTATAAAATAACTCAAAAATGCATCTTCCGCGGTAAGGCAATATAATTCATGAAATCTCAGTCGTTATACAGCATGAGTACGTAGGTGTCGATTAGAACAAACTCTATTTCTAGTTGTAGAATGATCCAAATTTCGTAGTTTTCCTTTTGAATCAATTATAATCATAACTTTATCAGGCCAAGTCTTACTATGCTAATGTTCCTATGACTCTTTGAGAGGTAAAGTGATTAAATTCCAGCACTTCCGACTTTACAAATTCGTAATGCAAGTTAGGACACACCGACTTTGGGGTGTACAAAAACAGGTTCGAACCGGAATTGCCGGTTCTGTTCAGTTCTCCAACATTAAAAAATTCAAACCGGACTGTAAGCCGGGAGAACCGGTTCTTATATATATATATAAAAATATATGCACATTAACATTAAAGTACAAATTTGGTTCAATGGTTAAACTTAACTAAAAGTCTAAAAGTCCTCATTTTTTTCTTTCATTTGTTATTTTAAATATAAAAATTTTACTACCGATGTTTTCTAAACTTAACTCCACATCTTTCTTTTTTTTCTTCTAAACTTAATTAAAATTCATCATTTTTTATTTTAAACTTAATTAAAAGTCCTCATTTTTTCCCTTTTAATTTTTTATTTTAAATAGAAAAAATTATTAAGGAAGTTATATAAGAATTATTATGAGTAAAAGACATTGTCTCTTTTAAACTTTTAAACTTAACTAAAAGTCTAAAAGTCCTCATTTTTATTTATTTTATTTGTTATTTTAAATATAAAATTTTACTACAAATGTTTTCTAAACTTAACTCCACATCTTTCTTTCTTTTCTTCTAAATTTAATTAAAATTCATCATTTTTTATTTTAAACTTAATTAAAAGTCCTCATTTTTTTCCTTTTATTTTTTTATTTTAAATAGAAAAAATTATTAAGGAAGTTATATAAGAATTATTATGAGTAAAATACATTGTCTCTTTTAAAATTTTAAACTTAACTAAAAGTCTAAAAGTCCTCATTTTTTTTAAATATAAAATTTTACTATCGATGTTTTCTAAACTTAACTCCACATTTTTCTTTTTTTTCTTCTAAACATAATTAAAATTCATCATTTTTTTCTTTTAAACTTAATTAAAAGTCCTTATTTTTTTCTTTTATTTTTTTTAAAATAGAAAAAAATATTAAGGAAGTTATATAAGAATTATTATGAGTAAAAGACATTGTCTCTTTTAAAATTTTAAACTTAACTAAAAGTCTAAATTCCTCATTTTTTTTATTTGTTATTTTAAATATAAAATGTTACTACCTATGTTAAATTTAAGATATCAATATTTTATTTTAATAATATAACTAAAAATAAAACCTTGAAATTGAAAAAAAACAGAGACAAAGCGACGTCTCTTCACTTCCAACTCATGTCTTTGTTTTGTTCCACAACAATCAAGGAAAGGAAAAAGTATTCAAGCCTTCAAGGAAATCAATTGAAAATTTCAATAACCCTAAAAAACAGCATCACCACTATCGTCGTCGGCCTCTCCACTTCAGTCTTCAACCTCTCTTTCTCTCTTATCGCCACTGTCGTCGCCGACCTCTCCACTTCAGTCTTCAACCTCTCTGTCTCTCATCGCCACTGTCGCCGACCTCTCTCTCATCGTCACTATCGCCGACCTCTCCACTTCAACCTACCTCTCGGGTCACCACTACAAGAACAAAACTAAGAAGAAGATGACCACAAACGGTGAATCCATCAATGTAAGGATTGGATTGATTTTATTTTTCTATTTTTGCTTATTTTAATTTATTAATTTAGCTGCTCTAATTGGTTTTTGAAGAAAAGTCGTTGCTCTGTTATTGAATGGGCAAATGGCTGCTCTAATTTATTTTCCAAACCCTAAATTAAGTCAACAATGTCGATCACATGGTTTTTTACTTATTTTCTAACTATCGGTGCTTATTTTAATTAATTAATTTAGCTGCTCTGGTCTAATTTAGCTCCTCCTTCTCTATTTCTCTTGTTTTTTGTATTGCTAGTGGAGTCGGCAGGGTCTTCTGTGGATGGAAGTGGAAATGCAAAAGTCCCTACTCAGACTTCATCTACACAACAAAATGAGAAACCACCGCAGCCAACCATTAGGGCAAACAGAGTGCAAACCAGTCAACAACCACAAGAAACTGAGGAAAAGAAAAGAAAAGAAAGGTCATTCGTGTGGGATCATGTCTCAAAGTTTACAACTCGTAATAACGAGGAAAAGGTACGATGTAATTTCTGCCGAAAATCTGAGTATAAGTATGATCCTACTAATAATGACACAACTGCAATTAGGAAGCACTTGTTTAAATGTCGAAAATGGTCATTTTTCAAAGCAGTTACACCCGAGAGTGTTAAGTTAGATGGTCAATCTCTGTTAAATTTTAGTCAGAGTAACGAGAGTGTGTTGACTCCATGGAAATTTAACCAGAACAAGTGTAGGAGCGCATTGGCTCACATGATTATTGTTGATGAAAAACCTTTTAAAATGGTTGAAGGTAAAGGTTTTAAGCACTTTTGTTCTGAACTGCAACCGAAGTTTGTAATTCCTTCACGAGTTACTATAGCGACGGATTGTTATGAGATATTTGTGGGGGAAAGATTGAAGCTGAAAAGTAGTATATCATTTAACTGTAGGAAGGTCTGTCTTACTATAGATGCATGGACTTCCAATCAAAGAATTAATTATATGTGCTTGACTGCTTATTATATTAACTTAAATTGGAAGTTGTAAAAAAGAATTATAAATTTCTGTCCAATTTCTAGTCATAGAGGTGAGATCATTGGTAAATTGATTGAGAAATATTTATTGGAGTGGGGTATTGATAAGGTTATGACTGTAACTGTCAATAATGCTAGTTCAAAAGATGTTGCGGTGGGGTATTTGAAAAAAAAAGGTCAATCATTGGAAGGGTAGTGTTTTGAATGGGGAGTTTCTACATATGAGGTGTGTTGCACATATAATGAATCTAGTAGTTAGTGATGGGCTAAAACCAGTGTTATCAGAACCGGACCGGAAAACGAACCGGAAATGAAAATTTGGTGGTTCAACCGGGTTGAACCGGGTTCGACCGGATTGTAGATGTTGGTCCGTCCGGAACCGTTCACGCATTAAACCGTTCAATCTTAGGCGATTAAACCGGCTGGTTTTTACTGTAGCATTTTATAATATATCAAAATTTATTATTAAAATTGAAAAAGAAGTAAAACGGCGTCGTTTTGGTCCGTGTCAAAACAACGTCATTTTGGAAAATTTATTATTAAAATAAAAAGAAGTAAAATGGCGTCGTTTTGGGTCGTGTCAAAACGGCGTCATTTTGGTCCGTGTCAAAACGACGCCGTTTTCCTTTGGCTCTGATATGGGTCCGTGGGCCTTGTCAAAACGACGTCGTTTTGACACGTCATCGAACCAGCCAGTTTAACTGAAAGCCGGCCGGTTCACCGGTTCGTAAAAAACCGGACGGTTCCTCCGGTCCAATAGCTGAATCGGACTGGAAAGGTAAAAATGCCCGGGTGAACCGGCCGGTCCGGTTCGGTTTTGATAACCAGGGCTAAAACTTGCTACTCCTTCAATTATTCGAGTCTGAAATGCAGTTAGATACTTGAGGCAATCCCCGATGAGATTAGAAAAATTCAAAGCATGTGTTGGGGAAGAAAGGATAGATAGTGAAGCTATGTTGTGTCTTGATGTGTGCACCCGATGGAACTCGACTTACTTGATGTTAGAAACAACCTTAAAATTACAATCTGCTTTTGATAGATATGCGGGGTTGGATTTTAAGTTTTCAAGTGAAGTTGGACATGATGAAGAACTTGATTGTAGAAAGGAGATTGCCAAGGAAGAAGATTGGGTTCATATCAAGAATATGGTCAAATTTTTGAAATATTTCTACATTACTCTAAGTGTTTCGGGTACTAAATACACAACTTCTAATATTTATTTGAATAAAGTGAGGGAGGTTGATTTTAGGTTGAAAAATATGTGAAACAATGTTGATTTTGAGGTGGCTGAAATGACATTGCAAATGAAAAAAAAGTGTGACAAATATTGGGGCGATGCAACTAAAATTAATATCATGTTGTTTATTGGAGTCGTGTTAGATCTAAGGTACAAGTTGGGTTACGTGAATTATGTGATTAACAACATGTAAGAGTTTAACAATGCAATGGTGTTAGTTGATAAAGAGCGAAGGAAGCTTATTGCATTGTTTGAAGAGTATGAAAGGGAGAATAACAACTCCAATGTCAATGCGGTTGCAGAAGCTTCTTCTTCTTCTTTTGATGTTGATTCAGTGATGGAGTCATTAGATTTAGATGTTATTGATGGTTAACATGGATCAGCTACATGTGCCTATGAATACAAGTATCGAAAGGAATTGGCTCAATGAGAGGGAGGACCAAAAAAATCAGTTAGATCGTTATCTTGAGGAAGAGACTATAGTAGTGAGTTCAGAATCTTTTGACATTTTGGAGTGGTGGAAGGTTAACAGTGTTCGATTTTGGATGTGTTGGCTATTCAGACTTCGACCGTCGCATCAGAATCTGCATTTAGTTGTAGTGGTCGCATCCTTGATGATTTTCGAAGCTCTTTGTCCGCAAAAATTGTAGAGGCTCTTGTTTGCACTCAAGATTGGTTGAGAGCACCAACTTATGAGTATCATTGTACGACTGAAGAGACGCCCAAAGAGGTTGATGAGCTTGAGAAGGCAAATGGCACCTCCGGGTCCCTCCTCTTATTATTTTCATTATTGTTGATCCCTAACGTTAGAAAATATTCAAATCGCTCCCGTACGTTAGTACCGTTAGGCATACCAAGTCCCTCTTCTGATAACGGACCAAACATCCGTTAGTTTTTATTATTTTAATATTAAATGTCTGTAAGTGGGTCCCATGTGATAGATATTTCGAATTTAAAACATAAAAAAAAAAATAGATTAAAAAAAAAACGAGATTCCTTTCATTTTCCTGTTTCTTTTCTTCTTTTCTTTTTTCCTGTTTTCTTTCTTCTTCCTGAAACCCAAATCCTATTTCTTCTCTGTTACCATTCTTTATTTCATTTTTATTTTTTCCTTTTAATTAAACTCAAGAAACAATAATTCATTTCCTTCCCCTTTAAACTTCATTTTTTTTATTGATTTAAGAGTTCATCAATTTTAATCCATTAAATTTAGTTTTTTTATTGATTTGTTTCTATAATTAGTATCCTAAAAAAATAAATTTAAAATTTCATTTATTTTATTTTATTGCCAAATCTTTTCATTTCCTTCCCCCTTTGCAACCCTCATCCGTCATCACCACTAATCCATTCCACCTCCGCCAGTACAAAGATTGAGACATTGAAAGACAAGTGCTTCATCTAAGTAGCAGCAATGTGACAAAGAATTCATATGATAGATGACACATAAAAGATAATGACTAAGTAGTAAGCATAAAGAAAAATCAAAATGCAGCCTTAATTACATAAAGATGAGGTTCAACCCTCATCCGTCATCACCAGTTCAATTCTTTCTCCCTTTCCCGCATTGCTTTCCTATTACTACTACTGAATCAATAACAGTGCCATCCCTTCTTCCACTGCAATGTAGGATGGAAATCGGAAAGGCACGAAACCCGGATTCATTCATCACAGGATCCGGATTCGTTCATACAAAACTCGGATCCGTTCATCACGACCCGGATCCGTTCATCACCAAACCCGGCACCAACCTCCCTGAAAAAAGCCAATCCAAACCCTCTGCACCCATCACAACCTCCGACTACAACCATCCAACAACCCGAATCACCACATCAACACAACCACCGCACATCCACCCACCACCGCCACATCATCACTGTCACACACCCATCACCATCTCACCACCGCCACAGGAAAAAAAGGGAAGGAAGAGCAGTGAAAGAAATGAAAAAAAGAGAGTAGGAAAGAAATAGAATAAGAGAGATGGCTTTGAATGAGAAAAGAAAATAGAGAGAAAATGGAGCAGAGAAGGAAAGAAAAGAAAGTAAAAGAAAAAGTAGGAATAATTATTTTTAATTTGTTTATTTAAATTAGTTTTAATTTTGTTAGTTTAAATTAGTTAGGAAAGTAAGGAAAAAAAAGGGGAGAAAACGGAGAAGAAAAGGAAAAAAAAAATTATTTTCTGACACATGGGACCCGCTTGCAGTACCTTTATCAGTTTTAACAATAAAATAATAGAAACTAACGGCCGTTTGGCCCGTTATCGGAGGAGGGACTTGGTGTGCCTAACGACACTAACGTACGGGAGCGATTTGAATATTTTCTAACGTTAGGGATCAACAATAATGAAAATAATAAGAGGAGGGACCCGGTGGTGCCATTTGCCAGCTTGAGAAAGGTAATATTTAAATTTACATTTTTTTAGCTATGAATTAGTTATTTACTATGTGATTAATTCTAATTTTCTATAAATGGCAGCCTTTGCGGACATTAACTTTGCACCTTCCGTGGTAGATATTATCTCATGAGAACTTTATCAAGCCTTTTGTTTACATGCCAAATTACCAGCCTGTAAGTAACTCCAATCATTTACTGAGTTTGTTGTTGTTCACTATGAAATGCATTACAGTATCCTTTTCTGTTTATATATTTTTTTCTTTCATCGTTTGAGAGTAGTTGTTGGTGATTGATTTGAGATTATTTTTTATTTTTGACTTAAAAAATTCCATGTAAAGGACGAGAGTTTTGATAAGTTGTGCGCCTATGCAACAAGAATACGATTCTGATGGAAATAATATTCGTCCTTGGAGATTTTATATTTGTTGTCTGGATTTTAATGGCTATTGCATGCTTTTAGTTTTGGAGATTTTTATATTTGTTGTTTGCATTTTAATGGCTACTGCATGCTTTTGGTTTTGGAGATTTGATGTTTTCTTGCTGTATTTTTGTTGTTCTTGGTTGCGGTTTTAGCTTAATTTTTGGCTACTGTTTGTGGCCGATTCCTTGATGTTCGCTTGCTGTATTTTTGGTTTTTTCTTGGCTGCGGTTTTAGCTTAATGTTGGCTACTGTTTGTGATCGAATCCTTGTTGTTTTTTTGTTGTAATTTTGGCTACTGTCTTGTTCGATTCGTTCGAATCCTTGGTAAATTGTTGATGTTTATTTGTTGGACCAAATGAAGGAGATGAAATAGGTGTGTTTGGGTTTGGTGGGCCGAAAATCTGGCCCATCGGGAAATAGAGAAGGAAGGTAGTTGTTGTCTGCATTTTGATACTAGAAATTAGAAAATAATTTTTTTAACATATATATATTTTTAAATATTAACGGGCTGGAATCGGAACCGGCCCGTTAAGAACCAGATATTTCAGAACCGAACCGGACCGGAATGTTCCGGTCCGGTTCGGTTCTGCCCCAATTAGAACCGTGAATTGCCGGTTCGGTCCGGTTCTAGACAAAAATCGGACCGAACCGGCCCGTGTACACCCCTACTCCGACTCGAACCTTTTTCCCAACATCAATTAAATTAGAAATTTGCCACTTTTCTTTTTTGGTGATTGGTCAAATTAGTTATCTACAGTACCTTGAAGGAATTATGGATTTAAAGAGGTTGGCTACAAACAGAAGAGATCAAAACCATTAACCCATTTTCATACATTTCTTTCAGAATCAAATAGAGATGAATGCAAATTGCAGAACTTCTCCAGTATAATGTACCCGAAAATCTCAACTCAGTTCATCCATAGGACCAAGAGAATACAGTTGATACAGTTCACAATTCTCTTGCGAACTTGGTGAGGTTTCGGGCACCAAAGTTGTGCGCTTTTGTTGAGAAATCCGTGAACTTGTCTTCTTCACACAAGCATCTAGTTCAAGTTGGGGTTTGACACGCTCACACTCACGAGATACACAAACAATCACATAGACACAAGATGCGGAAAAGATAAATTAGCCGAAACTAAAGTTCTAGTTTGGCCTATTTTGATGTTGAAATTCACAAAGATATGCAACACAAATTTGACACTAAAATAAGGTGGAAACTTTTAATATTTTCCTTGGCTCAAACTAATGATTTTCCAAACCAAGTAGGTAAACACCAAGAGAGCCTATGTTGGAAAAAAAGAGGCTTAAGCACTCAACTAGTTTTCAACAAAATATAGACCAAGTTTTAGAAGAAGGAAAGAGCTATTTATACAAGGTCTTGAAGTGTTGCTCTACAAAATGCTTCAAAAAGGTCGGATGTGGCAAGTGAGGCAGTGACTAATGGTATGCCGTTAGTGGCTAACGGCAAGCCACTGGAATTCTAGCTCCTCAAAACTACCGTTAAGCACTGAAATTTTAGGGTTGTGTCAGCTTCCTTCATGGTTTCTTCGGTCATCCCATGCGCTTTTGCGCCTTGGTCTAGGCTTCCATTTTGTCCAAAACTTGGCCTCTCTCATGCTCATATCAACAATTTAAGAAACTATTCAAGAATTTACAGTACAACCAATCACTTACAAGCATACATTGTTGATTGTTGAATTAAGCAATTTTTGGTATGAGCTAGCTGTAAAATCCCACTAATTATGCTAATTATGTAGCCCCTACCAAGCACTCATTGTGCTTTAATCATGTAGCCTTTAATCATGATGTTTTTGTTATCATTGCGAAAGCACCAACCGTTGTGTAAATGCTCCATTTGTGCTATATTGAAATGCAATGCATTTTTTTTTATATCTTTGACTCCATCTAATCTAACATACCATACATGATCCAGCTTCACAAAACACCATTGTTATTTTTTACTTGGTAACGGAGCCGATCGATTGAAATCATCCTCAGCAAATCTGAATCTGAAAGTTTGATGCGAACTGCTCCGATTATTTTACAACCCGAAACCTCTTCCTTCAATCCTGGGATCATTCTTGATGAAACAAACTATGATTTTTGGTCCCATATGGTCGAGATGTTAATTGCTGCAAAGGATGATGGATACGAAAAGTGGTATGCAGAGAATCAAAAGGTCAATAGATGGTTGTTGATGTCGATGTCCCTAACTATCATGAAGCGGTACATCCATCCATTTACTGCCCGGAAGATCCGAAAAGCTCTATCTACAACCTTCTATGATGTAGCCGATGAATTACAAGTGTATACCTAAACCAACGAGTTTTTTGGGCCAAACAAAATAGTCTGAGAGCTCTCTATTTTTTATGGAGAACTGGTTGAAATCTTCAATGAACTTGATAACCGTGATAAGGTGATTATGGAGAGTGCAAAAAATGTTAAGTTGTATCATTAAATTTAACGGTTGGTACACATGTTTCTAGCAAGTTTGGATGGTGGATTCGAACAGGTGCGTAGCGATATCTTAAGAAATGATCCAGTTCATGAATTAGAGGAATGTTACTTCTTGATCCGTCGTGAGACCGTTCAACAAACAACGATGAATGGATAACAAAAAAAAAGTGAAGCTTCCATCAGTCACAATCCTCAAGCCAAAGTTCAAGAAGGAACACTGCTATAATCTGATGGGACACCGTGAATGGTGGGATTACAATCGTGACCCACGAAAGAAGACAAATCACGCATCCACCACTGCTGCAGTTATAACGCTAAGAGAAGTTGCCTCAGGTGATGTTGCATCCGCACTTATAGCCATAAATAATTGATTATGGTGCCTCCGATCATATGACAGTTGATTCTAACCACGTTGAACACATAAAACACTCTTCACAAATATTGGTATCTATGGCTAATGATAACTCAACCCTAATTGTTAGGGAATGACCCATATCTCTTACTAAAAACCTTGAATCTAGATTCAGTTCTAATCGTACCATGCTTAAATGAATAAGGTAGACAATAAGTTGTGGTGCTAAGAGAGAAGCTATACTACATCAATTTGAGGTCACAATGTTCTGATCAATTGCATAAAGCTTTTATTGTAGATGGTCTTAACAAAAATAAGTAAAATTATATATAATTGTGGCATCGACATCTTGGGAGTACATCATTTGGTTACCTGAAAAAACTATTTCCTGAACTATTCTCAAATTTTGAAATATCTAGTTTTTGTTATAATGTTTGTGAAGCTAAAGCATGTATGGTTTGTTAGATTAGATTGAGTCAAAGACAACAAAAATTGCATTGCATTTCAATATAGCTCAAATGGAGCATTTATACAATCGCTTGGTGCTTCTGCAATGATAGACAAAAATATTATAAATAAAGCACAATAAATGCTTAGTAGAGGCTACATAATTAGTATAATTCATTAGATTTTACAACTAGCTTACACAACAATTGATTAATTCATAGCAATTAACGCTCCCTTCGAGTTGATGGATGATTCAACAATCAACGCTACCTTTAAGTTGATGCATGATGCAATAGGGATGGCAATTCCGCCCGTGGATATGGATATCCGCCCAATACCCGCAATTGTGGGTGGATATTACCCCGCACATTATGGGTATTTTGCGGGTATGGATGTGGGTATGGATAGTGCTTACCCGCTCCAATACCCGCACTAAATATCCGCAATATATATAATATTTTAATATATAATTAATTCAATATAATAGGAGTTGGGCTGGTTGAATAGTGTTGGCCCATCAGGAAGAGGAAGGAGGGGTGCTGGTTTGTGGGTTGCCTGGATTGGTATTGGGCCGACCCACTAGGAGGAAGGGAAGGAGAGTTGAGGGGTTGGTCTGGTTTAATTAAATCTCATTGGGATCCGTTATTAAGAATCGCCACAGGTTAATTAAATTCACCCAATTTAGTAATTAATCACTTTAATCAACTCTTGCTTGAATGAATTAGGATAATAATTAATTTACTTTTTTTATTAAATGCATGAATTGGAATAGGATAGTAATTAAATATCGTTCTTTAAATTTAATCTCATGATCAACTGATTAATTATTAGAATCCTCAATCCTTAAAATAAATCCAACGAATCAACACGAATAAAATCAATCCAAGAAAACCAAACAAAGTAGTAAGCAAACATAGGCTTTAATCCTTTTCAATAACTTAAGTCCCTCTAAATTTATAGGATAGTAAATCACCAAAGAAAATAATCACTCGAAAGCGAAAAGATAGTAATTGGGCCTTAAGTACAGCTCATAGAAAATACATCCATATTTAATTTCCTTTTTAATTAATGCTTTAGACTTACCCTTTTAAAATATGATTTAATCCTTAATGTTGCATGATCATTTTTTATTGAGTTTATTTCTTATGGTTGTTTATGGTTGTTGATGAATGTATTTTAATTTATACTTACCTTGATGTATGTGTTTCATGCGCGGCTTCGATCCCACTCTCCGGTTTTTACTCTTTTCAACGTATTTTCCGCATTCATTCAAAATGGTACTTTGTTAGTATATGCATGTTTAGGATCACTTAGTTAATATAATTAATCATGCATAACTAGATGACGAAAACTCAGTCATCACTTTAGTAAAAGATTAATAAAAACAATAGTAATCTCACCTAGTCCATAAACCGACCATGACTCGTAATTCTCGAATTTAGACCCTTTCTTTTGTGCCTTAGTTTTTATTTTATTTTCTTCCTTTTTTAAGACTTTAAGTTTCCTTAAACCTTAGAAATAATAGGGTGACAACTTTATTATATATGTGTTCATTCGCCCATCCGAATCGCTCGCGAGGGTGCAGCAATTATTATGGATTATTATGAGGGTGCGGGTATGGATTACCCGCAAATTTGCGAGTGCAGGTATAGATAGTGCTTACGCACTCCATAACCGCCCTATGATGCAAGGATCCTTTGGAAGTTAAGTAAATGGAATATCTATACACCTAGAGAATATTAATTATTGAATTAAACAATTGTTAGCGTGAGCTAGCAGTAAAATACAACTAATCATGCGGAAGCACCAACCAATTATATAAATGATACATTAGCGCTAATAAAACAGCTTCACAAAACACCATTGTTATATTTTACTTCCATAACCAGTATAGCCATATTGCTAATGGATTTACAAAAACAAAAATATAGAGAAGGCCAGTTTTGAGTTGGGGTAGAACCAGAAAACTTCATTAAATAGTTTAAACGAAATTGATTTCTGGGTCGAAGGAAGCATACATATAGAGCCACCAATTATAAATTCAGTTTCAGAAGTGCATTAGAAACAAAAGACGAGGGAAAATACTTTAAGAGTCTCTTCAGTTCAGGTCTCCAATGTTTTTCAGCACTTGTTAGCTCAGGAGAACGAAAGTTTTAAACATCATTAGAGGATAGCGAAAAGTTCTTCAACATCAAAAAAGAAGCACTGGGTTGGAAAATTCAGTTTCAGTATAAAAAATGAGTTACCACCCATTCAAATAGAAAGTCAAGGGAAAAAACCAAAAGACAATTGACCTAAAAGTGACTTAAAAACTAAGAATCAAGATCAAAAGCCTCTTCAGTTCAGGTCTCCAAATAGTTTCCGCATGGAGTATCTCGGAAGAACGAAAGTATTTTTTCATCATCATTAGAGGCATATCAAAACATCTTTTTGCTATAAGTTTTGAACAGAGAAAAGAAATTGATAAAAAAAAAACTATGAATGGGTAACACCGAGACATACTTAGAACATTGATTTACTAAAAAATCATCTATTCCAGATTTGTTACAGCAATTCAATTCAAAAAAAACTCAATAAGTAAAAGTAAGAAACAAAGATATTGTAGCAACCCAAGAAAACAATCAGTAAACAAAAATACAGATGTAAGAACTACCCAAGATTTGTCTCCTCAGTTCAGGTCTCCATAAAACTTTCCACATAGATTATATTTCAGAAGAACGAAATTAGAGACTTGAGTAAAAACCTAGTAACTAATTACTTCGCAAAACAAGAACAGACACTACGGAAGGATACGAAACCAATCTGGTTCTGGCTTCTGAGGTAAGAGACGCCGTATAGAGGCGTGTTTTATAACACAAATCCTCAAAAACCCTAGCGGCTCATTTTCTCGTGGGCTTTTTATAATGGGAGGGCTATTATGTATTGGGTCAGTGTTAACCTAGCCCACTTTTTGTTGTTTCAGTTTTATCATGGCCCGTTTGCATACATTTTTCTCATTTCTTAAAAATAAAATAAAAAATTCAGCCAAACAATTCACTACATTTATCACTCAATCAACATTAGCTACTTTTAAAGTAGTTAAATCTCATTTATCATCTAAAAACTAACATAAGACCATACTGACTTAAAAAAAAAATTTAGAAATTAAAAAAAAAATTACATGACAAAGAAACCAAATAAATAAATAAAATTGATTAGACAAATATAGTGGTTTATTATTTTGATCATACTAGGTATTTTACCGACGTTGAAAAGGGGATGTTATTTTGATCTCGCTCGATTCTTTATTTTTGGATATTTTGATTCAATTTTTTATTATTTTCAATTTCAAAATGAGTATATAGCGTGACTTTTTTTATGCCATGTCATTTTTTAAAAATAAATAAATTTATGTAAGTATAGCCTTATGATTTATCTAAATGAGATATAACTATTTTTATAAAATAATAGCTAATGTAGATCGAGTGGACAAATGCAGTGATTTATTTAGCTCGGTTACAAATGTAGTGATTTATCCTGACATATAATACAAATACAGGGGCGAATTTTACCCTTTTTCCTTCTTTTTATAATTAAAAAAATTTCACAATGAATTTGGAATTGAATTTACCTATTTTTTACATAAGGAAATTACTAAATTGTGATCATCTATATTTTTTAATGTCTTGGTAGGATAACCGTACGTAGTTGCGGGACTCATACTTTATAAACAAAACATAAACAAAATACTCTAACACACATTTATACATGTTAGATAAAATTTGTGATGTTCGTCATTTTATAAGGGATGCAAATCGTGCTGTAAATTGGTTAGCTAGAGTCCGAGAGCCTAGACTTGATTCATAGGATTGAATTGTTAACTCCACTATCTCCTTCTTAATAAAAATAGACCGATGATTTATACATAGAAAAATGTGTGTGACGCAACCTCCTGTACATTACATAAGCAATATTCGGTCGCCACATCAGACTAGAAGAGTCATGAAATACCAAAAAAGGGGCAGGTCGGCTCGATCGATACTGAAAATATTTCATAGGTTTCTTGGTTGAATGGAAGCAAGCTTCAAATGCCATTGATGATTGATAAATAATATGATGAACTGCAAGAGATGAAGAAGAATTTTGCAGAAGCAACTTTTGTCTTTGTAGCAATGTTTTTCCATAGAGTTTGGCTAGAATGGGGTTGGGAAGAAGGGACCATTTTGTAGCATAGATTTAATATTATTTAATTCTTTTATAGAAACTGAATTCATAACCTCTTTTGAGATTTGTTGATCTTCTATTGGTCCACGTGTTATTATGAAATCAGTATACAGAATAATTTTTTTTTTTAAATCAGTAATTTAAACTATAGGGAGTGGGAAAAATAGGAAAAGAATGGACAAATTTGCTTCATATAACTACGGAATCCACAGTAGCGTAAAATATTTCTAAACATTATTAATACCTTTAAAGAATATATAAAAATTCTAAAAAATTAGGAAAACTTTTGAGAAAAATAAAAGCATATTGAGTAAATTAACAAATAACAACAAGAGTAGTAAAAAAGAGAAGAAAAAGGGTAAAATGCATCCCTATACTTGCAGCGTCCATTCAATTATCATTGACTACTATTTTTTTAAAAATAGTACTCCTTCCGGTTCAAATTATATGACGTTTTGGTCCAAAACCGGAGAGTAAATTTTATTGATGCCCTGGATAATTGTGTCTACTAACTTTGTATTTTTACATTCTTGCCCCTTAGACGACCTGTCATTCGGCGTGGAAACAACATGTCACACATGGGCTCGGAGGGAAACGAAAGTTCAAGTGAAAGTGACTTGGACGGGAGTTCAAATTTTGGGTTTTCTTAGAAAATAGAGGCTTAGAGACCTCTGACATCCATCCTCTCTCGTAAAGCATTTGTTCTTGTTTCTCCTCTAAAAAAATTGTGTTTCGTAGGAAGATGGAGGGCATTTATTTTGAAGATTCTCAGTATGACAGTTTAATTGAATTTGATGATTCCGACAATATGGTTGTGAAGGATTCTCTTGAAGCCAACGATGATGAAATAGATATTGTCGTGGAGGTCATTTCGGTAGAAGACAAGGGCGTAATCGAGAAAATAGTGGAAGATACCTATGAGAAAGATGAGAAAGAAAGCTCGATTGAAGATGTGGCCGGGCAAGAAGAGAGTTCACAGGTCAAGGTCAACGAAGATGATCTTATTTCTGGGCTGACTATTGAGGAGGAACAACTAGTTTCAAACGCTAAAGATTTTGCCAACAGAATGTTAGCTGTGAGGAATGAAAAAACCCATGTGGCTTTTGATCTAAATAAACTTTCAACCACTGATGTTACTCCCCTTCTTACTCCGGTCGTGAAGAAAGACAGAGGTTTTGATTTGAATCAATTACCAACGCCTAAGGTTGATGAAGACAGAGACTTTGATTTCAATAAATTGTCAATTGCTGGTCGGTGGCAATTTGACGATGATCTTGATGAAATGACTTTCATCCTCATGCTGTGCATCTTTGTACCAGATTTCCATTAGATGTCTTTAATAAAGAATTTTGGGTGTATATATTTTGGTTTTCAGTAAGGTGTTTGACGGATTTTGATAATTTCGGATTTATGTTGTCGGAATTTACAAAATGGTATTGACTGTTGTTCCTGGGATTTATTCCAGAAACTCAATATATGAATATGTGCAGATATGTTGTTGTGTTTTGTGTTGAATTACTGGTACATGTTGCTCTTTGCAAATTGTAGTGTTTAAAGCAATTTTCATCTTCTCTGCATTTTGTGGTATTTTGTCTATTTAGTCAAAAGCAATAAATCCATTGACAAACATAACATGAACAAACTTTATTGACACCATAAGTAACCGAATAAAAAGAAACACAGCTTTGCATACTCATTACATTAAAGCAAACAAGTTAGTCCACTTTGGGGATTTTAGGAAGCTTGTTGGCAAAACTTGTTACCAGACCTAATAGCAACATTTATAGTTTGGACGCACAAATTCAGAATGTTCCTTTTAGTCTCTAACCTTGCAATCGTTTTTACCAAGGGGAGAAGGGCGTTGCCGATGGTCAGGATCACCTCATCTGCATCAATATTTTCATAACCTTCAACAATACCATTTCTTATATTCTTGAGCATGCGAGCCACCTCCTTCATGCGTTCAATCTGCTGCTATGTTTGGAGTAACTTATGCTCAATATCACCAACGTCTTGGTGGAGGGCAGTTCCAACAGCTCCTGCAATGTTGAGGATGTTTGCAGCCTCGCGAGGATCCATTACTTTCCTGGCAGAATTAGGTAGGGCAGAGATGGGTTTAAACAAAGGAAATAGGGAAGACAATTTCAAACAGAAAGGATGTCATGGTTTGGTGATAGAGTGAAGATGGCCCCTTCTTATAGAGAGTGTGGTGTTGAGTCCCTAACCCACTAAAAAATAATTTCCTACACTATGGTTGGGTGGTGCAGAGGAGATAGGGAGTTGTGTTCAAAATAGAGTTGTGCTTTAAAGAGAACACAAAAGGCTACAGGATTCCATGCCTATGTAACAGGAGTAAGGTAGGCTGCAGGATTCTCGACCTATACTATGCATATTCAATAATTTATTTCATTTCCCAATTCAATGAATATAATCAATTCTACTTGTTTCACTTTGATTTAATATCTCCTTGCAGTTATTGAAATCTTTTAGGAATCCTTTAACATTCGTTCACAGTTGGATCATTTTAAGGAGCAGTTGTGCCCTTTCATTACCATCCGTTCACTCTAGAGCAACAGTTGAGAGAAGTCATAACTCCTCCACATCTGCCTATATTAAACCAACCTTGCATCCTCTGCTTCTTCATCTCTCACTTACTCCATCTTTTTCTTTGCTTAAATTTCTTACTAACCAATCTATTTCCATGGATGCAATGCAGATGCAGGGGTTGTTGGTGGTCATATAGAGCAAGAGATAGAGTAGGCAACGACCAAGATTGAGTAGACAAATCAGGACATCAATAGGCTTGTAACTCATGCAGCAAAGCTGAGGCAGATCAAGCATGGAGCTCATGAACGATATCATGCACAAGATGGGATTGTCATCGTTGACACAGTTGGGAACTGCCTCGTGCATATGAAAAACACTATTGCTCTCCTCGAAGCCAAGAATGAAAGCTTAGAGTCCACCATCAACATTTCTAGGTCTGCTCAAGCTGCTTTGGACAAATATGAGAACAAGATCCTGCCCATCCCTAAGAATGATTAGATTGTTGTTGTTCCATGCCTGTGTTTGAGTTATTGCTGTAATGTTTTGTTATTTTAAAAGATTTCATTTCTGTTTAATGACTCACTCTCAATGGATTCAGTTACTTGTTGGTTCAGTTTCTTGTTGATTCAGTTTTTGTTCAATTTCAATGTCACACTGAGAAAAATTATTTAAAGGGATGTGCAAAAATGATGGAAATAGAGGAAACAGAGTATAAGAATCTATTCAATCCATTAATATTTTATCATATGTAATTACAAAACAACTTCATTGAGCTGCTTCTTCCTTTACAAAATATTTAATTACAACTCCATTTAGCCCCTTTTTCCTTTACAAAATATAATCCAATCTGTTCACCTAACGCACAATCCATAGTGATGGCAAAAAAATCATACACAAATGTGATTGCATAATGCCAGTTCTAGCAATATTCTAGCCTCCAAAATCTACACTATTTGTTATTTTAAATGCTTACAAAAATCATATATAACTTCAAATCTTCATCTAATTCTTCACAAACCCTCTTCCAAAAAAAATTCTAGCTGCACAACACAACCCTTATCCCAGCCACCAAAAATCCAACAAACATATACAACTTCATTTCTTCACCCTTTTATGTGCAAAAATGCAAATTCTGGTAATTCAACACAAATTCCTACAAAAGAACCAAACTTTACATTATTTGACATAGTAAACGAAAGCAAAAACCTGACTCCCTTGCACGTTTCCACATCCTCTGTATTGATCAAATTCCAACTCCAAACGAGGCACCTACCTCCCTGGTTGCTCATTTCTTCAATTTCCCATCTTTCATTCTTTCCAATAGGTTTTGATATGCAGTGAGTTGTTTAGCGCTGGTTAGTTCTTTCCTGCGCACTAACCAGTTCAAACGTAAACATGGTTAGTCGAATGGCAAAATGGTGTTTGGAAAATGAAGTTAACAAATTGGGATGAAATTAATAACCTTGAGATCCCAATGGCGAGCCTTGTGGTGCCTGGTTTAAGTCTGGAATCTCGATGGGTTGCTTAACCTCTTTATCGCACACGATTGTTTAATTTTGGGTTTCTAGAATACCCGAATAATTCGATGTTAAATCATCAAGGTCAGGCCAGTTGCTTGTAGGGGATTCAGGGAGTTCAATACAGTCAGGTAGGTCTGACTGATGAAACTGAGGAGTGATCGGGAATTCATTGAGGTCAGGTAGTGAATAAGCCATACCCAAAGAAAAGAGGATTTGAAAATGAAACAAGAGGGAGACTGTGAAATTTGAAACCCATACTCCATTTCAAACAAATTAGGGTTACAAGGGGAAGGAGGGGAACTATTTGAAATTGAGTTTTTGCCATAATTTCGCCAAAAATTTGAGCGGGTTAGGGTTGAAGTGGATGAAAATTTTGAATCCATTTCTTTGGGAAGAGAGAATTTGGCCGAAGAAAGAGAGGAGAGGAAGAGGAAGGAGAAGTTGGCGTTGGGTTTTCATTTTGGATGAGATGTGGCTGGCATTGTTACTGTTGGAGCGGTGCAGCTCACAAACAAGAAATGATAAAAAGCTAGGCTTACACAATGACGATTAGACCTACCTTAATCTGTGTGATTTGGGCTTAGGCGTCATATAATTTGGACCGGAGGGAGTAATATTTTATTTGACACCTTATAAATTTATCTACAGTTGAAATTAATCATATTTATAAAAGAAACTATCATGATTATTTTTCTCGTATAAAAAAATTAAATTAGAACAAAGTAATCACCTCTTTTTTGTTCCACCCGAAAAAAATGTTGTCTCTTCCTCCTTTTTACAATATGCCAAACAAGATATTATTATTTTTAGATAGAAAATGCAATAATTTATTTAACTCACTTGCAATGATTTATACTACAAATAGAACCCTTTTCCAAAAAAAACAATAATAGTAGTGACTGAGACTTAGGTTTCAATTTCACATTTGCTTATTAAAAAAAAAAAAGTATTCAGTAAATAAATAAATAAAAAGGATTTAAAAAAGAATTACCGTTCTCAAGGAATCTTTGCTACGATTAGGCGAATTACCGAATACTCCCTCCGTCCTTAAATAATGGACGTTTTAGGATAGTAAAAAAGCGTAAGACAATGATCTTTGATCTTATTTTATTTCACATTGTTTCATTTTTACTTCTAATTTCCACTCAAATTACCACACCATCATCAAATTGGGTTGATTCAAAAAAAAAAATTGTCATTTGTACAAAATATATGCTTCAAAAAAGATAAAATGACAAATATTCCAAATAGTAAAAAAACGTAGAAAAACGACAGTTATTAAAGGACAGAGGGAGTAGTTAAGAAAAACTGGGTGTATTTTATAATTATGCAAAATTGCGGGTACATTAATAGTATATCTGAAGAATCTGTTGAAAATGCTAACACTAACTTTTATTCGACGCTCTCACTAGTCACTGCTAGTTACTCCAGTCTCCAGCCGTGCATTCCTTACCCTCTCTACCTGCATCGCCGATCATCTCTCTCACCGCTCCACAACTACAGGTGATTTTTGGTTTCCTTTTCCGTATTATTCATTTCACTTATTGCACCGAAAGATGGGAAACTTCTTCCTGGCCACTGAAACCCTCGTTCCTTTCGTCTAGGTGATAATGTTTGGTTGTTAGTTCTTGGCGATTTTCTTTCAACCATTTGGTTCTTGATGAACTTAATGGAAAGTTTTCATTTAGTAATTTCTATGTTTATTTTACTCTTTTTTTTGTTCCACTGACTTCATGTTGATGTAGATGTACAAAATCTGAGACGTGTTTGATGAATTTTGGTAGAATTGGAACTAGCATCAGCAGCAGCAATATACGAATTGGCGTGGTGAGCTCCCATATCATGGCTTCCGAGAAGGAGGCTGCTCTTGCGGCTGTTCCCTCAGATGGTCCCACCATGTAAGACAATTAGTACTAACTTTTCTGTGATTATATCTTGTCTGTTTCGTTCTTTGCCATCTTTGTAAATGATTGAGCAAATTCGTAGTTTACGATTTGTGGTACAGTAATTCAACATTCACTTCCAATTTGTTGCTTTATTTTCAATTGCATCTCATCGATCCTTGGAAATCTGTAGCATCATTATAGCAAGTAGTCTGTGCTGCAGGCAAGGCTGGTGAGAGAGGTGATGTATGGAGAGTCATTTGAGCTGTTCTTGTTATGTTGGTTGTGGGTGAGTGAGTACTAAAAAGTGCATATAAAATAGATGTAGGAATGCATGAATATGAGAAAAAGGTCTTGCAAGTATATCGATATGAATCGTAACGAACTTTGAAGCAAATAGTCACCTTTTTTTTTTACAAGCAAAATCCTACTAAGGATGATTTTTATCCAATAAAGTTATTTGAGTTGCCATTGAGCTCTTTTGCCCTTCGCATCATGATAGAAGCATGTGATTGGTATGTCTACAATTTTCAGATATCAATGGATTTCAAGTTTACTGTTCTTTTTGTTTTAATGCAGTTTTGACAAGATCATCAAGAAGGAAATTCCAGCTAATGTGGTTTTTGATGACGATAAGGTACTGCTTGATTTGTTACTGATGGTTGTTTCATCTCTGCATTTTATTTTGGATAACATGGTATGTTAGCGGCATTACTCTTTTGAATTTATATTTATTAAACTTCATTTAAGGCCATTCAGTTTTACCTTCTCTTTAGCTATACTGATTTAAGAGAGGTTTCTTTGGGCCTGATGCTTAACTCGGGTGTATTAGCTTCAATTTTGTGTTTCTCTTTCCTTGAATGTATCTCATGACTACACTGTTAGTGATTAATTAAATTTGAAATGGAGCTTGAGTTCTATGGCTATCTTGAAGTGGAAAGATATTACTATTCGGAAAAAATAAAGTATCACACAGTGATGTCATATGAATTTTTTGCTGCAATGGGAAGAGTGGCAGTTTTCTTTCAGTTATTTTATTCTGTATTATGTCATTATTGATGTAATAATCCTCTTAGCTTCAGAATTACGATGTGTCACACTATAAGATTGTATTAACTTTATGGTAAAATTGCTTGTATGGATTTTCTTGAGATTTATAACCTCAAATCTTCTTGGGTGAATGGGTTATTGGTTATGGTATTTTATATTCATTGAGATCTTTAAGTTCTTTTATGACACTCTATTTCATTTGCTGTACGATTTCATTCTCTTTTCGGATTTTTTCCTTTCACTAGGTCCTAGCTTTCAGGGACATCGCTCCTCAAGCTCCTACACATATCCTCATCATTCCCAAAAACAGGGATGGGTTAACTAGAATATCCAAGGTATATATCACTTGCTCTTCTTTTTTTACATCATCAGAACAACTAGGCTTTAACTTTTTGGAAGGTTTGCATGAGTTTGCCAACTCTATTTGCTATCCCCTTTGTTTTGGGTGCCTCAAAATCAAATTTACAGACTGCTAAATGCATGTGGTAGCGTATGCTTCCTTCGATTCATGATAGTTGGTGAGCATGACTTTTGTTGTTTATTGGTCATCACTTTAATTTTGTTTTGTATTGCTTGATATAATGGGTTCATATCTTCAAAAGATATAAGTTTTCTTTGAGTTCCTTTTTAAGGGTTAACTGCAATTTAGTTCCCATGTTTTCTGATATGGTTATAACTGGGTTGTTGTGTTCTATACATAGGCTTTGGAAAATGCAATGCAAGTCCTTAAAATGAAACGGACAAGTCCTGTCTTTAAGAAGAGTAGGTTAGGTCTTTTCAGGAAGAGGTGCAATCTTCAAGCCTTTGGGCATTATTTCTCTATTAGGAAAAAACTTTCCCTTTTGTTGTTGCTTTGCATGGTGGGGCATGGCCTTGTGGCAGGAGAACATGGGGGATGTAATTGGCTGGACAAGGACTGCTCCTCCATTCTCAACCCGTATTAGGATCTATTCATTCATGTCTATACTTACAGAAAATCTAATAAGTGTTATCTGCTCCATACTTAACTGTTGGGATAGTTTTTGCTTTTATTGAAAAAGGAGGAAATGAAACCAAAAAAAGAAATGGTGCTAGCGACGGGTTCTTGAATTCTAGAGCACCAAGCTACATGAAAACTAGGAATGGAGAGCTTTCATCACTTTAAAGGCTCTATTGGTTGTGTCTGGTTGTTTTAATAGATCTGTGAAGGGTACTGTCAATTGTTGCACTATACAGAATGCTCTGAGCATTCTGTTACCAATGCATCTACTAGTTCCATACGTGCTTCTAACTTTGCGGGCTCTGCTATTAGGCTGAGGAGAGGCACTGTGAGATTCTTGGCCATTTGCTTTATACAGCCAAGCTCATAGCCAAGCAAGAAGGACTTGCAGATGGCTTCAGGATTGTGATCAATGATGGGCCTGTTGGAGGTAAGTTTAGCTTAGACAGTATGCTTAAATAGTTTCAATTTTTCTTGAGTTATTTTAGATGCTTTTTTGACGGGTGCTCGCATACGGTCTTGTAGGTCAATCAGTGTATCATCTTCATGTCCATCTCCTTGGAGGACGCCAAATGGACTGGCCACCAGGCTAAAGTTGGGTTCCGGATTACTACAGGCAAAACAGCGAGTGGTGTTTTTTCAAAATTCTGTTTGCAGTTGTGCCTTGTCTGCCATGGTATCTAATCAAATTAAGAACTACCCTGCCATTACTATTGTGAGTTTTTACGTCAATAATGGAAAGAGTTGTTGTAATAAGGTGGTGAGCTGGTAATGATTTGTGAACTAGACTGTCAAGAGACCTGACAATGAGTAGGACGAAAACTCGATCTTATTTCGTATCATTTAATGGAGCAGACAGCAGAGCATGTTTTGAATGGCAGGTTTGCCTAGTATATTTAGCGCTTGCCTAAATTTTTTTATTTTATTTTATTTTTTTAAAGTGGCAACATTGGTTGATCTAATTGAGCCAGTAGGGTGGATCCCTCGAGAATCTATGATATCCGTATCCAAACGTCGATGTTTTTTCATATTTGAATGTCACTTAACATGCTAGCTATTTCAGAAATGTTTATATTTATAGTACATCTAAATAATGATAGAAATAGATTTAACTTATTATATTGTGGTCTTTATTTAATTTGTACCAAATTACTACATCTCATTTTTTTCACCTAACTAATTCATATTTAAACTTTTACTGATTACATCTGTAACTTTTTATTAAAATTAAATATTTATTTAGTTAATAAACAATTCAAGTTAGAATTGGGGGAAGGTTTATATTTAAATGTGTTTGATTGGTGACATATACGTCAGATTTCAAAAAGCTGTCATTATTTGAAAAATTGAAATCACATAAAATCTACTCAAGTTTTTTATTTTTTTTATCTCCTCATTTATTTTCTATTAGAATTTGAAAATAAACTCGTTCAAGTATTATCATTTCTAAATTTGTGAAATTCACAGCTAAAATAATATAATATAATAAAAATATATAGAAAATCATGAACAGGCTTTTTTGTTCGTTGTTACCTCAACTGGCAGCAGTCCTCGTAAGCAACCAATCGCTTGGATGTGGATGGGCTATAATAATTTTTCCTTAAATCTCAGCCGTCAGTTTCTTTTCCTTAAGACACGACACGTGAATATGCCGTTTTAAACATACGGTTGAGATCAACTCCAGCATCCTCAAATCGATCTAAACCGTGCGCTTCTGAATCACAAAAAGCAAAAATGGAAAACCGTGTGCTTCCAAAAGGTCGTGCTCGCTTGCGTTGCGTTGCGTGCGTGAGGAATAACAGATTCTTTCATGGGCCCACACACACTATATAAAAAGTAGAAAAACTGAAATGGATCCGTCTTCTCCTCTCTCCCCACTTCGCAACCAACGTCCATAACCACCTCTCCTTCTTCCACCCTCAACGACACACTCCATCACTAAACACTTACTTCTCTCTCTCCCCCTCATAACTCAAATCTCATTTTGAAAATGAAGTTGAAATCAGCCAGAGTAGTTCCGGCGTCGTTTACCATCATGAAGAAGCAGAGAACCAACCGTCGCCGGCAAGTCCGCTCTCAGATCTCTCCAGTGCTACTGTTCTCTCTCCCGGGAAAAGAAAACCGCGACGGGCCTCAAGTCTCCTGCGACTCAACCAGCGGTCTCACCCTCGAATCCAGCGCCGCCAAGAAGAGGAAGTTCCCAGAGACCACGGTTCCTGAAGCGCCGCCGTTCCGGAGGCTCACCAGATCTTACTACAAGCAGATTAAAAAGGAGACGAAAGTGAACGAAGGAGATGAAGTCAGTGAATCGTCGTCGTCTTATGTTGATGAGTCTAAGTTGAAGAGTACCGTTGCTGATCAAACTCAACTGAACGAGCCTTCTGTATCGTTCACCACCAAATCGGAGGTTACAGAGAACGACGTCACTTCCGCGGTGGAATCCTGCTTTTCACACCATTATCAAACTGATGAGCCGGGCAGAGACTGTAGCAGAGCAGAGCAACTAGAAGTGACGGAAAATGAGGCCGTCTCTGTCGTCCGGGGAGGAGTGGATGATGAGGATCTCGCTTGCACGGAACAGCTCTCGCTTGATGACTTCGTTTCGGACTACTCTTCCAGTCACGAGGCGTCCTTTTCTGAGCTGCAATCGGGGTTGTTTGGAGAAGACAGTTACTCATCGGAGTTTTTCAGTGGTTTATCTGACTACACGCCGTCGATGTTCCTTGACGACTCCGGCAGCCAATTCTCCGAAAAATCTAGTTGCAACGATTCGTCTCCTTCCGAAACTCACGTTCTCTTGCACCAATTCAAGCAGCAGCTCACGCGCTCAACCTCACCTCTGCTAACAATCAAATCCTCAGTAGCCCAAATCCCGGAGAATTCCACGGTAACTAACTCAAAGATTCATTTCGTAATTGTTAATAATATTCTAATTAATTAATCTTCCAAGTTTTTTGAATTATTAGTTAATTAATATTAATTTTTTGAATTTGATCAGTTTACCAGATTTGAAGATGAGGAGGACGAGGAGAGCTACCAGAGGTTGAGGGAGCGAGAGAGAAGACAAGTGTATTTGAACGATTACGCCGATTTCTACAGTGCTACGACGAAGTACGGTGATCTCATTCGCCATCAACGATCGCAATTGGTTCACTGGATTGTTGAGGTCAGTTTCTTTCCATGCCACGTGTCTCTTCTTAACTAATTATTTAGCCGTAGAAATTAGGAACGGATAAATCAATTACTCGGATGCGGCGACTTTTGATTTGCTTTCTTTCTCCTTGTCTTTCTCGTCTTTCACCATGTCACACGGCTTTCTCCATGCCAGCTGGCACAGTTTGTTAATAGGCGCAGTAGATATTCTATTCACTATTCAGTGCATTGCTTCTAGTCTATTTTGATTCGTCCATCCAATGGAATAATGACACGTTCGAAGCAAAGATTTGAGTTATAGAGCACACCAATGGCATCTACTATTGAGTACCGTTAAGCTTGTTACAGAAGTCACTTATATTATACCCCGCGACACGAGTCGTCTCTTTTTCAAGTACAGAACGGAGATACTTGTGGGGCCGGGTTTATTTATTTATTTATCCCGTTTCAATTTCAACAGTTTTCATTTTTTTTTTAATTTTTTCTCTCCTGTGCCATGTTTGCAGCATCTTGCTGATTTTTATTTTATTTTTGAATTATTATTAGTGGTTGAGAAATATATAGAATGTGTTGTCTCACACCCAGATTATAGAGTAATTAATGGATTAACTAATTCTTGTGTACCATTTCACTTTTGCTAATCAGTAAGTGGAAACTTGGCTATTGCCTGTTGATTAATTTGTTCATGTTATTTGGAATAAGCAGCAATCAGTAGCAAAGAAGTGTCAGCAGGAGACAATGTTCCTCGGAGTTAGCCTTCTTGATCGTTTCCTCTGCAAAGGCTTCTTCACGAGCAAAAGGAACCTTCAAATTGTTGGAATAGCCTGTCTTACATTAGCCACCAGAATTGAAGAAAATCAGCCCTACAACACGTAATTGTTCTCTTTTCAGCTCTTTCATTCAGTTTTTAAATTCAATGATTCCTACTACAGATGCCCAGGAAGTAAAAGGGAAAAGATTGGTAACTTCCTTACCTACATTAGCATGCATATGCTATCATAGAGCTTAGATTATAAATAGTACTAGTTGAGAGTTCCAGTGATCAATTAATTTGTTATGGTGAACTCAGTGTGCGGCAAACGGCTTTCCACTTGGGGAAAAATGTGTACAGCAGATGCGAAGTGGTGGCAATGGAATGGTTAGTGCAGGAGGTGCTCAACTTCCAATGCTTCTTGCCCACCATCTACAACTTCATGTGGTAATTACTCCTTTTGACCTATCAGCATTCTTCAAGTGTTTGGAGAAAGATATAGTTTGTAATCCTTAGATATTGATGTGCAATTCGTAATTATCTTAGGTTCTACCTGAAAGCAGCCAAAGCTGATGCAATACTGGAGAAGAGGGCTAAATATTTGGCTGTGCTAGCATTGTCAGATTATGAGCAGCTTGGGCACTGGCCCTCAACAGTTGCAGCAGGGCTCGTAATTCTCGCGTCTCTAGAAAGTGATCGAATTGATTCCTCTGAGCGAGTCATTGAGGTATACAGACAATGCTTTTTTATAAGGGGAGAAAACTTTTAGTTGCCCTCTGTAGTTTATACTGTAGCATAATCTGCTTTTAGAATAATTCATTTTTCTTCTTCAGGTTCATGTCAGAACAGAAGAAAATGACTTGCAGGAATGTGTAAAGGTGTGGGAAATAATGCTCTGTTTTACATGTTGCTCAATTCTGATTTTTGTTGTTGTTATTTAATTTTAGTTGGTCTTAAACAGGGGCTGGAGTGGTATCTACAGTATATGAGTTAGCAGATTAACAGCGTATCTACAGTATATGAGTTAGCAGATTAACAGCAAAAAGGAATCATCACATTCTTTCCTGTTGCAACATAAAATACATTTTCTGAAAATATGAATGGAAACACAGTGTTATAGTATAAGAAAATAGAAATAGACTTTATACATTGCATTTTCTTTTATCTTTTCTTGAATGATTGAATCAATCGTGTATTCTAGAGCTTGGTCTCGGTTGAAGCAGCTGGAACTGTTGCGGGCTGTCCAGCTGGAGAGAGATCAGTCTGTATCTGCTCTAAATTTCCAACATCCTCAGTCTTGTCCTGGACAAATAGACCTTCCTTTTTCTCCTCTTCAGCCTTTCCAACCTTCTCTTTCGTCATTGCGCCTACAACCTCAGCTGCCTTTGCCACCCTATTAAACGCACCTGAGACCCACGTTGATCCTGCCGATACATACTGATTGCTCAAGAGCGCAGATCCTGCACTGCTTGCCTTCTGCTCAGCAGCTGTAATGGCAGATTTTGTCCTTTCATACACTTGGAACTTCTCATCCACCCTGCGGACCTTCTCATTTACCGCAGCGGTACCCATGCTAAGCTTCTGACTCAGACCAATCTTCTGGTCGATAGAAGCAACAGTGGCAGAGGCGTTTGATGTGAGCTGCATTCGATCGTCAAAGGATTTTGCTCTTTGGACGGCATCTTTCCCCAAGACATAGCCCTTGGCAATCATCGAGCTTACCACATCTTCAGCCTTCTTATAAGCAGCACTAGTAGCAGGTGACTTTTGCTCCTTCATGTAGAACAAGGGGAAAAGAATTGTGAGACGAACTGCATCTAATTGCTACTTTGCTACTGTGTAAATTCTTCAGCAAAGAAACAAAATAAATTAAAATCCATGGATAGAAGAAACTGAAAGACGTAGCTGCATAGTTATATAAAGGTACGAATATTTACCGAGTTTGATGATGGGGCATCAGGAGGCAGCTGGTAATCTTCAACAGGTTCTATAGTAACAGCAGAACCGCTTATAGTGGCTCCCTGAGTCAGTAAATTAGAGTGTCAAAAACAAATTCTGAAATAAACTCTCATGTTGAAATTGTCGCCTTCCGCTAGATATCTATCTAACAAAGAAAAATTGGGCCATAAAGATAAATAAAGACTGTACCGAAAGAAGCATTGCAGTGTCTGCTGCCTGAAGCTCTTTGAAGGTGACATAGGCAACCTTAGCCGTTTCACTTTCCCTAAAAAAAACCACTGTTAGTACTTATGATTTTCCTGGCACATAACAATTCCTATCAATCGAAGAGTACCTTCGCATTTCGACATATTCCACATTACCAGAGAAAGAGAAAAACTCTCTCACATCTTGCTCAGAAGCAGATACCGAGACATTGCTAACTTTGAGTGTCTTGCTCTGCGAGGAGTGGCAGATAAGTTTAGAAGCATATCTACCAAATTGATACTCATAACATGCAACCAGCAATCCAGGTATATTATCATCTTTACTGACCTCAGGAACATCAATTCTCAATTTCGATGCACCGTCTGACACGGGAAGTGTTTCAACTTTCCGATCTGAATGGTCTGGCGTAACCTAAGTATGAAAAGTACTTGATCAGAGGGTCTTCAGTTATAGACAGGAACACAAAAGTGATCTGCATATCTATCTGATTAATTTATGACATGGTACGTAGAAAAAAAGGATCAGCTGGTATAGCAGACCCTAATCTACCCTCATATCTCAAAATTAGGCCACCCTAATCAATTACAGACTCAATTCAGAACAATTCTGTCAATTTCAAGGGTACCCAAGATTTATTTTCTGTCGGAATTATGATAAAACAACATATCATACATGTAGATGGCTTTATGAAGCTAAAAGGGGATTGAATATAGAAGGGGAAGAAGAACTCACCGACATTTCAAGATTTTGATGTGGAAAGAATTCCAAGAAAGATGAATGATCAGCAGGAAGAGTGAAGGAAGAAAGAGAAGGTGAAGGTGAAGGTGGTGGTGATAGGTGGTTTTCAGTCCTTTTGGTTGCGGAAAGTTCGCGCGGCCGTTTTGGTTGTTATGTTGTGGTAATTTTTCAAGCGGTTGGTGTTCATCTCAAAACACAAACCACCTAAAAAAGAACAATTATCTTATCAAAAAAATATTAATTTAACAGTTTTATGATACTACTCCAATATTTTAGGAAAAAAGTCAAATAAGCTACTGCATTTGTATCATATGTCAAGATAAACCACTACATTTGTAATTGAATCAAATAAGTTACTGCATTTGTATCATATGTCAAGATAAATTACTACATTTGTAATTGAGCCAAATAAGCCACTGCATTTATCCACTTGATCTGCATTAGCCACTCTTTCCTAAAAATAGTTATACCTTGTTTGGCATCTAAAAAACAGCGGTTATGCTGATTTAGAAATTAAATTTAAAAATAAAAATATAAAGAATTAACATGTTAGAAAAAATAAATAAAATTGATTAAAAAAAATAGTGGTTTATTATTTTGATCTTACTTGATGTTTTATACCTAGAAAAAGAAATATTATTTTGATCTCGTTCGATTTTTTATTTATGAATATTTTGATCCAACTTTTTATTTTTTAATTGCAAAAATGAGTGTTAGGTATGGTTTTTATGTCATGTCATTTAAAAAAATATATCATGTAAGCATAGTCTTATGATGTATCCAAATAAGGTATACCTATTTTTAGGAATGAGTGATTAATGTAGATCAAATGGATAAATGCAGTGGCTTATTTGGTTCAATTACAAATGTAGTAGCATATCCTGACATATAATACAAATGCAGTGGTTTATCCTAACATATGATACAAATGCAGTAACTTATTTACTCAATTATAAATGCAGTGGCTTATCGTGACATATGATACAAATGTAGTGACTTATTTGACCATTTTTCCAATATTTTATTATTACATTGTCATTCTCATCCATTATTTTATCTTTTTGGTAATTTATTAGTATTATTTTTGTCGTAATTGAAATTTTTTATTTACTTATAATTATGTTTCGGTTTAAATATATATAAAGAAATAGAAAAGGGAACTGAAAATATGATTGAGAAAGAAATTATTTAAGATAATACGTATTGCTTATGTAATTGTAACGTGGACTCATTGAAAAGTAAAATATTATCGAAATATTATTTTATTAGTATTAATTTTAAGAACAATCCAATAAAATTTCCAAGGGGAATAGAAGGATGAATGCTCCTCCATCTCTGGCACACAAACAACACACCCATTGCATGATCGAACAAAGTAATGAAAATGAAAAAGTAAGAAACATCAACGGTGGTGTTAGTTACCACTTACTGCTCGGCACTTTGCTTACTCTATTTTGTCGAAATGACCAAAATATCCTCCCCACAACTACACCTCTCTCCTACAGATTCTGCCCTAAAATCGTCATTTCTCTCTTTGGTAACCGCCGCCCCAGTTCTTTCTAATTCTTTTCTCCCCTCCCCAAATTTTTCTCAAGAATCTGAACCTATTATTTTCAAATTTGAAAAAAAAATCAAAACAGTTTCTAACTTTCTACTCCAATGGCGATTACCAGTTTTGAAGCTTGCAAGAAACGGAAGCGCACCTCCGCCATCTTCACCATCGGAGACCTCGCCGCAGACCTCCTCCTCCGCGGCTCTTTCAGAGAAAACATCAGACTCTTCCTCTCTGAATGTGCAGAGCTTCAAGACTTCACCGTCGGCGGCAATCCCGTCTGGTCCACTCTGCTCCTCGATGAATCGAACGGCGTCGTTTTCCCTCTCTACACCATCGAAGAACACACCTCCTCCTCCTCCTCCTCCTCCTCCTCCTCCCAACCTTTCTGCCACCTCTGCCGATGCGTCGGTCAGTTTTCCCTTATTTGCTTCTTCATCTTCTTAATTTTTTAGGATTATTTTCTTCATTTTATTTCTTATTTCTTTTTCAGATTGGAGTCACCATTTTGTTTCAAAGAGAACCTATCACCTAATCATCCCTAAAGACGGTAAGTGGGAAAAACCAGTAACCAAAGCGTCGCTTAGTCTCCGGACTCATCTTCTTCACGCCGTCATCCACTGCAATGGGTTTGGTCATCTGGTCTCCATCAATGGAGTTCGATCCAGATCAAGATTCCTCCGCGGCAATTTCCTCATGACCCAATTCGATCATCTCTGCTCAATTCTCCGCCCTCGGTACACGACTATCAACACTGAATTATTTAATTTCACTTTCCTTGTCGTGTTCTTTGGCTAACTAGATTAGTTTCCCATTCTCAATTGATTTCCAAATTCTTTTGCCGCAGTGAAATTTCTGTGATTGACTTGTCGAAGAAGAAATCAATGGAGCTTCGATTGCTTCATGGAGTGGCTTATGGGCGGCCTTGGTTTGGGAAATGGGGTTACAAGTTTCACCATGGAAGCTTTGGAGTTACATCCCAGAAATATGATAGGGCCATCCAAATCCTCACCTCGTTACAACTTAGTAATGTTATTAATGGCGAGTCTGCTCATACAAACAAAGGCAGATTGATTGAGAGAATTGTTCAATTTTACTCAGCTGCTAGTGAGACCCAGTTGGTGACAGTAAGCGATCTTCTCCAATTCATGCTTTCTTTCAAGTCCACTGCCCCAATCCAAAGGAAATTGGCATTGTTGTTGGCTTCAATTTCCTCTTCAATACCAACCCATCCAATTCAGCACCAACTTTGTTTACCTGGGAATTCCTTTACTGATCATAATGATGATACTGTTGGTGCTGCTTTTCTTGCTAAATTACAAGGTAGCAGATATCCTGCCAGAAGATTGGAGAATACTGTGAGAGAGATTGTGAATGTTCTGGAAGCACGAGGAAGTCCTGTGACTCGCCAAGATTTGCGAGACACGGTGAGGAAAAAGATTGGTGACACAGGCTTGATTGATTCTGTTTTGAAAAACATGGATAAGGTTAGAGTGGGAAATCAAGTGATTCATCGATCAAGTAACCCAGCGACCAAGGTCTTGGAATTTCGGCTTCAAGATGAGGATCATGCAGAAAACCCTGCATCAGAAACAGAGTTAGTACTGGAAAACCCAGTAGTTCATCATCAGCAGCCAGGACTAGATGTTTACCAAGATGTGGTAGTTTTGTACAGTGTCTTGTTGGGGTACAAGCACACTCATGTGCTTAATGAAGCAGCTAGGACAGTCTTGGACAGCAAGCATTTTATCAAGAAGTGGGAATACAAAAGTAGTCGCAACGACAAAGATGTGCAATTGAATCTGAACTGTGGAGTTAGGCCAAAGTACCAAGAATTAGTACAACACTTAACTAGACCATCGCCGCCGCGGGAGCTGGTAGTAGTTCCACAACATGTTACTGTTGGTGAGTTCAAACAGAAGGTGCAATGTGCACTAAGAGACACATATTGTGTGATGGAGGAATTTGTTGTGAGGGAAGTATCTATTGGTGGGTACTTAAAACTAATAAGGGGAAGTGAGGAGGAGGAAATGATCGAGTGTGGAGCAGAGCAGGGTATGGAAGTTTGGGTGGGAGGATGTGGGTTGGATTTGGATACTAAATTGAGGTATCAAGGTGGGGTTGATAATTGGAAGGTGGATTGTAGGTGTGGTGCAAAAGATGATGATGGGGAGAGGATGGTAGCTTGTGATGGTTGTCATTTGTGGCAACATACTAGATGCAATGGAATTACTGATGCAGATGAGGTTTCTTGTGTGTTTCTGTGCTGGAAATGCAAATCTGCTAGAAAATGAAGTCTAATTACTTAGGTTTTTTTAGGGTTTGATTTATAGATGTTAGTGTAGAAGTATGGTAGACAGATGATTATGAAGACTGAAAAGTTGTTGATACGGTCAAGACTCGTTTCAAACCATTCCAAGATATTTTTTTGGTGGGATGTGGAATTTCAGAGTATTGAAGCTTATTTTATTTCCATTGCTTATGATTATGAAGTAGAGAGATCATAATGTTCATAAGAGGCTATTAGTTGAGAATTTTATGCATCGAATTATGAGTTCGAATGTTGGCGATTGGTGTATATGCTGTTTATGGATAAAACTCATTTTAAATAAATTTTTAAAAACATAGTTTTTAGATTCAGAAACTCCCAAATTCTGAAATATATTTCAGAATTAGTTCCACGAATATTAATAAATTCTCTATAAAAAATAATAAAATATTATTTAATTTAAATCGGAGAAATAATACATAGAATGTAAAATGATGGTATTGTAATCTTTAATTATGATGTAGGATTAGTAAGTTAATGATTTTCTGTAAAAGTTTGTGGGAACTAAAAAGGACGATTTAGACTTTACAATTATTGCTTTCCCGAAACTTTTTAGACCAAATCCAAAACGAAATCACACAAAAACAGAACAAAATGCACTAAAACGCCGAGTAAGGACAAGAACCACCAGTGGTACCAATCTCATTTCCTCATTTCAGCATTTCATAATTATAAAAAAAACACTAAGAGCATGGACAAACAATAACACCTCAAGCTTTTTCACCAATCAATCAGCACACCATAAGATCACTTTAACCATGTTGAATTATAGTTAAGTGATAAGAGAATTGTCTACTTTTAACTCAAATTTTAAATTGGAGTATGAAAAATGGAACAAATCATACTATGAGGATCATTTTTATCGTTGTTGTCAATAATTTTGATCAAGATTTAATCTTTTACTAGAAAGGGAATTGTAAAAAAATATGACCCTTTGGCAGAATTGTAAAAAGATTGTTCACGCTTATTCTAATTTTGAGTTCGAGAAAATATAACATATCATATTTGAAGGGTTAAGTCATCAAGAAGGCCGACAATGCTTGAAAGATAATAATATTTTGTTTTATTTTTGCTGAAAGGGGAGATAAAATAGAATACCCTAAGCGAGAAAAAAAAACACACACACACGGGCTCTTCTCCTTTGGCCACGATTTTGCAGTGGTAGCTATAGGAAGGCAGAAGCCTTTGCCGTCCATGTGCAGCATGCGCACAATTCTTGTAAATTTTTTCCCTCAACTTCGGTGGCCATCCATCCAGCCAACTGATTCTTGACATGATACTATAACAATTACACAGTATTTCAAGAACTTTGGCGGCTCTTTTTGTCTGCCACTTTCCATATAGAAACAGGATTTAAACAAAACATATGTTCTCCCCGCAAAAAGGGTCCCAACCAGACAACTACCAAATACCAAACCATAATGTGACACCATTCCTCTATTCTTTCTGACACATTGCGACAAATCTATCCGTCTAACAAATTTGACAAAAACAGAAAACAAAACAAAATATTTCCCATCACTAACGATTTGTGCATAATCAAATCATTAACACCATAACTAACTAAAGAGCTCAATCTAATTGGTTAAAAATGGCTTAATTAATACTATGATTTTAAATTTGAGTCTTAACACAACTATTTTAAAACTCGATAATACCACTTACATTTTAATACTATTGGGTTCTAATAGAGACATAATGGGTGCTTATCATGATAAGATAATCAGTGCGATATCGAGTTTATATATAAAAAAAGAAAAGAAAACCATAACTAAATAGAAAAACAAAGAATTAATCATTTGGAGAATAAATGTCTCATTTATTTGTATAAACTAAAATTTTAATTTAATGTCAATTGTTAGGAATATGCCACCTTTCAAATACTATTAAAAGGACATGACAGTTACAATTGCATAATAGGAATATCCCATCAAACCATTGAAATAAAAATTTCAAAGAATAGGATGAAGACCATTTTCAGAATCCCTACCACTGACTCCTCCGAAATTTGTTGACTGTCATACTTGTTCACTCTTAATTAAGGTCTAAAATTTAAATCTAAGGAATAAAAAAACCATCATGGGAGAGTCAACCCAACCATACTCGAACAAAATTAGTCTCATATGCCGGAAGGACAGAAAAAACACCCGGGAAGACTGAAACATATCAATAACAAATAATCACTGCTTCCCAAGTTGAGAGAACTAGATTTCTCTACTGCATTATGCCTTGTTCAGATGTTATGTTTTGTTTTGGTGAAAACTATGAACTGTTATAGCTGTGGTCTTATTAATGGATTTTTCTTTAATCTTAATAAAAAATGTACATAGGTAAATAGAAAATTGAAGAGAAAGAAACATAATCTTATAAGGTTAGAGCATATTAAGAGAGAGGTGCTCGGCGAGGCACACCTTTTCTCTTGTGAAACAGTTTCCTTGCCTTCAATGCTGCAGTCATCCGGCGATGACTCTCCGGAGACATATCGGTTAAAGAAATCGATGACTCGTTCTCAGTTGAAGTTTCAGGATTGCTGTCTTCCTTCAAGCATAGGTCAGGAAATTCTTGAATTGAGAGCGGAATTATTTCTTTACTTTGGTCTATAGGCTCTAAAGGAACATTCGAGACCTGCAAATGCATCAGTAAATCAAAACCGCTATAACTAAGATAATTGCAAGCACGGAAGTGTGCTTTGGTCAAGTGTCATTTCGTTGCAGCAGGAGAAAACATTATGCATTAGACTGGAGAGGCAACGAGTTCAATCTTATTACCTTGCACTCAACCGAGCAGTAGGAATTGGGCGGGTCTTGTAAATATCTCTTGCATACTTCACAAGAAGAACCGAACTTCGCTTTCGTTGATGGTTTTGAGTCTTTAGATTGGGGCCGAGTATTCAGATGCACAGCCTTCTCACCATTGATCTTATATGTCTGCAATATCAGACAATTAGTTCCATCAGAAACCATGATCACATCATTTGCTGAATTTTATCAACAGGAAAAGAAAGGGGCAAAGAAAAATCGCCTATCAAAGTAATCAGCAGCTCCGTGAACGAAATCATTCAGTCCAAAACAACAACTGAAACCCTTGAAAAGAATTAAACACAACTAAAAGCTAGAAAGAAGCAGTCTATTACTGAGTAGAATAATGGTGGATGATTCACAAGATTGCACAAATTGTTAGACTGGACTAATCTTTCCACCATATTGTTCTTTAAGAGACTCGGTCTTTTTACTACCTCAATATCAAATCGAGCAAGCAGATAAGTTTAAGGATTTAATGCCAACAAAAAGTGGAGAGCAACTTACTATTCCGACAGCTTCTCTTGCAAATAAAACCAATGGAACAAAAACAAGAAAACTTTCAATTAGATACGAAGGAACAAGAAGAATTGCATCACTATACTTAGATACCAAGTTGTAACTGCGCAACGAGGCAAAATGTACAAATCAGTAATCAGAACAATCTTATCGCAAAGGCAAACATTTCAATCCCTACTGGCATGTCAACAATCCATACTGTGCACACCTGATATAACTTTTACAATCTCAAGAAACTCCAATTGGTCGAACCGAAACGACTTAGGGATTAATCTAAGAATGCATTATCAGAAATTGGAAGAGGATATGAACAAAACCTGAATTTTGGAGCAATCAAAATACTTTTGTAAGTCCTGTAGGCGCACGACATCATGGTAGACATATTTGCAGATCTGAAGCTGTTGATGGAGACGGTGAGTGCTCATACAATGTCTGCAAAACCCAATATTACAATCGATACAGAACACATTCTTCTCATTCTTTCTCAGTTCTTGATGATTCTCGCAAGAATCAAAGAACCTGCTGTTATGCAAAAGGGTATTTAACCAATCTGAGTTGTTCTTCATAGTATTCAATTTGCAACCCACCTGCACAAATTGGAAGAATAACCAAAAAAATCAATCACAACTCTAAAATTTCCAGTACAAAAAAAAAATTAATTAAAAAAAATAAAAAATCAATCAAAAAACACAACGATGAATCTAAAACAGCTAAAGGAATATAGAACAAGTATCGGATATCCAATTTATTCAAATCTAATCAAACATGCAAGATATTAAATAATTAGTGAACCCTTTAGGACGAATAAATCAAGAAATCAATCAATTTGTGAAAAAACAACAACGGAATCGCTGAGAGCATAAAGAGTTCATACCATTTCTTGCACCAAGAGAAAGATTTGGTGTGGTGGGGATACCTCAGAAAAATTAAAAAGCACCAATTTGAAAAGCACAAGACAGTGACAGTGAACAATAGCAGCAAAGAAGAGGAAAACAGAGAGGAAACTAAGCATATAAAGATGAGAGAACAAAAAAATGAAATGGAAGGGGAAAATAAATAAATAAAAAAACAAAGGGAAATAAAAGAAGGAAAGAGAAATCTTTCTTTTGTGAGAAAATATTGTTTACTGTGTTTCACTCAGAGAAGTGGCCTACCAACGGCGGGAATGTGAATGTATATCTCTGCAGTTCTCATTTTTATATTAATAAAAGTAATTTATTTTATTGAAACTGAGAACCTAAATGAAAAAAGAAAATAAAAATTCCAAGACAAGGGAATTTCAAACACCGATAAAATAAATTGACCTTTTGCTGAGCTGTGTCAAGTTTGACCCATGCTGCCATGCATTTGCTTCTTCACACATTCATTCCCCACTTTGATTAATTACCCCTTAATCATCTTATTAATTACGCTAACCATTTTCTTTTTCATCTATGCAATCGTTTTCGATTCTTTCTACTAAATTATAGATGCATGTATCATTGATATTAATTATACAAAACAACTAAAAAAGGACATTTTTTTTCCTATTTAAGCCGTCAAATTATACCAATTCTTAAAAATTAGTGGACCTCATAATAGAATCCTTATCTCATAAAAAATGCGTTTTTTTACCCGAAAAGGGAAATTCAACTTAATTTATAAAGAATAAAAATAATATTTAAGCATTTTTTACTATTTTCCTTTTTTAGTTTGAATACAACATTGTGAGTAGTGTTATTAAAATTCTTTTATTTATTTATTTTGAGAATAAGGTTAAAGTCTAGTAGAAAGGGCAATTGATGTGGCAGTATTTTTGCAAAAATAAATTAGTGGTGAATAAAGAAAAATATGATATCTTTTAGACTTGACAAAGAGAGATTTGTGTAAGGCTTCTTTTTTTTCTGTCCAAAAAAAAAAGTCAGCAATTCCCAAATTGCAGCTCATCATTAACCCTTAATCATGGAAGGTAATTGGGTGAATGAATGTCTATGATGTCCAATGGACGGTTGGATTTTGACTTTGAGGGGCCACCAACACAATTAGGGGACCTTTATTTGTAAATTTGGGAAACAAAGATACATTTCTTGCCAAAAGTATAGGGATTTTGTTGTTCTTGATAAAAAAATGTAAAATTAATTTATTTTCATCTTTATCTTCCCTTTTTAATCTCATCACCATTAAATAAAAACAATAGGTCTTCCCCTTTCTTAGGCGTTAGAGAATATCCAGTTTATCATTTTGGCATAAGAAAAAGACCACATCAGAATTTTGTGTTGAATTCCTAATCGGACATGGACAATCCAATCTAGGCCATGTTTCTAGATTTTGATGATGCCATTGCCAGTCTTTCTTTTCTTTTTTTCTGTTTACTCATGTTTCAATCGTACAACACAGCTATGAACTATAAGCTTTCTAAGCCCGCCCGGCCCGACAGGATCAACTAAGGGACCGGGTGCATTTCCGGTTAGTTTTGGGTTAAAACTCTTTTTTGAAAACCCAATTGAAACTGCTCCTTTAAAAACTCGGCTAAAACTCGATAATTAGGATCAAAACTCCCTACACGGAGTATTAAACTTGCAATATCTTGCTTAAATGATAAATATGCCAAGCCAATAAAATTTAATTAGTGTAATTAATTCAGCAATCTCATTTAAATAAAAATGAATAGTATAATAATGCCTTAAAATTTTCAACCGGCTATAACCCGAATCTGTATTCTTCTTAAAGTGTGCGACTTGGCCTTTCTTAATTTTGGTCCAAGGTATAAAACATTCAACTTTCAAAAACTAAAATCAATTCCACGTCATAAATAAAATTATAAATTGGTCAAATTGTCTTGGGAGAAGTATTTCCTTTAAAATGAAATCAATGAGGTTTTACTTTATTTTCTAGGTATAAAAGTACATACCGTAGACAAACAAATAGTACACATACTGTATAAGGAGATTGTCAAGATTCAAAACATTTTTATAGTAAAAGAATGTAAATTAAGGCTGAGACATTCACATATTAAGAAAGACACGTACATTCATCCAACTAATGAATACAAAAACAGGCGGGAAAAAGATCCCTTCTCAACTATACATGACTATCTATTGTAATTATGTTGTTATCTATGTATAAACTCACCAGATGATCCTTCTTCGTTACAAAATCGAAGGAAAGCTAGAGATCAAACTCAACTTTTAAGAATAGAGAGACAACATCTACAGCTCCAGCTGTCCGAGCTTACCGATCTTTTCCCCTGCGCTTTGTCCACTACTGGATCTGGTCTTGGGAGTATGTAGCAAAAAATAAAAAGTACACCTTGTGTTTTCGGACGGTGCTGTTTCCCTTGATTTGAAAAAGATTAATCAAAGTGAAGGTGGTGTTTTCTCCTCCGGCACCTATTCACGTACCAAGTTGCGTGCCTCCGTAGGCCCATACCAATCATCACCTTCAAACTTGTGAGCATGACATAGGTCATGGCAGACAAGAGGAGTATCCAGAACAACCTCCAAGGAAGAGGATTGTAGGGAAGGTGTTCAGCATATACAGGCGTCAGCACTCGAATAACCTGAAACCCAGAAGTCAGAATCTTGATAGCTCGAGTCTTGAAGCTATTGATACAAGTATTACAGAGACAACACGAATTCTTATTGCGTAAAACACCATTTACAGCTTTAAAACCATTAACCTTCTCTAGAAGTCCGCACAAGGGAATTTTTGTTCAAATGTAGTGACAATGCAGCTATGGATGAACAATAATGTAACCCCCTTATACCTATTTTATCTACGGAATGTAAGACTATCAGCACACTATACATAAACATTGAGAATAACAAGATATCAAACTATGAACAAATGCTTACCACACAAGCTGGAGCCAAGGGAACGAAAGTGAGCTTTTTTTTTGTATCTTCACCTTGAATATTTAATGTCTGTAACAAAAAAAAAAACAGGAGGGAGAAAAAGGAGGAGACAGGGAGATAATCACCACAATAGTAAGGTCAAATACGAAACGTAGTAATCAGGAAAAGGTATGAATTTATAAAACTGAGATATTGTGGAGCAGGTGGGAGGGGAATAACCACAAAGTACATCACTATTTATACCTGGTTGCAAAGCTCTTCAAGAAATTCCGAGTACACAATCGGCTTTATGTCATTGAACTTGGCAAGAAATGAATGCTTTATGATGTCAATTAACATTTCACACGTGAAAACCAATAGGGCATTCTGCACAGCTCACAATAAGACAAAGCAAATAAGCATAGAACAAATTTGTTCCAACATTGATGCCTTAAAAATATTTAAATGAAAATATCTATGGTTAAACTTACATAAAGAAAACTCTGAAACCAAGGACCCTCTGCCTCCCGAATATTTTGTGCTAAAACAAATAACAAAAATGCAGAAATGTGGAACCTCTCTATAGAATCTGGTCACAAAATGGCATAACAAAACTCACATCAGTACAACACATACCAGGGAAATGGTCAGCAAGTCAAAACAAAAACATCAAATGTGAAAGTTTTATCTCAACAATCTTTAGAAGATTGTAGCAGCTGGTATTCAGAAAACCAGCTCATGTTCTGTAGATTGTTATGATGAAGGAAAACTTAGAATTAATCCAGAAACTAGAAACTTTAATAAGAGCAGCAAGGAAATGTGCAATTCTAATGGCATCATTTAGTATGGATGTTCTTTCACCATGCCATAAGCCTATCTCAATTAGAAAGGGATTCCATGTCTTAAAAAAACTATGCAAGCCTTGAGATCGAAACTTTTTATATAAAAAAAAAGAATAATTAATAAAATCGGTGCCCACTTTAGCTCTCAATTCTCATCCACAAATGAAGATTATTCTTTGAGCATTTACTTTTTAAGAGTAAACTAGTCATCCACTTCAACGGAGGAGTTGCTCGGACTTTGGAATGAGAATACGCACAGTCATCATTCACCAAAAACATAGGAACAGCTATGGGCAGGACAGACTAGAAAAGGAACAGAAGGAAACAGCAGCATTATTGCAATAATTACATGATGCTAAAAAATAATCAGGAAGAAAGAGAACTGGACTTCATGAGCGTGTCATATTGGAAGTTGGATGAATGCCATAAGCCCAAAGGGACATGTATAAAATTAACTGAAAGTGCAGTGTTGTCATGAACCCAAATGCTAGCCCAGCGAAGCAACTGAACAACATAACTGTGAATGCATCTCCAAGCATTTTACCAAAATTCTAAAAGAGTTATAAGTGTATCAGTTTTACAGGGTTGTGAATGTGACAGAAGATGAATGCATATGGGAAAAAGGCATAGATCCAGTGCAGCATAATAATCAGTTGAATTTAGCTTTTACATCAGTGTGATTTGGACTTTAAAGTTCACAAAATCACGAGAATTTCTACGTCAGCATCTGCTGATGAAATCAGCTATCTCCAATATGACCCAACATAGCAAATATCATTTGTTACATACAACAAACATTAGAAAAAGGCCACTGCCCCAAAAATGGAAAGATGACAGCAAATCATTTCCGCCCATTTGAAATGATTGCAGGGAAGTAGAACAAAGGAAACTCACCAGCGTACACCAGGCTGTGAATGTTATCCTTACTGAATCGCTTGAAGACACTGCTTTTTATCTCAGCAAAGTTATTGGATACGAGCAATGCCAGCAATGCATTGTTGTGAGCAACAATACAGGTTGACAAAGTGATTGCCTGAGCTAATAAAATAAAAGAATGCAAAAGTAGAATTGTCAAGGAGTCAAAGGGAAAGATAACACACCCATATATACCCAGACAATCCCAAATATATTAAATAACAATAAATACAAGATCAAGGATATTTGAAAATGCCATAGCTAAAGCCTCATCAGAGATAAATCTCCAAATCCAGAAAGTCATTTTGTCTGGCGAACTACTTGCAAGCCCCTCTGCAGAATTAAACAAAGTCTGCAAGACATCTCCACCAAAACTTTGACAAAGTCTATCAAATATCTGTACAAGGATTGCAAAATTATATAAATGCTCCTAACATATTAAACCAACAATTTAATTTGGCAAAGTAAAAATAGAGCAACAACAAGGAAATAGTGGTCAATTGCCAGTAACATATAAGTTTCAAGTTATGGTGATCTCTAGAATGCTAAGGAGGCTAGAAGAAAATAGCAAATGTGGTAATGGTACACTAGCACCCCTGTAGAGGCCATAGTCACAACCTAGGCATAGCTAGAAAGGAAACATAGGGGGAGCAATTCACCCACACACAAATACTACAATCAAATAAAAAAAGCAAGATCAGGACCAGAAAAGAAATTTTATCGAAAGAACTACTTCTAAGTTTCAAAAGACTCATTCGTAATACCCAATTCAGTGAAAGATGCATATAACAAACTATATGTCCATCTACTAGGAAGCTAGCATCAAACTACAGAAGATCATTTCAGAATTTGTAGCAATGCATATTACATTTCTCACCTCCAAAACATTGTAGACCACGTACAGTTTGATAGTTCCTTGACCACGAATCATGTGATATATTAAGCTGATGTCTGGTGGCACAAAAGTCAGAGCAATTATGTAAGGATGGTTAATGAAACATCACCTAAGCATTTTCATTGTAACTGTATCCTGAATATACCTGTCCGCTGTAAGAGGGCAATACCAGAAACCAACACAATAAAGCATCCAATATCTGAGAGCTCGGCTGCAGAAGGCTTCTTGAACTGCCTGCCATATATATGGTTAGGTCACTTTGTAATTATCAAAATTTCCACAAACTTACTGCAGCATGCATATTAACAAAAAAATCCCTGATTTAAACTTGGTTCTTCACAAGTTCTTGTGTTTTATCTCTTTTACCACACAGTTCTTCATCAACCCTGTTTAATTTTTGTTAACACTCCAGATTCCACTCTTCGATAAAAGTTGAAAACTAAATTTTAATGATTCCCTGTTTAATGGGGATAAGATTTATAATCTATAATGATAATAAGATTCATATTAAAAATAAAAACCATGTCAAGGTGAGTAGAAACCAATATGTAATAGTGCTCAAAAGCTATAAGTAGAAACCTCAAACTAAGAGCTCTGTCCTATAAAAACAATGGCAGCACCAATGGCAGCACAAAAGCACATAAGCAGTCTCAAATATGGAAGTATAAACATAGCTTTCAGATGGTAATTTCATGATTCTTGCAGAAACATGTGACCCATACACATTTGCATTTGAACAGCTGAACAAATTTAAAATAAAATCATCTCTTTTCAAATGAAGATTTGAGAAGTTTTAGCAAGATAATGATTCTACAAATAAATAAATCATTGCGCTCGAGGACCTCACAAGGTGACTAACCTGGTCTTGAGAGCCCTGTGGAGGGTCATCAAAATTCTTGTGGGCATGAGAGTTAAAAGCGAAAGGAAAGAATCCAAGCACACAAAGAAGCCAACGTCTATAAGCTGCAAGAGTATATGTGCCTCTCTTAAGTAAAATAAAAGGGAGAAAAAAATGACAGGTCAATTTTTGGCAATAAGGGAAGCAAAAGTTAGATTACCAGTTCACATCTCCATGGCAAGCGAAAGATAGTATCATAAACTCTCTCCCTCTCCTTCTCACTGCCAACAATTGTGGTGCTCCTCAAAGAATTTCCATTAACCAATCCGTCCATAAAGTAGTTAACAGGTGATGCCTCAACTGGAAAGAAATCTAGCAACAAATGTAAAGCCAACACCAAAGTTAAATGCACAGCAGTGTAACAAAATGTACTCTAGTGATCAAGTACCATGGAAAGAAACGCTTAAAAAAATAAAAGTCCACATGTAGACTTACAATTGGGATCATCCGCCATGAGCTTTCTCCAATCTAAAGACTCTGCCGTCTCCAACTTGGGAGCAGGAGGAATAGTCCCATTGGCCTCACTCTCACTCCTCCGCAGCGAGCTCACCTGCGTCACCCCGCTCTCCTCCGTCGTCGTCCCGCTTTCCTCAACCAGCGAATACGTCACCGTCTCCACCATCATCGTTCCTCCAAAGTTCACATTCCTCTGTCTCAACTCACTGGACGCGTTCCCGAACACACTCTCCACCACCACTTCAGCCGGAGGCAAGAAACCATTCCCGTTCTCGATGCTCTTGCTGATCTCTTGAGGGATTGCTACGCCGCCGCAGGAGGAGTCCGCCGGATGCTTCTTTTTCTTGTGGTGCTTCTTCTTCTTGCGGAACGGCTTGTCACCGGGATCTTCGTTGGATGATTCTATGGTGGTGGTATCGTTTAGAATCTCGAAAGGCAGCTTTCTGCCTCTCAACGACATGGCTGAAGGCATCGGCAAATGATTAGGGATTGGTGATGAGGAGAGAAACCTCCGGATTTCACCAAAATCTCCCTCCCTCTCTTCCAAATTCTCTGATCCGAATCTGGCTATTCAAAATGTTGGGTGTTTATATGGAATGCTGAATGGAGTCTGAGTTGGGAGAGACTCGTGTTTTTTTTTTCTTTTCTCCACTTCCATTTTTATTTTTCTCTCTCAAGAGTGGAGCCTGATTTAATTTACCCCATGTGTTGACAAGTGGGTGACATGTCCTAACCAATTAAGAAATACCACGTCTCTATTTTAAATTAATTCACCCTTTTCCTTTTCATATAAATACAAAAATACTTTAAGGTATTTAAATTTTTTTATAGAATAAAGGTAATTTTAAATTGGATTCCGATGGCAATAGGCCGGTATGGGGTAGGTAAACACTATTTATATTCGCACTCGTAAATTTACGGGTAATCTATATCTGCACCCGCATATATATGGAGCGGGTAAAGAAAGAGTAATTGTACCCGCAGATAACCCGCGGATACCCGCAATTTTGGTTAAATTTCAAATTTCAATCAAATTAATATATTAAAAAAATCAATCTAATTTAATAACAATGTCATACAATAATACGATATACTAATCTAACATGATAAATCCATAATAATCTTATTACCAACCATCACCTCTGTAAAATGTTCTCATACATTACTTCTTTGTCTCTTTTTTCCTGATTTCAAATTGGAGTCGTCTTCTTCTTCTTCTTCTTCTAGTGTTATTTTTGTGGATGATTGATTTCAATTGGATTGGAACTTGATATGGGTGTAGGTGTACCAATACTAAAAACTAGAAGATTGGAACTTCCACAAGTGTACCATTATGTGAAGCCGGAAGATAGGGATTTGTCTCCACTGTAAGCTCACTTTCTTGATTTTCCATTATATCTACAAACAAAAAATTACAAAGATAAGCAAAGTTCTGCTCTAATAAAATAAATTAACAAAGTGAAACAACACACAATAGTTACTGAAGTTTGTCCATGAAATAATTTCATACACCAAATGTGAATCTTACCTATTTTTTGAGATTCAGTAATGTCAATATTTCTTTTCTTAATTCAAGATGCTCTTCACAAACAACTTTTGTTGGCACTCTTGGTTTTAAACTAATCTATTAAAGTAAAATTTATGGTATTATATTTGATTTTTCAAAAATAATCATAAAAGGAGTTGTAAAATGATTTAATGAAGTGGGAAATACATAATGAAGGGATGCAGCTTATGTAGTAAGGGGAACAAAACTAGTTACTAATATTTTAAACCAGGGAGAGATACCTGATCTCAGCAAAAAACAAACCATTATATTCTGATTAAAGTAAAAGATGCTACCAGAATAGTTGTAGTTAGCTGAATAGTTTCCTCGGCCACCCCTTGCTCCTCGATCTTGTGTGTGTGATACCTGTAATGATACAATCACCATATTATGCAACAATTTATGTGTCATCCTTCATTCATAGGAGAAGCACTACCAATTAAACAGAAAATAATATAACATTTAATTTTGAAAAAATAGATTTATTAGAATAAGAAGAAAAAGCAGTGACAAGCAACTAGAAACGCCAGAAGGTAAGTAATTTCTTAAATAAAAACACATCTTGGTATATTACCTCATTTTTCCTATCCTTCTTCTTCTTCACCTCATGGAATATATCTACCACGGTAAAACTTAACATTCAATAAAAGGAAACTACCATGCATGATTGTCAATTTTTTTAATCTCAACTTATACTCTTGCACAAGATAATTCATATTATTGAGGCTAAGCTTTAAATCACTACAAGGGAACTGAATGACATTGGCTAAAAATAAAACATTTATTAGATCAAAGGGATAAATTTTTCAGTTCTATATCTGCAAAAGCCAAAATAATTCTCTTAATTTTTTCAAAAATAAGACAAACCAAAGGAATTTTCTACGGCAATAAAACCTAAAATTAACTTCAAAGCAACCAGAATACATGATTAAAATAATTTTGAACTAGATAATAAGGAAAAACAACATTAAGGATTCAGGAAACAAACCCCAAGATTTTGCAATGTTTACTCAACATGCTTGATAGTCCGAAGTCCTGCAAACTTCAGTAACTGTTGTGTGTTGGCTGCGACGACTTCGAGAGAGACAAAGAGCGTCGTTTGTTGCTGTAATGGTCTGCCCTAATGACCTTCCTGTTGGATTTATTGTCAAAACGACGCTGTTACCGTTTTGGTATAAAAATTATATATTATATATTGAATTAATTATATATTAAAATATATTATATATATTGCTGGTATTTAGTGCGGGTATTGGAGTGGGTAAGCATTATCCATACTCACATTCATACCCGCGCTTTGCGGGTGCGGGTATATCCATACCCGCAAAATACTCACAATATGCACAATTGCGGGTATTGGGTAGGTATTCATATCCGCGGTTAGAATTGTCATCCCTATTCCTAGCCTCTTTTCCTCTTCATTATGTGCAAATTGAACAACGAAAAGAAAAGGAAATAAGCTCGGAAAGAAATAAAATAAAAAACAATAGAAAATTGGATAATTTTCTTCATGTATGAGAGTAATTTCAAATTCAATGTTTTAACCTGTCTCTCAAATCCTTATTTTTAAACCCTCCGACAATTTATTTTCTTCTTCTTTTATCGTTATTTTTTCCCATAGAAAGGAAATTACAAAAAATTCATTCCATTCTGTTTAACTTCTTTCATTGATTTCGTAATAAGCATACGTAAAGAAGCCTCAAAATTGAAAATTTTGAAAATACATATTGTTTATAAATAGTAAAATAAATAAAAAATAAAAAATGAAAAGTTTGAAAATTTGAAAGGGTTATTGTAACTTTTTCTTATTATTAAAGTAATATAATACAAAGGAACTTCATCACTTAACATCTTAATTAGGTTCATCAGTAACACTAGTCAATAATTATAAGTTAGAAATTAGAAGTTTACAATTGTGTAAAAAAATTAAAAATTTATAGTTAATATTTTCATACATGAAATTTAAATATAATATTTGTACACTAATTTTTTTTAACAAAATAAATGTTATTAAATTTCACTAAAAAATAATTTAATCATTAATTACTTAATTTCACTGCTATTATAATTAATTAATTTTAACTTATACTATTATATCGAGTAAAAATGTGAAAAATATTACTCCCTTTGGTGCTTATTATATGTCGTTCTGGCTCCCAAAAGCAGGTGCCGATTAAACGTTGTTCTCGGTTCCCCAGGCTGGAGAAGACAAGGGTGCCCCTGCCTGCGCTGGTGACGACGACGACGGTTTCGACTTCGGCTTCGACTACTGACATCGATTCCCTCTTTTTGTGTTTGAATCTGAAATTTGCGAGGGAACGGAAACTTTTCCCTCTCTCTTGTGTTTGACATCGATTTTGGTTTAAGTGGCTGTTTGGTTTGGGTGGATCGGTGCGGCTACGGTGGTTTGGATGAGTTTAATTGATTGCAGGGGGATTGGAATTGGAATTGGAATTAATTTGGGAGGGGACTCGAAATTGGATCTAATTGAGGCAGAGGATTGGTGGTTGGATGATTTGGTTGGGTTTGTGTGGAGGAGAGGAAGAAGAAGGTGACCAGAGGCCAGGAGGAAGAAGGTGACCAGTAAAGTTGTACCAAATTAATTATAATGGCACAATGGTAAATTAGAGTTTTCTATTTATTTAATCGGTTCGATCTAATCGGGACGAGAAATTTTACTCAAAACTGATAAAAACTCGAACAGAAAATACCAAAATGTGAAATAAAATAGAATAAAAGAAATGATACGAAATAAAAATATAAAAAATACTATATTATCAATAAATAAAAACTTAAAAAGAACATGAGAAATAAAAATGTAAAAGTAGAAGCAACTATATATGGAATTGCATTGATGCTCAAGTCTGCTAGGCCAAACCCGTGGCCTAGCCAAGCTGAGTCTCCGTCTTCCATCTCCCCAAGCCATCAACTTGCATCAACCCAGTCGGTTTCAAGCCATCAACTTGCATCAACCCAGTCGATTAAAGTCAGTAGCTCTCAGAATTGAGCTAACCATCAGTTGTAAATAGCTAGGGAGGCTGGAGGTAGTATGGTAAAAAAATGCCTCATTTTCTCCCCACCAATCATTTTCTTAAGCCACGTGCAAAGAGCCAGAACGACGTTTAATAAGCACCGGAGGGAGTAATAAATTATAACCTTTTATTATCTTAAACTAATACTAACATATTTCAATTTCATAATACCTTATATACAATTTTATTAATGCAAACTGCAAAAAAAAGGTATTAAAAACATTTGATTCTTTTTTACCCCAATTAGTAATATTTTATTTTAAATATAATATTTTATTTACTCATCTCCTAAAAAGAAGATTGTGGGCTTCTTTGGCTCGGTGATTTCCACGGTTCCTTCCAACATCTTAGCAACTTTCCCCATCGACGGCCTCATGTCTGGTCGATCTTGAAGACACCACATGGCCGTCTTCACCATCCGATCCACCATCTCGAAATGGATTCTCCCATCATACCAATCCTTGATCTGACGGTCCAGAATGTCTTCCACCTTCTTCTCCTTGAACGCTTTCTCGAATGCCCATCTCGGAAAATACCAATCCTCGCTTTCCATCACCGCCGTTGACGATCCCTGCATCTCGAAATTCCGCCACCCCGTCACTATCTCCAGCAGCACCATCCCGAAACTGTACACATCCGCTTTCGGCGTAATCGGGTCGCTTCTGATCCATTCAGGCGCCATGTACCCGCGGGTTCCTCGGATCCGCGACATGCTCACCAGATCTTCCTTCTTCCTCAGCTTCGCCAGCCCGAAATCCGATATCTTTGGGCAGAAATCGTCTCCTAGGAGGATGTTTTCGGGTTTGATGTCGCAGTGGAGAACCCATTCCAGGCATTCTTCGTGCAAGTACGCAATTGCTCTCGCCACGCCCAGCGCGATTCGGTAGCGGATCCCCCAGTCCAGCATGGGTCTTGGGCCGTCAACGGCGGCGAGACCCATCTCCTCCGCCTCATTCCCTGGTGGTGTAGACGAGATCCCACCCGCCGGAAACAGGTATTTGTCTAGAGACCCATTAGGGACATACTCATAGACTAGAATTCTCTGTCCTTTTTCAGCACAAAAACCCCATAATCTGACCAAATTTAGATGATGCATTCTAGCAATAATAGTTACCTCTGCCCAAAACTCTGTATCTCCTCCGGTCACATCTTTCAAGCATTTGACTGCAACAATTCGTTTATCAGGCAATTCCCCTCTGTAAACATCGCCAAATCCCCCTTTACCGATGGCATTAGAGAAGTCATTTGTTGCTGCTTTGAGCTCTGCATACGCGAACCGTTTAGGCCCACCCGCTGGCAGGAATTCAAGGCCTAAAGTACGAGCCATGTCTCTGTACTTGATGTATTTCTTCAAAAACGCCCAGAAGAAGATAACCCCAGCTATCAGCTCAGCAGCAAACAGTGTACTAATTATTGCAATGTTTCTTGTTGTGGTGTTGGATTCTTCTGGCGGGGAAGGAAGAGCTATGCGAACGGGGCATGTGGTTTGCAAGACAGTGGTCATGCCTCTGAAGTTCGATTGATCTGTTTCAGAAGCGTCCACTCGCAAGAACAAGGCAGCTTCTGTGCCTGGAGACCACACCCCATATTTGAGCCCTCTGAGCTGAAGCCCGCAGATACCCTTCCCATTAAATGCAAACATAAACGCCAGACAATCTGCCTGGTTCAAGCAGCTTGCTCTGCAGGCTGTGATGTTCTTAACGTTTTGGATCTTGTTATCCAGACCCGTGAAGTTGACATAATCGAGTTGAAGAAACTTGGTGTTTGGAGAGAGGGGTGTTTTCCTTTCGCATGAATCTGGATTTTGTGGGCTTTGAAGAAATCCTGGTGGGCAGACACAGGATATATTGTTTGAGCCATCGCTTATGCAGATGGCGTTAGCCCCGCATACCCCATGAACTCTGCACAATTCTTGCACGGCCTGCCAAGATATAAACCAGCCGCCGTGGTCTGGATTGAAGCTGTAAATTCTCATATTGCCATCATTATCAAGTTTCAATCTTCGCGGCCGATCAGTGCCAAAATCAGCAGAGATAATTGAAATTCCGTTTGAATGGAATAAGCTCCCATCGGGATTCAGCTGAACAAAAGTGCTATCGGTGCTCCAGTAGCTGTCAGAAGAGTTGAAAACCAAAGAGGAAGAATTCTTGAAGGTGAACTTACCATTGTTTGAGGTAAGTTCAGTTCCATTGATGGTCTGGTTTGGCAAGAAAGTATCGGTAGGAAAACCAAAACTCTCCCATTTGTCATACCGAAGATTCCCATCTTCATTCAATTGAAGACGGGTAGAGTTTGAATTTGATGTGGTAAGACCAGGCAGCAAGTTTAACCCAGAATCGTCAGTAAGGCTGAGCTCCCCTGCAGGAGTTATGGCGAGAGAGGCATTGACTGAGAGCAGCAATCGAGTACCATCCTGACGGCGAGCAGACCAAACGATTGTGTCTGCTGGTAAGTTATTGTACCAGATTGAGAAGGTGAAGGTGTTTGGAGAATTGGGCAGCGGGTGAAATCCGGCGGCGAAAGTGGAGTTGATAGAAAGGAGAAGCTTGTTCTGTTTTGGGCGCCATGGAGAGGCTGAGAAGGAGAAAGAAGTCAGATTTTGCTGTTGAGATGAGGATGGTGAAGGGCTTGAGATGAGAAGAGAGGCAAAGAGGAGAAAGAAGATGCTCATTTTTTTCCTTGGTGGCGGCTAAGTTGAAAATGCAGAGCCTCTTAATTGATTTGCCATTTTCTAGACGCCATGACTTAGTTGAGTTCTTTTCTTGGAATGACTTGTGGTTGGTCCTTGGATATTTTATATTTTCCGACAATAATATAGGTAGGCTGGTAGTTTCCCTTTCTGTTCAAAGTCGTAAGCACTGCTGCATTCATAGCTTCCCTTCATTCCTTGGAATGACTGATGTTAATTTATGTTTTTAGTTTATAAGGATTAAACTCTTGAGAGTTGGTTATTTCTTTTTTAAGCGAGGAGTGAGACTCGAATCTGAAACTCTTTTGATACCTTCGCCACCAATAAACTACATGTCTATTAGCGAGAGTTGGTTCTTTTCTTTAAACGGAAGTGAGATTCGAATCTAATACTCTTTTGATACCTTCGTCACTAATAAACTACATATCTATTAGTGAGAGTTGGTTCTTTAATTGTTTTTTTTTAACCCAAATATTTGATATGAATATAAATTGTTAAATTGTAGTATCAATTTTTTGATATAAATTGATGTGTCACCTGAATATGGTTTCCAATTTCTACCCATTTCTAAAAGCCGCCTGTTTTTTTTTTTAATGGTTTGCAGCCGTCTGCTATTCAACATATCGTTATAATATCTAAGTTAGTTAGTAACCTTCGCTTGACCCTTGCGAAACACATTTGAATGAATTATGAAAAGACTGAAGACCACCTTTGAAATTTAAGAGCTAAATTCTTTAGTTTTCTAAATGTTACAATTTAAATATTTTAATAATTTAAAAAATTAAAAGAAATTACAAAGTTTTAAGAAAATAGGAGAAAAATGCAACAAATATGGTAAAGTTCATTTTACTGACAATATTGAAAATATTAATCAGAAAAAATTTAAAATTTTATTGTCTCAAACCCAACTATATTTGTTACATTTTTTTGAAATTTCATATTTTTACAATATTTTACTATTTTATTTAAAAATTTTAATTATTAGAAAGGTTCAAGTTGAATTTATATTGCATATTCTAAAAGTATAAAATAGCTAACGTGAAAAGTTTTGCGCCTATCATAAAAAAAACGTGGAAAATTTTGCAAACTTCGAATTTTTACGTAATTTTCTCTATTATTAATTAGTAACGTTGTTAATTAACTAACGATAATTCTTGAACCAGGATAATCTAGGAATTTATCCTGAGAAGAGGGTGTTTGTCCACGCCGCAGCTACACCTGCAAGACGCCAGAGAGGGTCCCCGGCGCAGACAAAGTAAGTGTAACAGAAGGTGAGAGGAAAGTTTGTGGATAGGGACAAACAAAATAAGTGTAACAGAAGGTGAGAGGAAAGTTTGGCAGAGTTTGAGCTTGTTTTTGTGTGTGTTTGACTTACATGGAATATCCCCTGGAGGGGGGTATTTATAGGTCATCAAGACCCGGTAGCTTGGGTAGGTTGATTCCGGGGAGCTATGATTCCGGGTATGGGAAGATACGCCATGTAATGCTGGATGGGCCCCTCGCTAATGTCGTCCATACCCCGTTAGCAATGAAGACGAAGTTCCGAGTAAACGGATGGTGGATCGATAATTTCGGGTTACTAGCTCTAGTACCCGTGTAAAGACTAAAATGCTCAGGAAGTGTGTTTTGGATTATCAACTAACAATATGCTATCTGTGTATTTATTCTTTTACCCTTGTTTTTTTAGGAAACTATTTTACCCTTCTTTGTTGATGAATTCAACGTGCTTAAAAAAAATCAATGTATATATTCTAACTTGATGAATTCTTTCGATTAAAAAAATCTTGTTGGAAATGACACTGAGTTTTTCATTTTTCAAGGAAAATAATTCTTCTATCCGAGTAAGGGTATTTTAATCAACGTCTATTGCGGGTATGATGATATGGACAGTATTGCTCCTCGTAAGAGTACCTAAAAAAAAATACCAGCGGAGATTTTCGGTGTAAAAATTCTGACGATTAAGTCAGTATAAAATTAAATTAAATTATCAGGTATGATAACGGACGACAGAAATAGCTAACGATACGTAGAGCTTAGCCGGGGTGAGGTGTTTGCTGTTTTTCTCATGTTTGGTCCCTCCAAAATAAACTTTCAATCAAAACATTCAGTCTATCCGTTTTTAATTAGTGTCATCCCTCACTTAAACTAATTATAATTGTTTTTCTTTAACAATGAGAATATGAATAAAAAAATGAAATGAAATTATGATTAATTTATCAGTAAAGTTATTATATATTTTTATAAAAAGATACGATTTTTTTTTTAGGTAAGTGGATATTATATTAAAATAAAAAGCACCACTAAAGTGTATAGAAAATATTACAAACAATTTAGAATCCGAAAAAAAGACTAGAAAAATTAGACGGCTAATTAAGCATTTGTCCAGCAGTGAGCGGCATCGACCGAAGTGGTCTACAGCATGCGTACATTGTACGGGAGATCCAAGTAACAATGCGAGCTAGCGCTAGATTACTGACTCGATCTACTGAGAACAACTCTCTCAAAGACCATCATGCGATGATTGTGCTCAAGCCAAACTGACCACAAAATGGCATAAAATAGCATCAACTAGAGAAGACCAGGCGTTCAAAGTTGTTGGTATTTAATATAATACTTTTTTTAAGGAATCGAATTGTTCTACAAAGTTTGACCTGCATTCCCAAGACACTTAGAAAAACAGAAATAGAACCATTCCCCTATTTCATCACAAAAAAAGTTAACAAAATATTCATTAATTATGTGATTTCCCTACCCATATCGATCGCAAGATAACATGACAAATCCTTCTCAAAATGATCTTTGAGGCACTGCTAGCAAACACAACAAAACAAAACTTTGAAACAAATCAACGCAACAATTAGAGAATATGCGTAATTAATCTGAGTGATTCAACACTCATTAATTTAACCTTTGTGTAAAAAAAATAATTACCTTGTAGTGAGTCAATTTAGTACCAAAATAAGAAATTCCGACTCAATAATATACACATGCTGTTTTTTTAATAACATTTTAATACTTACACTTTTACAAAATTGTGTTTAAAATTTCATCGAAAATAATATATTTTCAAAAAATATATATAACAAAAACGACTCTTTAAAAAAAAGTAAATATCTAAATAATTACTATTGTAAAACGGAAGGAGAGAGTACTAGCACAATGAACTAGTACTATGTGAGTCAATTTATTTGGATTTTTTTGCAAATGGTGGGACATTGGATATGTTATTGATCCATAGAAGATGCTAAAGTGTGGAAAATGTTGTTTATGCGATTATTTGATCCATTTGATTCTAATAAAATCAAGTAATCTTTGATCATGTAAAACTTGATGTGAATGAGGTGTTTCATTTCATCTTCGCTCCCTTATGGGTTTGGTTTAAGGGTTGAAAATCGAACTTTCCTTAATTATTCCATTTAGGAGTTAATGGTTTTGTCTATTTGTATTATAATTTGGTCTAATTAATTTTCCCGGTTTAAGATCAGCATGTGGTTCTAGTTTAGATAATTTTTTCAAAGCGTTTTGGTTTCCTAAGGTTTTAGTTTGATTTTTTTATTCAGTATGTAAAACCTCCAGTTTTGTGCACCGCCGCCCACTACCTGACAAAGAAATATGTATGATTTAGATTATTCACACAACAACAACAAAAATTCTTGTAACTTCAGCTGAGAACGAGAATACCAAAGAAATAACATCAAGTAATGCTAGTTGTTCGTCACATCTTACAACCAATTATTAATAAGGTATGAACTTTAATTACCTATTAATAATATATTAAGTACTAATTAAGTACCCACCAGCTCATCCCGTCGTCATTTTCAAGGATTAATTTTGTTCCTTAAAACAAATTTAAAACCCTCCATTGCCGTCTCTCCACTACCACTCTCCGCAATCATGCGCAAGAGACTCAAGAAAGTCTTTTGTGTCGTGAAAGAGCACAGCTCCGTCAGCTACGCCAAAATCGCAACGGTCGGAGGCTTTTGCGACGTTGATCACATCATTGTAAAAGCCACAGCTCCTGACGACTTCCCGTTGTCGGAAAAATACATCCATGATCTCTTAAAAACCTTCTCCTTCTCCCCCACCGCATTCCGATCTTTCTCCATCAACTTCTCTCGCCGCTTCACCAAAACTTGCTGCTGGAAAGTTGCCTTGAAATGTCTCCTCCTCCTTCACCGCCTCCTTCGTACTCTGCCTGAAAACAGCCCTTTTCGGGCGGAGTTGTTATGGGCAAGATCCAACAACTTTCTTTCGCTCCACCCGTGTCATTTCCGTGACGAGTATTCCTCCAACCCCTCGGACTACACCATATTTATTCGATCCTACGCTCATTTACTTGACGCGATACTTAATTGTGGCGCCATAGATACTGGAGATGGATACAAATTAGAAGATGATTGTGAAAAGCTCGAGTGCTTGCACCATAAAATGAAGGAGGTAAGTCTTAGACTCGAGTTCCTACCTCAACTACAAACCATAATCGATCTTGTCATGAGTTGCAGGCCATCCACAATTGCATCCAGAAACTTGATTGTCCAATCAGCCATGAAACATATAATTCGCGATAGTTTTTGGTGCTACACTATGTTCCGAAAAGAAATTATTCTAGTTCTGGATAGCCTGATTCAAATGCCGTACAAAAGTTGTGTTTTGGCTTTTGGGACTTACAAGAAAGCTGCTTTCCAAGCGAATGAGCTTTCCGATCATTACGAGTGGTGTAAAGCAAAAGGGTTTTGCGGATGTTATGAGTATCCTTTTGTGGATAAAATTCCAGAGATTCAGATCCGAGCTCTCGAGGCATTTCTCAATGGGATGTGGCAGTTAACGAATTCGTCATCTCCTGCAACATCACCTTCTTCTTGGATCGAGTCGAATTCGAGTTGGACTGAGGAGGAGCAGGTGGTGAGTCAGAGATCAAGTAGTAATGTGGTGGTGAGATATGGGTGGGAAAGCTTTGAAGAGGATGATGATGGGAAAGAGGAAGTACCATTGGTTAAATTAGGTGATCATGATGATGAAGAAGATTGGGAAGAGCTATTAGAAGCTTCGATTAATATTAATTCGAGCGTAATTCCTCGAACCATCTTGATTAATTACCCAAATAATCATGGTTTTAGCAATGGCTATGAGGATCATGAGAAAAATAATTTTGGAGAACAAGATCAAGATCAATGGCAAATATTGCAAGTGTACAATTCAAACCCTTTTAGCCAGTCAGATCACTTGCCAAGTTACACTACAAATCCTTGGAGTTTTTAATGGTGAGTTTTGGGTGTTGGATGAATGTTATATTTTAAATGCTAAGCAATCTTTTAAGAGGTAATTAAAAGTTTGAATTATCCTATAAAAGAATATTGTACTTTCATTACATTTCTAACAAAACTAGCAATCACTCCCGCCCTTCGCTGGCGGTGCAATTTTTTGAAATAGTAAAATTAGTTTTTTTTCCCCAGAATTTTCCCTTGTGTTTGATGTAAAATGATAAAATTCAAAGCCAAATGCATCAGAAACATATCAAGATAGAAACAATAGACATTTAACTAGCTAATAGCACAAAGAATCTAATAGGTTTTCAGGCCATGCTCGGAGATGACAATATTTTATCAGTTTATGCGTATGATTCTAATCGAATCCGCCTTACCTCATTGCCCATCCCTGGTATTGTAATCCGGGTTTAAATCCCGGCAGCCAAAATTAATTTTTGTTTTAATTTTAATTTTAATCTCCTTTTTCTCGTAAATAGCCTATCAAACCAAACATTTATATCTTAGTAATAATTTAACAATAATTAAGATGAATTGGTCAGCAAATATATATGGTTAGTTTAGTTGGGCCGTGACTCTTAAAAACCAAAAAAAAAAAAAACTACTACTTGAATTAGAAATTATAATTAAAACTTTAGGTAGCGTTTGGTTGGCGGAAGAGGGAAAGTTTTTTTTTAATAGACAGTGGTATATATAATAGAAGAGGTCATGAGAACATAACAAGAAGAAACATAGAATCCATGACAAAAGTCAAATCAACATGAAAGGATGACTACTCTAACTCGTCCCTCCCCACGAATATAGCCACGAAGAAAAAAGCATCATCTGCATCGAATTGTAAAAAAACAGGGGATCTCTACTTTTCATCCAGTTCTGCCAGGATGAAAAAATAAGGTTTAAGATGCGGAAAAAGCAGAACACCTCTTGCTGAAATACCACTTTATTACGCTGAATCCAAATGGTCCATAACACCGCGTACAACAACATATTCCACATCTCATGCACCTGCTTATGGGTAGAAGAAGCCAACCCGCTCCAACACTGCCACAGATCTACCACTGTCCTCGGAGGCACCCACACCATGTCCGCCCAACGCATGATATGATCCCAGATAGGAATGATGGTCCGACATCTGAGAAGAAGATGGGTAGAACTTTCCTCCACTTCTGAGCATAAAAGACATATGCTGGACTCCGGATTAAGAATGTTGCGTTTCCGAAGGAACTCTCTCGTTGCGATACGATCCTGTAAGGTTAGCTAAACAAAGAATTCTACACGATGGGGAACCAATCTACTCCAACACGAGTTCAATAACTTATTTTTATTCCCACCATACCGCAAATTCTCTATTCCCCGGCAGAACGACTTAATAGTGAACCTACCCATACCCTCGAGGTCCCATGTCAAGATGTCGTTGCTGAGGCCCATACTCGGCTTAATGAGCCTGTCTTGTAAATTAATCACTTCCTTTGCCTCCCATTCAAAGAGCCCTCTACGCCACTCCCACCTCCAAACCCAGGAGTCTCCCTGCCATTCCCCGAGCTCACTAACAAGCCCAAACTGATTACAAGAGAGAGAATACAGACGCGGAAATTGAAGGGCTAAAGGAACATGCATGGCCCATAAATCCCATCAAAACTTCGTGTTGTTGTTGCTACCTAGTCTTAGCTTGATATGTGATGTCCAGAACCCGAAAAGGGAATTATTTTGACCACATGTCCAAATGATATCACCCCAAATCGGAGAGAAGAAGTCTCTATCTCTAATCCAAAAATCTCCCACCGTACTGAAGTTGTACTGTTTCCTGACCATCTCAGCCCATATTTTATTCTCCCTTGTCAACAGCCTCCATACCCATTTCCACATAAACGCCTCATTTCGGTTTTGCAGACATCTGATTCCTAGCCCACCAAACTCAGTCGGACGAACCACTACCTCCCACTTAACCTTGGCCAAACCTCTCGTTTGCTCATCTCCACTCCAAATAAACCTTCTCATGATTCTCTCACATTCGCGGACTATACCTTTCGGCATGCGAAATATGGACATGTTGTAAACAGGAATGCTAGCCAATGCTGCCTTGATTAGGGTCACCCTCCCCCCAATAGAAAGCAGTGAGCCTTTCCAAGTCGCTAGTTTTTTCCTTATAGCCTGTATAAAAAAATTCCAGCTAGAGATTCTCCTCGGGTTCAGCCCCACATAGGATCCCAGGTATTTAAACGGCAATACTTCAAATTTACAGCCTGCTCTTTGCGCCATCGTCTCTCCTGACTGTCGGAACACATTAATCCCTACCAAGGAGCTTTTGTGATAATTAACTTTCAATCCTGAGAACGCATCAAACCAACGCAGTAGACCTTTCACACGTTGAATCTCTACCTCATCATTTCTAACAAACACCAAGGTATCATCCGCAAACTGAATATGCGTAAGTTTCAATCCTGCAGCTTCATTTCCTATGCCCTTTAAAAGTCCTTGTCCCTCCGCCTTGCGGAACAGCTGGTGGAGCCCCTCGGCTATAATATTGAACAAGAAAGGAGACATAGAGCACCGCTGTCTCAGCCCCCACCCCACCCCAAACTCGACGGATGGGGACCCATTTATTAAAACTGAGACCTTAGCAGTACTCAAGCATTGACTTACCCAACCCCACCATTTTTGCTTGAACCTCATATGACCCATAATGTCATCCAAATAACTCCATTCATCGAATCATAAGCTTTCTCAAAGTCCAATTTAAACAAAAAACCCTGTTGCTGGGTAGCCTTAAGATGGTGCAAGATCTCATTCGTTGTCATAACACAGTCTAAGGTCTGTCTCCCTGCTATGAACCCGTGTTGAAATTCGCTCACTACTGAAGTGATCACAGACCCTAGTCGATTAGCTAGAACTTATGAGATAATCTTATAGTAACTGCTTACCAGGCTTATAGGGCGAAACTAGCTAAACCTCTTCGCAGACTTCACTTTCGTAATTAGAGTAAGAAAGAAAGAGTTCGCACCATGGGGAAATCTGCCCAAGCTGAAAAACCCCCGCACCAGCCTACATAAATCCTTTCCTATGATTCCCCAAGCGTTTTGGATAAACCTCATAGACAATCCATCCGGCCCTGGGGACTTATCCCCGCTGCAACTCTTAACTGCTTCGCAAATCTCTTTTGTCGAGACCTCTTTATCAAGCCGTTCAACCTCTTCAACCTCCAACTTGGCAAATCCAAGATCCTACATCCGAGGCCTATCCCAACTAACTGCCTTGAAAAGGCTTGAAAAATGGCTAACCGTCGCTGCCTTAATATCACTGAGTTTTGAAAGACAACCCATATTGGTAACAATCTCTATTATATTATTTCTTCCACTTGTGACCTTCGCCACGTGATGGTAGAACTTCGTGTTACGGTACCCTTGAGAGCACCATTTTAATCGGGATTTCTGCTGCCACAACCGAGACATGCGCCCCTACTGATCCCACAAAGCTCCATTTACATCTGCTCTCTCTAACACTTCCGTAGGAGTCAAATTTATCTCATCTGCCACCTTGTCCAAGCGCTCAGATTTATCCTGCAGTTCTTGGAGGCGAACTTCTACCTTTCCAAAAACCTCTCTATTCCACACCCGTAGTTTCTCCTTCAACCATCGTAATTTCCTTATCACCTGATGGTGTCCCGGATATATCTTCTCGGCATCCAACCAGAGGCTCGCAACCATGTCCTTGAATCCAGCCACCTCCCACCACACTGAAAGGTCCCTGAAAGGCTTTGGCCCCCAATCAACCTTGTCATTACACAACAGTAAAGGCACATGGTCAGAAAAATTTCGGCCCAACGCTGTAAGTTTCAGATCAGGGAATCTAGCCATCCATTCCGGGTGAATGAAAATCCGGTCAATTCTACTCCTGCTAACTGCATTAGCCCATGTAAAGAGTCTCCCTAACAATGGTAGGTCCTGTAATCTACACGCATCAACCCATTGTTGGAAATCTCGCATCCCCCTAGTATAATCCCTCCCATTCAGTCGCTCCGACGGGGTAAGAACTTCATTAAAATCACCAGCGACTAAGACTGGAACATTACAGTTCTCAATTAAAATCGCAAACTGGCTCCACAGTTGCTCTCTGAGATGAACCTCTGAGTACGCATAAACGTTGAGAATAACACAACTAAAGTTTGATTCTACTACTCGCCCTTCTAACCAAATGTATCGATCCCTAGTTACTTTCCTGCTAACCTCTAGAATCCCAGAATCCCACATCACGATCAACCCATCAAGAGGGAAAGTGATTCGAGAATCTGAGATTCTGAACTTTATTGCATTTGGTTGACACAAAAAAAGTTGGACTTTTCGGAATCCAACTTTCTTTGACACCTCTTTTTCCCCAAAAATGAGTGAAAGTGATTCCTAGGTTAGGAAGGTGGGGGAAGTGATTCCCTAGTACAAGGAAAATTATTTTCTTTCTTATATTACATATTTTTCCAAAAAAAATTATAGAAAAATAACCTAATATAAAAGCGTTCCATCGCCGACTTCATTTTCATTGTTACTAACATTTCATCTGCCAACTTCATTCTTATTGTTACTAAAACTTCATCTAGAATGAGATTGAAGTTTGATGTGCGTGAATGCATATAGAATGTCAAGTTGGTTTTGATTACTAGGAAGAATAGGGATAAAAGATTTGTTAATATGGGTTGCACTTCGAGATTAGCAAAGTTATGTGCATAATTTCAAATCTTCTAAAAATTTATCAAGTTTTTAATTGCAAAGTGACGAAACCATTCGATTTAGTTCTGAAAGTTTTCTACTTTTTTCATTTTAGTCCAGATGTTAAATTTTGAGTAATTTTTCATTATTTATGATTTCCCATATAAAAATTAAAAAAAACTAAAAAAAAAAAAATTTCTTACCAAAATGGAAAAAAAATAACTTAGAGAAAGAAGGTATTTCATATTCTCCCTCATTATCATAAATAAAAACAATACTTAAAGTTTAAAAATATTATTTTATTATTTATTTTTAAAAAATTTAATAAAAAAATCAACACCATATGAAGCAATTGGTTGCGTGCCTCATCATGATTGGAAACCTATGGAGTATAGATACCTATATGGATACTGATTTGAAATATAAATACGACACAATACAATATATTAATACGATAAATTTTAAAAATTTAGGATACGATACGCTTGAGGATGTCTTTTTATATATTTATTTTATAATATATATATTGATTGTAAAATATATAATTATATTTTTCAATATTCAAGATATTATAAAAATAATCATCATATTCTTAAAAACTAAAATTAATTTAAACTTTAAGGTACTAATTTGTACATATTTTATCAAAGATTGTGATAAAAAGAAAAAAAAATGGTGATAGTTCCACTACAAGAATTACAAAATGGGAGGATACTAATTTTTACCAAGTATAAAATTATGGAAATTAGATATGTATTAAGAAAAATAACAACGTATTTATTTATTAATTTATTATATATACATATATATACATATATATATACATATATATATATGATCGCTCGCCGAAAGCGTGAAAAATAAAATCAGATTATAACTTGCAAGAGGATCGTCCACAGAAATTTTTCGAGTGTGTAGATTTTGTTTGACTTCTTCATCATTGAAATGCATTTGGTTGGTTTTGAATTAGAAAGTAAAAGGCTTGAAATAAATCAATTAATTATGGCTTGGTCAAGAGGCCAAGACAAAATAACAGCGTTGAAAACTCAAAGGGTGGAGATTCCTGGTAAGGGCACCTGGTGAGCTACGTTCTTTACAATTTTATCATTAATTCAATGATGTTTACCTTCATTTTCATAGTACTACTATAGAATTCAAGGACTCCTATTCACTCCTACTTCCATGGTCTTCAAATTTCCTAACGGGTACTCCCTACTAGACAATCCTAACCAAATAGCACATTGCTCGTTAAAAGGTTTACTACTTTGGTTGATGGTATGAATTGATCTGACATAGCACAATGGTCATCAAATTCACATGGGAAGATAGTAACTAACTCAAGCTACCTCACAATCGAGGCCCTAGGTTGTCAATCTAGTCCGAGATATATTATTCATTTTGTCTAACCTACGCGAGACTAGTTGTCTACTTTAACCTATCTGATTTCACTCGTCCTCTTCAAGGTTGACTGCAACTTTCAGGTTATAATGTAAGAGTGATCAGTTCTAGATTTTAACAAGAAAGCGATTTATTAAATCAGAAAATAAACCATTACGAAAATGAAGATTATTAAGAGTAGTTTGATCTCACAAATCATATGAACATAGCTCAATTGGCCCTTACCAAGAATAGGTATTTAGCCGGATCTTGTCATGAAGAAAGATAATTTTATTATTTGAATAAAAGAGAATAAATCTGTAAATTCCAGACTTGAAAAAATTACAGAGCAAAACGTAAAGTGTGTCCAGAGAAAAGAGAAAAGAGAGTCCCCTTCAAGAAGGGTTTTTAACAGCTTTTAACATAAGTTGTCTTCTCGTCCTACTCAATAAAAGGTAGTGTTCAAAAATCGAATAAACCAAATATTTTTCAAATTGGAAATCCAGATGATTCTCATTGGTCATCGTCCCTCAAGTCTCGCTTCTGTTGCAACCGCCTCCTTGTATCTTCGCGCTCTGCCCAAAGTCTCCTTCCGCAGTCCATCTCCTGCTCGACTGTCTTGGTCAAGCCTGCAACCAAGATAGTTTCAAATGTCTAATTTTGCTCCGTAGGTAATGTTTCTCTCTTTTCATCCGCCTCCTAAGATTTTTGCACAAATGAGGAGAATTCATTGATTTAAAGGGTTTCACTGCTACAAGCAATTAAGCAGTAAAAATATGAGAATAAAGCATTCAATCAATATATATAAAAGTTGTTATTTTTATTTACTATAACCCACCAATAATTTTTTTTTATACATTTGGTCTAAAAGTATCTCGTAAGTATCATATGATTTTTCATTTACTATATGAAGTGTTTAAAATTATACTTGAGACTCCACTTTTAAGAAATTATAAATTATACATTTGGCTCAAAAGTATCTTATAAGTATCTTATGTGTATCTGTCGCACCGTCGCGGGCGAAATTCGGGACGCAATGAAATTCACATAACAATGAAGTCGCCACCCTATTTTCTAAGGTTTAGGGAAACCTAAAAAGTTTGTAAAAGAAAGAAAATAAAATAAAAACTAAGGCACAAATAAAAGGGTCTAAACCCGAGAACTACGGTTCGGGGTCGGTTTATGGACTTGGGAAGGTGCGAGGCACCCAAGTCTCATCCTAAAAAGGTTACCGGTTCTAAAAAGAGGTGTTTTAAAATCATGTTAAAAACAAGTAATTTGGGGCCCTCAGGGGGGATCGTCGCTTTAATTCTTTAGTTGGTTCGGTTGATTTTATCCTAATTATTGTCGAGTTGTTAAAAAGAAAATAAACATTTTATCCTCTAAAAAAGAAAAAGGTCGGTTTGCATACCTATTCTGGTTATATTTAATCGAGTTCAAAAATTAGTCAGATTACATGCAAGATTGATTAAGTGAAATTACTACCATTTTATTTAATCTTTACTAAAGCGACGACCCTAGTAAATCATAGACGAATCACGGCGATCGAAATCACTATCATCACAGATGAGTTACTACATCATCGGGCAAATGCATATGATTAATCCTATTTACTAGGTGATTCTAAGCATGCATAGACTAGCAAAGTACCATTTATATGAATGCGAGAAAACACGTTGAAAAGAGAAAAACTGGGAAGTGGGGTCGAAGCCGCGCACATAACACATTCGTCAAAGATAACATTAATACATCCATGAGCATAAAGTAAATATCAAGGGATTGCTAAATTTAAACGATCACGCAACATTAAAGATTTAAATCTCATTTTAAAAGGTAGCTCTAATGATAAGGGGGATTAAATATGGAGGTATTTTCTACGAGTTGGGCTTAGGGCCCATTTACTATCTTTCCGCTTTCAAATGATTATTTTCTTTGGTGATTTACTATCCAATAATTTTAGAGGGAACCTGAGTTATTGGAAAGGATTTAAATCCTATTGTTTTGATTACTACTTTGTTTATTTTTTCTTTGATTGATTTTATTCATTTTTTATTTTTAGGGATTTATTTAAGATTTGAGGATTTTAATAATTAACAATCATGCAATTAAATTAATGCGTGATGTTTAATTACTAATCCTATTTTATTTCATGCATTTGAAAGAAAATAAAAGTTGAGTGTTTACTAATCCTAATTCGTTCAAGCAAAGGTCAATTTGAGTGGAATTATTAAAGGGAGTTTTTTGATATAAATTAATTCTCATGCAAATCAAATTAATTAAATCCTAGCAATTAAAAATAATCAAGCACGATAAATAAATAATTTAAAGAATGCATCTCTTCGAGTAGGTACCTGCATCACCGATTAGTTAGTAGCACGAGTAATAAAAATAAGGCAGGTAAATAAATATTACAAGCATGCATACGAATAAACTACGAACAAAATAAATAAAAATCTCCCGACGGGCCAGCTAAATAACCCTCAGCCCATCTTTGCCTCCTTCCTTCCTACTGGGCCGGGCTATTGCTCTAAATAAATAACACAACTCTTCTTTCTTTTCTTCTTCTCAGCAGGCCCAAGCCCACAAACAAACCATAAGAACAAATAAACACAAAAAAAAAACCTAAACCCATCATTCCTTCTTCTTCTCTTCTGCCGCCGGCGGCTCCAACTCCATTCCTTCTTCTCTATGTTCGGCCGCCGGCGGCTAACCCATCGTCAATCCAAAATCCCCTGCAAAACGAGCACAAACACAACAGCAAGGCAAGCACAAAAAAACAACAATCAAACTAGATAAGTAAGAAGTAAGAAGTTACAGAGGTGCTGCCGGTCCGGGAAAGAGAGCGAACGTGGTGGAGCAGCGGCGGCGACGAGGACAAATCGGATGGCTGCTGGGGTGGAGCGCGGTGGCCGGAGCAGTGGGTGGAACGTGGTGGCCGGAGTGATGAATCGGGATTGTGAGGGAGAATGAAAGGTGATGTTGATTTCCTGTGGTTTAATTTAATTTGGGTAGCAGAGGTGTTGCGAAGAGGGGAGTTTTGACTTAGGATTTTGTGGATTGGGTGGTTGGATTGGTTAATTGATTTGGTTTATTGATGGTGATCGGTTAATTGGGTGAGGGAGAGGGATTGATTTCGGGAGAGGGAGATGAGAGTATTTGGTTTCGGGAGAGGGAGAGGGACTGTGGTTTTTTGGCAGTGGGCTGATTTTCGAGAGGTAGTGATCGGGCTTAGGTGGAAATGATGCTGATGAGGCCGAATGTGAGAGAGAGTTGAAATATATTTGGTGGTCGTTTGGGTTTGGAATTTTTGCAGGGTGAGAGTGAGGCGAATTGAGAGAAAGTGAGGGTTAAGATGGGTTTAGTATTGGGCAGCGAGGATGAAGAGAGGAGAAATAGTTGATGTTTGTTGGTGATCGTGTGGAATTGGGATTTTTGCAGAGTGAGAGTGAAATTGAGAGTTGGAATTTGGCAGGGGGGTAATTTTGCCTCTGGGATCAGTCTCCTCCTCTTGCAAAGGATTTGCTCTTAATTTATAGAGGGTGAGGTACATTGAGGAGGTAGGGGTCCGGTCACGGTGATGAGAGAAGGGATTGAGATTAATTCAAATGTTTGTCAGAGATTTTTGAAGAAAAATTGGAAGAATGAGCGGGGTTCATGGGATCTGCTTTGACAAATGGAGAGGGAGAGCCGGCTCTCTCAGATTTTCTTTTGAAAACTGAGGAAAAGAGCCGTTTGTGTCTGATTCCCTTTGACAATGGGAGAGGTGAACAACCTTTATCAGATTTCATTTGAAAAATGAGGAAGAAGAGAGGTGGTTCGGTGATCATGGGTATTTATATTATTTAGTTCGAGCTAACGGTCCGATAAACCGATAAAAGCTCGAATAAAAATACGAACAAAAAATAAAATAAAATAAGAAGATACGAAAAAATAAATAATGGTAATAATAATAATGATAATAATAATAATAATACTTGACAATATAATTAACAATAATTATGGACGATAAAATAAAAATAAAAATGTGGGTATGTTATGATATGGTAACGATTACTCATGTCAAAAATCGAGTAGCAACAATATCCGTTAATGTTTACAAAATATCTCCGCGTATCCATTACATATCCAATTTACGTAGTATTTTTGCGTATCTAGCTTAGTATTTTGCCGTGTCCGGCTGTATCACCCAAATATCATATCTGATACTTGGCCATATTTAGAATATCCGTGATTCATGGCTCAAAACTAAGCTAGCTTCGTTTACCTTCACTGTCTTAACAATCAAAACTCGAACAAGATAAAACATATTTTTATGTTATTAATCATCAATATAATAAAAAATAATATGTACTCATAAATTTAATCACGTGCATAAAACATGTTAATAACATATATTCATTTGGTAAATATATTTCACGGCAAGAATAATAGTCATATAAAAAATATAAAAAAATAATTACAAGCCGTTATAATTGGACTAGTGATGACGAGTTAGAGATATATTTAAGAGTCATGGGTTTAATTCTTGTAGAAAAATGAAAACAAAAAAAAACAAAAAACCGCAAAACTAACAGCACACTTGTAGGGCACACGGAGATATACAACTATATACTGTATAAACTAACAGCACGCTTTTAATTGACACCGAGGGCCATTAAGCCTGTTTGTGTAAATGGGCTTACTAATGGACTAGATGAACAATATTAGCATTTTAAGTAGTAGCAGACAACAAATCCGTTGTAGCGCATGCAGGCCCAAGGAAAAATATAATTATTAATAATATATTTGTAAAAAAGGAAGAAGGAAAAGAGGAAAAAAGATGGGATAATGCAAAAATTGGTACCTGTACAATGATTGTTTGATTGATTTCATACCTCAGGTCTATTTTGCTTTTAAAAGATACCTGTACATTAACGAAACGTCACATTTGGTACCTCGACCAAACGCCGTCCAACTCGCACCGTCAAGTGTCCTACGTGGCATGCCACGTCGGATGCCACGTCAGTTAGTGATGACGTGGCGTGCCATGTAGGACAGATCCGACCCGTTTCTTTGCCCACGGGTCGGGTAATTGGGTTACCAATTACACTTAAAACAACGTCGTTTTAAGAACAATCGAACTACGCGTCGTTCATGGCGAATGACGCGTCACTAGCATCTCAGCTCATTAAAAATGAGCGACGCGTCATTCGCCATCAACGAGCGACGCGTCGTTCATTTAAACAATTACTTTCCTCCCATCGATCGATTGATCCCATTTTCATCGCATTCTCCCTTCTCCAAACCCTAACTCCGCTCTCAACCTCCCCTCAACACTTCAAATCCATCGTCTTCTTTGATTCAAACTTACCCAAACCTTTGATTTCAAACCCACTTTTCCAATCCAAACGACTAGATTACAAACCCTCTCAAAACCCTAAACTTTCCCTCACACTCCCTCTGAAAACCTAAACTTACTAGGCGCGCGGCGGCTTTAATGGCGAAGAATGAAGACGGCGTTGAGATTTTTAGTTCCGTGGTGAAGCAGAAGCCAAATTACGAGTACAAGCCACCTATCTACTGTCGGTGCGGGCAAAAGACACCTCGATGGATTTCATGGACGAAGAAGAATCCTGGACTTCGATTCAACAAATGCAAGCGCAGTGTCGAAGAGGGTGGATGTGGTTTTTATTTGTTCGTTGATGATCCTTTCCCAGACAGAGCTAACACAATTATTAGAGGCTTGTGTGAAAGTGAGAAGGAACAAGCGGAGAAGAATAATATTTTGGTGGCTGAAATCAAAGAATTGAAGACGCGCCGTATGGTTTTTAATGGCATGTTGGACGAGTTGCTTTGTTTGAAGGATGAAAACGACTACTTGACGAAAAGGCTTAAAAAACTGAGGTTTCTGTTAGCCATTTCTTTAATTGTTGTTGCTGTAATTGGATTTCGTTGTTTTTGCAATTAATGGAAAAAAATCTGTTATATTACATTCTGTTGAAGATGATTTGAAGATGATTTTGGGTTATTTATCTTTTTTTCCTGTTAAATTCTGTCAATGATAAATTCATCTCTTCTTCCTGACTGATAAAATGGGTTGGTTTTTGCCTTTGTTTGCTTAATTTCTTGATTACCTTAATTATTTGTGTAAGTATTAATTTGTTAAATAATTAGTTGTGGTTTGCTTAAATTAGTTCCTGTTTTGGTGTTTGATTAAATTAATTAGTTGTGGTTTTTGGCTTTTTTGTGTAAGAATTAATTTGTTAAATAATTAGTTGTGGTTTGCTTAAATTAGTTCCTGTTTTGGTGTTTGCTTAAATTAATTAGTTGTGATTTTTGGCTTCTTTTGTGTAAGAATTAATTTGTTAAATAATTAGTTGTGGTTTGCTTAAATTAGTTCCTGTTTTGGTGTTTGCTTCAATTAATTAGTTGTGATTTTTGGCTTCTTTTGTGTAAGAATTAATTTGTTAAATAATTAGTTGTGGTTTGCTTAAATTAGTTCCTGTTTTGGTGTTTGCTTCAATTAATTAGTTGTGATTTTTGGCTTTTTTGTGTAAGAATTAATTTTTTAAATAATTAGTTGTGGTTTGCTTAAATTAGTTCCTGTTTTGGTGTTTGCTTAAATTAATTAGTTGTGATTTTTGGCTTTTTTGTGTAAGAATTAATTGATAAGCATTAAATGATTTAATTAGTTGTGGTTTATGGTCTTTTTGGCAGCCGAAGACACAGATACTTGTGTAATTTGAATACTTTTATCCAGCAATATGTAGGATAAGCATAATTGTTCAAACTGCATATTTGCAAAAGCTGCATAATAATTGTTCAATATACTCAAGCTGTATATTTGCAAAAGCTACATAATAATTGTTCAATATACTGAAGCTGCATAATTGTACACATAATATGGATGGAACCTGCATAATTGTTCCAAACAAAAGCTACATAATTGTTCCAAACAAAAGCCGCATAATATGGATTCAACCTACACATCATTCCTACTTTCCCGAAGTACATCATTCCTAGCTTTACATCAACAAACCAAAGCAACGAGCTTATAACCATTATATGGTCTAGTACATCTAAACAAAATCAACGATAGCATTGTGCAAAATATGGATTCAAGCTTTACATCATTCCTACTTTCCCGAAGTACCAGCTCCATCCTGTGAGCGTGTCTTTCTTCTATCCGGGATAGCAATCACCCTTTGTCGTGGTGTATTAGGCTGCGAAGTTAAAAACAGTTTTGGATTACCATCTGTCTAGTTAAAAAAACATGTTCTAAACTACACAATCACAAATTATTTACTCACATCAATGCAACTCCACCCAGATTCAGCAACAAAACAACCATACCCGCTCGGTAGTTTACCCTTCTTTTTGTCAGATTTCTTTTTTCTCCCTCTGGCGGGTGGGGCTGTTCCACATGACTGTCTAAGTTCTTGCAAAAGAATTTGGGTTCTATCAGACACTTGGGAGGATTGAACTTGCGAGTGTTGCAATTCTGAAGTAGACACATGAGAATCTTGTGTTTGCACTTGTGAGGTTTCTGGATTACGAAAATGCTGCCACAGGGGGGGAAAAATGCTATCAATCTTAACATTTATTGTCATTTCAACACTAGAGCTAGGTTTGATCAACTAACCTTGCTGGCAGGGTTTAAGACACAACCGTCTTTCCTATGGCCCTCCATTTTGCAAAACGAGCATATTCTCTTCCTTCGCTTATTGGTAGTATTTTGATCTGCCCTTTGTTCTGGACCAAAATGAGCAGCCTGTCCTTGTTCTGGAACAGCAGCATTTGCTTGTTGTGGTTCAGCTACCTGTATTTTTTAAAACAGCCAATTACCAAATATGTTTAAGCCAATATAAGAATGTTAAATAAATCTAACTTTATATAATAACCAACACAGTAGGAGTGGCACCTGGTTTTCTTGATTGGTTGGGCAGGTAGTGGAATAGTGCCCTTGCTTCTTGCAGCAACCGCAAGTCATCTTCCTTCCTTTATGAGTCATTTTTGTCCCACATTGTGTCGGCTCCCAACCTTCCCTCCTCCTTATCTTCTTTGGTCTCCCAGAAAATTTGACAAGTGAAGGAGGCCTAATTGAAGTAACAGCTACTCTTGGCCAAAACGTCTTAGAATGCACAGGTAGGATGGGGTTTTTGTATGCCAACTCAAACATTTCCCGAGAATACCACTTGGACACAAAACATTTGACATCCAATTTGTGTCCCTCATTAGCAATGACACACATTGCGTGTGCACACGGTATACCCGTTAACTCCCACATCCTACATGTACAACTAAATTTTTCCAAGCTGACCACCCAACTATTGTCCTCATCTAAGTGCACTTCAAATCCATCGTCTCCATTACTATCCACCCAAAACCTCCCACTCTCTTCCATGTTATGATTTATCTTCTTCCAAATGTTGGGACCAAACCCATCTTTAAACTTGTTGACAAAGCTCTTCCTCTCTTTAAATCTTTTGAAAACAATTTTACGGATGGTTTCAAAGAGTTTTACAATGGATTTATACCTAGACTCTATAATCATACTGTTAAAAGTCTCACTCATGTTGTTATCCACAACATCAGAACATGGTGAAGTATTTTGGAAGGATTTGCACCAGTAAGTAGGAGGAACAGACATAAAGTCAGACATAGCTGTAGGGGACATACCTCCTAAGACCTCCAATTCATCAAGAAATTCGGATGAAGTTGACGCCTTGCAGGTGATCCAAAATTGCTTGTGCAAATCCTCACTGCAGTGTGTTCTTCTCCACTTAGCGAAGATGTGCCTGGCACATCTTCTACTAACAGCAGAGGGCATCAATTCATTGATGGCAGAAAGCAAACCCTAGCAAACATAAATATAAGAAAAATCAGAAAAAATAGACAAATCAGACATGAATATGAAATTTGACATTTGAAATTTGAAATTTAGTACCTTCTGTTGATCAGACATAAATGTGAATCCTTCCCCTCTTGCAACAACAGGATTACCATCAGCAGCATAGACAAAGTTGCCTCCAGCAACGTCCAAATCCAACATAAGCAATTCTAAGAACCACTTCCAGGATTCTTTGCACTCATAACCCACTACAGCCCAAGCGATTGGATAGATCTGGTCATTCGGATCCCTTCCTACTGCTGAAAGGATTTCACCCTTGAATGGACCCTTCAAAAAACAACCATCAAGGCTAATTATCTTCCTGCACGCAGAATTGAATCCTTCCCTCACTCCAGCAAAACACACATACATTCGCTTGAAAACTCCATCTGGTGCCTCTAAAACAACCGTACTGCCAGGATTACTACATCTAAGCTCCTCAACGTAGTCTTCCAACCTAGCAAATTCCTTTAGAGGATCACCAATGTAATGATCAACCACCTTCTGCTTGGCATGTCTACATTGCCCCCGTGACACCTTGATCCTAGTTTGACCATTGAAATGGTCTTTCATCTCGGCTACAGTAAGCTTCAATGTAAGTTTCTTGAGATCTTTCATAAACCACTCCGCAAGATTTTTATAACTGAGACAAGAAATCTGAAATTGTCTCACACATGTGTGGTGACCTACAAACGTCTTAATCATCCACTGACCGCTCCTCCCATCGATTGAGCACAAAATCTTCCAGCCACAATCACCACTCTTGCATTCAACCCTACACCTTTTTTTATCATCTTGCACATAACTCACATCTCTCCTATTGAATATGGCATGTTGCACCACAACTTTCTTGAACTCTCTCTTATTTTGAAAAACCATACAAACTTCAAAATGAGGATTATGCTCACTTGCTTTGAACCGAGGCCTTCTTCTGCGAATTCTCCTGCCGTGTTCAGCCTCACTATCACTGCTGGAGGTCAAATAACTGCCCTCGGAGTCATTGCTAAAATGGTCCTCATTGGTCTCCTCAGCAGCTGCATTTCTTGTTGTGCGAGCATCTACTCTTCTGTTCATTTCCCTCTTAATCTCCTCTACTAAATCTTCAGCATTCCCGCCAGTATTTAACCTCACCCTTGCATTTCCCTCCTTTTTTTCTCTCACAGCAGGACCACTAACCCCACTTGGACCTACATGTCCTTGTTCTGGTCCCTCCATACTTTCTCTCGCTTCCCTCATTTTCTTAAATTTTGATTTTTTCTTTTGACCCCTTTTCTTGAATCTATCTTTCATTTCCCGAGCCATCCTCAACTCCTCCTCATTGTCAGCAGACAAATAAGGAATATCGGTCCAATATTCATCTACCATAGGCTCTAATTCTTGGTCCCCAATATCCTCACATTCATACTCACTTTCCCCTTGCTCGGTATGATATCCAATAAATTCACTATCGTTTGAATCATCATCAACAATACAGTCATCAGCAGCAACACCTTTACCCTTACCGGACCCATCAACAATACTTTCACCCTTACTGGACCCACCAACAACCCTATGCCCATGTTCTGAAATTCCCAACTTATTACACATGGTAATGGGGTTTAGGTCATCAAAATAAGGATGCATACCATCACCATGCTCTATATATAAATTGACAGCCTTGTTCTCAAGTGTATAATTAATAAAGTCACCAAATGAACTGTCACCATCAAGCACTTTTAAATTTTTCATCAACCCCAAGCCTGCACAGTATGCATCATACCAACACTTGCTAATATTCTTGTATCCTAATTCACCACACTTATCTAAAATGGTAAAATATGATACAGTGTCAACATCAACTGTTTCTTTAATAACAGCCCCACCAGCATACAACCACCCACCCCCCACTGTAATCAATTTCCCACCAATATAAAATGTAAAGGTTGTCATTTTGCCTGGCCACACCAACATAGATATAAAATAAAGTCAATGAGGAATAAAGCAATGTCATGCCAGACAACAGACAACATACATACAGACAATAACACATTAATTTAATATTCCAAGCCAAATACACGTCAGTACAGGCACCATTTAAGGACAACAGTAAACAAACCCTAAAATTTAATTCTAAAATCTAGAACACACCAACACCCATCAACGACTGCATCATTGCTAGCATATCATAAGATACCTAATGCATATAAACAATTACATCATTTGTAACCTAAACTAGTAATAAAAGATCACTACAAATCAAATACCTACCTGTCGGAGTCTTCGCTTCACGCTACACGAACAGCCACGACCCGCAAACTAACAACCTCGTCGTTTGGATTGGAAAAGTGGGTTAGAAATCAAGGGTTTGGGTGTTTGAATCAAGGAAGATGATGGATTTGAAGTGGTGAGGGGAGCGGCGTTAGGGTTTGGAGAAGAGAGAACGCGATGAAAATGTTTGTCGATCGCGATGGGAGGAAAGTAATTGTTTAAATGAACGACGCGTCGCTCGTTGATGGCGAATGACGCGTCGCTCATTTTTAATGAGCTGAGATGCTAGTGACGCGTCATTCGCCATGAACGACGCGTAGTTCGATTGTTTTTAAAACGGCGTCATTTTAAGTGTAATTGGTAACCCAATTACCCGACCCGTGGGCAAAGAAACGGGTCGGATCTGCCCTACGTGGCACGCCACGTCATCACTACCTGACGTGGCATCCGACGTGGCATGCCACGTAGGACACTTGACGGTGCGAGTTGGACGGCGTTTGGTCGAGGTACCAAATGTGATGTTTCGTTAATGTACAGGTATCTTTTAAAAGCAAAATAGACCTGAGGTATGAAATCAATCAAACAATCATTGTACAGGTACCAATTTTTGCATTATCCCAAAAAAGATCTTTCCCAACTCCGAATTCCAAAAAATCTTTCACAAGAATCCCGACCCAGAATTTTCGAAATTTATAATTCGAAGAATTCTCGGATACCCGAAATTCCGACAACCAATATTCTACCCTAATTTACATTTTTGCATCAATCAATCAACTACCTGCAGCAATTTGCAAAATATCAATCAACAACAACTATCCGAAATACACAATCCAAATTAAACATACAAATTTAATTGAAACCAACAAATCAACTACCACAATCCAAGAACCTTCCACTTACAAATCATAATTGGAGATCTAAACCTAGATCTACATACCCAAACCATAATTGAAATTAGATCTACGACACCTGTTATGATTTTGAGGGATTTAGGAACGGAGGAAGTGGCAGCGGTTGCAGCAGCAGCAACGGTGGTGGCTTCAGCCATTTCTGGTGGTGGCGATGTTCGTAAGAGTAGAGAGAGAGGGTTGTCGGTGATGGTGGTGGTGATGGTGATGGTGATGGTGATTGAGGAGGAGGGAGTGAGGAAGAGAGGGAGCGATAGTGAGATTGAAGATTGGTGGTGTTGGGTTATGGCGTGGTTCTTGGCAGAGAGGGAGATGGTAAGATTGAAGGTGACGGAGATCATTTGTGGGAGACTTGTTTTGTGTGGGTGGGAGAAAATGAGAGAGTGAAAGGATAATGTGAGAATTGGAATTAAGGAAAATTTTCAAAAATATCAGGTATCCGAAATTTCCTTATTGGATCTCGTTCCGTTCCGAAATTAATTTTGGGTATTACCTTTTCGATCCGAAATTTTCGATACTCGAAATTTTTGATCCGAAATTTTAAAAAAATCGGGACGAAAAATTAAAATTTCAGGTATCGAAAACTTTGACCACTCCTAATTGGATGAGTTGGGGAAAAGGTGTGGTGAAGCAAACTTTTTTCTTAAGAAGGAGAAAACAAAGAAATTATAAATTCAAATAAAGAAAGAAGAGAAGGAAAAGTTGTGAAAAAAAATGGAAGAAGGTAGGGGTGTATCAAAATAGGACAGTGGAAAATTGAATATGACCAAATTGGAACGACCGTTTTGGTCCAATTTATTTTTTGAAAAATCAATGAGGGAAAATCGATACTAAACCGAATATATGAAACCCATAGAAATTTGTCATTTAAATATATTTTGGTTAGTTAGATGAGTACTGGTTAAATTAAAAAAGAATTAGAATTTTTTAAAATTTTTTTTAATAAAATAAATTATTATTATTCCCATCCTTTTCACCAAACCTGCACAAATAATTAAAAAACCAACACAACTTCTCATCTCCCTTTTTTTCTTTGTTGTATTCTACTCCTCATACCCCTTTCCCTCTTTCTTTCCAATTTCGGCTCCTTTTTCTTTTCTTACAACCAATTAATTAAAACTCACCTAATTATTATCATTTCTTACAATCTTCTTATAATCAGTTTTAACCATAAATCAGCACTATTTTTTATACTCTTTCGTAGCATTCACGTAGGTAAGTGAATGCATGGTCAAGTAGCATGTTGGCCCAAAGAATTATGTATGCAATGCGAAACAAAGAATCGAATTCAATAAATAATATAACAAATAAAAAGAAAACTTGCATGACATATAAGGTAGTTACAACAAACCTCAAGTACACCAATAATTATCCAATATATTTCACATTTAAAACTAGAAACAACTTTCCCAAAATTGATCCTGAGGTAGGAACTAATTTGCAAATGCTAAAAGTTTTAGGAACTAAACTTCACCATCTCCATAACTCTAAGACCAAACTATAATTAATTTTCTGCAATTTTTGTCCAGAATTCCAGAATGTTTAACAACTGTAGAAACCACTTATGCAACTACCCAGTTTATCCCACTCATTAAAACTTATTCTTTTAACCTCTATAATAGAGGTGTACACGGGTCGGGTCGAATCGGTTATAGGCCCAACCCGCCACCTACCCGTCCTAAATTTAGGGGGTCGGTTCGGGTCGGTTATAGGTACATATAACTGCGGGTTATAGGGTGTAGCGGGTCGGATCGGTTATCCGCGGGTTGGAGGGTTGGCGGTTATACTTATGGGCCTAAAATAATGAGCCAGGCTTTAAAAAAAATCCTAAAAAAAAAATTAACCATTAACAAAACTTTTGCAAACGAATCCATCTTATCTTTTACTCCCTCTGGTCTCCAATAAATGTCTTCCTCGCATCTCAATATTCAGTAGGGAACGTATATCGAGAAGGCCGGATGAGGCACTATTTGACCCCAAAAAAATTCGTACTTTTTTTCGAACGTACGTTAATCCTTAATGTACTTCCGAGAAAACATTCGGGGCAAAATTGTCTCAAATAGTGACTGTTCCGGCCGTCTTAAGATACTTTCCGAAACAGTAAAAGCAAATGCTAAAACGACATATTTTGGAGACCGGAGGGAGTATTAATTACCATATTCCCTAAAACACAAACAGAGCCAATAACTACTTTTATTTATATTTATTCCCGTACATTGTTAATAACTTTAATTAATAAAAGATAAGTTTTGCAAACCTTAATCCCACCATCGATAACTCTACTTTTGCTGAACCCCATCTACTCAATGTTACAAAAGAATAGAGAAGAAGGAAATGGTGGGAAATCCTTTAACAAATAATTGGATTAACTCTTACAGTGCTTTATCTGTGTTGCTACCTGATTTTTGACTTTTAATTTTTCATCACCAAATATTCTCTCATTTCGAACATCAATTTTCTAAAATCATACGTCAGTTTATTTGCGTCAATTTGATGCTAATTTTTACACTTAATGTCCTTTCAATTTTATTTTATACTTTTTCGCATTTTTATCACTTTTTCCGTTCGAATCCGTATCGGTTCCCGAGTCAAATTCTCGAAACTAAGGGTCGAACAATTTCGCTCATTAGCTATTTTTTTTATTATTTTCTAACTCGCACTATCTCTTTGCGTTTCGTTTAATTTTTATTACACTCGAACTTTTATTTGCTTACAAGTGAATATTTTTTATCGAACTATGTACCAAACTTTTCATCGCTTACTATGTGCTAATTAAATTATTTTATTTTATTATACTTTTTAACATTTTCAGTTCGAGTTTATATTCATTTTCTCGCAAAATTGCTCGTAACATTGCCTTGAACTGAATAGTTAAATAATAAATCAAGCTTTGCATCTCTACCATTGATCTAGTTGACATTTGAAAGTCAACTAAGATCAATGGTCCTCCTATTTTCCACGTAGGCATGCATCTTCTTTATTTGGTTCATGCATGAACCCATGAAAGCAAGCTCCAACAGCCTTACTGTTCTCCTCCTCGAGCCACACATTCTTCCTCGAGCCACGCCACTGCTCACCCTCGCCTCGTCATCATTTCCGACGTCATCAATGTCAACGTCATTCCATCACCTCAAACCAGTGTTTTTGGAACCGGACTGGACCGGACGGTTCGGTCCGGTTCAATCGAATTTTTTGGGTTTCCAGTCTGATTCGGCCTATCGGACCTAAATGCATGTGACCCGGGTTAGACCGGTAGAACCGGACAGTTCGATAGCAACCCGGCTGGTTCAATGCAAAACGACGTCGTTTTGAACCCAAAATCCAAAACGGCGTCGTTTTGATTTTTTAATAATTTTTTTATAAAAAAATGGAAAATTTTATGTTCATGACCAAAACGACGCCGTTTTGGTTTTGGTTATTTTTTTTTTTTTTTGAAAATTTGATGGGTCGGCCCATTACAGGCATGGGTCAGCCCATCAGAATTAAAAAACCATCCGGTTCAATCCGGTTAATTTATCTAAGATTGAACGGTTATATGTGTGTCCGGTTCAAAACGATCCAATGGTTCAATCTGATTTTTTCCGGTTGAACCCGGTCGAACCATGAAATTTCTATTTCCGGTTCACTGTCCGGTCTGGTTCCAAAAACACTGCCTCAAACTCCTATAACTAGCAATCGAAGCCCAAACGGAATGGGGAGCAGAGAAACGCAGCCATCCTCCATCACCACTGCTTACCCTCGCCTCTCCTCTCCGCTGTTGGGCTGCCACCGAGCTGCTGTGTTGCTGCTGGTCGCCGCTGAGCTGCGGAGCTGCCAAGCTGTTCGCCGTTGCTGAGCCTCGCCGCTGACCGCTGCGTCGCCACCGCCGAGTCACTGCCGTGCTGCTGCCTCGCCCTCGCCAAGCTGTCTTTGCCGGAGTTTCCGCTGGCACCGTTGCTGTCTTTGTTGGAACTGCCGCTTCTGTGACGCCGCTGCTGTCCCCGCCGGTGGCTGTTGCTTCATCCCGAGCTGGTCTGCTGCCTCTGGTTCGAAGCAAAGAAGAAGGAGAAAGGTTGGGTTTGGGTTGGGTTAATTTTCATTAATCATGGGCTTGGCTTGCGGGAAAGGAATGAAGAGAAGGAGATTTAGCCTCATTTTAATTAACCATGGGTTTGGGCCAAGCCCAAATGGAAAGAAAGAAGGCTATCATGGTCCTTGGCCCAAGCAAGAGAATGGGCCCAACTAAGGGGCCCAATTTCTAGGCCTAGTGGGCCTAGTCCAATTTTTCGATCCATCGCTTTTATTTTTCGTAACGGTTTTTTTGTATGCATGTACTGTTTATTTAGTTTTCCGCACTTATACTGCTTATTTATTTTTCGTATGCTTGTATGCTTGTTTATTTTCGCCCGCTATGTATGCTTAAATGACTATTCCGTCCAAATTAATCTTTTTCGCTCGCGTACAGAAATCGCCAAATATTTAACCGTTCAACATTATCCTCTCCTCCTATCAATAATCTCCGAAGGGTAAAATCGCATGTACCTTTCACCAAGTAAACATTTCTTTCCCTTTTATTTATTCACGCTTTTTCTGCGCATATGCATGTTTACGTGAATATTTAAAATTGTTAGAATTTTTATCTATTGGGCATGGTCACTTAAATTAGGACTTTTTATTTTTTTAAAACATGATTAAACACCTCTTTCTCCGGTAACCTTTTAGGATGTGACTCGGGTGCCTAACACCTTCCCGAGTCCATAATACGACCCTGAACCGCTGTTCTCGGGTTCAGACCCACTTTGCCTTAGCTTTTTATTTTTATGCATGACAATTAGGTTCCCTAAACCTAAAAATAAATTAGGGTGGCGACTTCTTTGCATCATGTGAGATAAACCCAATTTCGTCTCATACCTCGTCTCAAACTCGCGTCGCATTAGGAAAAATCCAAAAAGGGTGTGAGACAGTTTGGCGACTTCACTGGTGACCAATAGGGTCGAAGCCGGATTTTTCTTGAGGTGTTTGTTTTTTGTACATGATTAATTGTTTTTCATGTATTTAATTCTTATGTTATCACATGATTTTTTTTATGCATGATTATTGTTTTTATTTGTTGGTAAATTGATCACATGATTCGTTGTTATTCGCTTTGATAAACTGTCATTGCATATGCATCTCAAGCATAATGCCCTACCGCCGGGCCTTTTCCAAATAAGATTAGGAGGTTAGTAGTGAGGCCCTAGGACATGTGTCCTGGGTAGTTTTCACGAACCCCAAACTCGGACTCAAACCCCTAAATGGGTGAACGCCTAGAACTTTTGTTGGTTCGACAGGCAATCACGTATCCATTTACTGAGGGACCACTTCTATGGTATCGTCCGGGAGCCTTCAGCCAGTTAGAAGTAGTAGATGTCACCCCAGCACATGCATCATATTGAAATGCATATATTGCGACTTTTTTCACTAATTTCTCAAATTTTTCCCACATTTTACAAATGGTTTCTCTAATTTTTCATGTTTTACAAAATGATTTCGAAATTTTTCCACATTGGAAATCTTTTTCCGCAAGCTTTCCACGTTATTGGCGAATTTTTCCGTAAATTTGTCACAATTGCAATCTTTTCACAATTTCTCCATATTTGCACGTTTTTGCAATGTCTCCATGTTTACAAAATTTTCCACATTTTCTCAAGGTCTATAAATTTTTCCATTTTCCATGTGTACAATTTTCCCTCAATTTTTCACGTCAAATTTTTCCACGTATCCAATTTCCCCGCAATTTTTTACGTGTATAATTTTTGGACGTATGTCAAATTTTTTGCAATTTTTCCCACGTCTGCAATTTCTCCGTAAATTGCTCCACGGGCACAACCTTTCCAGCAATTTTTCACATCGACAAACTTTTCCAAAAATTTCCATGTGAGTAAATTCTTCCACAATTTTTTCCATGTATGCAAAAAATTCGCAATTTTTCACATGCAAATTCTTTCGCGATTTTTCCATGTTTATAAATCTACCTCAATTATTTTCATAATTCCCCATGTTTGTGATTTCTTTATGATTCCTACATTATTGTTGTTATTGTACTTACCCCTCTCTCTCTCGCAGCGTAGAGACCTCGGGATGACATTTTGCAATCACTACTTAAACTTATAATTATTTCACCTGTTTATTTTTCAGGAAAATATTGCTCCCAAAAAGCAAACTATCCCTCGCAAAATCCCCGCGACCAGACGACAAACACGAAAGATGGAAGAACATATTAGAACGGAGGAGACATTGAAAGCAAAGATAACTGAATTGGAAGAACAAATTCGAGTTGCTACGGCAAGGGCTGAACAAGCTGAAAAAGAACGGGAAGAGGCAACGATTGATTTTCCACCCGGTTTTTACCCCAGTTCTGCTCAAATGAGGGGGCCATCTGCTTCGTCTGCGGTCGCTGGTATTTTCATACCCCCACCCTCTCCTGGTTCATGGCAGCCTTTTTTTTGTAATCCCGATCCCCTTCAGTTCGTCACGTCGGTTGTCTCGACCTCTGAAGTCGGCACCACCGGACAAGGTGGTACACCCCTTGAACCTCCTCTGACTGGGCCCACGCCTGATCTCAGCAAGGATGGGGTCCGCCCAGAATCTCAGTATTTCCTCCTGCGTCAGGGTCATTCCGCCCAATTCACAATTCCTGGACCTTCGAGAACTCAGCCTCTTGGGGGCAATTAGATACAGCCACAGGTCTCCTTTGGGTATCCGTTAGCTACTGGTTTTGGCACCAATAAAATAGAGGGGCTAAGTATTGACAGGTTGAATCTGTTAGAAGAGAGAGTGAGGGCTGTTGAAGGGACAGATCCTTTTGATCCTACAGGACCTGAAGACATGTGCATGGTACCAGGGATAACCATGCCCCCGAAGTTCAAAATCCCAGAGTTCGAGAAGTATACTGGGATTGAATGTCCAAAAACTCATCTCAAGATTTACTGCAATAAGATGGCCGAAGTGATCCATAATGAGTCGTTGCTAATCCACTTGTTCAGAGAGAGTTTGGCCAAGCATGCTGTTTATTTTCTGCAGAAAATAAAACACATGCATTGACTTGGTACATGAGTCTGGATAGGAATAGAATTAGGACTTGGAGAGATTTGTCTAACGCCTTCTTCAAGCAGTACAAGTTCAACATGGAAGTGGCGCCAGACCGTTCTGATCTGCAGAACATGGAGAGAACTCGCTGCCAGAATTTCTCCTCCTTTAAGCGACAAGGAACTCATATCCATTTTCGTGAACACTTTCAAGGTTCCTTACTACAACTATCTCATCTTCAATTCGTCGAACAACTTCTCCGACATAGTCCAGGTAGCGAGAGAGTGGAGCAGGGGATTAAATCCGGAAGGATCGTTGTTTCCACGCTAGAGGAAACACCTAAGAGATCGTCTATTATAGAGGAAGATGTCAGCTGTGTCACCTACCGACCAAGTTGCGAGCAACTTTTTCCATCACCTCCACCACAACCCACACAATCTAAATGACAAAACCCACCAAATAGCAGTAAGAACCGGGAGCCACTGCCACCTCTTCCTGTTTCTTTGGGAGAGATTTACAAGCATCTCTTGGCAGCGGGGCAAATTGCACTAATTCCATTTCGACCTCAACAACCTTCTTATCCAAAATGGTACGACCCTAATGCAAGATGCGAGTACCATGGTAAAGCTTTGGGCCATACAATAGAAAATTGTTTCGCCTTTAAAGGAAAGGTTAATCACTTGCTCAAGAGTGGATGGATCTCTTTAGAAGGGTTAGCCGAAGGACTCTACACGACCACCAGCTCTTGAATGAACGCTCTCCTAGCTCATAACAGGCTCATGCTGCTAATCTATACTTTTGTACATAGTCGAGCCTATGACTATAAACCAGGGCGCTTTGTGGGAGGCAATCCACGTGTATTGTCAGTATTTCTATTTTGTAAATCAAAATTTTGGAATACCTTTTCCTCTGAATTTACTATTTAATTCCCTTTTTATCTTAGATACCAATGAGAATAGGGGGCAAGCAGGTAAAATGATTGAGTACATTTTACCAGGGGGGCAAGGCATAAGGAGTGGTAATTCGCCACAAAGAGCTCATCCTGCCCTCGCCTTCAGATTATCGCTGCAGCAGGAACTCCAATCAATATACTGCATTCTCGTTCTATGCGATAACGACATTTACGCCCATCTGGTTCTCGACTGCAAATTCAGGATTTAACCATGATCAAAATTTTCATGTTTTGAATTTGATCATCACAAATAAGATTTCCTCGCATGTACAACGTACAGTGAAGATCAACCCCATAATTGGTGGGCCACTAAATGCTAACTTTAAGGGTAATTGCCCTCATCCGCAATCCCTTGCTGCAAAAGCTGAAGTATTGGGACTCCCCTGTAAAGAAACAACGTGTTAGCTTCCCCCAATAGCAACTTGAATCTCCAGCTGACTGAGGATTCTCATCTGTCACTCCAAATGTTATTCAAGCCATACTTCTTTATCAACAATTGGCTATCCCCAGCATAGAAAATGTCTCCTCGCCAAGGGCAGCCAAGGAGCGATTCAACTATTTCTAGGCAATACTATTATCCAGTTTGAGTGCGAACGATGTTGGGTCAGAATCATGAAGCTGACTCCTCGTTGATGAACCTGTCAGATTGTTAGCTACTGCTTGCTGCGCACATCCAGAGAAGTCTATTTTTCCTCTATGCCTCTTTAAATTTTTGTACAACTATTCTGCATTCATTCCTGCATTGGGGGCAACTCTTTTAAGCATTCATAAAATTCTTGAGTGATCATGCCAATCATGTTTTGTCTGTAAAATTGCTAAAACTGTTAATATTTGTTATAAACTGTGCATAAAATTCTTTGAATAAAATTCACACTACCCTCCAATTTTCAAATCTTCCCTAAATTGAGCATGTTCAACATGTCATTGCATCCTGGATAACTTGTGCATCCATTTGAAATTATATGACGTGTATGATCTCGCCTGCTAGATCTTATAACTGCAACATGTTTAGACGCAAGCAGTCATACATAAATCCCTGTGAGCATTTTGGGCCTTCACACCATACTTCTTTCATGTGTGCAAATGCCAAACTAAGTGCTAGTTAGATTTGCATAATATCCAGGCTACATGCACCATTAGACATGGGATAGCTGTAAGATGACAGGGGACTTTGCTCTTTGCTTCCACCTTTCTTTGGTCTTCCCATTCTTTTGTCTTCAAACACTTGCCTTTGCTTTCTATCCGATTCATTTCTAAGCCGCTTGTAAAATATCTTGCATCTACTTAAACTCCCTAAATAATGAGTAGTGCCCAACTGAGGTTGGTAACAGAAGAAAAGGTGCACATCGAAATTGGTTTGCGCAAGAGGAATTGCAAAATCTCCGAGGATTGCTAATGGTCAACACCGAAAGAAGGCTAAAAATCAAGACTTAAAGGCCTCTGCCAAAGACTGAAATGACGACGGACAAGACAAAAATTGTACTTGCTTTACTCGCAAAAAAATAAAAAAAATAAAAAAAAAAAAGAGAAAAAGAGAGAAAAACAAAAACAAAAAAGAGTACAAAAATGGTCAAAAGTCAACAAAATGGTCTCAAAACAAAAGAGATCATCTTCAATGAAAATTCAAAAATGGTCCTAAGTCAACAAGAAATGGTCTCAAAATAAAAGGAGATCATTTCCAATGAAAATTCAAAAATTGGCGCTTCGTCAATGACAAATGATGGTCTCAACAGTAAAAGAGATCATTCCCTGCAAAGATTCAAAAACCGATGCGCTTCGTCAACAACAAATGGTGATCTCAAAGAAGGAGCATCCTCAAGAAAAGCTAAAGAACTTGTACACCTTACTTCCGGCTAGCAACCTCAGTTGTGAGCTGCTCATTAAAACCCTATTTCCTTCTGCTAAACAACATTCTCCTTTCTAAATAGACTTCTTCTTTCTGTCTACACACTTTATTTCCTTTCTCTTGCAAAGTCTTTTTGATTATATGAAGGCTCATGCATGTGCATCTTCATCTGAAGTTTATTCACTCGGATTGACATTGCAAATTTGACTTTGTGCTATGTTTGTTGCATTTTTATGAGTGTAAACACGTAGCCTGATTTCTGAGTGGGAGCGCAAACACCAATATCCGGTGAGGATTGCTTACGTCTACATGATGTGGGAAAGTCTTCTCCTTGAGGTCGTTATCTCCCGGGCAAGATGTAGATGCTTTTCTAGGCTTGTATCAAGCATGCTTATATGGTAGAAACTGGATGACATGTTATCCAAAAATGCATAAATTTATTGAACCTTCTCTTGATAGGGAAGTTGTTTTATAAAATATTGGGGGTAAACCTTAGGGTAGTGTGGGAATACTTTCATATACAGCATACATGATTTGACCTCATTGTTCCCTATTTATCAATTGCTCTCTCTTGCCATCCATTACTGCTTCACGTTTGTTTCCTCCCTATTTGCAGGATACAGATATGCTCCAGTGGGATCAAGCTTCCCCATCATCCGGGCGTCCGAATGGAGCACGTTACCACTCCACAATCATTTTCGTATGGCGGTCCATTCCCTCATCACCACGATAACCGAATGGAGCACGTTACCACTCTCTAATCAACTTCGTACGGCTGATCACGCTCCCCCGTCATCCACTCAAATATTCGAATGAAGCATATCATTCTGCATTTAATGTTCTGCATCAATCAGCGATGGCCTACAAGTACGACCCTCGACGTAGTTGAGTTTATTTTTTCTGCATCAACCAGCGACGACCTACGAGTACGACCCTCGACGGAGCTGAAGTTTACATTTTCTGCATCGACGTCTGAGAATTGCGGTGTCCCCGTTCAGATGTCAAGTTTCATTTCCTGCACAGAGGTCCGAGAATTGCGGTGTCCCCGTTCGGATCTCAAGTTTACATTTTCTGCATCGACGTCTGAGAATTGCGGTGTCTCCGTTCAGATGTCAGTTTCATTTCCTGCACAGAGGTCCAAGAGTTGCGGTGTCCCCGTTCGGAACCCAAGTTTACAATTTCTGCATCGACGTCTGAGAATTGCGGTGTCCCCGTTCATATGTCAATTTCATTTCCTACACAGAGTCCGAGAATTGCGGTGTCCTCGTTCGGATCTCAAGTTACATTTTCTGCATCGACGTTCGAGAGTTGCGGTGTCCCCGTTCGGATCCCAAGTTTACATTTTCTGCATCGACGTCTGAGAATTGCGGTGTCCCCGTTCAGATGTCAAGTTTCATTTTCTGCACAGAGATCCGAGAATTGCGGTGTCCCCGTTCGGATCTCAAGTTACATTTTCTGCATCGACATCCGAGAGTTGCGGTGTCCCCGTTCGGATCCCAAGTTTACATTTTCTGCATCAACGTCTGAGAATTGCGGTGTCCCCATTCAGATGTCAATTTCATTTCCTACACAGAGTCCGAGAATTGCGGTGTCCCCGTTCGGATCTCAAGTTACATTTTCTGCATCGACGTCCGAGAGTTGCGGTGTCCCCGTTCGGATCCCAAGTTTACATTTTCTGCATCGACGTCTGAGAATTGCGGTGTCCCCATTCAGATGTCAAGTTTCTTCCTGCACAGAGGTTCGAGAATTGCGGTGTCCCCGTTCGGATCTCAAGTTTACGTTTTCTGCATCGACGTCTGAGAATTACGGTGTCCCCGTTCGGATCTCAAGTTACATTTTCTGCATCGACGTCTGAGAATTGCGGTACCCCCCGTTCAGACGTCAAATTACGTATTTCAGCAATTTACTTTCAGCACCAACTTAGGAACTACGAGTACTACCCTCACCCAGGACAAAAGTCTCCAATCTCTCACTCCTAGATAAGTCTACATTTACATTTCGCATTTTTCAAACCATTGCTGGTTCGGGAGCAACCATCTTTACTGCTCATCAAAAATCTCAGTTACACCAGATTTTTGATAAGACAGTAAAGAGGGGGCAACTATTGCTACCCAATTTTTGACTTTTAATTTTTCATCACCAAATATTCTCTCATTTCGAACATCAATTTTCTAAAATCATACGCCAATTTATTTGCGTCAATTTGATGCTCATTTTTACGCTTAATGTCCTTTAAATTTTATTTTATACTTTTTCGCATTTTTATCACTTTTTCCGTTCGAATCCGTATCGGTTCCCGAGTCAAATTCTCGAAACTAAGGGTCGAACAATTTCGCTCATTAGCTACTTTTTTTATTATTTTCTAACTCGCGCTATCTCTTTGCGATTCGTTTAATTTTTATTACGCTCGAACTTTTATTTGCTTACAAGTGAATATTTTTTATCGAACGATGTAGCAAACTTTTCATCGCTTACTGTGTGCTAATTAAATTATTTTATTTTATTATACATTTTAACATTTTCGGTTCGAGTTTATATTCATTTTCTCACAAAATTGCTCGTATCATTGCCTTGAACTGAATAGTTAAATAATAAATCAAGCTCTGCATCTCTACCATTGATCTAGTTGACTTTTGAAAGTCAACTAAGATCAATGGTCCTCTTATTTTCCACGTAGGCATGCATCTCATGCATAAACCCAGGAAAGCAAGCTCCAACAGCCTTACTGTTCTCCTCCTCGAGCCACACATTCTTCCTCGAGCCACGCCACTGCTCACCCTCGTCTCGTCATCGTTTCCGACGTCATCAATGTCAATGTCATTCCATCACCTCAAACTCCTATAAGTAGCAGTCGAAGCCCAAACGGAATGGGGAGTAGAGAAACACAGCCATCCTCCATCACCGCTGCTCACCCTCGCCTCTCCTCTCCGTTGTTGGGCTGCCACCGAGCTGTTGTGTTGCTGCTGGTCGCCGCTGATGTCCCCCGCCGAGCTGCAGAGCTGCCAAGCTGTTCGTCGTTGCTGAGCCTCGCCATTGACCGCTGCGTCGCCACTGCCGAGTCACTGTCGTGCTGCTGCCTCGCCCTCGCCAAGCTATCTTTGCCGGAGTTTCCGCTAGCACCGCTGCTGTCTTTGCCGGAACTGCCGCTGCTGTCCCCGCCAGTGGCTATTGCTTCATCCCGAGTTGGTCTGCTGCCTCTGGTTCGAAGCAAAGAAGAAGGAGAAAGGTTGGGTTTGGGTTGGGTTAATTTTCATTAATCATGGGCTTGGCTTGCGGGAAAGGAATGAAGAGAAGGAGATTTGGCCTCATTTTAATTAACCATGGGTTTGGGCCAAGCCCAAATGGAAAGAAAGAAGGCTATCATGGGCCTTGGCCCAAGCAAGAGAATGGGCCCAACTAAGGGGCCCAATTTCTAGGCCCAGTGGGCCTAGTCCAATTTTTTCGATCCATCGCTTTTATTTTTCGTAACATTTTTTTTTGTATGCCTGTACTGTTTATTTAGTTTTCCGCACTTATACTGCTTATTTATTTTTCGTATGCTTGTATGCTTGTTTATTTTCGCCCGCTATGCATGCTTAAATGATTATTCCGTCCAAATTAATCTTTTTCGCTCGCGTACAGAAATCGCCAAATATTTAACCGTTCAACGTTATCCTCTCCTCGTATCAATAATCTTCGAAGGGTGAAATCACTTGTACCTTTCACCAAGTAAACATTTCTTTCCCTTTTATTTTTTCACGCTTTTTCTACACATATGCATGTTTACGTGAATATTTAAAATTGTTAGAATTTTTATCTATTGGGCATGGTCACTTAAATTAGGACTTTTTATTTTTTTTAAACATGATTAAACACCTCTTTCTCCGGTAACCTTTTAGAATGTGACTCGGGTGCCTAACACCTTCCTGAGTCCATAATTCGACCCCGAACCGCTGTTCTCGGGTTCAGACCCACTTTGCCTTAGCTTTTTATTTTTATGCATGACAATTAGGTTCCCTAAACCTAAAAATAAATTAGGGTGGCGACTTCTTTGCATCATGTGAGATAAACCCAATTTTGTCTCACACCTCGTCTCAAACTCGCGTCGCATTAGGAAAAATCCAAAAAGGGGGTGCGACAATCTGGATGGTAAATAAGTAAAATGCCAGATCTAGCAGATTCTAAAACAAAAATCAAACACGTATAGCAAATGCAAAGATTAGGAATATGATTTGAAGGAAGAAGGGAGATCTAGCAGATTCTAACTCCAAAACTTTGATCCGTACCAAGATCCCACTTTCCAAAGCCTTTTTTCCCAGCAACAACGTAATACCTCAAGCAACCATCAAGCCTCCGGTACTAAGCCCATCGATCTGGCCGCCGAACCGGGGAAGAAGAAGATGGAGTGATGTGGTGGCGACGAGGGAGGACGAGGAGAGAAGAAGGAAATGGTGGTCGGGCGTGGTGATGACTAATGGTGGTGTGGAGAGAAGGAAATGGTTGGTTGCGTGGAAAGAGAGGAGAATTGGAAAAGATGAAAAATAAAATTGGGAGAAAGAGTAGTATTTATACCTAGGGTTAGTTACACGGGTCGGGTAAGTTATTTAGCGATTTTTTAAAAGTTAACTCGCGAACCGACCCGCCATTAAATTGGCGGGTCGATTATGTATCTGTACATGGGCGGGTTGGCGGTTTTTTAACTTTTGACGGGTCGGGTCGGTTCGAGTTGGCGGGTTGGACGGGTCAAATGTTCAACCCTACTCTATAATGCTATTTCCATACTCTTTAATTTAAAGACCCAAGTAAACAATAAATACAAAAACAGGAGTTTTAAGAAAAAAAACTTACCGATCCACTCAAAGCAATCAACATGGTGAATTCTTTCCTTGCTAGAAACTATGTATACCAATTTAAAAAATTCTACTCAATTTTCATGACACTCACCGTCAATTTTGATAAAAGATGAAGTTTAACTACTAATAAAAAGACTAAACTTTAAATTACTAAACAATTTATCATTTTCTTCTCTTTCGTTCATCCGTCCCTCACTCTCTCTGCTATTTCTTTTCTTTCCTTTCTTTCCTTCTTTTCCGTGCTCTATTTCTTTCCTTTCTTATCCCAATTTTTTTCTTCTAATTATCACAAGTTAATTAGTTTACACACCAACTTAATAAAAGCAAGCTTTTTGTTTTCTAACACCCGGAAAAGAATGAGAAGGCTTGCGGTTTCTAAATTTTATTTTAAACTTAATCTATAATTTATTTATTCAAATTTTCAACAAAACATTCATGGTAAATTTCATGGGGTGGTGAATCATCTCATTATGCGCGTTGTTGGTAGAATGTTTTTTCAATAAAAGTTGTAAAAAAAAAATGGGAACTGTATAAAATGAACCAAACCAAAGTGAACTGTTTGGAAATATTTTAGTTTGATCCGGTTTTCTCTCCAAAATCGAATCAAATCGAACTGTGTATACCTTTACAAGAAGAACGGAACGAGGGGAGTTTTATGTTTTTTATATAAAAATAGAAAAAAGAAAAAAAATAAAGTGAGTAATTATTAAGAAAATAAGGGAAGCATGAAAATTTTAGGCATAAAATGAAAATTTTAAAGTCTGTTTTGTGCACCCTATTTTTGTCCAAAATTATTAATAGCACTTTGCATAGACTAAAAATAGATGAAACTATTTATTTGTTTAAATTGTCCCAAATGATTGTCTTCCTAAAAATTAAATTATATATTTTTAAAATTAAAAAATTATTCCCTATAATATTTTCTTTCTTTCATACATTGAAAGAAATTGTTATGAATTAATAACCTAATTCTCTTGAATCAACACACACAATATATAGAACATGCAAATTAATTCTCCCTCCGTACTTAATTAATTGATTTTTTGAAATAGTAGGTAAAATTAAGAGATTAATTTTTGGCAATTTTTTATTGACAGTTGTTTTCAATTTGCCACTCATTTATAGTATTATTACGATAATTCCATATGGTAGGAGTCGTAATTATGACTGAAGATAGAGGGCTATTTTGTAATTGATACTTCAAATGACAATTAATTTGGACCACGTTTTCAATAGTAAAACGTCAAGCATATATGTTTGGAGAGAATAGTAAAAAAGAAAAAAAGAGAAAGACAGAAAGTTTTATATAGTTCGACAATGTACCTAGTCTTTAGGTAAGAAAGAAAAGTATTTTACTATGATAATAAAGAGTATAATGTACAAATCAAAGAGAAAAACTAATTGAACAAAAATTCTAATATCGATACTAAAACCGTACCGTGCCCGCTATTTAACTAGACTTGGCCCTTAACCCTTCGCTTAATATATGCCCAGTCTCTTATAATACTCCCTCCGTCCCATATTAATTGTCCATTTTCATTGTTCATGCACGCGTTCGAGGAGGCCGGATGACGTACTATTTGACCTCAAAAACTTTCGAATTTTAAGGATTAACGTACGTTCGAAAAAAAGTACGAATTTTTTTGGAGTCAAATAGTGAATCATTCGATTTTCTCAAAATACGTGCACAAACAGTAAAGTGACAGTTAATATGGAACAGTTAATATGGGACGGAGCGAGTAATATTCTTGAACTATTAACTATTTCTAATCAATACTCAACTTACTGAAAGAACACCTAATGGCATGGGTCCACACTCCTATGACTAATTTATTTTTTTGGTGGCATTTTTTAAAAGAAAATTATAATCGAATTTATTTTCCTTGGAGTGTGTTATTTGTGTCAATTTTAAAAAGACAAAGGGTGGGTGTTGTTTTGAATTTTGTACCATGTAAAATTATACGATATGGGATAATGAAATTATGAAAAGCTTAAGGCTCCTTTGACAAGCAAGCCCTTATATTGTCGCCCATCTAAAAGAAGGGAAAATGGATTTTCTTGACTTAGTCTTATCACTTATGCATCATCTTTCACCTACCATGTCCGTGTGCCTTTACTAATCAAACAACAACAAAACATTTGGCACCTAAAGTGATAATCTGAGGCACATTAAATATGGAAGTCTTAATCAATAAATTACTACTATCAAAAACTATAACTTATGAATAAGACCCAAAATTTATTATTTGTCTCAATAATATATCTTCCTTTTCCTTCTCCGTTAACTTCACTTGTGTGTTGTATTGATTGAAGGTAAATATAATTATTCATAATAAAGTAATTAAAACAAATAATCATGCGAATTTCAATGTATTGGAAAATAATCTGCAATTTTGTATTGTGTATGTTTTTGTGTTTTCTTTGCACAACCTTTCCCTACAAAGTATGAAGAACCTCTATCCACTAATCCTAATCCGTATATATATAATGTATACTACAAATCTCACTAATTAACAAAACAACATTGATTAAAAACAAAATCAAAACGGCCTCTTTAGATCCTTAAAATCCATAGAATCAATGCACTCCAGCCTCTCCCTATGCACATTCAACATCTTCAACAATTCACTCGCCTTCTCTTTTGTCAAATCACCGCAACCAATTTGCAGCAACAGCAACAATTTCTGGAAAGCACTTGCCTGTAGTGCCTCAACAAGAACACCAGCTCCATTCTTGTCATTCTTGCAAAGCTTCCATAAACAAGAAACAGAGAACTCTGTCGCCAGCTCTGAAACTCTGTGTATCTTCTTGACCAGAATCGGCACCGTTAGCGCGTGATTATACGCTGCCTCCCTCCCTTCCTCACACCCAAACACCCCATCAAGAACCCCTACCGCCTTTTCGCATATGCTCTTCTCTGCTTCTACAAGCATTTCTAGCAGCAATTGAACCAAACCCATCTGGACAAATTTAGTCCTAATCTTGTCATTGTCTGATGAAGAAGTGATCGTGTTGTAAATGATCACTAATGAAGCTTTTGTAACTGTAGGACAAATGGGCTGTTTAATCAGCTTAAACAATGCTTCAATTGCTCCTTCTGTTTCTTCCAGCAATTTACTTGATCTTTGGTCTGAATTTGAAACCAGCTCGTTTAGTAACAAGACTGAGTTTCTCCTCATGGACAGATTCCCCCACTGCAAGAACCATACCATGCAAGAAATTGATGGGATTGTTCCAAGATTGGATCTTGATTCTGCATCTAGAGGAAACATTAGTGTCAAACTTGACAAGATTTCATCCAAAACCCCAACATTTTCTTGAAAATCAGTTCTTGAAAAATCTTGAAATGCTTTGGATAAAACAGTAGCTGTCCCGTTTGTTACAATGCATCTCTTGTTCCGCTCGCTTTCTTTCAGTGCTGTCTTCACCCTGGCCACCAAATTTTGGCACCCAATTGGATCACCTCTCGTGCAAGACCCTGTAATCTTGGACTGAATCTCCAATACCTTCTCGGAACTAATGGGAATTCTCGGCGTGGGGATCCTTTCGATCCCAAATCTCGTGTTCTCCACGCACCAATCTTGGATCATTTTACGGATGGTGTGGTTCGGGATGGGCTCAACGCTCCTCAATTTCTGGTTGGTAATGGGGCATGTAATGTTGCCTGCAGCTCCATTAATCCATCTCTCGATGTTCTCACGATCGTACGTTATTCCCGTTGACATAGTCACCGGATCCTTCATCAAATCCAGCGAAATCGGGCATCTGAAGTGGTTCGGAACTGTCACCTCTATATCCCCACTTTCTCCCTCCTTCCGCTGCTTGCCTGTGATGGTGCGTCTCGCCGCCCTCCGCCTTCTCCATGTAGAAATCATATTCGACAGAGTAATTCACACAGATTTTGTGTAAAAAATGTTTGTTTTCTTTGCTCTTTTGGTATGAAAGTGTATGTTTTGGTTCTGGTTTTTTGCTAAGGTTTTGAATGGGGAGAGGGATGTGTTTTATATGGGTACTTTTTGTATGTGTGATCACTGTTACATATGTTTCATGCAAGTCGTTCAACGTTCAAAACATTTACCAAATTCAATGAGGAAATAATAAAATAATGAAATTTACATAAATGAGAAGGTTTTTGAATGTTTGACACTTTGACCGTTGAAGTTTGAAACAGTATGAAAGAATAGACCGTGGCCTGAAGGAGGAGATTTGGAATGGATCAAATATCAAAACTTTGACACCAAAAAGGAAAACAAAGAACAAGAGTTGGCCGCGTCAAACCCAAAAGCGCCCGTGTGAACTGAATTAAATACTATAAATTAATCGTGGACGCATACTTCATTAGTTTATGTATTAGTCGTAAAATATCAATAAAAATTCGAATTCAAATTAAAATTTTATATTCATCTATAAAAGAAAAAAAAAATAAACTCATCACATATTTTATAAAAAACGAATGTTACAACTTGGTAGGCATTTTTCATAAGATTAGTTTTTTTGGACTTCTTTCTTACACTACTTGCACAGCTGACGCGTTATGAAACGCGCACTAGTTAATTTGTGGAGTTTACGCTTTTATGGGCGTGTCCGTTTTTTCTAAATAAATAAAAAAAGCTCACCGCGTTAATTAGTTATTTATTTGTGGTAATCCAAAATGAGAAAATGAGAAGAAATTTATAAATTAAAAAAAAAAAAAAGAGCCCGCACCGACCGTTGCTGTTTCTTTTCGGTCTACACGTAAATTCCTTGCATTCACTCTTACGCTTGGATTTTCATACCATTTTACATTTTGTTTATTCTGTTTTGTGGAATATCCAATATATATATATATGACCGTTTCTTCAGATTTTTAATTTGATTAAGTAATTACAGGCCAGATTACAAAGGCTAGCTAGGAACATGTAGTTTGGACTTAATCTGGATCATATGAAATTCCCTAATTCAGACGCAATTACTTAAATGATTCATCGCAAGCTGTTTACAACCCATTCAACATTTCTCCCACCTAAGAATTATGTAGCCATTAGCTATTATGTGATAGTATGGAATTTAAAAATAAACATTGCTATATACTCGTTCCAAACTCCACTAAATGTCGTTTGGGAATCAAATTTTTTTGTCTAAAATAAATGTCGTTTTTCCTTTACCAATGTAGTTGTTTTGACACTTTACCATTCTACTTTTACCCAACAACCAATCATTTCCTTAAGGTAACGTTTGATTAACGGAATGTTATTTTTCTTTTAGAATCAGGGAGAGTGATACCTGGAAGAGTAATTAAAAGAAAAGTTAGTTTTTTGCATTTGGTTAACATTTAAGATTCATAGGAAAGTATTATTTTTGTATTTATTTTATACTCGAGAATCCTAAAAGAAAGTAAAAAAATTACTACTTTATCCTTAAACAATAATAATTATTTAATTATTTTAAATACAATACAAAATGAATATTTTTAATTTATTCTAAAATATAATACGATTAAAAATAATAGTGTGCAAATAACATATATGATAAAAAATAAAAATGAGAAAATGTTGAGTGTAATTTTTTTTTTAAATATAGATTAATGTATATAGTAAAATAAAATGGGCGAATATGAAATTTAAAGCTCAGAATTTCAGATTTTCCTTGTGTCAACCAAACGTAATAAAGCTCAGAATTTCAGATTTCTAAATCACTTTCTCTCTTGATTACGCCAACCAAACGCTACCAAAATGTGTTGTAATATCCAGGGATACAAATGTAACAAAATACATTAAAAAAATAGAACTAATCACTTCCTTAAATACTATGTTAATTTGATTAAAAAATATTTAATGGAGTTCGAAAGGAATAACATTTATTTGTAGATTTAATTAAAAATAATCTTACAATTATGTATATAATTCAAAATTACATTTGATAATTTTATGGTTCAAATATAAGGTTAAAGATTTTTTTTAATTTGACATGAAAAACTCTTCTCTTCGTCCCACCAATACTGGTTGGTAGGGTGTCCACCGAAATAGCGTACCGAAATTACCGCGATACCGTACCAAAATTACGCAAATTCGGTCAGTATTTTTTTACACAAATTCACTGTTTGGTATTTCAGTACGGTACCGAAATAAATTTCAGTACGGTACAGTATTGGTTTTGCTAGATTCGGCATTACTGAACCTACCGTACCGATTATTACTTTTACTTACTTCTTTGAATTCTGTTCTTCGCATCTCCTCTCTTCTTCTTCAATTTATGTTCTCTTCTTCTCCATCACTCTTGAAATCCCAATCCCTCACTCTCATCTTCAACCTCACAAACACATAGACAACGCTCACCATCAATTCCTAGGCAGAAGTAGTCACCACCCACCAACTTAATCCCATCTCTGCATCTCCAAGCAAACCAGGCAGAAGTAGTCACCATAAGCAAACAAGGTTACAGGACAAACGAATTTTTTTAAGGTATGAATTAGATTAGGGTTTGAATGAAATTTGAAATTAATCTGTTAATAATCTTTAAGGTATGAATTAGATTAGGGTTTGAATGAAATTTGAAATTAATCTGTTAATATCAATTACGTTAGGATTTGCCAATTAGGTTAACATGGGCTTTATAAGGTAGCTTGATAGAAGGACATTGTAGAAAACTCAATACCTAATTAGATACTCCCCCTGTCTTTTAATAACAGACGTTTTAGAATAGTAAAAAATTAAAAATAATAATTTTTGATCTTATTTTATTCCACATTGGTTCATTTTTTCTCCTAATTTCCACTCAAATTATCACACCACCATCAAATTGGGTTGATGCATAATTTATTTTTTTATTTGCACAAAATATATACCTCAAAATCGATAAAATGACAAGTATTATAAATAGTAAGAATTCGTAGAAAAGCGACAGTTGTTAAAAGACAGAGGGAGTACAATTTAGGACGGATTGAGAACTCACAATAATAGTTGGACAGGGGACTTTCTATGTCCAAGACAAGAGAGTGAGCAGAGAATAATGTGTCTACACTGTATGACATTAACTTTGACATCTTTCATTTTAGCTTGGTCATTCTTTAAGTAGTCATCATATTGAACCTATAAAACGGGTACCTTTAGGCCTCGAATGCCATCATGTTAACACTATCTATTTATATGCCATTTGCTCTTCTTTTTCTGTTTTGGGTTGCTAGAGTTCTTTTACCATGTCGTTCCTCAGAAGGCCATTTGCCTTAAAAAACTATTGTTAATTGTCTTCGACTCTTTGTACACATCATAGACAACATATTCTATTGTATTTCATTTTGCAAGCACTGTGATTTTTGTAGAAAGATGTTTCTGATGTGAAGTGCATGGATTCATTTGTCATGTTTACATTATTTATTTGACTTGGGCTTGTCAAACCCTCTTTTATAGTCTTATTTATTTATTTCTTCTTTCAGGGTAGAATAATTATGTTATAATATTCTTGATTCTTTTTTAGTTATCATTGTTGTGCTTTACTAGGGCAGTTTATTTGTTGGTTGTATATCAATATTATTTATAGTCTGTTAGGTAAGAGTTCTCAGACTTTTTCATAATGCAAATTCTGTTAATGTTCTCTCCTTTGAGCTAAATATATTTTCCTAAATTTTTTGTATTCAGTCTGTTTATTGTGCTTCCATCCCACCGTTTTATATAAAATTTACAAGTTTGAATATGAGTCAATTGAAAACGTTCTAATCAAGTGCCATTGTATTCCATATTCATTAACAGTTATGGAGTTAGAGGCTATACCAAATAGTGATAGAGCTGCTGTCCAACCACAAGCTATTGAAGTTGGAGTTGTTGTCCAACCTCAACCTAATGCTACCCAACCACAAGTTACTGAAGTTGATGCTGCTGTCCAACCTGCAACTGATTCAACCAAACCACCAAAGCCAAGGAAGATGACGCCATCAAGGTCTCCTGCTTGGAAGCACTTCATTAAAATGAAGAATATCGATGGTGAACCAGTAGGTAAGTGTCTTTTCTGTGCTAAGGAGGTACCTGCTCATCCACAAAGACATAGTACATCTGGTTTACGTAATCACATGGTTACTTGTAAGCAAAAACCACACGCAAATGACCATAACCAGACTGAACTTAATTGTCAAGTTGGGAATGAATCTGGTTCTGCTGCATCGTTAACTAATTGTATATTTGATCAAAAAGCCTCTAAGGTTGCTTTAGCTAATATGATTATAGAGGATGAGCTACCATTTAGGTTCATAGCTTAATAAAGAACGGTACCTTACCGAACTAATTTCGGTATTTTGGTACAGTATCAAAATTTAGTTCAGTACGGTACGGTATTTTTTTTGGCATTCGGTATACTAAATACTGAAATATTTTGGACGGTATACGGAAATACCGTCCGATGGACACCCCTACTGGTTGGCGTTGTGATGTTGGCACATAGATGATAGTGTCTTATTGTGTCAATGAAAGGTGGAATTGCAGGAGGCAACCATCGTTAAATGGTATGCGACCCTTTTTTTTTATTTTGTCTTATAAAGTTTTTATTTTGTCTTATAAAGTAATCCAAAATAAGAAAAACCTAACAATAACCAATTTTTTATAAATAAACCTAACAATAACCTGGTGCAGCTCCGATTATAATAATAATAAGAAAAAAGACGGGATGAATGATTGAGTGTTTTATTCGCATATTTTTACTGCCTAATTACTTGCAAATTAAGCAGTAAAGCTATTAATATCCACGAATTCCTCTCACTTATGCAAAATTCTTTGGAGGTGGACAAAAAGGAGAACAACATTACCAGGAGCAAAAATTGGACATTCAAAATTGTCTTGGCCGAGGGTTTGGCAAAGACAGTCGCGAAAGAGAGACGAACTGCAATAGGAGACTTGGAGCGAAGCGCGAGGCTGCGATATGGCAGTTGCGGTGACAAACGAGAATTGAGGGATTTTTTATCAAGATCAGACGTCCAAACAAGAATCTTTATCGGATCTCCATCATAGATAATATTTGATTTTATCTTAGCAATATTTTATCTTCTTTTAAAAGAGGTTGTGTTTAAGTAGGATTAGGGAGATCATTATCTCCTCCTTTTATCTTCTTTTGAAAGAAGTTATGTTTAAGTAGGACTAGGAGTGTAGCTAAGCTATTTAAGCTGCAAAGAACTCCTTGGAAATTATCTATTTCTTCCCCGTTTTCAATTTTAGACGATTAATAAAATAGTTTTCTTCATCTAGCTACATCTTTCATTCCCGATAAGAGCTTAAGGGTTATGTTTCTTATATATTCGTGACATCTAAATTGTTCTTAATAATCTTCATCTTCGTAATTATTTATTTTCTGGTTTAATAAATCGCTTTCTTGTTAAAGTTTAGAACTGATCACTCTTAAATTCTAACTTGAAAGTTGCAGTCAACCTAGAAGGGGACGAGCGAAACCGGATAGGCCAAGTAGACAACTAGTACTCGCGTTAGGCTAGAGAAAATGGATAACTCAGACCAGATTGACAACTTAGAGCCTCGACTATGAGGTAGCTTGAGTTAGGTGTTGTCTTCCCCTAAGCCATTGATGACGATTGTGTTGTGTCCGATCAATTCAACCATCAACCAAGGTAGTAACTAGCAAGGTACTACTTGGTTAGGATTGTCTAGTAGAGAATACCCGCTAGGGAATTTGATAAAGGAGGGAAGTAGGAGTGTACAAGAGTTTTTGCATTCTATAGCAACACTATGAAGATGAAGATAAACATCAATGAATCAATGATCAAATCATAAGAATATAGCTCGCTCATGTTCTTATCGGGGATCCTTCTTTTAACTGTTTTTATTCCTGACCATTTGTCTTGGCCAAGACTCCGGCCAAGACACATTTTTAGTTTTATTTCCCAACAACCAATCCCCGAAACTGTGACTTGAAGTCACCACAACCGGTCATCAAAGGAATTCACATCTCACCAATAGAGTTTCTACGGACGATCCTCTTACCATTATTTACAAGTCCTTTATGGATGGTTTAAGTTGTAATTTATAACTATTTTTTACGCTCCTAACAAGCGATCAATGCACCAATTTTTTTCAATTCTCTTTTACCTATAAAATATTAATAATATTGTTACTTTAAACAAAAAAATTATCAAAATTAGATTTTAATTAAATTCTTATTGTTATTTTAGTAAATAAGGGGTACAATTAATAAGAGGTCTTACCTAAACTGCCTTTAATTCCTACCTCCATTGTCCTATTACTCGAATTCATTCAATTCATTTATAAAAGAAATGCTTTCACTCTCTCATTTTTTTCAAAAGGTTGGATTGGAACCCTAATTATTAGAAATTTTATTAAATTGAAAAATAACTCGAGCATTTTATAAAATGTTGAGATCTTGTTGGGATCTTGAGATGCATATTCCCTTTTTAACTTTATTAAAAAATTATTTTGTTGTCCTCTATGTCATAGACAAATTATCTTAAATGCTTGGACAAAATATTTCCAATGTACACCTTAATTGGAACAAACTTATAAACCTTTTCAGGTTGGAGTGTAAGGATAATGATTTTCCATCGTTTGAGAAATTACTTGTCTTTACTATTATTTTAATTTACTCTAATATTTCATCCTTTTTTTCTAAAAAATATCTATACCTTTTAGTTTATCTTTTCAAATTCATTCATTAGAAAGGTTTAGATATGTAGAAAGCATATTGAAATGGGAAAAAAAACTAAATTTAAAGGATGAGGAAATGTTTATCATATGTTAATTTCATGATTTATTGCATGATTTTAGAAGAATAATCAGACCTGCCCTAGCCAATGATTCATTAGTTTATAATGTATTTGTTTAAAATTGCATTTTGTTTTTTTTTCACCATAAATTTAGCAATCAAAATCGATTTTGAAAAAAACATGAAAGAATATGCTCTTTGATACTTTTACGGAAACAATTTGCACCATTAGATGGGGAAAAATAAAACTGAATTAAAAAGACATATATGTCCCAAGTCAAATTGGTTTGATTTTTCCGTTTTTTTTAAAAAATGATTTTTCCGAACAAGTTAATAGACTTTATCTACCGTATAAAGTTTGACCCTAACTAGGTCTAATTCCCGGGCAATTATTGGGTATTCTGGGATGTCATCTCACATTGTGGTCAAGTTTCAAACCATCAGAATGGTCCTCACTAACACCACACATATCACAGGCACTGGAAAGCCCATGACCCGGGATGGCTTCAAATTTTTCGGCACAGAATTCATAAGCCACACACTCATTATGAGTTGAAGGTATAATCTTATTAACATCACTCATAGGGTATCTGCCCGGAATTTCCTCTTATTCCTACTTACTTTTTCTTGGACTGATACCACTGGTGACATTTGGCTTGTACAAGTACTGCCAGTAGCTTTAGCAACCATTGAAGCCATTTAAGCTGCAAAAATAAAAAAAGTTAACATTTTTCCTATTCAATTATCAAACTCCATTGATCACCCCTCTTTCAATCCTCAAGGAAACACTAAATTAACAAATGCCACTTCAAAATATAAGCACTGCACTTCAATATATGATAAGGAATTCCAGCTCATTTGATAACCATTACAAATCAAAACATCAGAAACAACAGAATTCATTCCCCCCAGTCGAAATAGATACAAAATCTCAACCAATCTATAACTCAAAATTCATAATCAAACAAGCAAATAACTCAATAAAGGAGTGAACCCAGATGCCAAAAACCAATAACCAGTACATCAGAAACATACTCCGTTGGCAAAAACACAATCTTCATCTATTACCCATGTGTATTTGATCATACAATACAAAACTCAATAATCAATTCATAGATCATAACAACTCAAGAGACAATTAAAGCATTGAGGCAAGACGCAGATGATGCGTATACGAACAAAAAGATTACCCAGAAAATGAGATTGATATAATCAGAATCGGACGATCGAAGCGTACCGAATTTGGAAGTTAAATTATTGTTCGAGGAAGATCAAAGGTATTGGACCAATCTCAGAGCATTGGAGAAATGAAACAAAACAGGTATAAACTCTTTTTGTTTTAGTTTTTTTTTTCCCTTTTTTTGGTTAACGGAGTTGGTTGAGGAGGTGGAGGAGGGAGAGAGAGAAGGAAAAAGAAAGACGAAGTGCAGGAGAATTTTTTTTTTTTTTACTTTTACAATTCGACTCTTTTCTACCTGCAAAAAATTAATACATGGTTGATTTTTATTGGATAAAATATAATAATTCACAGGTGTGAAATGTCATCCCCAAACACCCAATAATTTTTCGTCATTCCTAATGAACGGGGCTAACTCGCCATATAAGTTTTCTTATTTACAAATTGTAGTTTCGACTTTCAAGCAGGGTTTTCTGCTAAAAAAAGTTATACCAACCGGTCAAGAATTTTGACTTTTTTTTCGTATTGGTCCTATAATTCATTTGTTCGTGATAAAATATTAGTAGAAATTCGAATTTAAATTTTTATTCTATATATATATATATATATATATATAAGTTTTTTTTATTAAAGTTCAAATATTGATGAGTCTTAAAAATGGCTACTATCCCAACATTATCCCAACCTGAGTTTAAGCTGAATTAATTTTTTATTAAAGCTGCATTAGTTTTTTATTATTAAATATGTGAGTGGTAGGATGAGTCTAAAAGAGATAACTCTTCCAACCTTATTTTTTATATTCCTTAAACTCGACTTGAGTTTGAGTTGAATGGTTTTTTTATTAAATATATGGATGGTCGGATTCGAACCATCAACTATCTAGTCTTAAAGGTTTTATTAATATTTAATAAATCATTACACTCAAAAATTATGACCCGTAAGTAAGAAAAAATATCTAATATTTATTCACTTATTAACATAAATTCAAAACTTGACAAAAAAAATTATTGAAATTCAAAACAAACAAAAAAAAAAGTATCTTAGGTAAAACAAATTCAATTGGTTAACCGAAAAAGCCAGTTAGTTCATTCTAGGTCAATTGCATTCTTGTTCTTCTAAGTCAAACTAAACCGATTGAATTTGGGTAACTAGCCGGTTCATAAGTCACCAGTCGATTTGATCCAAGTATTTAAAGTTGCTAGTAACTTTTCCCCTCATTTTGCCCACCCGTCCTAACTCCAAACTCGTATACTGTGGGGTCGTTTTTTGACTTTATAGTGGTGGTCTGAAAATAGAGAATCAAATTGAAACCGACATTTGGGAAACCAAATTGAATTAATTATAAATTGATCCGAGAAATGAAACTTTGTCCAATCTATTACTGAACCAAAGTTTTTTTTTTTTTTGTTAGATATTGGATATCTAAATTGAGAAACACAGAGAGTAACTAATTAATTTAAACCGAATTAATCCGAATATAAATCTATTTCAATTTTATTAAAATAAATTCATAAAAATGAACAAAATAATAAAAAAGTAAAATCAAAACGACCTAAATTATTTTATATTGAGAAATGTCCCATTCATCATGTAGCAGTTAATATTTAAAATTATTAACCAATAATTTAATTTTGTGAAAAAATTGTTTATAATACGTGCTTAAATATTGCATTCTATTGAATTATAATTATTACCATGCATTTTCCTATTATAAAATTTCAAATGACACCTAAGTTTTGCATTCATTACCTATTAATTTTATTACATTAAATTATATTAATTTTTAATAAATTATTAAATTAATCATTCTAACCATCTGATCGGTTATAAAATTTCCTATAGAAGTATTAAGTATGGGGTTGTGATTATGTGTTTGTTTGGATATATTAGTTTTTTTTTCTTATATTTGAGATGATTATACTGTTAATTTGGATATATTTCTCTCATTTTTGCAGAAACAAAATAAAGAAGATGATTGTGAGAAAAAAGAGCAAAAAAAACTATAAAAAAAAAGAGCAAAAAGAATCAAGTGGTGATTAAGATCAATTCTAGAGCAGCCCTACCTTGATCAAGGGTAGAATGAGCATCAACTATAACCCTTGGCCAAGGGTGGAAGAATCCGACCAGTGGGCCGCAGGATAGGCCTGACGCGCGAAACGAAAAAAGAGCGTACCAAAAACTTCTATGGAACCTGGAGATCATCATCTATTGAAACTCTAAGTTGTAAAAATCTCAGAGAGATAAAGATACAATTTTATGTTTTGAAATTTAGATATTATTGGCTAGAGATAATATAGGAAAATGAGACCACTTAACCTTTCATGGTTAGGATTGTCTCTCGTTTTGTTTTTGAACTATGTTCTTCATTTTGCTCTTCTCGTCTTGCTCCTTGAAATGAGGAGATTTTAATATATGCAATTGAATTTTTTATTTTCTATTATTATGTGGACTTCTTGATTAGTTATTCTTTCCTAGTAAAAACATATCGAGGTTCATGATTTCTGTCATTCTGAGATTTAATGGTTTTTCACAAAAGTCGTATTTTGTATTTCTTCTCTTTTTATTTTAATGCAAAATTTATTCTTATTAAAATTATGGTTCGGCGAGCCTAAGGTTTAACATGAATGAATGCAGTTATTCCTGATAACTTTGGGTCTACATAGTTAAAAAACATATAGTAAAATATTAGATCAAAATCATTATATATAAGATTTGTTCTTTGAGATTACATAAAGATAACAATTTGGCTTAAGGAGACGAGTGAATCGTTCCCTTTGTCAAGGAAATTCTCTCCCTATTTTTATCAATCAGCTAGTTAAATTCTATAAGTGAACCTTAGGGTTGCTAGGTGATTAAGGTCCTTAATATTGTGTCTGTTTAAGTGACTTGACATATGAGAAGAGTAGGAAGTCAAAGTGCACCTGTTTTTTATAGCTTTCCTACAAAATCAGTTTTGAATATTTTTTATCAATGATCAATATTTATGAATCATAATCTTAAGAAGTCTTTTCTGGGAATCTTTATCATCTTTATTTTACCATCACATTTCCCATCTTGTTTCTTGTTACATTATTACCTTTTCGATTCAATCTTATTATTCGCATCTTGATCGCTTGTCGGGAGCGTCAAAAATAGTTATAAATTACAACCTAAAACCATCCGCAAGGGACTTGTAGATAGTGGTAAGAGGATCGTCCCCAGAGACTCAATTGGTGAGATGTGAGTTCGTTTAATGACCGGTTGTGGTGACTTTAAGTCACAGCTTTTGGGGTTTGGTTGTTGGGAAATAAAACTGCAAAAATAAAATAAAACTGGAAAGTGTCTTGGCCGGAGTCTTGGCCAAGACAGGTGGTTAGGAATAAAACAGTTAAAAGAAGATTCCGGGTAAGAGTATGAGCGAGCTATGTTCTTATGATTCGATCACTGATTCAATAATATTTATCTTCACCTCTATAGCATTGCTATAGAATGCAAGGACTCCTGTACACTCCTTTATCAAATTCCCTAGTGGGTACTCCCTAATAGCACCTTGCTGGTTAAAGGGTTTACTACCTTGGCTAATGGCTTGATTAGATTGAAAGGTAGCACAATCGTCATCAATGGCGTAGGGGAAGACAATGCCTAACTCAAGTTTACCTCGCACTTAAGGTCTTCGCTTGTCAATCGGGTCTGAGTTATATAGCTTAAATAGCTTAACTACATTCCTAGTCCTACTTAGACATAACCTCTTTCAAAAGAAGATAAAATATTGTTCAGATAAAATTAAATATTATCTATGAGGGAAATCCGATAGGATTCTTGCTTGAATGTCTGATCTTGATAGAAATTTCCTCAATTCTTGTTTGTCACCGCAACTGCCATCCTTTATCCTCTCGCTCACTTTCCTAGTCTCCTACCGAAGTGTGCTTCTCTCGAGACTGTCTTGACCAAGCCCACGACCAAGACAGTTTTGAATGTCTGATTTGCTCCTACTGATATTGTTCTTCTTTTAGTCCGCCTCCAAGGAATTTTGCACAAGTGTGGAAAATTCATTGATATTAATAGTTTTACTACTCAATTTGCAAGTAATTAGGTAGTAAAAATATGAGAATAAAATGCTCAATCACATTATTTTATAGTAAATGTCAAACTTTATTTTTAAAATACACATATTATTTTTAATACATTAATCTTATAATAAAATGTCAACATATATACATAACCTGAACCTTTATCTAGTTGTTACTAATAGTCATTACAGTTAATTAAGAAAGTAAATAAAATCACAAGAGCCATCGAACATTGAAGGACCTTTCTAGGGTCTTCGACCCGATGCAATCATCATCAATATCCGCACCACTCTGAAACACAAAAAAAGAATCATTAGACTAATAGGGACTATCAAGAGAAGAATAGTTAAAAAATGACACGGTACCTTATAATAATATGTTAGAGTGTAGACGAATCTGGTCTGAAAAGGAACCGAAATGGGTGGTTAATTCTGGTTGAAAAATGAGAAAAAACTCATAAACTAACAGCACACTTGTAGGGCACATGGAGATAGACAGCTACATAAATAGGCTTCGAATTGACACTAAAGGGCCTTCAGGCAAATGCTTGTGCGAATGGGCTTTCTAAATTGGCAACAGGGTCCAGATAAACAATATTAGCATTTAAGTAATAAATAAATACAAAAAATCCAGAGGAAAAATATAAGAATTAATATTTATAAAAGAGGAAGGAAAAGATGGATTTTTTTTTTCTATCGCATTTATGTCAAATTCACTATTTATATTAGAATTAATTTTGTTCACATGAAGTGCATTTATTAAAATAGCAAGTGCTCTTAGTGATTAGTAAAATTGCAGAAAAAAAATTATTTTACTAAGCAAGATGAAATTCAACCAAAAAATATCAAATCAAAATTAATTTTATGTTTCGAAGGTACTAAAACACTTGATAAACAGGGAAACAGTAGTCATTTACACTAACAATCTAATTAGCAAGAAAACTTGTAACAAACTCGGGGGTTATAATTAAAATTTTCACAGGCCTGCCTTGTAAGATTTTATACATGGGCCGAAATTTAAACAAATATGGGCTTCTAGGCCCATAGTGCCCATTCATATCCAAATGGATTCGTTGGGTTCGCATTGTCCAACAGTAATCTTCCTAAAAAGTTTAAGTGCCAATCATGGTTTTAAAAGCTAGACCGGAAAATTGTGACCCATCGCGAGTCTGATTTTTACAACCCTTAAAAAATTTATAATTTTGAGATTTTTTATTTAAATTCAGTATTTTCATTTTTCTATATTATTCCTTTTTGGTAGATACTCATTTATTTTCAAATAAATTAATATTTATATACTAACAGTTAATGCATACTAAAGAAATAAAATTTTAAACTTTCCATGCATAAATAAAACTAATTGACATTAAAAAACTTCCAAATATATGATCATTTAATTGATTTACAATTAATATCTAATGTCGTATTTAACTTTAGGCAATTAATAAATTAGTATTTATTTATGGATATAATCCGAATTTTCCTAGATATTTAATATACTTTATCAAATTAAACTTTAATATACATTTAATTTAATATCAATAAATTAATTTAAAAATATATCATACCCTTATCATTATAAACTTCATATTCAATTTATTATTATTTTTATAATCTGATGGCAGCATCATAGTGTTGGACAGTGTTGGACCATGTACGTGTAAATGACTAAATGCTAATTTAATTGTTTTTAATCACCCCTCGATCGACTAACTGATTGTTTAGCGAACCCCTTGTATTTTTTTATTAATTTTAATAATTACCTTCGTATTGGACAAAAAAAAAATACTGTAACATGTTTTTTATTAAAAAATATCGCGTCATTGATTATTACTACAGGATAAGATAAGGAAGCACTTAAAATATAGTATTTTTGAATTTTTTATTGGATTATATTAGTAGTTGTAGATGCCTAGCTACTTTATAAAATTTTATTTTAATTTTTGAAAAATCAAATTATAAATATAATTAAATAAAAAGACTCGACCTTTAAATAGGCGTGTCACCTAATAAAAGCTCCCATTTTAGAGGTGGAAGGTGCAAATTGTAGGGATGATATCAGCCTCGCAGCCGTCCATTGCCAACCCTTTGCCTGTGGTTCAAGCTTTTTACGCAAAATAAAAACAAACTCACCACTTAAATAATACATTTACATAAAAATATATATATAAAAGAAGAAGAAGACAAGGTCCATAGTCAATCATACTCAAAAGATTGGGCCGAAAATCCCGACAAAACGAGAAAGACTATAATTATTCTTTTCTTTTCTTTTTGAAACTAATAATTAATATTATTACGGTGAAGTAGTAAAAAATTTATTTATTTTTAATTTAAATATTAAAGATTAAAAAATTATATTAAAAAAGTTTCGTTTATTATATTATTGAGAGGTTTATAACTAATTAATCTCAATTGAAAAGATATCATAGAGAAAAGAAGAAGTCAATAAAATTTCAATTAATTTGAAAACAAAGAAAAGCCACCTGATCCACTAATTATAAGATGATGATAATGGTTATAATATTAATTGAAAGAAAAAGAAAAAAGACAAGCAGAAGAAGAAGCATGAGTCACTGTCGGGGAATCGGATAATATTGGTAAACAGCAGGCAACAAATTACAGCTGAGCTGGCCACCACATCGGGGTGCCAGTCCTTCTCACGCTTTACTCCAATTTTATTCAACCATTATCGACTTTTAGAAAGAAACAGTTTAACTTCTATTAATATTTTTTTTTGTGGCATAGTTTTTATTTTTAGCTACATCAACATAGTTTCCCTCATCCACTCAACTCCAATTGAACACATGAATTAAGAGTGAAACAAAACCCTTGCAATTTAACCACAAATAATACATTAATTTGTATAAAAGAAATACCTTAAACGACACTATTTTAGAAAGGTTTCTAAAAAAAAGAACAAGAAAGAAAGAGGGTATTAAGTTTTACACAAGACGACATTGTTGTATCAGTCACAAACTCAGAAAATGGACAAAACGACATCATGGGCTGAGCTGTAAGATACGCACCGTCTCTCTCACATCAATCTTTCTTTTATTCATCATAAGTTAAGCGTGACAATAATGTACTCCCAAGAAAATCTAGTTTTTATACTATTCCCTCTTAATTTTATTAATTCTCACTTTGACTACGAACATTTTGAACATACATTTGAAAAAAAATAAAGATAAAATTATTTAATTTTTTTAATGTATACGACTTATATTATTGTAATTTGTAAATTATTTTATTAATCTCCAGCGAAATGGTTGACTAGTTTAAGCCCAGACGGCGTAACAGGAGGGCCCCACCTTAATCTGCTACTAAACCAATCATTTTGGATATAGTGTAAGTGTGGACAAATCTTAAATTAATGACGACACTTGAGAAGAAAGTAAAAGTAAAGGACCCTACATCACTATTTTCCACCTGGAAAATACACATTTTATATATATAAAAAAATAGTAGTATTTCCTAAAATCTTAAAATGAAACAGAAGTTCAGAACCTCATTTATAAGTGTCCCATGGAGGTGCAGCACAGCTTTTTCTCACAACAGTGGCAGATTTGTCATAAATATGATCCAATATCTGATAAATGGTTCTTTTCGGGCGAATGTGGAACTCGAATCGAGATATTACTGGTAGTTTACCACAAGCTATGCATATGGATTAGATTATTTGCAACATTACCTTTAGAATGCCATGAAATGAAACCATTTGCAATCCCAATCTTGTATTCTCAGAAACTAAAGAAAAACTGGAAAAAATGTGTGAAGAGATCCTAAAGATTCAACTTCAAGGACATGAAATTAATTAATAAATAAATAAGAAACCGAAAAGGCCACCAACAAAGGTAGAATTCATTCTTAGAATTTGTTCTATTTCCATTTCCTAAACTCAAAAACACTAGAAGAAATATAAAACTATGGGCCTACAGAAAGGAGGGGGGGAAGCACCAGCAACAGTCACACAAACACTGATGCAACAGCAGAAAGGATAACCGAAACAAACTGCTCAACGTGACTGACCAAACTTCTCTGGTCTCTTCTTTTCTACCGTCCATCAGTCGACCTAAACGATTGCCCAAACCCAGAAGGAAGAGTAGGAATGCTAGTCTGTGTATTGTCACCGCTGCCAATGAATGATGAAGATTCGTCTGTGCTTCCATCAAATGCTTGCCATTTCTGGACTACTTGAGGCAAAGGCATGTCAAGGTCGATACCATATATGTCATCGGAATCTGGTTCTGCTGGTTTCCATAGCTCAACAAAAGATGAGAGAACATTGACCACATGACCCATATCGGGTCTCTGGTAAGGCTCTCTAGCAGTACAATGACCTGCTAGCTCGGCAACGGTGCTAATGCTGGCAAGGGTTTCCTGATCAAGCTCTAAGGATGGGTCAATAGACTGACGGAATGTGTCCTTGTTGATGTGCATCCTGCGAAACCAAGTAACAAGGTGCAAGCTATCCTCAGGTTGGGTCTCGTCAAGTGCCTTTCTGCCTGTTATCATCTCCATTAGTATGACCCCGAAGCTAAACACATCAACCTTAGTAGTCACGCGGCCAGTCACTGCACAGCCCACACAAAAAAATCAGTTTTAGTACCTTTTGCAATGGCAAAAAATATGATCAAGTACTTGAAAAAAGGTATAAAGCATAGGGCAAGTACAAACATAGGAATTCATTACACCCTAATTTTTGCTTGGACTTCTCATTTTAATGAGACCGTTTCATTTGCTTCTTCATAAGATAGGAAGTTGATTGATGAGGAAAATAAGATGGCATGATCCACATAATGAACTCATACTACAAGTAAAAAGACAAACATTGCAAATTGAATGGCAATTGATTAAGTACTGCACACTCACCTATTCTGCCTATGTTATGCATTCTGCTAATATTGTTTGGGTGCCGCCTAGGATGCAAAGACAGAATACTACTATGTGCATTAGAACTAAAGAACAAAAATATTTCTCTTTCCATTGAACAAAATACTAATCAAACTCAAGGTTGAAAGTTTGGAAATTCAATTACCTGCATATTCTGGAGCAAGATACCCAAATGTTCCAGCCAGCCTTGTTTCAATTGACGCTTTCCCTTCAGGTGCAAGGCGGACCAGTCCAAAGTCGGCCACTTTAGCCTCATATCATCCCCGAGAAGTATATTTGACGGCTTGAGATCTCGATGAATAAAACTTTGATGTGCTAGTCCATGCAAATATTCAACACCTCTTGCAACATCCAAACCAATGGTTAATCTTCTTGTCCATCCAAGTGGTTTTATCCCCGCTGCTTTCCAGTTGAAGAGAAATCTACTAAGTGTACCCTGCGGCATGTACTCATAAACAAGGAGCCTCTCATTTCCGTCCAAGCAGTATCCCAAGAGTGCAACCAGATGGCGGTGTCGGACCTTAGTAAGCACTGCAATCTCAGACATGAATTCTGCTAGACCCTTCTCAGTCACCACTCCAGATTCCATCCTCTTTACAGCAATTTTCGTCCCCATCATGAAGTTCTCCCTTATAAACCGTTCCAAACCCACCCTTTCCTAATATATTGTCGGGGCTGAAATTATTAGTCACATTTCTTAATACTTGAATTGAAATCACCATATTCTCTGTCCTCACCACATGAATATCACTAAGCCCACCACTATCAGTACAGCTCTCCAAGCCACTAGTAACACTTGATCCCAGCACCAGCGACAGTAATTTTCACCCCGTCATTATCACCAGAATGGCGAGGATGAATAACCATCATATTTGGACTCTGTACCTTGCTGAATTGCTTGCGCCTCCTACTATAGAAGAAGACACCCAGCCCCACAACACATAATCCACAAACAACACCAATCACTGAACCAACAATCTTTCCAGTAGAAGAATTCTTGTTACCGCTGCCATCAGAATCACTACCTCCCCCACCAGGACCAGAAGGTGGGCCAGAAGGCTTGCCAGGGGGAGGGCTACTCTGACTCTTCCCAATATCAGGGTTCCCGTCAACCTTAACCACCACATTTCTTTTCCCAAAATCAGGTACTGGACCATGCAGGTTATTATTAGTAAGATCCACCGAAGTAAGATTGGGCAACGTGGTAAGCTCGTGAGGTATTGTACCCGTGATGAAGTTATTGGACAAAATCAAATTATGCAATGTCAGAATGGATGAAAAATTGGGAGAGATTGTACCAGTAAGACTCATTTTGTTAAAGTTAATAACAAAAATGTCTCCTCCTGTTGGAGAACAGGTAATACCTGTCCACTGCCCAGCACAAGGATCATTACCTTTCCAACTTTCAGCCAATCTAGCAGGGTATCCAAAATCTTTCACAGCTGATAACAACGCATCAACTCTAGGGTCACAAGGGACACCAGGATCAGGCAAGCAAAAACTATTAGACCCCGGATTCATATCGACTGTAACACTGGAAAACTTAGGCGTAGACCCCTGAAGCAGATTATTACTCAAATTCAAGGTTTTAAGGGTAGAAAGACCCACCAATGAAGGGGGAACAGGACCAGTGAGACGATTATCCCTCAAACTCAAATTTTGCAACCCAATTAATCCAGAAAAATCTGGTAAAGGACCA